>CM077094.1:34571422-35208122 GCA_039513925.1 Platanthera zijinensis
ATTAGTGTGGATTTGTAGGTGTTTGCGTGTTCACCTCAAGTACTCGCTTTATATGTTTATTTACCTACTTTTGACTTACCTTTTTTATAAAAATTAATGGTGTTCGCGAGTTCTACTTCAGGTATTCACATTATATGTTAATTTAACTGCTTTTGACTTCTTTTTCATAGATTAACAGGTTTTCGCGAGTTCTCTCCTTGTACTCCCGTTATATGTTAATTTACCTGCTTTTAACTTCTCTTTTGTAGAGATTTACCGGTGTTTGCGAGTTAACCTCAGGTACTAAGTTTATATGTTTATTTACCTACTTTTGACTTCTCTTTTGCAAATATTAGAGGTGTTCACTAGTTCTCTTTAGGTATTCACATTATATGTTAATTTATCTTCTTTTTGACTTCTCCTTTATAGAGATTAGCAGGTGTTCGCGAGTTCACCTTAGTACTCGTGTTATATGTTTATTTACCTATTATTACCTTCTGTTTCACAGAGATTAGCAGGTGTTCGTGAGTTCTCTTCAGGTACTCACGTTATATTTTTCATTTTACCTTCTTTTGACTTCTTTTTTGAAGAGATTTGCAGGCATTCGCGTGTTCACCTCATGTACTCTTGTTATATGTTTATTTACAAGCGTTTTACTTCTCTTTTATAGAGATGAGGAAGTGTTCGCGAGTCTCTTCAGGTATTCATGTTATATGTTATTTACCTTCTTGTGACTTCCCTTTTGCATAGATTAGCAGCTGTTAGCGAGTTCACCTCAGGTACTCGCATTATATGTTTATTTACCTGCTTTGGACTCTTTCTTTTGTAGAGATTAGCAGGTGATCGCGAGTTCTCTTCATGTACTCGCATTAAATGTTCATTTAACATGCCTTTTGACTATTCCTTTGCTGAGTTTATAGTTGTTTGCGAGTTCTCTTCAGGTACTAGCATATATGTTTATTTACCTATTTTAACATATCTTCTTGGAGATATTAGAAGGTGTTCGAATGTTCTCTTCAAATACTATCATTATATTTAAATTTATTTATCTTGACTTCTCTTTTACAGAGATTAGCATGTGTTTGCGAGTTCACCTTAGGTACTCGCGTTATATGTTTACTTACCTGCTTTTGACTTCTCTTTTGCAAAGATTAGTAGGTTTTTGTGAGTTCTCTTTAGGTACTCACGTTATATTTTAAATTAGCATGCTTTTTATTTCTCTTTTGCAGAGATTAGTAGGCGTTCACAAGTTATCTTCAGGTACAACCGTTATATTTTAAATTTAACTTCTTTTGACTTCTTTTTTGCAAATATTTGTAGGTGTTCGAGAGTTAATCTCAGGTACTCGCGTTATATGCTTATTTAACAGCTTTTGACTTCTATTTTGGAAAGATTAGCAGGTGTTGATTAGTTCTCCTCAGGTACTCACATTATATGTTTATTTACCTACTTTTGAACTCTCTTTTGCAGAAATTAGCAGTTGTTAGCTTGTTCACCTCCAGTACTCGCGTTATACATTTATTTACCTACTTTTGACTTCTTTTTTGTGGAGATGAGCAGGAGTTCACGAGTTCTTTTCAGGTGTTCATGTTATATGTTAAATTACCTTCTTTTAACTTATCTTTTGCAAAAATTAGCAAGTGCTTGCGAGTTCACTATAGGTATTCGTATTATATTTTTATTTACGTGCTATTGACTTTTCTTTTGCAGAGATTATCAGATGTTCGCAAGTTCACCTCAAGTACTCGTGTTATATGTTTTTTTACTTGCTTTTTACTTCTCTTTTTTCATCACGTTACTCACATTAATTTAACTACTTTTTACTTCTCTTTTGTAGAGATTAGTAGGTATTCACGATTTCACCTCAGGTACTCATGCCTACCTGCTTTTGACTTCTCTTTTGAAGAGATTAGCACGTGTTCACGAGTTCACTTCAAGTACTTATGTAATATTTTAAATTGACCTGCTTTTCACTTCTCTGTTGCAAAAATTTCCAGGTGTTCGTGAGTTCACCTTAGGTACTCATGTTATGTGTTTATTTGCCTTCTTTTGACTTATCTTTTGTAGAGATTAGCAAGTTCTCACAAGTTCTCTTCAAGTACTTGCGTTATATGGTTAATTTACTTGTTTTTGACTTCTCTTTTGCAGATATTTATAGGTGCTCGCTTGTTCATCTTATGTTCTCGCTTTATATATTTATTTATCTACTTTTGACATCCCTTTTATAGTAATTAGCAGATGTTCGCAATTTCTCTTTAGGTATTCACATTATATGTTAATTTAACTGCATTTGACTTCTCTTTTGCAGAGATTAGCAGGTGATTGCAAGTTCACCTCAGGTACTTGCGTATTATGTTTATTTACCTACTTTTGACATCTCTTTTGTAGAGTTTAGTAGGTGTTCACGAGTTCTCTTCTTGTACTCGCATTACATGTTAATTTACCTACTTTTGACTTCTTTTTTGAAGAGATTTGCTGGCGTTCACGAGTTCACCTCCGGTACTTGTTTTATATGTTTATTTACCTATATTTGACTTCACTTTTGCAGATATTAGTAGGTATTTGGGAGTTCTCTTTTGGTATTCACAATATATCTTAATTTAATTGTTTTTGACTTCTCTTTTGCAGAGATTAGAAGGTGTTCGCGAGTTCACTTAGGTACTCGCATTATATATATATTTACCTGATATTGACTTCTCTTTTGTGTAGATTAGTAGGTGTTCGCGAGTTCTCTTTAGGTACTCGCATTATATTTTTAATTTACCTTCTTTTGACTTCTCATTTGTAGAGATTTGCAGGCATTCGTGAGTTCACCTCAAGTACTCGTGTTATATGATTATTTACCAGCTTTTTACTTCTAATTTGCAGAGATGAGCTAGTGTTTGTGACTACTCTTTAGGTATTCACGTTATATGTTAATTTACCTTCTTTTGGTGGATTCGTTTTTAAATTTAGTTGTTGTACGCGAGTTCACCTAAAGCACTAGCATTATGTGTTTATTTACCTTCTTTGGAATTTTCGTTTGTAGAGAGTAGCAGGTGTTTGTTAGTTCTCTTCAGGTACTCGTGTTAAATGTTAATTTACCTACTTTTGACTCTTATTTTGCTGAGATTTATAGTGGTTTGTGAGTTCTCTTCAGGTACTCGAGTTATATGTTTATTTACCTATTTTGAATTCTCTTTCCCAGAGATTAGTAGGTGCTTGTCAGTTCTCTTTAAGTACTCGCATTATATTTAAATTTACCTATTTTTAACTTCCCTTTTACAGAGATTAGCAAGTGTTTGTGAGTTAAGGTACTCGCGTTATATGTTAATTTACCTGCTTTTGACTTCTCTTTTGCAGAGATTAATAGGTGTTCACGAGTTCTCTTTAGGTACTCACGTTATATTTTAAATTTAAATGCTTTTTTATTTCTCTTTTGCAGAGATTAGCAGGCATTCATGAGTTCTCTTTCGGTACTCCCGTTATATTTTAAATTTAATTGCTTTTGACTTCTTTTTGGCAAATATTTGCAGGTGTTCGCGAGTTAATCTCAGGTACTCGCATTATATGCTTATTTACCTACTTTTGACTTCTCTTTTTGAGAGATTAGCAATTATTAGCGAGTTCACCTTAGGTACGCGGGTTATTTGTTTATTTACCTTCTTTTGACTTCTCTTTTGCAGAGATTAGCAGGTGTTCGTTATTTTTATTCAAGCACTTGCATTATATGTAAATTTACCTGCTTTTGAATTCTCTTTTGCAGAGATTAGCAGGTGTTCGCGAGTTCTATTTAGGTACTCGCATTATATTTTTAATTAACCTGCTTTTTATTTCTCTTTTGTAGAGATTTGTAGGTTTTCGTGAATTAACCACAAGTACTCGCGTTATATGTTTATTTACCTGCTTTTGATGTCTCTTTTGCCGAGATTGGTAGATATTCGCCAGTTCCCTTGAGGTACTCACATTATATTTTAAATTCACCGGATTTTGACTTATTTTACAAAGATTAGCACGTGTCATGAGTTCATCTTAGGTACTCATGTTATAAGTTTATTTACCTGCTTATGACTTCTCTTTTCCAGAGATTAGTAGGTGTTCACGAGTTCTCTTTAGGTTCTCTAGTTATATTTTAAATTTAACTTTTGTTTGACTTCTCTTTTGTAGATATTTGCAGGTGTTCCTGATTTCGACTCAAGTATTCGTGTTATATCTTTATTAACCTGCTTTTGAATTCTCTTTTGTAGAGATTAGAAGGTGTTAGCGAGTTCACCTCAGGTACTCACATTATAAGGTTATTTACCTGCCTTTGACTTCTCTTTTGTTGTAATTAGCAGGTGTTTGCATGTTATATTTAGATACTCATATTATATGTTAACTTCCCTACTTTTGACTTCTCTTTTATAGAGATTAGCATGTGTTCGCGAGTTCAGTTCTGGTACTCGCGTTATATGTTTATTTACCTACTTTTTACTTGTCTTTTGCAGAGATTAGTAGGTGTTCACGAGTTGTCTTTAGATACTCGTGTTATATGTTAATTTACCTTCTTTTGACTTCTCTTTTATAAAGAATAACATGTGTTTATGAGATCTATTTAGGTACTTGCGTTATATGTTAATTTACCGGCTTTTAACTTCTCTTTTCCTGAGATTAATATTTATTTGCGAAATTTCTTAAGGTACTCTCATTATATGTTCATTTACCTTTTTTGACTTCTCTTTTGTAGAAATTAGTAGGTGTTCGTGAGTACTCTTCAGGTACTCGCATTATATTTTAAATTTATCTGCTTTTGACTTCTCTTTTACAGAGATTTACAAGTGTCTTTGAGTTCACTTCAGTTACTCGCATTATATATTTATTTACATGTTTTTGTCTTCTCTTTTCAGAGATTAGCAGGCGTTAGAATGTCCTCTTAGGTACTCCCGTTATATTTTGAATTTAACTACTTTTGAATTCTCTTTTGCAGATATTTACAGGTGTTTGTATGTTCACCTCAGGTACTTGTGTTATATTTTATTTACCTGCTTTTAACTTCTCTTTATAGAGATGATGTAACGCCTTCATCCGTCACATGGAATATAATAGAGGGTCCGGCCAAGGCCCCACGCCATATTTCACAAACAAATGGCGAAATCACGTATGAATATCAAAATTACTTTCTACTCGCATCTTAAATATGAGCATTCTAGTAGAAGATTTTAACTTGAAAGAACTCATCACATTGAATGTCCACTATATATATAAACAACAAATTTATATATATCACTAGGAATGTATACAAATATACAAACGCTCAGGGCCTTAAGGCCTTACATGTTATTCTTAAAAAGTGTGGTTTCATATATCGGCACTCAGGCCGACCACACATGAACATAAAAATCTTTGCATGGCCTTCAAGGGCCTACAAGCAGCAAGGGATTCAGCCCGCTCAATCCAGTTCAGCTCGTCGACACCTACATACGGATATCCACCCCAAGGGTGATAAACAAAACAATGGTCAGCATTCAGCTAACCAATTATAATGACCCTACCCCTTACCCGGGGTAGTGGTTCCTTACCTGCATGCATCGCAATCACAACATATATATTTATATATTACAACAAGTGCTATCACGCCCAACATCATCACAAATGCTGGCCTCAGTGCCAAACACTTCGTGCACTCAGGGAATGCTTACGGTGTACTGAATTATCCTTGGTACCTGAAAGTTGTAAGTTGTCTACCTAAATCACCTAGAGGGGGGGTGAATAGGTGAGATGTGCATCTAATGCGGAATAAAAATTTGACAACTAGCACAAATAAGTAATCAAGCAATCACATAGACGAGAAGAGATTTATAGTGGTTCCCCGATCTTGGGTACGTCCACTTTCCTCACGGATCTAGCAAATCACTAAACTCGGCTACTCCCACTATCTCGGATTGCAAACCAATCCTACACCTCAGAACCACGTTCCTACAAAACTCGATCCAAATCGGATCTACACTCGGAAGATAAAAACTTCCTATCACTCGGAGAACAATGCTCCTACACTCGGAGAATAATCTCCTATAAGATTTACAAATAGTTATGAAATTACAAACATAAACTTTCTCAGATCTGCAAGAAATAAGTCTTTAGGTCTTTTTCTTGAAGTTGCGGCCCTTTCAGAATTATTAAAGAAGACTAGTAGATCTGACCTGAGAAATTCTTTAATCTAATAGATCAAGGAAGAAGGGACATTTCCTGAATCAGTAGATCTTCTAGATCTAAAGGAAGAGGATCGATCTTGACGAGAGCTGTGGCGGCGGCTTCAAAACGTCGAGCTTGAGGAGAGATCGGCCGAACCAGAGCTTTTTGGAAAGTGCGAGATCCGCTCAATAATTTTTCTTAATCTTCTTAGGGTTTGTCTTAGTGACAAGACCTTATATAGATATATCTCTTAACGGTTGGAAATATCATTAATGATTACACGTGGACCTGTCCTGTTGGGTTATTTGAAATTCCGGCCGTTCTGGACTTAGAAGAAATTTTATGGAAAAGATCCGACTTAGTTCTCGAGAAGTGATCATAGTTCTCGAGAACTATGAACTAAGTTTTCGAGAACTGTAGAGACTTTTCGAAAACTAATCTCTTTAGAAAGGGTTGGACTTCTCGAGAACATCAGAGTATAGTTCTCGAGAACTAATTTACTTCTCGAGAAATAATAGAGGACTTCTCGAGAACTTGAGCTTAGAGAAATTTATACTGAACTTCTCGAGAACCAAGGGAATACTTCTCGAGAACTAAATTGACTTCTCGAGAACTTATATAATACTTCTCGAGAACTAAATTTGACTTCTCGAGAACTTATATAATACTTCTCGAGAACTTTACTTGGAATCAACTTCTGATTGAATTTCTGAACTTGAGAATCAAAGGAATACTTCTCGAGAACTAAATAGAGTTTTCGAGAACTTATAGAATAGTTCTCGAGAACTTTACTGACTTCTCGAGAACTTAACTTAAAGAAATTCTTAAATTGTCCTGACTTCTCGAGAACTAGAGTCTGAGCTTCTCGAGAACTATACCATACTTCTCAAGAACTCTGAGATTACTTCTTGAGATCTGGACTTAGAAAGTTTTTCAAGAACTTTAGAGAAGATTTCCTTCTGGCCCTATCTCCATCCTTTGCTCCCAATGTTTGAACATAAAGTGTATCTCAATTGAGGGGTTACACATGAGTCAACACATTGGATCACCCAGTGAGGGATTACACTGAATGGTCCTGTGTTCCTGACCCACTGTAGACTGACATTGCTCTCTACTTAGCACTAAGAATCTGCAAACATTCAACTAGAACACAGATGTCAAATACAACTTAATTCATCTAAGTTCAAGGGTGACTTCATCCAAATCTGGGTTATAGTGGAGACAATATCAAACAATCTCCCCCTATTTGTAGAAGTCAGAACCCTTTACACTAAGGTGAATTATTATAATAAATAAGGAACATGAAGGAAGAGAAGTAAGAATAAATGCACAAACAGATTATTAGAAAGCACAATTAAGCAAAACTAGGAAATGTTATATATATATCAATAATGTTTTAGAATTAGTCAACATCCATTTCCTTAACATTTCTCAACACCACAACATCATGAATCATCCTTTGCTTTGTTGTTGCCTGTCTTGCTTTTCTTGTTGTCTTCTCTTATAGTTGAAAGGTTTTGGATAGTATCTGGGAGGCTTTGGAGGAGCTTTGGGATTATTATTTTCATATTCTCTGTCATAAATTCTCCTTTTGGTCATGAATTTTTCATATAGTTCCAACTCAACTGAACTGTAGTCCAGATGTATATTCTCATTAAAGTCCATGACAAGTTTAAGAGTATCAAGAATCAAACTCTTAGAAGTGGGGCTCCAAACTTCAGCAAATTCCTTTGCTTTTCTTCTTTCAGCCTCTGGCTGGGGAACAGATCTGCTAGCAGAAGGACCTTCCCCATACTTCCTTTTCTTGGGTATGTGAATCTCTGGTAGGTCTTCAGGGATCACATCATCCCAAACATGGGAATAGGAAGCTGGAGGAGGTTCCTGATCTTCTTGTCTGGGAGAGAATGTAGGAAATTGAGATTGAGGCAATTGGCTTGACTCACCTTCAGCAAGAGGATTTAAATGATGAGGAATCATATTGGGGTCTGCCTGAAAATCTGGAAAGATTTGATTATACATCCATACAGCTGTATCATAAGTATGGAATTTGACTGATTCAATCTGTTCTAAAACACTTTTATTGATCTCAGTTACTTTTTTAGCCCAAAGAGTTTTGGCATCAGTAGTAAGCTTTTCAACTTGTTCTTTTACTATGCTCTCTCCCTTTCTGATTTCTACAGATAGGTTTGCTATCGCATCTTACTTGAATGTACCAACTTCATTGTATACCTTCATGACATTTTCTTCAGGTCTCTTGTCTAATTGTATCTGATTGTTTGCTAGAGTGACAGATTGTTCCAATACTTGACCAATACTGGTAATTGTGTGATCTATTGCTTTGCCTCCAATTCTGAACAACTCTTTCAGCAGGTCAGTATTAGATTGGATCTCAGCAAAACCTCGGCTCATTTCTTTTTCTAGGGCAGTTACCTGTGTCTGACTAGTCTGAAGTGACTCATCAAAATGTTTTCTCTGTGCAGCTAGCATTTCTTCAATCCTTGATAGAATATCTGAGTGTACTATGACAGCAGCAGCAGCAGCAACAGTAGCAGGAGCAAGAGTGATCGAAGTAGGAGGAACTGGAGGGGTACCTGATAAAGCAGTAGTAGCAGGGGTGACAGATACAGTGGTAGCTTGCAATGGAGGAAGTTCTTCTATGACAATAGAGTTCTTGGCTCTTATAGTTTTGAATGATATATCTTCCTCTTCATCAACAACCTTGTGAAGAGAGAAGTCAAGATTCTTAAGAGGGGCTTCCACCTCCTCAGGAGTTTTCTCATCCTCTTCAGAGAGAAGGATGGTTTCTAGTGGAGTTGAATCTTTTCTAGGAGAGGGAGAAGGAGTAGCTTGGGGTGAGGGATCTTTAGATTGATCTTCAGGGATACCTTTAGATAGGGGGGAAAGAAGAGAGTTCCTCTATCATCTTATTTATAGCCTCATTGGTGTCTTTGAGTATATCTTATGCTGGAAGGTCTGACTGGGTTGGAACAGGAGAGTTTGCCATGGGGCTCCTGATTGGAGATATCACAGGGCTTCTTTGAGGAGATCTGGCTGGAGGAGTCGAAATTATGATAACTGTGGCAGAGTGTGCAGGCTCCCCCTCAGCTGCTGCACCAGATGGTTCTGCAGCATGATGTAGAGGAGGAGATGGGGTCCTGACCTCTGAGACTGAAGCTCCAACTTCCTTAGCTAACTGTCTATGGTTCTTCAGTTTTAGCTCCCATCTCTGGATGGAGGTGAAGGAGATATTTTTCAGGTGATGAACTGGAGTACCTTTGGAGAGTTTGAAGGTGACTGGATCAATCTCACTCAGCAGTAAAGAGATTATCCTGACAAATTTGGGTTCTTGGATACTGTCTCTGATCATCTCAAACACCATTATTCCAAACTGAAATTTCTTTCAACAGACAACAGCTGTCAATACTCCAAACAAGTCATGAAAAATAAAACTGACTGACCCTGTTATGCACCACAAAATTTTCCCAATAATATCTTCAAGAAGTTTCCCTACATTTAGAAGATTTCTCCTTAGGGAGATGTATTCCTTAGGAAGTCCACAAAAAGAATAGGTTCTATCATAATCTGCTGGAGTTAGGCCGTCTTCCTCATCAACAATAGGACTTTTCAAAAGCTTGGAAATCATGTGCTTGTCAAGCTTGATTTTGATCCCTTTAACTTTTGTCTTCAAAATTGTTCCATTCCTCTTTATCTTAGCATTTCTGAAAAATTCTTTGAGATCTGTAAATACTATCTTGACGGGCTCAAAGAGAACGAACATCAACCCAGCCATTTCCAGAAGAATCAGCAAGTTCTGGAAATCGTCAGAAATGTCGGCCAGTCCTTCGACGACGAGTTTGCTGCCGATTCTAATCTTAGAACTGAGAGCCATTGACGCCAACAGTGGCAACGAACGGAGCAGGGAACAGCGGCAGAGATGAAGCTTTCGTTCGGTGGAAGATGAAGAGTTGCAAGAGAAATGTTTGAAATGGCGGTTGATTTAGGATTCTAAAATAATATAGATATATATTTTTTTCCTAGTAACGTTAATTAGAAGCCTAATTAGGCTTCGGTTAGGGCAGAAATCAAGAATTTTGCGAAATAAAAGAGTTAAGAAGTACCGGCAGAAGGACGGGCAAGCTATCGAGAGGTAGGTTATACTTCTCGAGAAGTGGCCAATAGTTTTCGAGAAGTAAGAAAGTTCTCGAGAACTGGATTTCAGAATTCTCGAGAAATAGGCTGACTTCTCGAGAACTAGTTCTCGAGAACTTACGATGGACTTTTTGAGAAGTTTAAGTATTTCTCGAGAACTTAAAATACTTTTCGAGAGCTAATTTCTGCCTCTCGAGAAGTGTACTTAGGTTTTTCGAGAAATGACTTTTACTTTTCGAGAAGTGAAATAGGTTTTCGAGAACTGCCTTCCACTAGGTAAATTCTAACCTTTTGGGAGTATCCTCGATTCTTGATCCTTTGAACTGATCACTTTGGTCTAATCCTCCTTGTTCAGCAACCCAAGTTCAGTTTTGAAGAAATTGAACTTGGTCTCGTCCAGTGGCTTTGTGAAAATATTTGCAACCTTTCGATCTGTTGGCATATACTTCAGATCCACATCCCCTTGCTCCACATGCTCCCGGATGAACTGGTATCTCAGCTCGATGTGTTTTGTCTGGTTGTGTGAGACTGGGTTTTTTGCGATTGCGATGGCGCTGGAGGAGTCACAGAACAATGGAATGTCCTTGACCTTCATATTGTAATCTTCTAGCTAGTTCTTTAGCCAAAGCAACTGTGCACAACAACTACCGGCAAAAATGTATTCTGACTCGGCCGTTGAGATTGCGACACAGTTTTGCTTTTTACTGCTCCAAGAGATAAGCCTTCTTCCTAGGAATTGGCAAGTCCTAGAAGTGCTTTTCCTGTCGTCTTTGCTTCCTGCAAAATCTGCATCTAGGGGATGTTCCACATACACTTCTTCCTTTATGTCACCTTTCAGAAAGGAAGACTTCACGTCCATTTGATAGACAGTGAAGCCCTTCAGTGCAGCATAAGCTAGAAATAGTTTGATGGCCTCCAGCCTTGCTACTGGAGCGTAAGTATGGTAAAATTTGATCCCTTCTTATTGACGATAGCCCTTGGCAATGAGTCTGGCTTTGTTCTTTATAATAGTTCCATCTTCGTCCATCTTGTTCTAGTAGATCCATTTTGTCCCGATGACGTTCTTACTCTGTGGTCTAGGAATAAGTGTCCAAACTTTGCAACAGTTGAACTGATTTACCTCTTCTTCTATGGCTAGTATCCAGGATGCATCCGAGTTTGCTTCCTCGAACTTATTAGGTTCAACCTGTGATAGACAACTTAAGAATAAATTCTCGTTAATTGTACCTCGACGAGTTCTGACACCATCCCGGGGATCTCCTATGATCTGGTCCAAGAGATGATCCTTCAGGTGTCTGAGCTCTAGAGTCCTTTCATCTGGGATCTCCTCAGCCACTGGAATTGCATCTTCAGCTGGGATGAATTCTTCATCTTGATCAACTACCTCTCCAATCAGGGCTGTAGAGGTGATCTTGATGAACTTTTCATCTTTGTCTTCAGTAGGTTCATCCAAGCTGAGTTCCTTTATCTTTGTACCTGCATCTTCAATGAGCACACTAGAAGAGTTGCTTTGCAGCAAACTCGTCTCATCAAATACAGTGTGTATCGATTCTTCTACCACCAGGGTTTTTCTATTGAAAACTCTATAGGCCTTACTATGGATACTATAACCTACAAAAATACCTTCAAAGCTTTTCTCGCAAAACATCGTAGTGTGATTCTTGCCGTTGTTAAGTACGAAGCACTTACAACCAAAGATTCTAAAATATGAAATGGACGGTTTCCTGCCTTTTAGAAGTTCGTAAGGAGTCTTATCATGGTTCTTGTTGATGAGTGCTCGATTTTGCACGTGACAAGCAATGTTGACGGCTTCAGCCCAGAAGTACTCTGGAAGTGAGGCATCACTCAACATAGTCCGGCAAGCCTCTATGAGTGTTCTGTTCCTTCTCTCAGCTATTTATTTTGCTGTGGAGTGCGAGGAGAGGAAAACTCATGAAAGATACCTTCACTTTCACAGTATTCTATCATGGCCCCAGACTTGAATTTCGTTCAATTGTCACTTCTGATTTTGACTACGGAGCAGCTGTATTCATTCTGGACTTGTCTAACAAAATTAGTGAAGGTGTTGAAGGTATCTGACTTGTGTTTCAGAAAGAACACCCACGCAAAGCGCGAGTAATCATCCACAATAACCAACGTATATTCCTTACCTCCCAAACTTCTAACTTGTAGTGGACCGAACAAGTCCATATGAAGAAGCTGTAAGCTTTTATTAGAATCCTTGCCTATAATGCTTTTAAATGAACTCCTTATTTGCTTGCCTTTTATACAGGCATGACAAGGGCTGTCCTTAACGCACTTGACCTTAGGGGCATCACGTACTAAGTTTTGAGAGAATAGTTTATTTATAGTTTTGAAATTAATATGTGCTAGTCTCTTATACCATTGGTCAACAAGAGATGCACTACTTTTTGCTAAAAGGCATACTGCTGTAGAGGAGTCAATACAGATGAAGTTTAAACAGAAAATATTTCTGCTTCGAGTGCCTGATAAAATAGTTTCCATGTTGTCAACCGATTTTATCAAACACTTGTCAGCATGGAATTCACCACGTATCTTTTGTCGCATAGTTGGCTTATGCTGATGAGATTGTGTTCCAATCCTTTAACATAGGCTACATCCGAAAAGGATACATTACCGTTAGTAATCATACCGTAGCCTTTGGTAATCCCTCGGTCTGAACCTCAAAAGATGACTTTTGGTCCGTTCAACACCGGTGAAAAGTTTTGGAGTAGGCTCCTTGTCCCGATCATATGCCGAGAACATCCACTGTCCAAATACTAGATTGGCATTTTAATGGCCTTTGGATGTACCTGCAATTATAATCACTTAGCCTTAGGAACCCAAACACGTTTGGGTCCTTGGTCTCGAGTTAGAATACTCCCCCTACGAGTATTAGCCTTATGAGTGGTCATTCTCACGTTTCTAACATGAGGAGTTGCAACATTTTTAGGATTGAACCAACAATTTATGGCAAAGTGACCAACTCTACCACAACACCAACAGTCGAATCTGTTGTATCTTTACCTTATAACCTCCTGCTTGACCTTCTTGAGAGGAGGTCCAGCAAGGGTAGCATCCTTGGAGGAAGAAGCTTCATGATGATGGCAGCTGTATGAAGTCTTCTCCTTCATAGGCTTTTCCACAACAGGTTTTACCTTTGGTGCCTTCTTAATGTTATGACCATGAGCATAAGGTCCATAGCTTTGAATTTGAAACTCTTCATAAGGTGCCTTGAAGACACTCTCGCCAAAGTCACGAGGGCGAGTCCAACCTTGGTACCTTGACTTAGGCTTCTCCAGAATCGGCCTAGTGAAGTGTCCATAGGTGGACTCAAAGTCAAATTCGTTCGCAGGAAAGATAACTTTCTTGAATGAGACTAGCTCCTATGGAGCTTTCCCTTTTTCCTCGGCCGAGGCCTTCTTGGCATCCTTATTCTTTCTCTTGGCCTTCCTTCTCCTAGACAGTTTACTAGGAGCACCTTTGTGGCCTAGACCAGCACCCTTGCCCTTAGCTGAGAATTCAACAATCAGAGGAAGTACAGTCTTAAGGCTTAGAGAAACCTTCTACAAGTTTCTTTTCAGCCGAGAATTGTTCTTCTAACTCCTTGATGATTTTCTCCTTAAGGTCAAGGTACTCAAGAGCCTTGTTATATTCTTTAATATATTTATTGAAGACTTCCTTGAGAGAGTCAGTCTTTGAGACTTCTTCTCTTAAGGCGCTCTCTATAGCTTTTAGAGACTTTATTTCTTTAGCTTGAGTTTTCACGACTCGGTGACATTTGTCGTAAGCCTTGAGTTACTCCTTATATTGTCCCATGAGTTCAGATTCATCCTCAGAGGGATAGCCCTCTTGCTCACTATCATCATCAGATTCTGAAAGAGTGGTGTGAGATTTTACCTCCCTAGTGAACTAGGGGACTTGTTCATCATCAGTTAGAGCCATTAGCCCAAAGTAGGCTTCTTCCTCTTCTGCACTCGACTCAGATGAGTCGGAGTCACTGAGGGTTTTGCCCATCTTGGCCAACAAACTCTTTTCTGTCCTCTTTTTAATGTAGGACTTCTTCTGCTCTCGTTTGCCACCCTCTTTCTTCTTGTGGGAGCAATCCGCAATGATGTGACCTGGCTTATTACAGCAATAACAAACAATGTCAGTCAAATAATGTTTATTCGGTTTAGAACCATACCTGTCGTGGCTGCTTGAGCCTTTTCTGTGGCGATCACTATCTGTTGGGTACATTAGAAAATGTGTACCTAATTTGGAGAAGCCTCACTTAGCTCAATGATATACATCAAGGTGTATTTGATGTTATTTTATGTTTATATGTGCAGGTTAAGTATTTGCTAATATGCAAAAAAAGTTTCTAAGTCCATGAGTCGACACTTAAGAAAGCCTGTGTCGAAACTTGGAAAAGCTGTGTAAACACTTGAAGCAAGTGTGTCAACACACAGAATTTATTAGTCGACATCAACTATGTCGACACCGGGAGGCAGTGTCGACACACAAAAATATTAGTCGACATCGACTGTGTTGACACCGGGAGGCAGTGTCGACACACAGAAGTATTAGACGACATCAATTGTGTCGACACCTGGAGGCAGTGTCGACACATAAATTCTGAGACTATATCAACTGTGTCGATACACAGGACTTGTGTCGACACTCAGCAGAGTTTCAACAATGTTGATTGCTGTGAAGTGAAGAAGTGTCTATGTCGACACAAAGAAACTGTGTCGACACATTCTACAGATACAGTGTCAAGAACCTGTGTCGACACCAGAGGAGCTGTGTCGACATCACTAAAGCTTGTGTCGACACTTAATCTACTTGTGTCGACACATAATGACAATCATTGTCAATGCTTTGCTGACAAAGACAAAGGTTAAAGAACTGACTAGAGACTTGACAGCTGTGTATTCCAACAAGTTTGCTAAAGCTGTCAGACCTATCATAAGTTGGTTAGAAACCAGATCAGCCGGTTACCATGGATGAAGTCTATATATATAGATGGATTCTGTCAAATCAAAGAACACAACAACAACAAGAAAAATAACAACCACACGAACAACTATTAAAGTATTGATCATTGATCAAGGAAGTGCACGTCACACAGAAGAAGATTTTCATGAGAAGATCTAAGGAGAATTCAAGCAAGAATTCTGAAGAAACTTCAGAAGTTCTAGAGAGAGAGAGAGAGAGATCTTCATCTATTGATGTAAAGTAGGAGGCATTTATCAGTCTCTTAAGAAGAAGATCTTGAACTAATCTATTAAGAAGGATTCAGATCTATTTCTGGATTCTAAGAAGGAAGCTGACAGTCAGTCAACTTCAAAGGAGATCAACCCTACTGAGTTCAGTTCAAGAAGCTTTGAAGAAAGCTAAGAACAAGTTTATTTCAGCCATTAGTTTTTTCAAGAAGCTATTCAAGAAACCTTTTATCCCTTCTCTCTCAACAAGGGTAAGAGTCCATCTAAATCACTGATCAAATTTTGTAGGATCTTTCAAGATTTTAGTTGTAAGCCTATTATATAAAGGCTGAGTGTCAGAGATATAGATCTCTGAGTGGGAGGGCTTTTGAGCCTGAGTGTAGGAGAAATTTTTCTCTGAGTTATAGGCCTTGTGGAAAGTTTGAGGTAGGGCTGTTAGCCTGAACTGTAGGAGTGTGGTTACACTCTGGGTTGTAGGAACCTTATAGGGTTCTGAGTTGTAGGAACCTTTGAGGGTTCTGAGCTGTAAGATCTGTGGATCTGAGAAGAAGGAAGAAGTTAAGACGAATCTAGCATACTGCTAGATAGGTGAAGGGGGAAAGTGGATGTACCCAGACCTTGGGAAACCACTATAAATCTGTGTGCAATATGTGATGTGTGTGTGACTGTGATTTCTGTGCTGTGATTGCTGTAGAATAGTTAAATTCTATTTTTAGATCTGAAAAATTATTCTGCCTTAAGTAAAAAAAGAAAAGAACCTATTCACCTCCCCTCTAGGTGTTTGGGTTATCTTGAAATCAATTCTATCAAGTGGTATCAGAGGGAGGTTCCTCAAAGAAGGACTTAACAGTCTTAGTAAGATCCATAAGGTAGATTCAAGATCAAGAAAATGGGTTCAGGAGAAAATCATAAGGAACAAGGTTCTATGAAATTACCCATATGCAGGAAAGAGATATTTGGAATAAGGAAAGAAAGGGTCAGGCTTTTCATAGAGGCTTCTTATCCAAGGATCTACATTACAGTAATGGAAGGTCCTTATATTCCAATGAAGTTATCAGTTCTAGATGCAAATCAAAGAAATCCCAAGGATTTTTCAGAGATGACCAAGGAAGAGATCATCCTTGCAACTATGGAAAAAAAGAGCCCAGAATATCATAGTAAGTGCCATAGATGATTCAACCTTTAAGAATTTTATTCACTGCAAGACCTCCAAGGAAATGTGGGATACTTTGATAGTCTACATGGAGGGTTCTTAATAAGTCAGACAAGATAGAAAATCTATGCTGAAACAGGAATATGAGAGTTTCAGACAAGGAAAGTCAGATGGTTTGTAAGACCCCTTTTTTTTTTCTTTTTCAAACCCGGGGTCTTATGCCCAGAACCGCCGCTTTGCGGTGACTCCTTCACGTCCTGAAGGGTCATCACCACAAGGCACCGATTCTGCCGGCCAATTCGATCACAGAAAAGTAGCACAATTATTGAAGTAATAACAATGCAGTCCACAATAATAAATCACATGTAAATAAGATAAAATCTCCACGAAGGGAGTGTCCACAGAAATCATCAGAGTACTATAAATACGGGCTTATGCCCGGTACAAAATGTCCTCACTACAAGTCTCTCATGCGGAAGCGAAAACAGAAACTACTCAAGGTCGAGACTCACGGTCCCGGCTGTGTGAACTCCGGAGCTAGACTGCCCCATCTCTAGGCGCACCGATCTCTGGGGCTGCTCCTCCATGCTGGGCTCCACGATCCCCTAAATGATGCGGTTCGAAAACCGTTAGTCATAAAGACTAAGCCCTATCATCCCCTACCCCTTCCCCCATGGCTCCTAGGTACCGAGCGGGGAGGAAGAAAGGAAAGGACATGAAGGTAGAGATAATCATGAAACAGATGGCAGCGGAAACTAATCTAGCAAGTTGTATTCGGTGAGCAGTTAATATGAAGGTTGTAATAGGTCTAGCAGTAAGAAAAGCATTTATATGAATTTAAACCTTCACTTATGCGAGAACACATAAGCAAAAGGGATCTTTTGCAAGGCTCCCATCGTATAGAGTGTCCCATACCACTTATACGGTGGGGTGTCGGTTATCAAACAGCAATGGTTGTTATATATTGAAATTAACCTTTGATTTATAAACTTGCCCACACAAGCTTATAGACCAAGGGGTCATTTTGCAGGTCCTAATGTATAAGCGTCCCATACCACTTATACTTTAGGTGTCAGGGTTAAATGAATCGATTATGCTATGACATGCTAGTGGGTATGATGAAACATGCAAGTGCAACTCACACACCCGACTCTGTGCACACAGACCTTTAGTTCCCCCTTTCGGAGTCGTTACCTCCCAGGATACCTCCGTAGTGGCAGACGGAAGCGGTGGGTTGGGCCTCGCCCACCTCAAAACCAGTAAAAGCACCACTGGTCTGACCTATCGTACGCCTCAACGCTTGGTGCACTAAGCGGACGCCTGCGTACTCTTGCCGGCTGGCGCACCGGACTTCTGTTGGCGAAGTGCTAACCACCTCGCCGAGTCAACGATATCGGTGTCGGTGCAATCGAACTCCCCGATATCGTAAAACCCACCACCTTAACTTTTCCTATCTTATGCACATGCAAGTTTAATCGAAAACACACAAAAACTGAGCCGAAGCTCCCCGGACCAAAATGTCCGTCTCCAAAACAACCGAGCCGAAGCTCCCTGGACCATCCCGTCCGTCTCCAAACTGACCGAGCCGAAGCTCCCCGGACCATCCCGTCCGTCTCTTAACCAATCGAACCGAAGCTCTCATCAATCTTCCTGTGCCAACAGTGTTTGTGAAAAGTGCATCCCTAGTTACCTAGTTACTCTTGTTGATTTGTTATTACAGTTTACGTTAGCCTAGGACTGCCCCTGGTATTCCCCGTGAAGGGCTCTCAAGGGGCACTAGGAATCAAGACGGCGGCATTACGGCCCGAAGTTCCCTTTCGCAAGGCACTTAATATTATTGGTTTATTTCCCTTAGCCCGATTCCCTTCTCATATTACGATAGACTATCCTAGGGTAATTTTTAACCTTCCTCTCTTCGGGAAAAGCGATCTTTCGCCGAACCCGAGCACCTCTTAACTCTAGCTATCCCCACTTCTCGCTACTCTTTATATCTTCCTATTGTGTTTTCCTCCACATTTTCACCCAGACAAAATGTTTAACTCCCATGACTTCCTCAGATCATGTCCTATTGTATTTCACAAATTGCTATATGCAGACCGACCTAGGCTACATGTCGAACCGGTTATGTAATGATCCATTACTCATCCAAATGTCCTAAATTATTTACTGGAGACTTACCATGATATAAATGACCTAAGTCCAGAAAATGGAAATTTTCCTAATTTATTTGGCATTTAATTAAATTCCTCGAAAATCCCAAGGGCTACCAGTTTGAACATGAACTACCCTAAGTTCTCATGCAAGATGTCCAACAAATTTATGATAAATACTAGGTTATCTCAATAGGTTAAATCCTAAGTATCATAATTTTTCTATCATTAAAAGGGCATGAAAACTATTTTAGAAATAATCTCTAACTTCTGTTGTTTATGAATCAAGTACAGAAAATATTCTTCCAAAAATTATAAATAATTTATGCCATGCAGATAATGGCCTAAAATTAGCTTTGGCCAAGTTTCATAATTTTCCAGCAAGTATTATATCCATAATTAATTTTTAAACATAAAAGCCCTTTCTATCATCTGTGAACAAAGTACTAGATTTATTCAACATAAAATTCTATAAAAATTCAGGGATCAATGTTCTACTGGTAAAGATCTAAATCCAGAATTTTAGCTGATTATAATTAATTTAAAACCTCCAAATATTTGAAACAACAAATCGGCCTAATAATCCTTTAACACATGAAGTATAATATTTATTAATCATAAAATTCCAGGAAAATTACCATAAGTCTAAAACATCCTAAAACCCACTCCTCCCGAGTTTCATAATTTTTGGATTAGATTTAGTTCTTAAAATAACTAAATTACATTTCTATCCTAATTCAAACTCTCAACTTCCGAGGTACCCAATTACCTCCAATTCCTTCACTATTTCAACCAGAGGGTTTTCAGCATATCATGCCACTCTCCTCCAAATTTCAAGGGCATACAAGAGCTTTTGCTCCTATGTCCTTCACAAACCTCAAAACCCTTTATTTAAGATTAGAGTTTGGATCCTAGGGTAAACCAACCCTAAACCACTCCATTTTTCTCCACGCAGGTTATAACACCATTTTAAGTCAGAGATCAGAAAATCAGCCTCTGTTGAGGCGATTTGACCTTTCCAAATTCTCAGTGCACTTTTTATTAAAAGGTGTCTCACTAACGCCTAGTTAAGGGTAGAAGATTTCTCACCCAAAACTCCTCCAAATCAATTGGAATTTTACACAGACCTAGGTTTTATAGCCAGGGACCACTCACCAAAATTTGGGAGGGTTTGATGGTAATTTGACCATCTAAATAAATTCCTCTAAGTTTATTAAATTAAAACAAAAACTTTAGGCAAAGTATCTCCAAAAATTCCCATTTTTGGTCTGCCTTTAGGTATAACCAAGATTAACCCCCTGCCCAAATTTCAGGTCATTTGGACAAGGAACGAAGAGTGGGGATCCGTTTTAATTTCAGCCCAACTCTAGGTACAGCCCCCACTAAATCGGGTGCTGCGGCCGAACCGCTTACCCAAACGAGTTGAAACCAATTTTAGATTTGTCTAGACTCGAAGGGCTACGACTTTTGTGTCTGGTCATTTTTCCTAAAACGGCCTCTAAATGCCTCATTTTACAGCCCCAAAAATATGATCAAATAATACATTTTCCCATTTTGTAATTTATAATAATCTGTATATTATAAAGTTTATCCTACTGTTCATCTTCTTCATGGAACCGAAAACAGATACGGAAAACCAATTTTCCTGTAACACTTCCATGATCCGTCGCCGGCCGTTCGGTCACTTCCCTGGCCAGCCACCACCACCACCACCTCCGTTGAGGCGACGGCTATCGGTCGGCGGTGGTTTGACCGCCGGAGGTGGCGGTTTCCGGCGAACTCAAAAATATCTTTTTCATGGTTTTCCATGAAAATGAGAGATGAGTCCGGCTCCGTTGAGCGCGAACTTCCTTTCTAAGAATCCTATGATCTACCCATGAAAGAGAAAGAGCAGAGGAGAAACTTGTTCGCGGTTTGAAGGCGAGAAGAACGACGGGGTGCCATGGCGCGGTGGTGGCGTTGCTGAACTTCTCCTACAGCAAGAACAAAGGTCTGATCCGTTTGCTTGTGCGTGTAACCTTCTCCTCTGGTTCCAGGTGGGCTTTTATAAGTCAGAAAGTGGGAAGGTGAATGGGTAAAGCCTTTATGGCCATGAAGGTTCTCCCCTTAACGTTTCGGTTACAGTGAAGGGATAGGAAACGGTGGAAACTGAACAGGTGTGTCCAGCTGGCGGCTTCCTATTGGACCATATCTTCCTCATTTATTATATAATTACAGAAGGAAAATGGCCTGAAATTACTCCTGGTGTAACTTCCCACACCAGCATTTATTACCACGCGTGTTAGAATAATTTCGGGCCTGAACCGTCGTTTTGGCCAATGTCACGGGCATGACACATAGGTCACGGGCGTGACAGGCCCAAATAGCCAATTCTGGGTTCGACGATCGTCGAACTGAGATCGACGATCGTCGATGGGTGGTCACGGGCGTGACACCTGTGTCACGGGCGTGACAGGCCCGGGTGGATAAATCTGGGTCGACGATCATCGATTTGAGATCGACGGTCGTCGAATGGTGGTCACGCCCTAG
This sequence comes from Platanthera zijinensis, assembly GCA_039513925.1. Taxonomy (NCBI): domain Eukaryota; kingdom Viridiplantae; phylum Streptophyta; class Magnoliopsida; order Asparagales; family Orchidaceae; genus Platanthera; species Platanthera zijinensis. The sequence continues at coordinate 34,592,740 of CM077094.1, forward strand.
GTCACGGGCGTGACACCTAGGTCACGGGCATGACAGGCCCGAACGGCAAAATTCGAGGTCGACGATCGTCGAATTGAGATCGACGAACGTCGAAGGCTGGTCACGCCCTAGGTCACGGGCGTGACACTTATGTCACGGGCATGACATGCCCGAGCTGCAAGGTCGACGATCGTCTCACGGCGATCGAGGATTGTCGATGGGGTCACGCCCTTAGTCACGGGCGTGACACCTTGGTCACGGGCGTGACATGCCCAGACAGCACGTTCGACGATCGTCTCGTGGAGATTGACGATCGTCGAAGTAGTCACGCCCAAGTCACGGGCGTGACGGGTCGGTCACGGGCGTGACCAACCCGTGACCCGAAAATATTGATCGCTTTATTTAAAATTTTGGGCTTCCTAGGGTTTTGTCACAACTAACCGACTCCTAGGGGTCTAGCCGGAAATGGGATGTTACATGGTTTAACTGAGTGTTATAAGAAGTTCTATAGAATAGTAAATGAGCTGATGTCCTATGGAAGGATCTTCAGTACATATGAACTGAATGATAAATTTCTAAGATCCTTGACAAAGGATTGGGACACTAAGATTTGTGCCATTAGGGAAGTGACCAAACTTGCAGATATCTCTCGTCCAACTTTGTTTGGAAAATTGCTGTCATATGAGATGCAGCTGATGGCTAGGAAAGAGGAAGAGAAAAGTGCTAAAGGGGAGAATAGAGAAAAGTCTGTGGTCTTCAAGGTGGAGACCACAAGGAAGAATAGGAGGATGTCTCCATCACCTCCTGAGATTGTTGCTGAAATTACTTCAGATAATTCAGACAACCAAAGTTCAGACAGCAGTGACTCAGATAAAGACTTTGCTTCCTTCACAAGGCAGTTTTAGAGATTCCTGAAAAAGAAGCAGTGGAAGTTTAGGCCCTCCACATCTCAGCCTGTGGATGACTATTATCAAAAGAGGAAGTCATCAAGGAAGGACAGGAGCAGGTCTAAGCCTAGCAAATCTGCAACATCATGGATAGTTTGCTACTGCTGTAATAGGCCTAGACATGTTGTGGCTGAGTGTCCAGACAAAAGAAAGGAGTCTGATGATAAAAGAAAGACTCAACAAAAGATCAAGAAGGAGAAATCCTTTGTTGCAAAGAAGGAGAAGAGCTTGACAGACCAGTCATCTTCAGAATCTAAATCTGAAGCTGAGGCATACATTAGTCTATATGCAGCAGATGAAGAAGATGAGTTTATGCAATTGCTTAACTCTATCTATGAACAAGAAGACCATCAGTGCATGGGACTGATGGCTGTATCAGAAGAAGACAAGTGCCAGGATCAGCCTAGTCCTAGTAAGGTACAATGGATTTCTAAAAATTCAGATTGTAGTACTGGTATAGAGTCAGCTACATCTGCATCAAGTGATGTGGATGGATCTGAGTCTCAAGGAGATATTCATCAGCTGATAGATGGATATGGGTACTTGTTACAGGCACTAAAAAAAGAAAAAACCTGACCAAAACTCAGGCTAAGGAAATTGCAGATCTTAAGATGGCTGCATCTGATTTAGAGAAAGAGTTTGGAACAAAAAATTAATGAGGTTACCAAACCGAAAACTATAACTGTTATTCAAGTTGGTACAATCACATATAAAAATGATCTAATTAAAATTCTGGAAGTCAGACTTCAAAAGGAGAAAGATTTGGTGGCTAGTTATTCCAAGCCAAAATCAGTTTTACCCTTAATAGATGAGTTTGTGGCTCAGAAGGGTAAGGCTGGAATAGGCTTTAAAGGTAACACCAGGGCTGTCCAATTCAAAAGAAATGGCAAAGCCTCAGTCCAGCAACTGAATTTTAAAGACCCTGTAGTGTTTAGAAAGGTACAAGAGCCTTCTAACAAGTATGACCTTAAGAATACTCATGGTCATAGTAAGACTGAAGTTCTGAATGACAAGGGTGTTTATGTCAATAAGGCAGCTCATGTTCATAAACCCCATGTTTGTGAGAAACCAGTGGGAGTAGCTGCAGCAGTACCAGCACAATACAAAAGATTTCCTGTCAACCAGACTGTCAAGAATGTATCTAAAAATAGATACAATAAGTATGAATTTTGGTGCTGTGGCAAGACAGGTCATTATACCATAGATTGCTGGCACAACACTAGTGTCAGGAAGAACAACAGTCTACCTGTTAGAAGAGCTGCAGGTAGATTTGTTAAGTATGAAGCTAACTTGAACCAAGGACCAAGGACTTACTTGGGTTCAAAGGAGAGGTTTCTTTATTGCAGGTGAGTCCAAGTTACCATGCTCCTATATGGTACTTGGACAGTGGATATTCCAGGCACATGACTGGAACAAAGGGGTTGCTGAAGGAGTACTTACCTATCATAAATGGGTCTAAAGTAATCTTTGGTGGTTCTAAAAAGGGAATCATCAAAGGGTTTGATAACATTTATAATAACCAGATTACTATCACTCAAGTGGCCTATATAAAGGGTTTGAAACACAACCTAATAAGCATAAGTCAGCGGAGTGTTTTTGGATATGACATTTCATTTATTAAAAATGGATGTCATATCAAAAGATCAAGTGATCAAAAGATCATTTTGACAGGATATAGAAAAAGAAATGTGTACTGTCTTAATTTTGAGTGTGAGAACAATGTGTCTCCTATTTGTCTTGTAACTGATGAGAGAGCCTCTCATTGTGTCAAATGGCACAAGAGGCTGACCCATCTTAACTATACAACAATTGGCCAACTCTTTAGCAAAGAGTTAGTAAGGAATGGTCCAAATGTTAAGTGTATAAAGGATGGGATATGCTCAGCTTGTCAAAAAGGCAAGAAGACAAAATCCTCCTTTCATAGCCTTGAAAACAAGGATTTAGTGAGGTGTCTATACCTCTTATATATGAATCTATTTGGTCCTATGCCAGTTCATAGTCTAGGTAGGAAGGTCTACACTTTTGTTGTGGTAGATGACTATTCTAGATATTCCTGGGTGTTCTTTCTGAGACAAAAATCAGAAACCCCAAGTGTTTTATATAGTTTTGTCAAGCAAATTCAGAATGAACATGACAGTACAATGGTCAAAATCAAAAGTGACCATGACACTGAATTTCAATCTGAGAGTATGACAAGACTGTGTGAAGAATTTGGGATTTTTCAAGAATTCTCCTCACCTAGAACACCACAGCAAAATGGTATTGCTGAAAGGAAGAATAGAACACTGATTGAGGCTGGTAGAACTTTATTGAGTGACACTTCTCTCCCAGAATATTTCTGGGCTGAGGCAGTAAACATTGCATGTCATTTGATCAATAGGGCATCTATCACCAAAAGCCACAAAAAGACTCCCTATGAGATCATGAAGGGTAGAAAACCAAACTTATCCTATTTTAGGATTTTTGGTTGCAAGTGCTATGTCCTTAACAATGGAAAGTCTTATCTAACTAAGTTTGCTGCCAAATCCCAAGATGGGATATTTGTTGGGTACAACAACAATAGTAAGGCTTATACAGTCTACAATTTGATTACTCAAGTTGTAGAAGAGTCTGTACGTGTTGTCTTTGATGAAACAAGACTGATTAACAGTGAGTTCCCTTGTAGCTCATGTAGTTCTACAGGTATAAATGAGAAAATGAACAAGCTTACCATTACAGAAGAATCAACTTAAGAGCAGGAAGTGGAAAATGGTGGCTACTGTCCAGGGGGAGTACAGGACTCTCTAGATGCAGATGAACACCAAGAGGTGCAGCATATTGAAGAGACTAGAGGTGTTCAACTTGAAGATAGTCTACCTCCAGCTGCTAGACACTTAAAGGATCATCCAGCAAATCAGATAATTGGTGATCTAAGACATGGAGTGCATACCAGAAGAAGGAACTTGAACATAGTGCTTTGCTCAAGCTTCCTATCTCAACTAGAGCAAAAGAGATTTGAAGAAACTATTCTGGACCCACATTGGATTGATGCCATGCAAGAGGAGCTGAATCAGTTCAGAAGGTGCAAGGTCTGGGAGTTAGTTCCTAAACCAAAATACCACAACATCATTGGAACAAAGTAGATCTTTAGGAACAAATTTGATGAGAATGGGATCATTGTGAAGAACAAAGCAAGACTTGTTGCAAAAGGATATAGACAGGAAGAGGGTATTGACTTTGATCAAACCTTTGCCCCAGTAGCAAGACTGGAAGAAATTAGGATGTTCCTTGCCTATGCAGCATATCAAGGCTGCAAGGTATTCTAAATGGATGTAAAATCAGCATTCCTAAATGGAAATCTTAAAGAAGAAGTCTATGTAGAGAAGCCCTCAGGTTTTGTTGATTCTCTCAAACCTGATTATGTTTATAGACTTAGGAAAGCTTTATATGGGTTAAACCAAGCCCCAAGGGCTTTGTATGAAACCCTGTCTACTTTTCTTATTGAGAACAAATTCTCAAGGTGGAAAATAGACAAAACTCTATTCCTAAGGGAGTCCAAAGGTAAGATAATCTTAGTCCAGATATATGTAGATGACACAATATTTGGGTCTATAGAAAGCAAACTTTGCAAGAAGTTAACTAAACTTATGCAAGGGAAGTTTGAGATGAGCAGCATGGGAGAACTTAAGTTCTTCTTGGGCCTTCAAGTAAGACAGACTGATGTTGGCTTGTCCATATCCCAGTCTTTGTTCACCAAGGAGTTAATTAAGAAGTATGGTATGGAATCATCCTCCACCATGAGAACTCCTATGGGAACAAGTATGCCTATATGCAAAGATGATGCAGGTAAACCTGTAGATGAGTCTTTGTATAGAGGAATAATTGGCTCTCTTTTATATCTAACTGCTAGTAGACAAGACATTATGTATGCAACATGTGTTTGTGCTAGGTACCAATCATGCTCTAAAGAATCACATTACACTGCAGTAAAAAGGATTTTGAGATATCTAAAGGGCACACCTAATCTAGGCCTTTGGTACCCTAGGAATGGAGATTTTCTACAGACAGGCTATTCAGATGCAGACTTTGCAGGTTGCAAAGAAGATAGAAAAAGCACAACAGGCACTTGTCAATTTCTAGGAGGAAGATTGGTATCTTGGAGTAGTAAGAAGCAGACTAGTGTGACAATTTCCACAGCTGAGTCTGAATATGTTGCAGTAGGAAGTTGCTGTGCACAGCTGTTGTGGATTCAGCACCAGCTAGAAGACAATGGTATTCAGGTAAGTAGAACACCTTTATTTTGTGATTCTACTAGTGTTATTTCTATTGCTAATAATTCTGTTTCACATAGTAAGACTAAGCATATAGAAATAAGATACCATTTTCTTAGAGAATATGTAGAGAAAGAGGACATCTCACTAGAATTTGTCAAAACAAATTATCAAATTATAGATGTATTTACTAAGCCTTTAGATGAAACTAAGTTCAATAAATTTAAAATTGAATTAGGAATGTTAAACATAGATTAGTCTAACAAATTTGGCTAAGTAAATCTGTGTCGATACATCCAGAGAAGTGGTGTCGACACTTCAGTAAGTGGTGTCGACACAACCAGAGTAGTGGTGTCGACACATCAAGAAATTGTGTCGACACTTACAATAAGATTCAATACAGAATTTCTGATGAACTTCTAAGTTTGTCTAGTGTCGACATATCATCAATTGGTGTCGACACATAGTAGTCAATGCCATTGTCGAGACATTAGAAGTCTGTGTCGACACATTTCAACAGTGTCAACACATTTAGAATGTTTTTGCCTGCCTTTTGACCTTCTTTGATTAGAAGGGTATAAATAGGTCAAGAACATATTCTATCGACACGCTCTCCAGATTTTCGAGATTAAACCCTTGTGTCGACAAACTCTCTTCTCTAAATCCAAGCTTTCTCCCCATTCCAATGGCGCCAAAGGTTGAAGATAACATTAATGAAGGATATGAGGTGGTTCGCCATGACTTTGATGATGCTGACTCAGAGATTAAAGGAGTAATTACCCTAATCACTGATAATGGTTTGGAGTTTCTAATATCCGAACCAACCAAGATTTGGAAGAAGGAAGTTTTTGAGTTCTTTGCTGCAGTAACAGTAGACTCAACTGGACTTAAGATTAAATCAACAGTTCCTGGAGCTAAAGTCAAAGTGACCTTGAAGAGTTTGAGAAAAATTCTTCATCTTCCAAGAACTCAGGATGAAGAAGAAGTACCAGTATCAAAAATAAGGGAGACACTATAATGGTGTAGATTGGATCCCACCTTGAAGATTGGAGCAGCAATTAACAGGAAAGGGATGAATCAGTAAGGTAAATTCCTTTCAGAAGTGGTAGGAAAGGTTATTCTGTGTAAGCCAGGGGGACATGATAGGATTTCTGCCTATATGTTCAACATCATGAAAAGGATAATTTTTAAACTCCACACAGATTGGTCTATAATCCTGTTTGAAAAGATTAAGGAAAGCATCAAGAAGCCTAATTTGGCTAGAATAATGAGTCTATACTTGGCTGGAGAAATTCCAGAAGTAATGAACCAGATTCCTGGTTCTAAAATCAATCATATGAGAAGAATGGACATCAGGATTATTTCCAGATGGGATAGGATCCTATCAAATGACATACCTGATATAGAGAGACAAGAGGCTACTAAGAAATCTCCTGTACAAGACCTTACTAAGACTACACAAGTGCATAAGGAAAGCAGTTAGTGCACAAGTGCAGGGGGAGCTAGTTAGTGTACAAGAACAGGACCTGACTGAGAATGCATAAGTTCAGGGGGAGGCAGTTACTGCACAGGTGCAGGGGGAAGAGATAATTCACTTGGCAGAGGAAATAGATTCACAAACAGTCCTTGAGATATCTCATGTCAACAGTCTAGCCCAAGATGCTATCATGAAGGATACATCTGGAGCTGCTGATGCTCTTGAGAAAGTAGTATCACCAGTTTACACTCAATAGGAGTTTACTCTTGAGGAATTGTTTCCTGACATTGAGGGAGCAGCAGATAATGAGGAGCAAGTAAGAATTGAGGGGGAGCAGGCTGACATTGAGGGAGAGCAGCATAGGAATGAGAAGGAGCTGTCTCCTAGTCCTAAGGAAAGAGTAGATATTGCCAGTACATCTGCTTTAGAGGATGAGGAGATTGCAAGTGCCAAGAAAAGAAAACTGATGGTTTTCAAGAGAAGAAGCCAGAGCTATAAGAAGGCTTTGCAAGCTACTACTCCACCACCTGCCCCAGAGGCTAATTATAACTCTTTATTGGTGGCTTTGCAAGTTAAATTAGATAAACAGAGAATGGCTCTAGAGAGGTATGTGGATGAGAGAAATAAGTCACTTCAATATTATTTGGCTCAGGATATCAAATCCATAAGGTTTGAAGTAAACCTTCATAAGAAAGAGATGACAGATTGTTTCCACAAAGGAGGCAATGCTGTAGTATTTCTGGCTAAGAAACAAGCAGAAGTAAAGAAACAAGTGGATGATATTGTTGTCAAACAAGGCTATGTCCTTGAAAATAAGATTAGGATGAATGACAATCTGACTGAATCTCACAATGAGATAGTCACTGAAGTAAAGAAAATAGTTACTGCAATGATTGAAACAAGGGCTAAGGAGAAAGAGGAATTTGATCAGAAGCTACAGGAAGCTTTGGATTCATTTAAGACAGCCCTTACTTCTTCTCAACAAACAATATCTGACAAGCTTCTTAAGTTAAGATCATTTTATAAAGATGGTGTATATTTTCTTGATTGCCAAATAAGATTTCAAAAGGATGACTTAAGAGATCACATTGAAAGAGAAGTCATAAAGGGGGAGAGAGTGTTAGTCAATGCAGGCTCAGATCATGACAAATGGATATCCAATGGCATCAGAGCCACTCTGGGATATCCACCCCTTTGTGATGATGACAATGTTGCTTAGTCTGGTGTGCAACCTGCTTATGTTGGAGGTGATCAACCCGAAGTTGCTCAGATCATCTACCCTCCAGCAAATTTTTATATGATTCAATAACAAGTTCAGACAATGTACAGTCCTCAACAGGAAGTTGATAATGTTATAATATAATAAGTTGAAATGCCAGAAGCTGCCTTGAAAGCTCAACAGGAAGCTCAACTTTCAAAGAAAAAATTCAGAGAATAGGCTGAGTTAAAGCCTGATTTTGAGCAGTGGAGCCCCACTTCAAGAAATATAATTTTGACTGCCTGGAAAGCTGTGAAAGATCAAGTTCATGAAAGGGGCAAGTGGTATAATGAACAGGAATGACAGAAATATGAAGCAAGGCAAGAAGCCAGTGTGCAACATAGAAGAAAGGCTAAAATTAGGAAGCTACCTCCTAATGCTCAGGTGCCTAGCAAATATTTTCCTAAGCCTTTTCATTATTTTGAAAGGCAAAGGTTTAAGGCTGAAGCTCAGAAGAAGGCAGAATTGAAGGGAAAGAAGCCTATTGATGATGCAGAACCTCCTATGCAAGCTCAGATTAAGCAAGGAAAAGGCATAGTCATTAGGGAGCCTGATCAGCCTTAGGATAGATTTACTATATTTTGCAAGAACAATGTAATTTTTAGTTTTAGAAGAAATCTATGCAATCAGTTGTTAAGAATTTTTTTGAAAAAGTGTAAACAAAACAATGTTTCATGTTCATTCAAGTTTCATTCTTATTCTGTGATGTGATTTGGTTATATGATTTGTTTATTAGTTATCCTGTCATTTATTATTTATATACATCATCATACTTGTTTATTATAAGTGGTGTATATCATTGACTAAAGGGTTATGACTTCTCCAAATAGGGGGAGATTGTTAGGTACATTGGAAAATGTGTACCTTATTTGGAGAAGCCTCACTTAGCTCAATGATATACATCAAGGTGTATTTGATGTTATTTTAAGTTTATATGTGCAGGTTAAGTATTTGCTAATATGCAGAAAAAGTTTCTAAGTCCATGAGTCGACAATTAAGAAAGCCTGTGTCGACACTTGGAAAAACTGTGTCGACACTTGAAGCAACTGTGTCGACACACAGAATTTATTAGTCGACATCAACTGTGTCGACACTGGGAGGCAGTGTCGATACACAGAAATATTAGTCAACATCGACTGTGTCGACACCGGGAGGCAGTGTCGACACACAGAAGTATTAGTCGACATCAACTGTATCGACACCTGGAGGCAGTGTCGACACACAAATTCTGAGACTATATCAACTATGTCGACACAAAGGACTTGTGTCGACACTCAGCAGAGTTTCAACAATGTTGATTGCTGTGAAGTGAAGGAGTGTCTATGTCGACATAAAGAAGCTATGTCGACACATTCTACAGATGCAGTGTCAAGAAGTTGTGTCGACACCAGAGGAGCTGTGTCGACATTACCAAAGCTTGTGTCGACACTTAATCTACTTGTGTCGACACATAATGACAATATGTCTCGACGCTTTCCTGACAAAGACAAAGGTTCAAGAACTGACTGGAGAATTGAAAGCTGTATATTCCAACAAGTTTGCTGAAGCTGTCAGACCTGTCAGAAGTTTGTTAGAAACCAGATCAGCCAGTTACCATGGATGAAGTCTATATATATAGATGGATTCTGTCAAATCAAAGAACACAACAATAAGAAGAACAATAACAACCACACGAACAACTATTGAAGTATTGATCATTGATCAAGGAAGTGTACGTCACACAGAAGAAGATTTTCGTGAGAAGATCTAAGGAGAATTCAAGCAAGAATTCTGAAGAAACTTCCGAAGTTCTGGAGAGAGAGACAGAGAGATCTCCATCTGTTGAAGTAAAGTAGGAGACATTTACCAGTCCTTTAAGAAGCAGATCTTGAACTAATCTGCTGAGAAGGATTCAGATCTATTTCTGGATTCTAAGAAGGAAGCTGGCAGTTAGTCAACTTCAAAGGAGATCAACCCTACTGAGTTCAGATTCAAGAAGCTTTGAAGAAAGCTAAGAAAAGGTTGATTTATGCCATCAGTTTTATCAAGAAGCTGATCAAGAAACCTTTTATCCCTTCTCTCTCAACAAGGGTAAGAGTCCATCTAAATCACTTATCAAATTTTGTAGGATCTTTCATGATCTGAGTTGTAAGCCTATTATATAAAGGCTGAGTGTAGGAGATATAGATCTCTGAGTGGGAGGGCTTTTGAGCCTGAGTGTAGGAGAAATTTTTCTCTGAGTTGTAGGCCTTGTGGCAAGGCTGAGGTAGGGCTGTTAGCCTGAGCTGTAGGAGTGTGGTTATACTCTGAGTTGTAAGAACCTTATAGGGTTATGAGTTGTAGGAACCTTTGAGGGTTCTGAGCTGTAAGATCTGTGGATCTGAGAAAAAGGAAGAAGTTAGGCCGAATTTAGCACACTGCTAGATAGGTGAAGGGGGAAAGTGGATGTACCCAAACCTTGGGGAACCACTATAAATCTGTGTGCAATCTGTGATGTGTGTGTGACTGTGATTTTTGTGCTGTGATTATTGTACAATAGTTTGATTCTATTTTTAGATCTGAAAAATTATTCTGCCTTAAGTAAAAATAGAAAAGAACCTATTCACCCCCCCTCTAAGTGTTTGGGTTATCTTGAAATCAATTCTATCACCATCATTGCGTGATCTTCTATAGGAGGCATCCTTGCCTCTCCATTGCTTCTTATTATTCAAGAATTTCTTTAACTGCCTTGAGAGTAGAGGGAACTCTCCATTAGATAGCTCTGAGCCAGAGGAGCTTGGCTAAGATGATTTTTCTTCATCAGCTTTAGGAGGGTGGGTAGGAGAGCTAGCCTTTGTCTTCCTTGATCCATATGCCTTCAGAGAGACAGACTTCTCCTTGGATGCAGACCTGCTCATCTCTTCTTCATCTTTTCTTGATTTGATTTGGAGCTCGTAATACATAAGCTTTCCGAATAGATTCTGCGGGTCCGTCCCGGTTAACCTTCCGAACTCCCGAATGGCGCATACCTTATTATCCCATTCCATGGTCAGGGATCTTAAGAATTTGTCATTCAGTTCCCCATTTATGAAGACTCGGCCATAAAACATTAGGCCATTAACTATCTTGAAGAAGTTCTCAAAGGTATCAGCTATGGCTTCCTTGTGACCTTGCCTGAAAGCTTCATACTTCTAATTTAGAAGGGATCTCCGATCATCCCTAACTTCTTTAGTGCCTTCCATCAGATTCACCAGGGATTGCCACATCTCCTTGGTAGACTGGCAATGAATCAGATTTTGCAGCATTGAGTCATCGACTGTACTTGCTATAATATTTTTAGCTTTCTTGTCCAGGGAGACAAGTGCAATCTCGTCCTTATCCAAGTCCATCATCTTCTTTGGGACTTGTTTGGTTGGATCTATTGTAGATGCAATCATCGGAACATACGGACATTCTTCAACAATCATGAAGATCCGAGGGTCCACTGCTTCCATGAAGAGTTTAACTCTTTCCTTTCACATAGGAAAATTGTTCTTGGTGTATATATGGAGCTTAGCAAAATCCTTGGTCTTACTCATGCTTGATACTTCTGTAAAGACAACTTGGGAAGGATTAGATCAAGGTGTTAACCTTTTAACGATCAACCTCCCTATGATACCAATTGAAAGTTGTAAGTTGTCTACCTAAATCACCTAGAGGGGGGGGGGGTGAATAGGTGAGATGTGCGTCTAATGCGGAATAAAAATTTGACAACTAGCAAGAATAAGTAATCAAGCAATCACACAGACGACAAGAGATTTATTGTGGTTCCCCAATCTTGGGTACGTCCACTTTCCTCACCGATCTAGCAAATCACTAAACTCGGCTACTCAACTATCTCGGATTGCAAACCAATCCTACACCTCGGAACCACATTCCTACAAAACTCGATCCAAACAGATCTACACTCGAAAGATAAAAACTTCCTACCACTCGGAGAACAACGCTCCTACACTCGGAGAATAATCTCCTACAAGATTTACAAATAGTTATGAAAATACAAACATAAACTTTCTCAGATCTGCAAGAAATAAGTCTTTAGGTCTTCTTCTTGAAGTTGCGGCTCTTTCAGAATTGTTGAAGAAGACTAGTAGATCTGACCCGAGAAATTCTTGAATCTACTCGATCAAGGAAGAAGGGACATTTCTTGAATCAATAGATCTTCTAGATCGAAAGGAAGAGGATTGATCTTGACGAGAGAGGTGGCAGCGACTTCAAAACGTCGAGCTTGAGGAGATATCGGCCGAACCAGAGCTTTTTGGAAAGTGCGTGATCCGCTCAATAATTTTTCTTAATCCTTCTTAGGGTTATGTCTTAGTGACAAGACCTTATATATGATATCTCTTAACGGTTGGAAATATCATTAATGATGACACATGGACCAATCCTGTTGGGTTATTTGAAATTCCGGCCGTTCTGGACTTAGAAGAAATTTTCTGGAAAAGATCCGACTTAGTTCTCGAGAAGTGATCATAGTTCTCGAGAACTATGAACTAAGTTTTCGAGAACTGTAGAGACTTCTCAAAAACTAATCTCTTTAGAAAGGGTTGGACTTCTCGAGAACATTAGAGTATAGTTCTCGAGAACTAATTTACTTCTCGAGAAATAATAGAGGACCTCTCGAGAACTTGAGCTTAGAGAAATTTATACTGAACTTCTTGAGAACCAAGGGAATACTTCTTGAGAACTAAATTGACTTCTCGAGAACTTATATAATACTTCTCGAAAACTAAATTTGACTTCTCAAGAACTTATATAATACTTCTCGAGAACTTTACTTGGAATCAACTTCTGATTGAATTTCTGAACTTGAGAATCAAAGGAATACTTCTCGAGAACTAAATAGAGTTTTCGAGAACTTATAGAATAGTTCTCGAGAACTTTACTGACTTCTCGAGAACTTAACTTAGAGAAATTCTTGAACTGTCCTGACTTCTCGAGAACTAGAGTCTGAGCTTCTCGAGAACTATACCATACTTCTCGAGAACTCTGAGATTACTTCTCGAGATCTGGACTTAGAAAGTTTTTCAAGAACTTTTGAGAAGATTTCCTTCTGGCCCTATCTCCATCCTTTGCTCCCAATGTTTGAAGATAAAGTGTATCCCAATTAAGAGGCTACACATGGGACAACACTTTGGATCACCCAGTGAGGGATTACACTGAATGGTCCTGTGTTCCTGACCCACTGTAGACTGACATTGGTCTACACTTAGCACTGAGAATCTGCAAACATTCAACTAGAACACAGAGGTCAAATACAACTTAATTCATCTTAGTTCAAGGGTGACTTCATGCAAATCTGGGTTATTGTGGAGACAATATCCAATAGTACCACCACTAATTAGTGTATCTTAACTTGTTGGCTATGGGGCATTAATTTACTACAACATGCATGCAGGAGACCCCTCGCCCATCCCAATCAAAGGTGTTAACCTCACGGCAATAATTGAGCATCTAGATTGACCCACCATTGTAGTGTAACTATCCGATATTTGGCCCGCAACACCCAATGCATTGCCACTAATCGATCTCTCATAACGCAGGTACAGGTCAACACTTTCTTGTTGCTCAATTAGTCAATAGCGCACATCTTGACGCGGGTCGGCTTTCCCTTTCCTGTTTAGCACACAGCTCACTCAGATCATACAGCTCATGCAGAGCATACAACCATTGCATTGCCACCAATCGATCTCTCATAACGCAGGTACAGGTAAGCACTTTCCCATTGCTTAACTCGTCAATAGTGAGCATCTTGACGTGGGTCGGCTTTCCCTTTCCTGTTCAGCACACAACTCACTCAGAGCATACAGCTCACGCAGATCATACAACCCAATTTCCACAAAGGCTCCACAACCAAATAGAATGGCTCTCACGGCCACATCACCTAAACACTCACACAGCGTACACAAAAAAAGGAGCTCACACAGAGCTTCCTGGATATAAAACCTCCAGTACTTCCTGCTACTCACAATTCACAGGCACCCTCACAAACTACGTAAACTACTCGTTTCATACACGGAGTCTTCTCCAGTTCTCAACATAAACATCACCAATCCAGACCAACCGTCCGGATAAGCTTCACACACCATGCCTATTCCGTACTACATATTTTTGGATCTAGATGCAGACTCAACCGGGGATATCAATTATCAACCCACTGGAATCACTTATGCCTTCCACCTATTGGTGGAGGATTCCATGCACAGGCATAAAGGATGACTTTACTTGTCTAAGAAGGAGATCGTACCCTTCACGATCTCTTTGGAGCCATGGAAAACTAGCCAGAAGAAAAGCACCACAACTATCTTGCCTCCATAGATCTGGACTCAGCTCGTGATTCGGGGCTCTGAAGCTCCACCGGCGGCCGGATTCCTCTTTCCTCCTCCTTCCTTTCTCTCCCCACTCTCTAACACTTTAGAAAGATAAATACTTGAGATAAATGAGTGTTTATCCCTCAACTCTTGGACTTATAAAATCAGGAAGATCTCTAGACCGTTAGATCCTAATTGAAGGAAATGAACGGCCACAAATCGCCCTGAAACTCAAATTCCTAGGCCGAACATGGCTTATCACGACTGTGTTACAGGCCGTGTGCCTTAAGAGGCAAAGGAACCGACTCTGTCAGACTAGGACACAACCATGTGATACGCCCGTGTCACAGGCCGTGTGCCATACACGGCTGTAGACACGCCCGTGTCCAGCCTATGTTTATCTGTTTTCACAGACCGGCCAACACACAGAGAAGGACACGGCTTGTGATACACCCGAGTCACAGGCCATGTGCCACACTCGACACTGCCTTGTGCCACACTTGAGACTGCCCTGCGTCACACTCAAGTACATAGAGCGGGACATGGCTTTGGACACGCCCTTATCCCTGGCCATGTTACCTCAACAGAGCAGGACACGGCTTTGGACACCCCTGTATCCCAAGACGTGTTGCTCAGCCTATACAACCCACTCATAAATGAGATTTTAGGGCAATACAATCCTCCCTTACTTAAAAGAAATTTCGTCCCGAAATTTAGCTCAACTGTAGACACCAACAGAACCACTTCCTTGTTGCACTTTTTACAGAATGACCTGGGTTTAGAGCTCAGAGGCCGAAGCTTGTCTCGGCCCATGGCATCACATAAAGATAAGTCTTTAACAAACATATTTTCAGACATGCATACAACATGTACTTTATTACATCACGAATATAGTAAAGTGCACCCTTTGTTTTATTTTTGCTCATCTGCATCCCTCATACTCTACTTTATGGCCTCCTGTAATTCCAGATTATACACGCGAGGCTGCTCTACTTCACGATTTAATATTTGCGGCTCTTGTAATTTGAGACTGTACACTCGAGGTTGCGCCCGGGATGCAGATGACTCTATCACTTCCTTGCCCTTTTCCTCATAAGACGCACCTGTCTTTTTATCACCCTTTAGAGGGTCAATCAAATAAGCATAGTCTAAATGTCCTTGATTTCACAATTAAAACATGTACGTGTAACAACACGTCCTTGACCATATGTTGCTCCCAAAGCAACAATCGAAGAAGTTTGTTCAGCGGGCCTGAACCTCTTCTTGTCTCATTTCCTAAACTCCGATTGTTTCGAATGCGACACTTTGAACTCTGGCTTTTCCATCGCTAAGTTCTTCTTGTACTTCACACGTTTTAAATCCTTCTCCAGCGCAAGGGCTGTATCTACTAATGCTTGGAAGCCTTGGTTCACCGAACTCGGGAGCGCTAACCTCAGCTCATCACGAAGTCCCTCATAGAACCTATTTGTCTTCCGCTCCTCCCCAGCAAAAGTAAATCCCGCATAGCGCCCCATCCTGGTAAACTCATGCAGGTAAGTATCAACACTACTCTCACCATGCACCAGATGTTGGAACTCATTTTCCATTGCAATGTGTTGTGCTGCTAGCAGGTGCTTTGCCAAGAATAGACATTAAAACTCCTCGATCGAGACTCCTATTAATTTCCTGCCAGCTAAGTGGTACAACTCTATCTCATCCCACCATAGCCTTGCCTCTCCTTCCAGCAGGAAAGTGGCTAAGGTAACTTTTTATCCCTCCTCAGTCCTGATTACTGTCAGGATCCTCTTCACTCTTGCGAGCCAGTCCTCGGCCTGCGTTGGGGAAACCGCCCCTAAAAACGTAGGTGGATTAAAATCCACAAACTATTTTAGTTGCTCGTCAACTGCTTGCTCGTCAATAAGAGCCTCAACACGCTCTTGGCTCGTACCAAGCCGTACTGGCACCACTGCAGGCCTTGCCTGCCCAATAAGCTGTGCATTTAGTACTGCGAGCACTGCCTTAGTAACTGGTGTCGCACTCTCTGCAGATTTTTGGAGATCCTCCCGCCCCGCACCACTTCTCGTCACCTATAAGTGTACAAAACACCATTAAAGTCCATTCCATAATGACAAATATACCTAGTAAAAACGCTCACGCTCCTCAAACACATGTATTACAATCCTAGTGGATATTCTTGAGTTCAAATAAGTTATCCCGACTAAACCTCCCTCTGATATCAATTTATAACGCCTCCATCCGTCACATGGTATATAACAGAGGGTCCGGCCGGTGCCCCACTCCATATTTCACAGACAAACGGCAGAATCACGTATGAATATCAAAATTACTTTCTACTCGCATCTTAACTCATAGCATTCTAGCGGAAGATTTTAACTTGCAAGAACTCATCACATTGAATGTCCACTAAATATATAAACAACAAATTTATATATATCACCAGGAATGTATACAAATACACAAACACTCAGGGCCCTAAGGACTTACATGTTGCTCTTAACAAGTGTGGTTTCATACATCGGCACGCAGGACAGCCACAAAAGAAAATATAATTCTTTGCATGGCCTTCAAGGCCCTACAAGCAGCAAGGGCTTCAGCCCGCTCAATCCAGTTCAGCTCGTCAGCACCTGCATACGGACATCCACCACAAGGGTGATAAATAAAGCAACGACCAGCATTCAACTGACCAATTATAATGACCCTACCCCTTACTAGGGGCAGTGGTTCCTTCCCTGCATGCATCACAATCACAATATATATATTTATATATCACAATAAGTGCTCTCACGCACAACATCATCACAAATGACGACCTCAGTGCCAGACGCTTCGTGCAATCAGGGCACGCTTACGGTGTACCAAATTATCCTTGGTACCACCACCGATTAGAGGTTCTTAACTTGTTTGCTATGGGGAATTAGTCTATTACAACACGCATGCTGGAGACCCCTCGCCCATGCAATTCAGAGGTGTTAACCTCATGACAATAATTGGGCATCTAGATCGACCTACCATTGTAGTGTAACAACCCGAGATTTGGCCCACAACCCCCCAATGCATTGCCACAAATCGATCTCTCATAATGCAGGTATAGGTCAGCACTTTCCCGTTGCTGAACTCGTCAATAGCGCACATCTTGATGCGGGTCAGCTTTCCCTGAGCTGTTCAGCACACAGCTCACTCAGAGCATATATCACATGCAGAGCATATAACCATTGCATTGCCACCAATCGATCTCTCATAACACAGGTACATGTCAACATTTTCCCGTTGCTCAACTAGTCAATAGCACACATCTTGACGCGGGTCAGCATTCCCTTTTCTGTTCAGTACACAGCTCACTCAGAGCATACAGCTAACGCAGAGCATACAACCACAATGCCACAAAGTCTCCACAACCACATAGAATGGCTCTCACGACAACATCACCTAAATGCTCACACAGTGCACACAACACAAGGAGCTCGCACAGAGCTTCCTGGGTATTTTCCTGGGCATAAACCCTCCAGTACTTCCTGCTACTCACAATTCACAGGCACCCTCATAAACTCCGTAAACTACTCATGTTATACATGGAGTTTTCTCCGGTTCGCAACATAAATATCACCAATCCAGACCAACTATCCGGTTGGGCTTCACACAACATGCCTATTCCATACTACACATTTTCGGATCTAGATGCAGACTCAACTAGGGATATCAACTATCAAATCACTAGAATCACTTACGCCTTCCACCTCTTGGTGGAGGATTCCATGCATATACATGAAGAAGGACTTCACTTGTCAAAGAAGGAGATCGTTAGCCTTGACGATCTCTTTGGAGCCATGGAAAACTATCCGGATGAAAAGTACCGCAACGACCTTGCCTCCATAGATCTGGACTCGGCTCGTGATTCGGGGCTCTGAAGCTCCACCGATGGCCGAATTCCTCCTTCCTCCTCCTTCCTTGCTCTCCCCACTCTCTAACACTTTAGAAAGAGAAAGACATGAGATAAATGAGAGTTTATCACTCAACTCCCGGACTTATAACAATAGGAAGATATCTAGACTGTTGGATCCTAATTGAAGGAAATGAATGACCAAGAATCGCCTTGAAACTCAAATTCTTGGGCCGAACACGGCTTATGACACGCCTGTGTCACAGGCCGTATGCCTTAATAGGAAAAAAAATCTACTCTGCCAGACCAGGACACAGCCTTGTGGCACTCCCGTGTCACAGGCCGTGTGCTAGACACGGCTGCAGACATGCCCGTCCAGCCCGTGTTCATCTATTTTCGCAGACCAGCCAACACACAGAGAAGGACACGGCTTGTGACACGCCCGTATCAACGGCCGTGTGCCACACTCGACACCGCCTTGCGCCACACTCAAGAACGCCCTGCGCCACACTGGAGTACATAGAGAGGGACACGTCTTTGGACATGCCCGTGTCCCTGGCCGTGTTGCCTCAGCAGAGTAGGACACGGCTTTGGACACACCCGTGCCCCAGGCCGTGTTGCTCAGCATACGCAGCCCACTCATAAATGAGATTTTACGGCGTTATAGATGAGCAGGGGTTCGCGAGATCTCTTAGGGTATTCTTATTATATGTTAATTTATCTGCTTTTGACTTTTCTTTTTCAGATATTAATAGGTGTTTTCAAGTTCACCTAAGGTACTCAAATTATATGTTTATTTACATGCTATTGACTTCTCTTTTACAGAGATTATTAGTTGTTTGCGAGTTCACCTTAAGTACTCGTTGTATATGTTTATTTACCTACTTTTTACTTCTCTTTTGTAGAGATGAGCAGGTGTTCCCGATTTCTCTTCAGGTATTCATGTTATATGTTAATTTACTTTCTTTTGACTTCTCTTTTACAGAGATTAGCAGGTATTCCCAAGTTCATCTCAGGTACTCGTGTTATATGCTTATTTACCTGCTATTGACTTCTCTTTTGCATAGTTTAGCAGATGTTTGAAATTTCTCTTCTGGTACTCGCGTTATATTTTAAATTTACCTGCTTTTGACTTCTCTTTTGCAGGGATTTGTAGGTGTTCGTGAGCTCACCTTTGGTACTAGTGTTTTATGTTTTTTTACCTTATTTTAACTTCTCTTTTGTAAAGATTAGCAAATCCTTGTGAGTTCTCTTCAGGTACCCGTGTTATATGTTAATTTACCTATTTATGAATTCTCTTTTGTAGAGATATGTAGGTGTTCGTGAGTTCATATCAGGTACTCGTGTTATAAGTTTATTTTTCTACATTTGACTTCTATTTTATAGAGATTTGCAGGTGTTCACGAGTTCTCATCATTTTCTTGCATTGTATGTTAATTTACCTGCATTTGACTTCACTTTTGTAGAGATTTTACGGTGTTCGCAAGGTCATCTAAGGTATTCGCATTATATGTTTACTGAAGTACTTTTGACTTCTTTTTTGCAGAGAATAATAGATGTTCACGAGTTCTCTTATGGTATTCACGTTATATATTAATTTACCTTCTTTTGACTCTCTTTTGCATAGATTAACAGGTGTTTGCGAGTTCACCTTAAGTACTCACGTTATATGTTTATTTACCTGCTTTTGACTTCTCTTTTGTAGAGATGAGCATGTGTTCGCGAGTTCTCTTCAGGTACTCGCGTTATATTTTAAATTTACTTTTTTTTGACTTCTCTTTTACAGAGATTTGCAGATGTTCGCGAGTTCACCTCAGGTACTCGTGTTATATGTATATTTAGCAGCATTTTACTTCTCTTTTGCAGAGATGAGCAAGTGTTTGCGAGTTCTCTTCAGGTATTCTCGTAAAATGTTAATTTTCCTTTTTTTCGACTTCTCTTTTACAGAGATTAACAGGTGTTCGCGAGATCATCTAAGTTACTAGCATTATTTGTTTATTTACCTTCTTTTGACTTCTCTTTTGTTGAGATTAGTAAGTGTTTGTGAGTTCTCTTCAACTACTCTCATTATATGTTAATTAACCTTCTTTCGACTTCTCTTTTGCAAAGATTTACAGGTTTTCACGAGTTCTCATCTGGTACTAGCATTATATGTTAATTTACCTGTTTATGATTTTTTTTGCAGAGATTTTTACTCGCTTTATATATTTATTTACCTACTTTTGGCCTCCCTTTTACATTTATTAGTACATGTTCACGAGATCTCTTTAGGTATTCATGTTATATGTTAATTTAACTGCTTTTGGCTTCTCTTTTGAATGGATTAACAGGTTTTCATGAGTTCTCTTCATGTTCTCGCATTATATTTTAATTTAACAGCTTTTGAATTCTCTATTATAGAGATTTGCAGGTATTTGCGAGTTCATCTTAGGTACTCGCTGATGCAGGCTACGTCACCCGACGAACGGCAACGAACAAATGACACCGAATTACTCTCTCTTGATCCAATTCTACGTTGGCACAATTAAAACGCAGCATACCCGAATCACAATATTATTAATCAAATGCTAACACACGGGTTCACCATGCCCTTAGAGATCAAATAAAAGTTAGGAGCCAATATTCTCCCAAGCGAAAAGGATCTACCCAATCCATTCGAGCGTGTGTTGTACCAAAAGAGATCCACCGAAAATAAATGATTCGGAAAAAGGTAGATCTCTCCCAACAAAAATAAATTGAGCTCAGCCAATCCTCAAGAATTTAAATAGATCCAAAGAAAAAAAGCACAATCATTTGGATCAAAACCACGATGAATTCAAAACTTCGTAAGCAATGACAAAGAAAACAACCATAGGATTTATCTAAGAGGGAAGCACTCAAAAGTAGAAATTTCGTTACCCCCAATTGGAATGGATGATTCTAATGAAAAGTTTGCTCTTCTACAGTTCTGTCGGAGTCACGCCAAACAGAGGGAAACTCGTTTTCCTTCCTTGCTTCACGCTGGAGAAGGTTCGTCATCACCGGAGTTATTTCCCTTAGTCGAAATCACCAAGGAGGGGATTAAGAGGTTGGCCGAACCCTATGATGGGGAAGCCTATATTAGCCTAACTCTTTCAAGGGGGGAAAGACACCTTCGCTTTGTTGCAAGTCATTGGAGAGTAGAAAGAGAGTTAAGGTGGAGAAGAGAGGAAGGAAGAGGAGGAGAGGAGGGTGGCCGAACCGCTAGAGGGAGAGGAGGGAGGCCAGCAGCCAACAAGGGGAGAGATAGAGAGGAGATTTCCAATTAGGGTTAAGATTTCTTTTCATTCATCAATAATGATAATTCCACAACATATGGCCTTATATAAGGCTAACAACATCCGGGCTACATGCAGCCCAGTATAAAACAACCAATGGCTAAACACAGGACAAATTTAAAACATGAATATGAATAAACACAGTGCAGATCTAAAAACAAATAAACAAGGAAAAATAAATAAAACCGTAAGCAAGAATAATATCAAGTGGATGTCTTGCGCCGATGGCGGAGGTTATAGCGTCGATCAACAATGTCTCCATGGCACCGTAAGTCCTTAACTAGAGAGGACGAGGGATATTCTATAAGCATGCCGGAACTATCATCAACATGCTGGGGGTCGTCGTCTCCATCAATCCCCCCCCCCGCTCAAAAGTACTCATCACCGACGAGTTTGCTTGAACGTACTGCCGCAGAAGAGCATTATGCAAAAGAGCCACCTCTGATTCAAGTAGCCAAGAGTCATCGGAAGCCAGTTGATCATGCCACCGGATCAAGTAGAGGTGAATGTCACCAATTGGAGATACGAGAACTTCATCCTTGAGTATCTTGTGAGGGAAAAAGGAGGTCTTGGGGAACCTTGGGATAGCATTAGTCAAAGAAGGAGAAAAAACTTCTATATAAACATTCAACATACCTGATAGTTTTACTTTCAAGACAACCTAAACACCTAGAGGGGGGGTGAATAGGTTCTAATTTCTTGTTTATAAATCTAGGCAGAATTCAATTGCAAATTAAGACATCTAGCACATCATTCACAGATAATTAAGCATCACAGAGTGCACAATGTTTTATAGTGGTTCCCCAAGGTCTGGGTACATCCACTTTCCCCCTTCACCTATCTAGCAATATGCTAGATTCGGCCAAACTTCCACTATACTCAGATCCTCAGATCCTACAGCTCAGAACCAGGATAGGTTCCTACAACTCAGGCTCAACAGCCCTACCTCAGCCTTGCCTCAAGGCCTACCACTCAGAGAATAACCTTCTCCTACACTCAGGCAAATAGCCCTACCACTCAGAGATCACCTCTCCTACACTCAGCCTTTATAACACAGGCTTACAACTCAAATCTGTATAAACAGATCCTACAGAAATTTAGAAAAGATATTTTAATGTCTTGCCTTTGTTGAGAGAGAAGAGGAAAAGACACTTCTTGATCAGCTGATGAAATCAACTGAATCTGAGCTTTCTTCAAAGCTTCTTGAATCTGAACTTAGCTGAGTTAATTTCCAAACAGTTTCTTGAGAAACTACTGATGGCTTCCTTCTTCTTCTTCAAGATGACTGGATCCCTCTCTATCCAACACCTTTTCTGATACTTCAGACTTCTTCTTCTTCTTCTTCTTAGATCTACTGATGAAGATCTTCTTTAGAGCTTAGCACTTTCTTGAATTAAAGCTACAACAGGATTGTAATCCTTCTGTTTCTTCTTCTTAGATCTTCTTCAGTTATCTTTCTTAATTTTCTATTTTTTTAATTCCTTCTGAAAATGTCTATTTATAGACTTTCTTCATGGTAACCGGCTGATCCGGTTTCTAACTGATTTCTGACAGGTCTGACAGCTTCAGTTAAACGGTGGCAACCCACAGCTGTCAAGTCTTCAAACAATTCCTGTACCTTAGCCTTGGACAGCAAAATGTCGAGACAGCCTGTTAGAAAGTGTCGAGACCAATCTGTCTATCTGTGTCGACACAAGTGACTTTGGTGTCGACACAGTCTTTGATGATGTCGACTAAGTTGCCTTTAAGTCGACACAGCTTCTTTAGAAAATAACTTGGTCTAGACTCTGCAGTGTGTCGACACAAGTCCTGTGTGTCGACACAGTTGTTGTAGATTCAGAACTCAGCATGTGTCGACTCAGCCTTCAGGTGTCGACACAGCAATCTTCAATCCTGCCAAAATGTGTCGACTCAGTCTTCTGGTGTCGACACAAGCATAGTCGACTTCTGCCAATGTGTGTCGACACAGTCTTCTGGTGTCGACACATACACCCAGTGTCGACACAGTAGAGGTCGACTATCGACTTCCTCTGTGTCGACTATCTTTCACTAGTCGACTATCTTCTTCTGTGTCGACTATCTTTCACTAGTCGACTATCTTCTTCTGTGTCGACTATCTTTCACTAGTCGACTATCTTCTTCTGTGTCGACTATCTTTCACTAGTCGACTATCTTCTTCTATGTCGACACTGCTTCCCAGTGCTGAGGTCGACGATTTTCTTTATGTGTCGACACTGCTTCCCAGTGTCGACATAAATGTGGTGAACCATCTTTCTCTGTGTCGACACTGATTTTCTGAAGTGTCGACACAATTTCTTCAGGTGTCGACATGTGGACTTAGAATATTTTTCTGCATTCTTTAATACTTCTTCACCTGCACATGTCAACTCAAAACAACATCAAATACACCTTGATGTATATCATTGAGCTAAGTTGGGCTTCTTCAAATCAGGTACACTTTTTCCAATGTACCCAACAATCTCCCCCTATTTGGAGAAGTCATAACCCTATAGCCAATGATATACACCATTTATAACAAGTATAAACTGATGATATATGACATAACAGGAATACTTAATATAAACAAAAATAAAAAACAATCCATCACAGAATGAACATTATTTGATACCAAACAACATTTTGTTTATAACTTGATAATGTTTGAATACAGAGATTTACATTTAATGATTTAATCAAAACATTACAAAATACTTTGAATGAACTAAAAATTAAGACTGATCAGGCTCTTTAATGACAATCCCTTTGCCAGATAGAACTTGAGCCTTTACAGGAGCTTCAGAATCTTCAGCTGGCTTCTTGCATTTTAGATCAGCCTTCTTCTTTGCTTCTTCCTTGAGCCTTTGTCTTTCAAAATAATGAAAGGGCTTTGGGAAGTACTTGCTTGGCTCCTGAGCATCTGTAGGCAGCCTACCCAGCTTGGCTTTTCTTCTAAACTGTACAATGGCCTCTTGCCTGGCTTCATACTTCTGCCATTCCATCTCATTGTACCACTTGCCTCTTTCCTACACTTGGTCTTTGACAGCCTTCCATGCAGTGAGTATTATATTTCTGGAAGTAGGACTCCACTGCTCAAAGTCTGGCTTAAGTTCAGCCTGCTCTCTAAACCTTTTCTTAGATAGAAGAGCATCTTGCTGGACTTTCAAAGTAGCCTCAGGCTTATCAACCTTCCCAATAACAATATTAGTAACCTCCTTTGGAGGACTATACATCCCTTGAACCTGCTGATCAATCATATCATAATCTAGAGGGGGGTCAATGACTTGGGCAACCTCAGGTTGATTGCCTTCAAGTAGACTTGTTTGTATTCCTGACTCAGCCACCATAGCATCATCACACAATGGGGGATATCCCAATGTGGCTCGAATACTATTGGTCACCCATTTGGTGTGCTCTGAGCCTGCATGAACTAGCATCCTCTCCCCCTTTATGGCTTCTCTAGAAACATGATCTCTGAGATCTTCCTTTTGAAATCTGATTTGGCCATCCAGATAATTCACACCCTCTTTAAAAAATGGTTTTAACTTTAGAAGCTTGTCAGATATTTCCTTTTGAGAGGTAGTGATTGCAGTCTTAACAGAAGCAATAGCGGCTTGAAAGTTCTTATCAAATTCTTCCATTTCTTTTGCTCTATCTACAGGCAGTCCTGGAACACTCTTCTTCAATTCCTCAATGATCTCATGATAAGATTCAGTTAAATTGTCATTCATCCTTAGCTGATTTTCCAAGACATAGCTTTGCTTTAAAGCTATGTCATCCACCTTAGGGATGATAGTCTGCTGTTGTTTTGCCAGATATACCACAACATTACCTCCCTTATGGAAGCAATCTGTCATTTCCTTCTTATGCATATTGACCTCAAACCTAATTGATTTTATATCTTGAGCTAAGTCAAATTGCAGGGACTTGTTGTTCTCATCAACATATTTTTCTATAGCCACTCTGTGTTCATCCAATTTCACTTGTAAATCTACCAAGAACTTGTTATAATCAAAGTCAGAAGGAGTGTGATGTGCTGTAGACTGTAGAGCCTGCTTATAGCTCTTGCTCCTTCTCTGGAAGACCATAAGTTTTCTCTTTTTAGCCACCCTGGCTTCTTCAGTCTCTGAATCAGAAGTACTATCAATTTGAACTCTTTCTTTGGGAGGAGGAGAAACAGCTGCTTCAGTGCCATGTTGTACAGTCTCAATATGCACTGGCTCCCCCTCAATTTCTTGCTCCACTTCCAGACTATCAGTAATTATTTCATCATTTGGAAATAACTCCTCCAGAGTATATTCCTTCTGAGCTTGATCATTTTTAGTATTCAAATTTGGAGATTGATCAATTTGAGCATCTTCTTGCACTTGCTCCCCCTGGACCTATGCAGAAATAAAAATATTAGAAATCTCTTTTGTAGGAAAATACACCAGCTCCCCCTGCACCTGTACCTGGTCATGAGTAGATACAGTTTGTGTAGGTGAATAAACTTGCTGAGCTGGTATACTTACTTCTTCTTCTTGAACTGCAGGTATTGTGGCATCCTGAACTTGTGTAGATGCAGGCTGATCTTCAACCTCTAGTCTTACTTGCTCTTCTTGTGGATGCCCAGTACTGGTAGCATGACCTGGGGATTCCTCAAGTGAATCCTGCCTTTCCACTTCAGGCATCTCTTTGGTCAGCACCCTATCCCATCTGGAGAACAATCTCATGTCCATCCTTCTCATGTGATTAATTTTAGTTCCAGGTTGTTGTTGCATAACCTCAGGAATCTCCTTACTTAGGTATATACTCATTATCCTAGCCAGATTTGGCTTCTTGATTCCTTCCTTAATCTTCTCAAAGATTACAGATGACCAATCCGTAGGAATTGTAAAAACAATCCTGGTCATTAGGCTGAACATATAGGCAGAAATCCTATCATGTCCACCTGGCTTGCACAGAATAACTTTTCCTACCACTTCTGACAGAAACTTGCCCTATTGATTCATTCCTTTTCGATTGAATGCAGCTCCAATTTTCATGGTGGATTCCAATCCACACCATTGAAGAGCCTCCCTAGATTTAGAAGCAGGGACATCCTCTTCATTCTCAATTGTAGGTAATTGCAGAATTGTTCTTATCTTACTTGGTGTAATCTCCACAGGTGACCCATGAACTGTGGATTTTATCTCATGACTTTCAGAGTTTACAGATGTAGAGGTAAAGAACTCATGCACCTCCTTCTTCCATATATTTGATGGTTCGGAAACCAGAAATTCTAAACCTGAGTCGGAGAGGAGAGAGATAACCCCAAGAACATCTGGAGGGGCAGCAGCAAAGGCCTGGCGCACCAACTCATATCCTTCATTCACATTATCTTCAATCTTTGGCGCCATTGATCAGTCGAGAAAGCTTGAAAGATGAGAGAAAGAGAGAGAGAGAGAGAATGTCGACACAAGGTTTCAAAAACCTTGTAAGCGTGTCGACGGAATGAGTTTTTGACCTATTTATACCTTCTGTTTAAAGAAGATCAAAAGTCGCCAAAAACAGACTATAAGTGTCGACGCAGATGGATTGTGTCGACACAAGCTTCTATTGTCTCGACTACAAGTTCGTCTACTATGTGTCGACACCAATTTGCGGTTATGTCGACACCAGAGATATATAGTAGAGCATCAGAAATTCTGTGTCGACTCTTAGTATAAGTGTCGACACAAAATCTGTAAGTGTTGACACCACTATCCTGGTGAAGTCGACACTACATTCCTGGATAAGTCGACAATAAGATTCTTAAGTGTCGACACATATTTTCTGTGTCGACACAATATCTCTGACTTGTCGACATTACTACCCTGAGTCGACACATTATTACTGAATGTGTCGACACCATCTTACTTAGCCAATTTCTGTTTGTTCATCACAACTTATAAGTACAACAAAGTACTTTATACTACTTCAATGTGTCTTAATATCACTTGAATGTCTTGTTACCACTTCAACTTTATTGTTGATGATTTTGTGATTACACTAATCAATGGTTAACATACCTAATTCAATTTTGAATTTATTGAATTTTATCTCATCTAGGGGCTTAGTAAACACATCTGCTATTTGATAATCTGTTTTCACAAATTCCAATGAGATGTCTTCTTTTTCTACATGTTCTCTAAGAAAATGGTATTTTATTTCTATATGCTTAGTTCTACTATGAGAAACAGGATTATTAGCAATAGAAATTGCACTCTTAGAATCACACAAAAGAGATGTTCTACTTACTTGAATACCATAATCCTTTAGCTGATGCTGCATCCATAATAGCTGTGCACAGCAGCTTCCAGCAGCAACATACTCTGACTCAGCTGTGGAAATCGCCACACTAGTCTGCTTCTTACTACTCCATGATATTAGTCTTCCTCCCAGGAATTGACAAGTACCTGTAGTACTCTTCCTATCCTCTCTACATCCTGCAAAATCTGCATCTGAATAGCCTGTTAGTTGAAAATCTCTATTCCTAGGGTACCAAAGACCTAGATTAGGTGTGCCCTTAAGATATCTCAGAATCCTTTTAACTGCAGTATAATGAGATTCTTTAGGGCAGGCTTGGTACCTAGCACAGACACATGTAGCATACATAATATCTGGTCTACTAGCAGTGAGATATAGTAGTGAGCCAACTATTCCTCTATACAAAGTCTCATCAACAGGTTTACCTGCATCATCTTTGCATATAGGCATACTTGTTCCCATAGGAGTTCTCATGGTGGAGGATGACTCCATACCATATTTCTTAATCAATTCTTTGGTGAACTTAGACTGTGATATGGACAAGCCATCATCAGTCTGTCTTACTTGGAGTCCCAAGAAGAATTTCAGTTCCCCCATACTGCTCATCTCAAACTTCCCTTGCATAAGTTTGGCAAACTTTTTACAAAGGTTGTTTTCAGTAGATCCAAAGATTATGTCATCAACATAGATCTGTACTAAGATGATCTTGCCTTTGGATTCCCTAAGGAATAGAGTTTTGTCAATTTTTCCTCTTGAGAATTTATTCTCAATAAGGAAAGTAGACAGGGTTTCATACCAGGCCCTTGGGGCTTGCTTTAACCCATACAGAGCTTTCCTAAGCTTATAAACAAAATCAGGTTTAAGAGGATCTACAAAACCTGATGGCTGCTCTACATATACTTCTTCTTTAAGATCACCATTCAGAAATGCTGACTTCACATCCATCTAGTATACTTTGAAGTCTTGATAGGCTGCATAGGCAAGGAATATTCTGATTGCCTCCAGCCTTGCTACTGGAGCAAAGGTTTGATCAAAGTCAATCCCTTCTTCCTGCCTGTATCCTTTTGCAACCAATCTTGATTTATTCTTTACTATTATTCCACTTTCATCTAGCTTGTTCCTATAGATCCATTTTGTGCCAATTATATTGTGGCCTCTTGGTTTAGGAACAAGCTTCCAGACATTGCACCTTCTGAATTGATTCAGCTCCTCTTGCATAGCATCAATCCAGTGCTGGTCTTGGATAGCTTCTTCAAACTTCTTAGGCTCCAATTGTGATAGGAAACTTGAATGTAGAACTGTGTTTTGATATCTGCTTCTAGTTTGCACCCCCTGTCTTGGATCACCTATTATCTAATCAGCTGGATGATCTCTTAAATGTCTTGTAGCTGGAGGAAGATTTCCTTCTGGTTGAACATCTCCAGCTCCTTCATTTACCTGATTCTCTTGATTTTCATCAGCTTCTATAGTGTCTTGTTCTCCCCCTGGACTGAAGCCTTCATTTTACAATGCCCCATCTTCCTTTGATACTTCAGTAATGGAAAGCTTGTCCATACTTTTGCTTATACCAGTTGAGTCATTTGATCTACAAGACAACTCACAGTTGATTAATCTTGTTTCATCAAACACAATATGCACAGATTCTTCAACAACTTGAGTGGTCAAGTTGAAGACTCTATAGGCCTTACTATTTGTGCTGTACCCAACAAATATCCCATCCTGGGATTTGGCAGCAAACTTAGTCAAATATGACTTGCCATTGTTAAGTATATAACACTTGCAACCAAAGATCCTAAAGTAAGATAGATTTGGTTTTCTGCCTTTCACAATCTCATAGGGAGTCATTTTGTGGCTTTTGGTGATAGTAGCCCTATTGATTACATGACAAGCAGTGTTAACTGCCTCAGCCCAAAAATATTCTGGGAGAGAGGTGTCACTCAATAGAGTTCTACCAGCTTCAATTAATGTTCTATTCTTTCTTTCAGCAATTCCATTTTGCTGAGGTGTTCTAGGTGAGGAGAACTCTTGGAAAATCCCAAAGTCTTTACACAAGTTTGTTATGCTTTCAGATTGAAACTCAGTACCATGGTCACTTCTGATTTTGACCACTGTACTATTCAGTTCATTCTGAATTTGCTTTACAAAATTAAGTAATACACTTGGGGTTTCAGATTTTTGTCTCAGAAAGAACACCCATGTAAATCTTGAATAGTCATCTACAACCACAAAAGTGTAGACTTTCCTACCTAGACTGTGAACTGGCATAGGACCAAAAAGATCCATATGCAAGAGGTATAAGCACCTCACAGAATCCTTGATTTCAAGGCTTTGAAAGGAGGATTTTGTCTGCTTGCGCTTTTGACAAGCTGAGCATATCCCTTCCTTTATACACTTAACTTGAGGTCCATTCCTCACTAACTCTTTGCTAAAGAGTTGGCCAATTGTCTTGTAGTTTAGATGAGCCAATCTCTTGTGCCACTTAACACAATGAGAAGCATTGTCATCAGCTACAAGACAGATGGGTGAAGCCTTATTCTCACATTCAAAATTAAGACAATATACATTTCTCTTCCTATACCCTGTCAGAATGATCTTTTGATCACTTGACCTCTTGATATGACATCCATCTTTAACAAATGAAATGTCATATCCTAAATCACTTAGCTGGCTCTATGCTTATTAGATTATGTTTCAAACCTTTTACATAAGCCACTTGAGTGATAGTAATTAGGTTAGAAGAAATGTTACCAAACCCTTTGATGACTCCTTTTTCAGATCCACCAAAGATCACTTTAGGTCCATCTTTGACAGATGAATACTCCTTCAGCAGCCCCTTTGTTCCAGTCATGTGCCTGGAACACCCACTATCCAAGTACCATATAGGGGCATGGTTACTTGGATTCACCTGCAACACAGAATTACTTACCCTTAGAACCCAAGTAAGTCTTGGGTCCTTGGTTCAGGTTAGCATTAATAAAGCTACCATAACCTCTTCTAACAGGTAGACTATTGTTCTTTATAACACTTGGGTTATACCAGCAGTCTAGTGCAAAATGGCCTCTCTTGCCACAACACCAACACTCAAACTTATTGTATCTAGATCTAGATACATCCTTGTCAGAAGAATTTCTGTTCATTGCTGGTGCTTCAGCAACTTCACCTACTGATTTCTTAAAACCATTTGGTTTATGACCATAGGTAGGCCTGCTTGCATTTACACCCTTGTTCTTCAGAACATTAGTCTTAATATGACCTTGAATATCTTCATGATCATATTTGTTAGAAGGCACTTTCACCTTACTAAACTTTATGGGGACTGAAAGGTTTAGTGGCTGAGCAGGAGCTTTGCCTTTCCTCTTGAATCTGCCAGCCCTGAAGTTACCTTTGAATCCTAATCCAGCCTTACTCTTTTGAGTGACAAATTCATCTATCAAGGGTAAGACAGATTTTGGCTTAGAGTAACTAGCCACTAAATCCCTTTCAATTCTAAGTCTGGCCTCCAGACTCTTCACTTAATCATTAGTATAATTAATTGTGCCCATCTGAATAATAGTTATATTCTTCAGCTTGGCAATTTCATTTAATTTTTGATCAATAACTTTTTCTAACTCAGTTGTAGCAACCCTCAGTTCAGCAATTTCCTGAGCCTGAGATTTAACCAAGTTCTTACTTTTCTTAAGGGCCTGCAACAGGTCCCCATACTTGTCTATCAATTGATAGACATCTCCTTCAGATTCAGATGCATCTACATCTCTTGATGCAGATGTAGCTGATTCTTCACTTGTACAACAAACAGATGTAATAGAAGGACATTGTACCTTATTATGACCAGACTGATTCTGGCATATGTCCTCTTCTGATCCTGCCATCAGCCCCATACACTGATGATCCTTTTGTTCATTGATGGAGTCTAGCAACTGCAGAAACTCCTCTTCTTCAGATGCAGCATATAGTCCAATATATGCTTCAGCTTCAGATTCTGACTCTGAAGTTGACTGGTCTGTTAGACTCTTATCTTTCTTTGCAACAAAGGATTTCTCCTTCTTGCCTTTCTGATAAGTCTTCTTTTTGTCTGAAGATTCCTTTCTCTTATCAGGACAGTCAACCACTACATGTCCAGGCCTATTGCAACAATAGCAGACAATCTTTGAAGTAGTGGCTTTGCTGGGCTTTGATCTGCTCTTCTCTTTCCTTGATGACCTTTTCTTCTGATAATAGTCATCAACTTGCTGTGATGTGGAAGGCCTAGACTTCCATTGCTTCTTTTTCAAGAACCTCTGGAATTGCCTTGTGAATGCAGCAAAGTCTGCATCTGAATCACAGCTTTCTGAACCCTTATCTGAATTTTCAGAACTATCTTCTGCAACTTCCTTAGGAGGAGATGGTGATTTCCTCCTATTCTTTCTAGTGGCTTCTGCATTGAATGCCACAGTATTTTCTCTATGCTCTCCTCTTGAATTCTTTTCCTCCTCCTTCCTCACCATAAGTTGCATTTCATAGGATAGCAACTTTCCAAACAAGGTGGGAGGAGATATCTCTGCCAATTTAGCCACTTCTCTTATGGCACAGATCTTTGTGTCCCAATCCTTTGTTAAGGATCTCAAGAATTTGTCATTCAGTTCATAAGTACTGAAGACTCTTCCATAGGACATAAGCTCATTCACAATTCTATAGAATTTCTTGTAGCACTCAGTTATGCTATCAGATTTTCCTTGTCTAAAACTTTCATACTCCTGATTGAGCATAGACTTCCTGTCCTGCCTTACTTCTTCATATCCCTCCATGTAGACAATCAATGTGTCCCACATCTCTTTAGAGGTCTTGTAGTGAATCAGATTCTGAAATGTGGAATCATCTATGGCACTAACAATAATGTTCTGAGCTCTTTTATCCATGGTTGCCAAGATGATTTCATCCTTGGTCATCTCTGAATAACTCTTTGGAGTTTGGATATTTGCATTAAGAACTGATACCTTCATTGGTATGAAGGGGCCTTCTAGTACTGTGATGTAAATCCTTGGATCAGATGCCTCCATAAACAATCTGACTCTTTCTTTCCAAATTCCAAAAATTTCTTTCTTGCATATGGGTAATTTCATAGACCCTAGCTCCTTATGATTCTCACCAGAACCCATCTTTTTGAATCTTGATTCTGCCTATCAGATCTACCTCAGACTGTTAAGTCCTTTTTGAGGAACCTCCCTCTGATACCACTTGATAGTTTTACTTTCAAGACAACCTAAACACCTAGAGGGGGGGGGGTGAATAGGTTCTAATTTCTTGGTTATAAATCTAGGCAGAATTCAATTGCAAATTAAGACATCTAGCACATCATTCACAGATAATTAAGCATCACAGAGTGCACAATGTTTTATAGTGGTTCCCCAAGGTCTGGGTACATCCACTTTCCCCCTTCACCTATCTAGCAATATGCTAGATTCGGCCAAACTTCCACTATACTCAGATCCTCAGATCCTATAGCTCAGAACCAGGATAGGTTCCTACAACTCAGGCTCAACAGCCCTACCTCAGCCTTGCCTCAAGGCCTACCACTCAGAGAATAACCTTCTCCTACACTCAGGCAAATAGCCCTACCACTCAGAGATCACCTCTCCTACACTCAGCCTTTATAACACAGGCTTACAACTCAGATCTGTATAAAGAGATCCTACAGAAATTTAGAAAAGATATTTTAATGTCTTGCCTTTGTTGAGAGAGAAGAGGACAAGACACTTCTTGATCAGCTGATGAAATCAACTGAATCTGAGCTTTCTTCAAAGCTTCTTGAATCTGAACTTAGCTGAGTTGATTTCCAAACAGCTTCTTGAGAAACCACTGATGGCTTCCTTCTTCTTCTTCAAGATGATTGGATCCCTCTCTATCCAACACCTTTTCTGATACTTCAGACTTCTTCTTCTTCTTCTTAGATCTACTGATGAAGATCTTCTTTAGAGCTTAGCACTTTCTTGAATTGAAGCTACAACAGGATTGTAATCCTTCTGTTTCTTCTTCTTAGATCTTCTTCAGTTATCTTTCTTAATTTTCTGTTTTTTTAATTCCTTCTGAATATGTCTATTTATAGACTTTCTTCATGGTAACCGGCTGATCCGGTTTCTAACTGATTTCTGACAGGTCTGACAGCTTCAGTTAAACGGTGGCAACCCACAGCTGTCAAGTCTTCAAACAGTTCCTGTACCTTAGCCTTGGACAGCAAAATGTCGAGACAGTCTGTTAGAAAGTGTTGAGACCAATCTGTCTATCTGTGTCGACACAAGTGACTTTGGTGTCGACACAGTCTTTGATGATGTCGACTAAGTTGCCTTTAAGTCGACACAGCTTCTTCAGAAAATAACTTAGTCTAGACTCTGCAGTGTGTCGACACAAGTCCTGTGTGTCGACACAGTTGTTGTAGATTCAGAACTCAGCATGTGTCGACTCAGCCTTCAGGTGTCGACACAGCAATCTTCAATCCTGCCAAAATGTGTCGACTCAGTCTTCTGGTGTCGACACAAGCATAGTCGACTTCTGCCAATGTGTGTCGACACAGTCTTCTGGTGTCGACACATCCACCCAGTGTCGACACAGTAGAGGTCGACTATCTTCCTCTGGTCGACTATCTTCTTCTGTGTCGACTATCTTTCACTAGTCGACTATCTTCTTCTGTGTCGACTATCTTTCACTAGTCGACTATCTTCTTCTGTGTCGACTATCTTTCACTAGTCGACTATCTTCTTTTGTGTCGACACTGCTTCCCAGTGCTGAGGTCGACGATTTTCTTTATGTGTCGACACTGCTTCCCAGTGTCGACATAAATGTGGTCGACCATCTTTCTCTGTGTCGACACTGATTTTCTGAAGTGTCGACACAATTTCTTCAGGTGTCGACATGTGGACACAGAATATTTTTCTGCATTCTTTAATACTTCTTCACCTGCACATGTCAACTCAAAAGAACATCAAATACACCTTGATGTATATCATTGAGCTAAGTTGGGCTTCTTCAAATCAGGTACACTTTTTCCAATGTACCCAACAATACCTCCAGTGGAAACCGTAGGAGAGAGCGATCCCTGGCCAAGCTCACCCCTAAACCCATTAGAGGACACAGTGGACGGAATAAACGAAGAGGCACATAATTAAAGTGGTGGAGAAACATAAGTCATTAAATCAGAAACATTGAAAATAAGGGATATACCCCAATCAGTGGGTGTCTCCAAAAGATATGCATTTTCTCCTAACTTCTTTAAAATTTGAAAAGGACCGGCTCGCCGATTCGCCAACTTTTTTATGGAGCCCGAAGGCATCAATTCAGGGATGAGATGCACCAAGACTAAATCATCAACATTAAAGTGAGACGCTCTCCTATGTAAGTTAGTATGAGATTGATAAGCTGCATATTGGGTGGTTAACGTTTCATGAATGTGCTTATGTAAAATATTAACATGAAGAGCGAATTCTTGTGCAAAATTACTTGATTTATAAGATGGAGGTAACAGAACTAAATCAAGTTGCACCGGTGCCTTATAGCCGCACACGATTTTATTATGGTATAAGCCCGTGGATCTATTTTTTAGAGTTATTATACGCAAGCTGAGCATAAGGAAGAATCAAGTTCCAAGTACCCTTGTGATCACCCACCAGACAACTAAGAATCTACACAAACTTTTGTTTACTACTTCCATTTGCCTAATCGTTTGTGGATGGTAGGACGAAGAAAACAAGAGTTTGGTACCCATAAGCTTCCAAAGGGTATTCCAAAAATAACTAGTATATTTCATGTCCCTATCAGATACTTTCATCATGGGGACACCCCGATGCACAACGACTTCATTAAAATATAATTTTGCAATATGCGACACATCGTAGGTCTTATTACAAGCGATAAAATAAGCCATTTTTGAAAACCGATCTACTACAACTACGATGGAATCATGACGACTAAATGTGATGGGTAGGCCCAAAATGAAATCCATACTAACGTCCACCCAAGGAATGGAGGGAATCAGAAGAGGAGTGTAAAGACCGACATTCGTCTTATTACCCTTAGCTAATTGGCACACATGACACCTCTTCACAATTTTGTTTACCATTGATTTAAGACTGGGCAAATAAAACTTATCCTCCACTAACGTGATGGTCTTGTCATGACTAAAATGACAACCTAGACCACCTCTATGCAATTCCCAAATGATTAAATGGCGTAGGGAAGAACGAGGGATACATAGCTTTGAGTGCTTAAATAGATAACCGTCTCGAATATAATAGGCTGTAATGATAGTGGGAGAGTCGCTTTGATCGGATGAATAGATTCCCTTGAAATCCGGACAATGAACATGCTTATCCTTAATACTATCAAATCCAATGACCTTTACTTCTAGTGTAGACAATAATAAATAGACACGACTAAGGTCGTCGGCCACCCGATTTTTAGTCCCCTTAAGATGGTTTATTATAAATGTGTACTCCTGCAGATAGGAACCCACTTGGCATGACGCGGGCTGACCTTGCTTTAAGAGTTGATAAATCTCAAAGCATCGTGATCGGATTGGATAAAAATCTCCTTTGGGAGTAGATAGTGCCGCCTATGTTGGAGGAAACGAATAACAGTGTAAAACTCCCTATCATAATTAGAATAATTCAACTTCAGACCCGCAAGTTTCTCTCTAAAATACCCAATGAATGGCCTTCCTGACTCAAAACACCTCCTATTCTGACTCCAGACGCATCACAAGACAATTCAAAAACCTTATTAAAATCCGATAACATCAAAAGTGGAGCTACTAACATCCGTGATTTAATAGTTTGGAGGGCTTTAGTAGCTAATTTGGTCCAAATAAAATCTCCTTTATTCATACATTCCATTATCGATGCCATGATACTACTAAAATATCGAATGAAGCGATTATAAAAGGTAGCTAGTCCATGAAAACTCCTAACATCTCGAATGTTGGTGGGTTCTGGCCAATCCTTAATGGCTTGGACCTTCATAGGATCCACATGTATGCTTTCCGAACTCACAATATATCCAAGGAATTCTACAGACTTCACATAAAATGTACACTTCTTGATATTAACAAATAATTTTATCGTACTCAGCGTGGTAAGGATAGTCCTCAACTGTGACTCATGATCGATCAGAGATATACTAAAAACGAGGATATCATCAAAATTTACCACTATGAATTTTCCCAAGAATGGTTGGAAGACATGAGCATCATCCTAAATAAATTACTCGGGGAATTGGAAAGCCCGAAGGGAATCAAAAACTATTCGTAAAGCCCGACCTTCGATTTAAAAGCCATCTTCCATTCGTCTCCCTCCCTAATCCTTATTTGATGGTAGCCACTCCAAAGATCCAACTTATAAAAGATCGTGGCACTGGCTAATATATCCAACAAGTCATCCAAGCGAGGGATGAGAACCTATTTTTTATTGTGATTTTATTAATATCATGTCTATCCACTCACATCCTCCAAGAGCCATGTTTCCTATGGGCTAGTAAAGCGGGTACGACACAAGGACTCTTGCTATGGCGGATAAACCCTTTGCTTAGCAAATCCAAAATTTGCCTTTGCAATTCAAGGTGTGCGGAGGGGCTAAGTCTATAATGTGGAAGATTTGGTAAAGAGGAACCCAAAATGAAATCTATCGCATGTTGGATGTCTCGCATGAGGGGTAACATAGGCGGTAGCTCGTCCGGATACACATCCTTAAACTCTTCTAAATGTTTCCGGGCGGTAAATTATCAAAATAGGCTAAATCTTCCTTTATTTGTAGGCAAACTAACGCGTACATGACACCATCCAGAAAAGTGTCACGCGTAAACTCCTTCTTACCTATCAGACATAAAAGTTTTCTTCTATACTTGAATAAGTATGTATTTAGAAGGGACGGTAAGATCCTTAGGCGGAGTGGGTTTCAAAATAATGACCTTGTCATTAAATTTGAACTCGTAGGTATTAGCATGTCCCATGTGAGTAACGTCATGATCATAAAGCCCTAGACATCCTAACAGAACATGAAAAGCATCGATGGGGATTATGTCACACTAAATTTTCTCCGTATAAGCCTTGATTGTAAGGGAAATAAAGCAATGCTTCAAAACAAGATGGGATGTCTTGTCAACCCAAGCAACCTTGTAAGGGTTAGGGTGAGGTTTAGTGGTTAGCAACATTCGTGACACTGCATTCTCCGAAATCACATTCACACAGCTTCCACTATCGAGAATCAATTTGCAACACTTCTCTCCACTCTTAAAATTTAATGAGAAAATATTCGTCCTATTCTAATCATCCAATTCTCGTGGAGTGGCCAAAATACACCACATCAACATCATGTTAATATCATCCTCTATGTCGATCGGTACTCCTTCCGATTCAGATTCTTCATCGGCCTCATACAAGAGCTCAGCGGAGTCCAACGAAGTATATAAAAGGGCTGGTAGTTTGGGCTTGGTTGGGTACTCACTAGCATAATGACCTTGAATACCAAAAGCAAAATGTTGCATTATTCTTGCTAATCCTACTGACGAGAACTCTCTCACTGGCTGTACTTCTCAAATTCCTAGCCATAATGACAATCGAGTTTGGGTCAGCGGACCAGAACTTGCCCTTATCCTTATGGGTGGACATGGGGTTGGTCTTAAGATGGACTTGAGAGCATTGTGATTCTCAATATCCAAGGAAGCGTTAAAGGTAGTGTTCAAGTCGGTGTGACCATACCGTAGGAGCTAACCCAGAATATTGGGGTTGAGCCCCTTATGAAACCTAGAGAGGGTGATCTTTGGCATCTCCCTAACATCGAACCTGACCATCATGTCCTTAAGGAGACTCATGTAACCAGTGACCAATAATTCCCTTATTTCAGGGTAGCTAACTCATCAAACATCTTTGTCCAATGGTATGCAGGAACATACTGATTTGTCAATATAACTTTCATGCTAGCCGAACCAATAGATGGTGTTGGAACACCCTATTTCTAATTTGGGTCAGGATCACTATGTCTATAGGATTTTTGCTTTGACCTTGTTGTATAGAGTAAAGGTCAACAAGTTAGGTCTAAGGCTTAGGACTTAGGTTGGAAGCATTCCCCAAGACCTCCTAGTTCAGATGAGAAGCCCAGAAGAAGAATTCAACTTGTCGTCGAGCTCAAATCGACGATGCCTCAAACTCAGTTCGACGATCTCTGAGCTCAGATTGATGATTTCTGTCTTAGATTAATTCCAATATCTCTGAGCTCAGTTCGACGATAGTTGAGCTCAGACCGATGATTATCTTTTGAGATCGACGATTTCTGGAATTTTGTCAGTTTGTTAAGGATTTCAAATGTCTTTAAGTCAGATCATTTATTGAAGAAGATTTCTAGCCGTTATAATAAATTTGGAGCAAGTTTCAAGGAAACATAGAAGGAATGTTCTTAGGTTATTTCCTCCAGAGATAGTTGACATTTAAGGAATGTTTTTATGACTTTGTTAATGGCTATCTAGAAGATTTGAAGACTGGATTTCATATTATTATTCAGTGAAGAAGAAACAAAGATATACAGAAGAAAAAAGAGAAGAAGTTCAACAACACTGAACAGAGAACAAGCTCCCATTCCTTCTGATTCATTCTGATTCAAAGTCTTCAAAAGTATTCATCATTCATACTCAAGACAACACACATTTAAGTTCTTACTGGAATTATCTTTTGTTGGAGCTTTCTTTTCATTGAAGACCTATCACCCTTGCATAGATTCTATTCCTGAACTCTTGCTAAACTCAGGGGGACCTTTGAAAACATCAACATCTACTTGTGCTTCTCTCTGATTGTTGACAGAGAAGACAACCTACTCCTTTCTTTTTCTTTCCTGTAAAAGGGTTCTTCAAACTCCCTTCAAAAGTTATGTTTTGGTTTCTGAGACCTGATCAAAACTCAGTGGTGGTAAGACACCTGATCAAAAAATCTACTTTGGTTTTTGAGCACCAGATCAAAAGCTCATTGGTGCCCAGGACACCTGATCAACTCATCCTGCAGTGGATTCCTACCGAGGGTGGTAGAAGAGTGGATGTGCCCAGGTTTTGGGGAACCACTATAGCTCCTTGTGTCTTCTGGTTGTTTGCTATTTTATTTATTGTGTGCTACGGATTTGCTCTTGTAGTTATTTTATTTTGATTTCTATCAAGCACTCTACACTAACTAAACTAAGTCTTCCATTGCTAAAGTAATTTTTATATTTGCAATAATATTTTAAAACACTCTATTCACCCCCCCCCCTCTAGAGTGAAGGATTGATCTTACACTCACTTTCAATAGGTATCAGAGGCAGGTTGGTTTTTTAGCTAGGTTGGTTGTTCATACAGGCTAACACCTGAACCAAAAGATCTCTCTTAAGATACATCCTTAATAGAGGGTTATTTTTTTTGTTTCACTTATTTTAATCTAAATTCATAGCACATAAAAAGACTATGCTAGCACCAGACCTCCAGTGTGCAATCTCTCTAAGTTTGCACTTTGGAAGGCAAGGATTAGATTATACATGAATTCCATTGATGAAGATATCGTTAATTCTATTTTGACAGATTGCCCCAAGTCTCCTACAAGCACAAGTACAAATTCTGTTCCACCACCTTCAGGAACAGATACTGATATAAAGAAATGGAAGGTTTCTGATGCTAAAGCTATGAACATCCTAGCTCAAACAATGTCTGATGACATCTTCCCAAAGGTAGCTGAATGCAACTCAGCTAAAAAGATTTGGGACAAACTATCTGAGATTGTATCAGGATTAGCTGATGAGAGAAAAGATAGGAGATCTCATCTTATCACTCAATATGAGAATTTCAAGAAAGCAAAAAATGAGTCAGTAGCTGACATATACAGCAGACTAAGTCTAATTGTCAGTGAACTCAAAAAATTGGACAAGGAGATCTCTCTCACAGAGATAAATGACAAAATCCTAATGTGCTTTCCCAGCACTTGAGATTCAAGGATATTGCCCATCAAGGATGCCAGAAGTGTAAATGAAATCACTACAGAAGCTCTATTGGGCAAGCTCAAATCTTATGAGCAGCTCATCAAAAATAGAGAAGAAGAGCAGAAGACAACTTCTCCAGCAGTCAGGAAGGAGAAGTCAATTGCTTTCAAGGCAATAGAAGAACAGCCTGAAGACAAAGTCACAGGCAATGAAGAACTGATGAGCTTCCTAGCCAAGAGGTTCTACAAAATGGCCATGAAGGACTTCAAAAAAAGGTCATCCAGAGGCCAAGAAAAGCCAAGGTATGATAAATCAAATAATAAAGAGATTATTTGTTATGGTTGTAGGAAACCAGGCCACATACTGCCTGATTGTCCAGAAAGCCAAAATAAGGACAAGAAGGACAAGAGAGAAAAGATAAAAGATAAAGACCCCAGAAGAAATCACTATGATAGATCCTCTTCCAGCAAGAACAAGCACACAAGGAAGGGATTTGTTGCTGAAACATGGAGTGAAACAGAAGAAGAATCTGATGCATCATCAAGTTCAAGTGATGATGAAGATGATGCACAAGAAAAGGATTTCTGCATGATGGCAATCAATGCATCTCAAAACAACACTGATTCAGAACATACATCTGAATCTGAATCTGAACTAGAGCTGGAAGAAGACCAGGTAATTAGTTCTTTTGATTTTAATTCTGAGGACTTCAAGTCTGAATTTAAAGCACTGTGTTTAGATCTACTCAATTCTGAGAAATAAATTATCACTCTCAGAAATCAGTTATCTGAATATAGTACCTTAAGTTCAGATAATCTCAAACTCTCTGATGATTTAGAATGTTGTAAGGAGCAGATAGCTTCACTGAAAAGTGAACTATCTGAGGCCAAGAAGTTCTAAGAAACCCTCAATGGGAGAAGTATCAAACTGATGGACATAACAAGAATAGTGAACTCAAGACTCAATAGTACACTGGGCTTGGGTGCTTCATCCAGCCAAGCTATTGTGTTAACAACTCCCATTAAATTTATCTCTGATAAAGGAAAAGGAGTTGTGGAGGTAGCTAGAAAAAATTCTGATCTACCCAAAGGGAACAAAGTTCAACAGAAATCGTCGAACGGTGCTCGACGATCTTCGAACGGAGCTCAACGATTTCATGCTGAATCGTCGAACTCAGGTCGACGATCTCTGATCTCTGAACACAGGCAAGATC
The DNA here is from genome assembly GCA_039513925.1 of Platanthera zijinensis. Taxonomy (NCBI): domain Eukaryota; kingdom Viridiplantae; phylum Streptophyta; class Magnoliopsida; order Asparagales; family Orchidaceae; genus Platanthera; species Platanthera zijinensis. Next base: position 34,634,562 of record CM077094.1, read on the forward strand.
GATCGTTGAATGGAGCTCGATGATCTGACACAAGATCGTCTAACTCAGTTCCACGATCGTTGTACGGAGCTCAGAGATACGACCAGTTCTCAAGAGGTATGTCAAAAATTAATTCTAGATATCCTACATCTCAAAGGTTCAAACCTTATACTGAATGGATAATACCCCCTAGGAGATATCATCCTGAAGGATATAAGAGTCAACCAAAGATGTCTTTTATTTATGATTTCAAAGGTTATCAAGCTAGACCCAAGGTAAACTGGGTCAAAAACAAATGAACTGTTATTTGTGCAGGTGAAGACCTTTCCAACCATGGACCAGCATTGGTATCTTGATAGTGGGTGCTCCAAGCACATAACTGGAAGCAAGGATAACCTAATATCCTTCAAGGCTAAACATGGACCCAAAGTCATGTTTGGAGATTCTAACTTTGGACAGACCAAAGGATATAGTGCAGTCCAAATAGGATACGTAACATTCAAGAAGGTAGCATATTTGGAAGGACTGAAGCACAATCTTATCAGTATCAGTCAGCTATGTGATGAAGATTACAAAGTCACATTCAACAAATCTTCATGCCTTATCAAATCAGAAGATAACACAACTGTGTTGATAGGTAACAGAAGAGGTAACATCTATCTAGAAGATTTTCATTCAACCAAGGTTGACATCTGTTTATTTAATTCTCTTAGCAAACCTAATGAATTATGGCATAAGAGATTAGGACATGTTAACCTTAGAACCATTTCTAGGCTAGCCAAGGACAACCTTGTTAGAGGACTACCTTCTGTCCCCTACAAGAAGGAAGGACTCTAAAGGGCTTGTCAATTAGGCAATCAAACTAAAAATAGCTTTAAGTCACTTAATAAGAGTGATTCACCTAGGATTTTGTACTTATTACATATGGATCTGTTTGAACCCATTTCTGTACAAAGCCTAGGAGGGAAATCTTATACTTTAGTAGTTGTAGATGACTTCTCTAGATTCACATGGGTGTTCTTTCTGAGAAAGAAGTCTGATAACTTCAAATGTTTGACAGAGTTTCTCAAATGTATACAAATTGAGTTCAATACTCACATAGCCCCGATCAGAAGTGATCATGGGACAGAGTTTGATTCTCTTCTTATGCAAGAGTTCTATATGAAGGAAGTGATCAAGCACACATTCTCAGCTCCTAGAACTTCTCAACAGGATGGAGTAGCTGAAAGGAAGAATAGAACCCTTATTGAATCTGCCACAACATTATTGACAGATGCTCACCTTCCTCTATCCTTTTGGGCAGAGACTGTGAACACTTTAAATTATGTTCTGAATAGGAGTTTGATACATAAGCTAAAGGGCAAGACTCCCTATGAATTACTCAAAGGGAAGAAACCTAAAGTTGATTATCTTAGAATTTTTGGTTGTATTTGCTACATTCATAACAATGATAAGAAATACTTAGCAAAATTTGAAGCCAAAGCTGATGAATGAGTGTTTCTGGGATACTCCATGATCAGTAAGGCCTATAGGGTTTATAATAAATCATCTCATAAAATTGAAGAATCAGTGCATGTCTCCTTTGATGAAAATAATATGTCTTACAAGGAGAAGAGCACTTCTACCATAGACCCTTTGCAGGTACACTCTCTATCATAGAATTTGGACAGGCTGAATATCATTGAAAAAGATCCATCACCTTCATCCACTCAACAGGAAGCCGAATGCAGTGAAAATGAAGATGATAGCCAAATTTTAGCAAGTCATGATGACAATCAAAATGAAGAGCCAGTTGTTGTTCCACAAGAGGAAACAATAACACTTATTGGTTAACAATCAACACCCATTGTTGATTTAGTAATAACAAGAGATCATCCAATCTCTCAAGTGATTGGTGACATCTCAGCTGGTGTACAAACCAGAAACCAAATCAATCAAAATCTGATGCACACTTGCTTTCTTTCTCAAATTGAGCCTCAATCCATACAAGATGCAGAACAAGATCCAAACTGGATCATTGCAATGCAAGAGGAATTAAATCAATTTGAAAGAAACAAAGTTTGGGAGCTAGTGCCAAAGCCAAAGAATCATCCCATTGTTGGAACAAAATGGGCATTCAGAAACAAATTAGATGATCAAGGAGTTATAGTAAGAAATAAGGCAAGGATGGTTGCTCAAGGATACTCTCAAGAAGAAGGCATAGACTATGACCAAACCTTTACACCAGTTGCAAAGTTGGAGGCCATAAGAATCTTCCTAGCATATGCAGCTCACAATAAGTTCAAAGTATATCAAATGGATGTCAAAAGTGCATTCCTCAATGGTGATATCAAGGAAGAAGTTTATGTAAAACAATCTCCAGATTTTATCTCTCTAACTCACCCTGATGTTGTTTATAAATTGCATAAAACATTATATGGTCTCAAACAAGCTCCTAGAGCATGGTATGAGACCCTAGCTGGCTTTCTATTGGAAAATGATTTTAAAAGGGATAGAGTAGACCAAACTCTTTTTATTAGAACCCATAAGTCCCATATCCTATTAGTACAAATCTATGTAGATGATATTATTATTGGTTCTATTGATTCAAATTTGTGCAAAAGGTTCTCCAACCTAATGCATTCCAAATTTGAAACGAGTAGCATGGGTGAAATATCCTTCTTTCTAGGATTGCAAGTCAAACAAAATGCTGATGACATCTTTATTTCTCAAACCAAGTATGCAAAAGAATTGGTTAAAAAGTTTGGTATGTCTGATGTATCCTCTATGAAAACACCCATGCCTACTAATGCTGTATTAGATGCTAATGAACATGGGAAACCAGTTGATCAGACCACATATAGAGCAATGATTGGCTCCTTATTATATCTTACAGCCAGTAGACCTGATATAATGTTTGCTACATGCATATGTGCTAGATTCCAAGTTAGCCCTAGAGAGTCACACCTCACATCAGTTAAGAGGATTCTTAGGTATGTGAAAAGTTGTCCAAATCTAGGTCTCTGGTATCTAGCTGATTTAGGATTTGATTTAACTTGATTTTTAGATGCTGATTATGCTGGATGTAGAGTAGACAGGAAAAGCACCAATGGAACTTGTCAGTTTCTTGGTGACAGACTTGTCTCCTGGTTTTGCAAGAAACAAACATCTGTGTCCATATCAACTGCTGAAGCTGAATATATGGCAGCAGGTAATTGTTGCTCACAGATATTGTGGATTCAAAATCAACTCCTGGACTATGGCTATAACTTAGAGAAGTCCAAAATATTTTGTGATAACACTAGTTCTATTTAAATACCTCAAAATCCAGTCCTCTATAGTAGGACAAAACATATAGAGATTAGGCATCATTTCTTAAGGGATAATGTAGAGAAAAATAAAATTGAATAAGAATACATCTCAACTGATTTACAAAGGGGAGATATTTTCACCAAACCCTTGGATGAAAAGAAACACACCTTCTTCCTTAATCAGTTAGGAATATTAGATGGAGGAAGTCTTAATTAAGTTCCAAGATCTTTAAAATCTAAAAATTGACAAAGACTAAGTTAAAAATTTGAGTTTCCTAGTGTCAATATGTTTTCTTTATCTCTGAACTGCGCTCGACGATTTTCCTGAAGATCGTCGAACGGAGCTCGTCGTCTCCAAATAGTATTTCAACTATCTCTCGTTTTCCGTCGAACGGAGATCGACGATGTTAGGAATCGTCGAACGGAGCTCGGCATTTCCAGATAGTGCTATACCATCCTTCTCGGTCAGCGATCTCATTTATCGTCGAACGAAGATCGACGATGTTAAATATCATCGAACGGAGATCGACGATGTTGAGACCTTTCAGTTTCCCCTAGAGCCGTAGATCGTCGAACTGAGTTCAATGTTCTTTCCTTTTCTACGTCGAACCCTGATATAAAACCATTTTTCAGGCGTCATTCTCCTTTGTGCTTTCATACCTTCTGCAAGAACTTTCTTTCCCTCCAAACCTTTCTACAAATGATATTATTTGTTTTTGCAGGAAATATGTCGGTGTCAGTCACCGTTCTAGCCGCAATGAAGTTCGACACTAGCTTCGATATCGACATGGAATCATTTGAGGGTACAGATCAAATATTCCAAGACATTCTGGAACTCTTCAAGGAACAACAACTTGTGAATATTATGACTTCCAGAATCAAGTTAGCAGCAGATGAGATTAAAGAATGGGTCTATACTGCCCACAATCTGGATCAAAACACAATTATTGGAACCATCTCAGGGACACACGTATCCCTAACCCCAGCCATTCTTACAGAGATTTTTGGATTAAGTACTTGAAATGAAGGCATAAAACTATCAGGGGTAGAATTTACTTAAATGTTAGATAGAATGGGTCATAATTCTGAGAACCCTAATAAGTTGCTGAAGAAAAATCTATCTATGGAGTATAGATTTCTAGCAGATGTTGTAGGCAAAGTGATTTTGTCCAAACATTCAGCCCATGATACAATATCTAGACATCAATTTTGTTTAATGGCTGCAATAGTAGATAAGAAGCACTTGGATAGGAGAGCCATTTTCTCTGACTTGATTAAGAAAAAGATCAATAAAAATATTATGAATTTTGGAAGGATTTTGGGCATATTCTTGCAGAATAGGTGCCTTCAGTTGTTAGTGTCCAATGGGATGCACATCAATACTTCAAAGAGGATTTCTTCAGCCCTTTTTGGAAAGTGGGAGAGACAGATTATCAAACCCAACAGGGCTCCTACAGCTAAAGCTTCTTCAGGCACAAGGACTGAATCAGTAACTCCTCCTCAGTCCACTGCCCCAGCAGAAGTGTTGCCATCCCCTTCCATATCCTCTTCTCCCTCTCCACAACCAGTTACATCATCGATACCTTCACCTCCCTCTCTACCTCCAATAGCTTCTCCACCTCCTCCAGCCACATTTCAAGAAGATTTCCATCCACTACATTACTTCCCATCCATTGATTTAGAATCATCCTCCCATCTTCCATCATTCAACCTTTTAGATGATTCCTTCATGGATGCTTCTCCATCTTCACCTCAAGACATTCCATCCACCTCAACATCCTTTCAACAAATCCTACATTACATCATATCTAACCTATCCTTTCCCCCTACCATCTCCTCATTTCTACCAACAGTCACTATCCCAGCTCCATCCATAACATCCATCCCCATCTCTCAACCATCCATACCACTTCCCTCTGCATCAATTCCATCCATCTATGTAGCCCCTCCCTCTACCTCTACTCAAGTTAATCTTGAGCAAGTAGATCTTCTTCCTCTAGCAGATAAATTATATGAGTTGTTAGCACCCAAGCTTACTCTCTTACTGGATTCAACCTTGGCTCCCTTAGTCAAGACTTTGAATGAGTTATCTGTTAGAATATCTTCTCCCTTCTCCCTTCAGGCCACCCCTTCTTCTGGGGGCCTAGATTCAGTTGTCACTGAAACTAGGCAGGGGGAGATGCCTTATGAAGAAGTGTTGCCCTCAGAGAATTTTGTTTCAGAAATGCAAATATCAGAAGTTCTATCTTCAGAGATTCCAGCTTTAGAGAAAGTTTCAGTTTCAGTTCCAGCTCCATCTCCAACCATCAGTCCTATAGTAGATCTACATTCTTTATTATCATTATTTGATTCATTTTATAACAGTTATCTTCCAGCACCTCTCCCTACTGAAGATTTAACCAGGGTTATAGTTCCCTTCTCCTGCTGTGATCCAAATCTGATAGAAATGTATATAAATTCTGCTAAAACTATGGAAAGTATTCCTTTGGTTCTTGATGCTGCTGCTGCTGATGTTGATTTTTTAGAGGCTGTTATAGAGCCAGTAGAGCCAGTTTTTTCAATTTTTGCTCCTCCTACTTCAACTCATGCTATCTCTAAAGAAGTCTTAAGGCAAATAGATGCTTTATTTGATGAGACTCAGAGCTCTGAAGATGATGAATTCAGGACTGACTCTGATGATTCCTCTGCAACTATTGCAAAGAAGAGGAAAGCTAAAAGTAAAGCTATGAAAAGAGTCCCAATTGGAAAGACTACTTCTGATCATGATATTCCATATTATATTCTGCATAACTGTCCTATAACTGAGCACTGGATGCAATTCTCTAAGAACCAGTTGAAGGCCATGAGGAAGAAAAGGAAATATGACCAAGGAATTTCTTATTATAATCCTCCTCCTCTTCCTCCTTCTCTAGGTGCAGGATCTGGTGGAAACTCAGCTCATCAATCCTTAAATGCTTCATCTCAAAGATCTTCTCAGTTTCAAGTAAGATCTCAATCTAGTGGATATCAGCAAAGAGGAAATCAGTCAAGAGGAAGTCAGTACAGAGGAAATCAAAGAGATTATCAAGTTTATTCTAGAGGACAGTCCAGGCATTAACCTTATTAAAGGAAAGGACAAAGCCCAAGTGATTCCACTTCTGTTCCTTTTCCTTATAAGCTCAAATAGAATTTTCATCCAAAAGCTCCTTCCACTGACACAATCAATAAGTATGAGCCATCAGTTCCTTTTGAAGACCAAGAGAATAACCCAGTTTCTTGGATAGCAAGACTAAAAGAGATGGCTGCTCTAGATCAAATAAAGAAAGCAAGAGAAAAAGGCCATGATACTTCCAATATCTCTACTCTATCAGATCAAAGAAGACAAGAACTTGAAAGATACAGCTCCAAGAAATTCTTCAATACTGAGGAGTACATGCAGCTACAACCTGAAGCTGTAGTCCCTAGAGGGAGAAGCAAGAAGACCCTTGGTGCTGCTGATGACTTCAGATCAAAGAAAGATTCAGAAAATCCAAATAGAGAAAACATTTTCAAGAAAAGAACAGATGATCAGCATTAATCTAGGTGTAAGCTGAAAACTCTTTCATATCTCTGCTGAACTATATGCTGTAATTATATATCTGTGGTTCTGCAATGCTTTTTATATTTTCGATAACTCATGTAAATAGTAATCCTAACCCAAATAGGGGGATATTATTGAAACACCTTATTACTAATTTGGGTCAGGATCACTATGTCTATAAGATTGTTGCTTTGACCTTATTGTATAGAGTAAAGGTCAACTAGTTAGGTCTAAGGCTTAGGACTTAGGTTGGAATCTTTTCCCAAGACCTCCTAGTTAAGATGAGAAGCCTAGAAGAAGAATTCAACTTGTTGTCGAGCTCAAATCGACAATGGGTCGAACTCAGTTCAACGATCTCTGAGCTCAGATCAACGATTATCTTTTGAGATCGATGATTTCTGGAATTTTGTCAATTTGTTAAGGATTTCAAATGTCTTCAAGTCAGAGCATTTATTGAAGAAGATTTCTAGCCGTTATAATAAATCTAGAGCAAGTTTCAAGGAAACAAAGAAGGAATGTTCTTAGGTTATTTCCTCCAGAGACAGTTGACATTTAAGGAAAGTTTTTATGACTTTGCTAACGACTATCTAGAAGATTTGAAGACTGGATTTCATATTATTATTCAGTGAAGAAGAAACAAAGATATACAGAAGAAAAAAGAGAAGAAGTTCAACAACACTGAACAGAGATCAAGCTTTATTCCTTATGATTCATTCTGATTCCAAGTCTTCAAAAGTATTCATCATTCATACTCCAGACAACACACATTTCAGTTCTTACTGGAATCATCTTTTGCTGGAGCTTTCTTTTCATTGAAGACCTATCACCCTTGCAAAGCTTCTATTCCTGAACTCTTGCTAATCTCAGGGGGAGATTTGACAACATCAACATCCACTTGTGCTTCTCTCTGATTGTTGATAGAGAAGATAACCTACTCCTTTTCTTTTTCTTTCCTGTAAAAGGGTTCTTTAAACTCCCTTCAAAAGTTTTCATTTGGTTTTTGAGACCTGATCAAAACTCAGTGGTGGCAAGACACCTGATCAAAAAATCTGCTTTGGTTTTTGAGCACCTGATCAAAAGCTCATTGGTGCCCAGGATACCTGATCAACTCATCCTGTAGTGGATTCCTACAAAGGGTGGTAGAAGAGTGGATGTACCCAGGTTTTGGGGAACCACTATAGCTCCATGTGTCTTCTGGTTGTTTGCTATTTTATTTGCTGTGTGTTGTGGATTTGCTCTTGTAGTTGTTTTATTTTGATTTCTGTCAAGCACTCTACACTAACTAAACTAAGTCTTCTACTGCTTAAGTAATTTTTTATATTTTCAAAATTATTTTAAAACACTATATTCACCCCCCTCTAGATTATATGATTGATCTTACACTCACTTTCAGATGGTAAACCAATCACCGCACCTAGATGTCATTCCTCATTCAACCAGAAAGTTTTGGCCCTGCTTAACAGCTTTATCCTCGCAACTGGCACCTTGTTCTCATCGGTTAGATTTTTCCACTCGAATTAACACTATCTTCGTAACACAATTTATGAACACTAGGGTTCACAAAATACGTCGTACGATGGGCATTTGATCCGGACAACCCTAGTGATATCGAACTCGTACGACGCCTGGTTTTTATGATTCGGTGCACGCATGACATAATCATTTTTATTATTATGGTTATTTCCTTCATCATGCTGGGGGGCCGCCTGATTATGGGGAGCTGCTAGTTTTAATCGCAGTTCGTGAATCATCTCCCCTATACCCATTATTTGATCAGTGAACTCCCGACAGAGGTCATAAATCATTGTCAGATCGCATTCTGCATCCCGGTCGTCCTCCATATTGGAAGAAGAAGGGGTATACTCCGTGCCTAGTATAGTGCGCATGTAGAGAAAAAAAAGGTTGGACCTGACTCGAAGAAAATTTATAAATGTTTTTTTCTATAATACTTATTAAAAATAAGAAATTTTTTTAATTTCTTACTAAGAAAATGATGGAGATTTTCCAGAATATTTTTTTTTTGGATTTTGAAAAAAGTTTAGAATTTTAGGCCGGTATTGGCAGAGCAAATTTTTTTTTCATGTTTTTTATCAACGAAACGTGTTAGATAAGTGCGTGTCAGCGTCCTAAGAATAATAGGAGGGTGTCAATTAAGAAATTGACACGAACCTATTTTTGATACCAAATTGATGCAGACTACGTCACACGACGAACCACAACGGGGAAACGACACCGAATTAATCTCTCTCAATCCAATTCTACATTCCCACAATTAAAACAGAACACACCCGATTCGCAATATTATTAATCAAATACTAACGCACAGGTTCGTCACGCCCTTAGATATCGAATAAAAGCTATGAGCCAATATTCTCCCAAGCAAAAAGGATCAACCCGATCAGTTCGAGCGTGTGTTATATCAAAAGAGATCCACTGAAAATAAATGATTCAGAAAGAGGTAGATCTCTCCCAACAAAAATAAAACGAGGTCCGCCAATCCTCACGAATTTAAATAGATTAAAAGAAAACAACAAATCATTTGGATCAAAACCAAGATGAATTCAAAACTTCGCAAGCAACGCCAAAGAAAGCCATCACATGAATTATCTAAGAGGGAAGCACTCAAAAGTAGAAATTTCATTAACCCCAATCGGAATGCATAATTCTGATGAAAAGTTCGCTCTTCTACAGTTCCATCGGAGTCACGTCGAATGGAGAGAAACTCGTTTGCCTTCCTTGCTTCATGCAGGAGAAGGTTCACCGTCACCAGAGTTGTTTCCCTTGGCCAAAATCACCAAGGAGGGGATTTCGAGGTTGGCAAAACCCTAGGATGGGGAAGCCTTTATTGGCGAACTCCTTCAAGGGGGAAAGACAGCTTCGATTTGTTGCAAGTCGTTGGAGAGGAGAAGGAGAGTTAAGGTGGAGAAGAGAGGAAGGAAGAGGAGGTGAGGAGGCTATCCTAACAACTAGAGGGAGAGGAGGGAGGCCGGCGGCCAACAAAGGGAGCCAGAGAGAGGAGATCTCAATTTATGGTTGAGATTTATTTTCATTCATCAATAATGATAATTCCACAACATATGGCCTTATATAAGCCTAACAAAATCTGGCCTACATGCAGCCCAATATAAAACAACCAATGGCTAAACACAAGCCAAATTTAAAACATTAATCCCGATAAACACAGTCCAGATCTAAAAACAAATAAACAAGAAAAATAAATAAAACAATAAGCAAGAATAATATCAAGTGGACGTCTTGCGTCGAGGGAGGAGGTTATACCATGGATCAACAATGTCTTCGTGCCGCCGTAAGTCCTTTACTAGAGAAGATGAGGGATCTTCCATAAGCGTGCCGACACCATGATCAACATACTGGGGGTCATCATCTCCATCACTCACGTTATATGTTTATTTACCTGCTCCTGACTTCTCTTTTGCAGGGATTAACAGTTTTTAGCAAGTTCTCTTCATGTACTCAAGCTATATTTTAATTTACCTGCTTTTAACTTCTCTTTTATAGAGATTTGCACGTGTTCGCGAGTCAACCTCAGGTAGTTGATTTATATGTTTATATACCTGCTTTTGACATCTCTTTTGCAGATATTAGTAGGTGTTCACGAGTTTTTTTCAGGTATTAACATTATATGTTAATTTACCGGCTTTTGACTTTTCTTTTGCAGAGATTAGCAGGTGATCGCGAGTTCCCCTTAGGTACTTGCATTATATGTTTATTTACCTGCTTTTGACATCTCTTTTGTCGAGATTAGCAGGTATTCGTGAGTTCTCTTCTTGTACTCGCGTTATATGTTAATTTACCTGCTTTTAACTTCTCTTCTATAGAGATTTGTAGGTGTTCGCAGGTTCACCTCAGGTACTCATTTTTTATGTTTATTTACCTACTTTTGACTTCTCTTTTGAAGATATTAGTAGGTGTTCGCGGGTTTTCTTCAGGTATTCACATTATATGTTAATTTATGTGCTTTTGACTTCTCTTTTGTAGAGATGAGCAGGTGTTCGCATGTTCACCTCAGGTACTCATGTTATATGTATATTTATGATGTCGCGGCCTCGCCACCAATACTTGATGATGATCCGGTTGTCGAGGCGCTACAACATATAGACTTTTAGAGCCATGATGACGCTAATGAACGACAACGTTACAACTTCCGTCTGCGGCATGCTAAGCCCACTTGAAGACTCATTTTAAAATCATGCTCTTAGCTATTTATTTTAATTATATTTTATATTTGAGAAAATAAAATATTCCATGCTTGGGTAATAATTTTATATTCATGTGAGGACTTTATTTGCTTATTTCCAGCATTTAAAAACATTTGGTCTGTATTTAGCCGCCCGGATGGATGAGATTTCTTCTCCATCTTGGACGGTTAGATGTGTGTTTGTAACTCCTATTTAAGGAGACCTTTTTATGAGAATTAATAGATGAAGAAGTGCTTAACCCTAAATCCTCCTAAGGATAAATCCGGCCAAGAGGGATTCCCCTAGCCGCCGCCCCTCCCCCCCCTTGGTGGTCCGAAGCCACCTCTTGCTTCCTCCACCCCTCTTCGGTGCAACTCTAGCATGGACTCCTTCGGTGTGATGCTAAGGAAGAAGGTAGAAGCCACCATTCTGTGTGACGCTGGTGGATCCGTGGAGAGAGTGATTCTCCCACCTTATCTTTTGTGCAAAGTGAATCCGGGTTGGGTAACATCTCTCCCCTCCGTCTTATGCATTCTTGCTTTAGTTTTTGGAGATTGAGCAACCATTGTTTCCGTAATTTTGAATACCATCTCTTGTAATTTCTGAATCTCTTTTATTGTGACGAATTTCTTTACAAATCTGAACTGGGTTGGTCCTATTTGCTTGAGTGGATCTTGGCCGATAGCCATGGTTCGTTCAAAAGGGAGTGGCAACCTTTATGTTAATCTTTTAGGGAAAAATCCGACTCATTTTCAATTGTTATTTTAGAGTCGATCATTCCTCCATGTGGCTTATGTGCTGCGTTAGAACCGAACCCTTTTGTGGCGATAGATGCTTGTGTAGGTACGGTTGAGTCGTGGCATGTCAGGCGTAGTAGGATCTCTTTGTTTCGTGGAAAACTCCGACTAGCGAACATACCCTACATCAATTTTGGTATCAAAGCCAGTCGTCCTAATATCTTAATTGAAATGTCCTCGCTTGAGTTTTCTCGGCACGCACAATCAAAAAACAAACAAAAGAAATATTTTTTGGTCTGCCAAAGGACTCTAAAATCTGTAATTTTCAGCGAAAACTTAAAAAAAAAATTACGCTCTATATTTTATCACTTCGGGAAATTATAAAAATATTTTGTTTTCAATATAGGGTCAGCCCTAGGAAAAATCATCTTTCCAAAAAAAATTCTTAACCTGTATGCGCACTAGACTAGGTTCGGAGTATACTGTTTTGTCTACGTCTAGAATGGCTGATAGAGAGCACGAGGATCGACACACTGAGGCTATAGAGGGCCTACGTACTAATATTACGAACATTAGGATGATGTTAGCCCAGATATTACTGAATCAAGAGAGTGCGCCTCCATAGGGTAATGCACGACAGTTTAACCGTCACCAACTGGTTGACGACCTTGAGTCTGAGGGGGACTCACCTCGGGTGCCCCGTCGTGAATGTCATGCAGACCGTGACTTCGATATTACTAGAGCCATTAAGATTGATGCCCCCACTTACGATTGTATGGGTGATCCAGAGATCTTCCTTACTTGGGTAGTGTATAAGGAATGCTTCTTCGAATGGAACAACCTTACGGACCTTCAAAAGGTCAAAGTTGCCACGATGAAGTTAACAGATCTTGCGAAGACTTATTGTCTGAATGAGGAACGAAGATTAGGAACTGGGCATGGGGTCCCACTGATAGGATGGCCGGTGATGAAGAATTTTTTATCTGATCAGTACGTCCCTGCGTACCACCGAACACAGATGTTCGACGAGCTTGCCACCCTGAGGCAGGATCAAATTTGGTTGCTGAATATATGGGAGAGCTGAAGGACCGTATGATGCGTTGTGATCTTAGGGAGATCCCTGAGGTAACCTTATCTATATTTCGCAAAGGTCTTCAACCCGAGATTCAAAGGAAGCTCTTGCGCTATGGTCATACGGATCTGAATATGACCTTCAATGCCGCCCTCGACATTGAAAAACATCTGGCCTCTAAGGCCCACTCCCGCTATTCCCATGCGAAGAATACGTCCACAGCTGGGGCATCTGCTTCCACATATCCGGATAAGGGAAAGTTTAGGTCCACCGAGTCGAAGTCTGTAGTGATCACTGCTAGGAACGCTAGGAATCCCACGAGTGAGTGTATCCCCATAGGAAAGGTTAGCAAGACCAACGCTACATGTTACTCTTGCGGCATTTAAGGTAACTATGCCTTTGAATGCCCTACAAAGACTAAGGCCGTAGCCCTTTTAGGGACGACTACCGATCCCGCTAATTTAGTGTATGAGGCTGCTAAGGAGAGTGACCTAGAAGGGGTCCCAAGTGATTTAGAGGACGATCACCCCATATGGTGATGCATTGTATCTTGACCACTCCTCGTCCGTTAGATAATTGGAAGAGGACGAGCATATTTACTCTGATTTTTAAGAGTGGTGAGAAACTCTACAAACTGATTATCGATAGTGATAGCTGTGTGAATGTCATTTCGGAGAACGCCGTCATGCGTATGGCCCTAACCACGGAACCACACACGACCCCTTATCAGGTAGCTTGGATAAACAAGATCACTGTCCCGGTTACCAAGCAATGTCGTGTCCCCCTCTCATTCAAATCATATACTGATGAGGTTTGGTGTGATGTCCTTCCGATGGATGCTTGTCATGTGTTATTAGTTCACCCTTGGCTCTATGACCGTGACGTGACGCATTTTGGTAGAGCCAACACGTATGAATTTAAATTCAATGGAAAAACCATTACCATGAGGCCGACCATCCCACAGGAGCCAGTAGTTTTGGCTAAGGACACCACTATCTTAATAGAGAGGAGGACGTTGAGTCTAGTTGGTATGAAGGAGTTTGTGAAGGACCCGATTCTTGAAGGGATAATGTATGCTCTAGTTCACTTGAGTACGAAGCATAAATCTAGTGTTTTGAGTGATCTGCCAAGAGAGTTACGGGCACTGTTGGAAAAATATAAGGACGTGTACCCGGAGGAATTGTCATCGTCATTACCCCCACTTAAAGATATTCAGCACGCGATAGATCTCATCCCACAATCCTCCTTGTCCAATTAGCCCCATTATCGACTCCATCCCGCTGCTCACAAGGAGTTACAGACCTAGATTGAGGACTTGTTGAAGAAGGGGTTCATTAGGACTAGCATGAGTCCATGTGTTGTACCATCCTTACTTGCCCCCAAGAAGGATGGTACATGGCGGATGTGCGTAGATAGCCGGGCTATCAATAAGATTACGATCAAGTATAGGTTCCCTATCCCGCGTTTAGATGATCTCTTAGATGTCTTATCTGGTGCCACCAAATTCTCCAAATTAGATCTTTATAGTGGATACACCCAGATTAGGATACGTGAGGGAGACGAATGGAAGACTACATTTAAGTCTAAGGATGGGATGTACAAGTGGCTTGTGATGCCCTTTGGGCTATCCAATGCTCCCAGTAAGTTTTCCCGGATGATGACCCACATCTTTCAACCATTCATGGGAAAGTTCGTGGTAGTTTATTTTGATGAAATATTGATTTATAGCACCACCCCCGCCGAGCACATCTCCCACATGAGAGTGATTCTTTCCACCCTGTGAAAGGAAACATTATTTCTTAATCTTAAGAAATGCACTTTCTATGTCCCTGAAGTGGAGTTCTTAGGTTACATAGTTGGATCGGAGGGCATAAGAGTTGACCCTAGTAAAGTTCAAGTCATTAAGGACTGGCCCAAGCCGACCACTACACAAGTGGTGCGTAGTTTCCACGGGTTAGCTATATTTTATCTTCGTTTTATACTGGACTTAAGTAGCATCATGGCCCCCATTACTAAATGCATGAAGAAGGGAGAGTTCACCTGGATGAAGTCTGTCACCCATGCTTTCCAACACATTAAGAAACTTATGATTGAGGCACCTATCTTGCGTCTACCTGACTTCACCAATGTCTTTGAGTTAACTTGTGATGCTTCTGGGGTGGGAATAAGAGGTGTTTGAGTCGGGAGGGGCATCCAGTCAGTTACTTTAGTGAGAAGTTATCTGGCGCTATGCTAAATTATTCGAACTACGATAGAGAGTTTTATGCGGTTGTACGATGTTTGCACCATTGGAGGCACTATCTCCTCTCTAAGGAGTTTGTGATCCTCTCCGATCACGAAGCTTTGCGCTTCATCAATGGCCAACATAAAATTAGCCCACGTCACGCTAAGTGGGTAGCTTTCCTTCAAGGTTACACGATTAATCTTAAGCACCTTAAGGATACTGACAACTGAGTCGCGGAAGCTCTTAGTCGCCTTACCATCTTGCTTTCCACTATGGAAGTTAATGTTATAGGATTTGAGTGAATTAAAGATGAGTTTGCTACCTGCCCAGATTTTCAGGAGTCATATTTATCTGCCCAGGATATTTCCCCCACGACTATATCTGCGTTTGTTATCAAGGACAGCTATCTGTTTAGGTATGGGAAGTTGTGTATCCCACAGTCATCTCTATGACTTCATATTATCTGGGAGCTGCATAGCGGAGGGTTGAGTAGCCACTTTGGCAAGGATAAGACCATTAAGCTAGTCGAGGAGAAATTTTACTGGCCAAAAGTTAAGGCGATGGTAGGAAGGGTAGTAAGTAGCTGTCGTACCTGTCAGGTATCCAAGGGCACCAAAAAGAACGTAGGATTATATAAACCCTTGTCTATCCCTTCCACACCATGGGAAGACGTGAGTATGGATTTTTTTATAGGCCTACCTTCAACATTACGCCATCACGATTCTATTTTTGTAGTTGTGGATAGGTTTTTCAAAATGGCATATTTCATTCCGTGTAGTAGGACCAACGATGCATTTCACATTGCAAAATTGTATTTTAAGGAAGTCGTTAGTCACCGTGGAGTGCCAAAGATAATAGTCTCAGATAGAGATGTCAAGTTTACGAGTTATTTCTGGAAAACACTTTGGGTTTTAATGGGTACCATATTATTGATTTTCGCTGCCTATCATCTACAAACTGATGGGCTGACGGAAGTGGTTAATCGGAGCTTTGGGAATCTTCTTAGATGTCTTGTGAGCGATCACAATGGTACTTGGTATCTACTTCTTCTCCATGCCCAATTGGCCTACAATAATTCCCAAAATAGGTCCACGGGTATGTATCCCAATGAGATTGTTCACGGGTATAAGGCCCCTGTGCCGCTTGACTTAGTTCCATTGCCTCCAATGTACAAAGCAAGTCAGTTTGCACAATCCTTCTCCCAACACATTCATGACATACACGCACATATACGGGCTACCTTGACTACTCAATACGAGTCTTATCAAGCTCACACTAATCTACATAGGAGAGTGTCACACTTTAAGATTGGCGATCTGGTCTTAGTCCTGTTAGTTCCCGAACGACTGCCAACTGGCACCGTTAAAAAGTTAGCACCAAAGCGCGTCAGCCCTTTTCGAATTATAAAGAAGCTAGGTGACAATGCTTTCGTTTTGGATTTTCCTGCTGATTGGGGTATCTCCCCCATTTTTAATGTCTCGGATTTGATGTTGTTTGTTTTGCCTCCACAAGAGTTGAATTCTTTGTCATCCTCTCCTTCCACTAAATTTTCTAATGGGTTTGGGAGCGGTAGTTTGGATGATCTCTCTATTACAGTCCCCACAAGTATATCATCGGATGGTGAGTTGCATTCCTTTATTTCTATTGCTAACATGTTCCCCAGGTTTCCCAAGATGTTTCTTACTCTAGATAGGATACTTGCGGCTGAGCCACTTGCTACTATTGATGGTGATACCTACCGCTTCCTCATCCGTTGGCATGATCGCCCCCCTTCGAACGACTCATGGGTACTCGAGAAAGAGCTTGGATGCTTGGATGCCACTCTTCTCCATCGCTAACTCTTGGACCACGCATTAGAGATACGTGGTTTTGATTGGGGGAGGATTGATGCCTCGGCCTCGGCACCACTACTTGATGATGATCCGATTGCCGAGGCACTACAACGTAAAGACTATTAGAGCCATGATGATGCTAAAGGATGACAATGTTACAACTTCCGTCCGCGGCGTGCTAAGCCCACTTAAAGACTCATTTTAAAATCATTCTCTTAGCTATTTATTTTAATTATATTTTATATTTGAGAATATATAATATACCATGCTTGGGTAATAATTTTATATTCATGTGAGGACTTTATTTGCTTATTTCCTGCATTTAAAAACATTTGGTCTATATTTAGCCGCCCAGATGGATGAGATTTCTTCTCCATCTTGGACGGTTAGATATGTGTTTGTAACTCCTATATAAGGAGACCTTTTTATGAGAATTAATAGATGAAGAAGTGCTTAACCTTAAATCCTTCCAAGGAGACATTCGTCCAAGAGGGATTCCCCTAGCTGCCGCCCCCCTTGGTGGTGTGAAGCCACCTCTTGCTTCCTCCACCCCTCTTTGGTGCGACTCCGGCGTGGACTCCTTCGTTGTGACACCAAGGAAGAAGGTAGCAGCCCCCATTCGGTGTGACGCCAGTGGATCCGTGGAGAGAGTGATTCTCCCACCTTATCTTTTGTGCAAAGTGAATCCGGGTTGGGTAACATCTTTCCCCTCCCTCTTGTGCGTTCTTGCTTTAGTTTTGTGGAGATTGAGCTGCCGTTGTTTCCGTCATTTTTAATACCATCGCTTGCAATTTATGAATCGCTTTCATTGTGACGAATTTCTTTACAAATCCAGACCGGGTGGATCTTATTTTCTTTAGCGGATCTTGGCCGATAGCCATGGTTCGTTATAAAAAGGGAGTGGAAACCTTTATGTTAATCTTTTAGGGAATAATCCGACTCATTTTCGATCATTATTTTAGAGTCGATCATTCCTCCGTGTGGCTTATGTGCTGCGTTAGAACCGAACCGTGTTGTGGCGATAGATGCTTATGTAGGTGTGGTTGAGTCGTGGCGTGTCGGGCATAGTAGGATCTCTTTGTTTTGTGGCAAACTCTGACTAGCGGACATACCCTACATCAATTTACCTGATATTGACTCGCGAGTTCTCTTTTGGTACTCACGTTATATTTTTAATTTACCTTCTTTTGAATTCTCATTTTTATAGATTTGCAGGCATTCATGAGTACACCTCTGGTACTTGCGTTATATTTTTATTTACCAGCTTTTTACTTCTCTTTGGTAGAGATGCGCAAGTGTTCGCGAGTCCTCTTCAAGTATTCAAGTTATATATTAATTTACCTGCTTTTGACTTCTCTTTTGCAGAGATTTGCAAATGTTCCCATGTTCACCTCAGGCACTTACATTATATGTTTATTTACCTGATTTTGACTTCTCTTTTGCAGAGATTAGTAGGTGTTCGCAAGTTCTCTTCTTGTACTCGATTTAAATGTTCATTTATCTGTTTTTGACTTCTCTTTTGCATAGATTAACAGGTTTTTGTGAGTTCTCTTTAGGTACTCACTTTATATTTTAAATTTACCTATTTTTTATTTCTTTTTTACAGAGATTAGCAGTCATTCGCTAATTCTCTTAAGGTACTCCCGTTATAATTTAAATTTAACTACTTTTGACTTCTCTTTTACAGATATTTGCAGGTGTTCGCGAGTTTTTCTCAGGTACTCATATTATATGCTTATTTATCTTCTTTTGACTTCTCTTTTGGAAAGATTAGTTGGTGTTAGCTAGTTCACCTCGAGGAGTCGCATTATATGTTTATTTATTTGTTTTTGACTTCTCTTTTGCAGAGATTAGCAGATATTCGCAACTTTTATTCAATTACTCGCGATAGCTGTTAATTTACTTACTTTGGACTTCTCTTTTGCATAAATTAGCATGTGTTCGCGAGTTGTCTTCAGGTACTCACGTTATATTTTAAATTTACCCGCTTTTGACTTCTCTTTTGCGCAGATTGGCAGATGTTCGTGAGTTCTATTAGTAGGTGTTCATGAGTTCACTTCAAGTACTCGCGTTATATGTGTATTTACCTACTTTTGACTTCTCTTTTGGAGAGATTAGAAGGTGTTAGGTAGTTCACCTAAGGTACTCGCATTATAAGTTTATTTACCCGCTTTTGATATCTCTTTTGTAGAGATTAGTAGGTGTTCGCGAGTTCTATTCAGGTACTCTCATTATAAGTTTATTTACCTATTTTGACTTCTCTTTTGCAGAGATTAGCATGTGCTCCCGAGTTCTCTTCAGGTACTCGCATTATATGTTAATTTACTTGCTTTTAAATTCTTTTTTATAGAGATTAACATATGTTCATGAGTTCACTTCAGGCACTCATATTATATATTTTATTTACCAGCTTTTGACTTCTCTTTTGTATAGATTTGTTGGTGTTTGCGAGTTCACCTCAGGTACTTGTGTTATATGCTTATTTACCTGCTTTTGACTTCTCTTTTATAGAAATTAGTAGGTGTTCCCTATTTCTCCTCATGTACACGTGTTATATGTTAATTTACCTGCTTTTGAATTTCTTTTGCAGAGATTTGCAGGGGTTCATGAGTTCACCTCAAGTACTCGCTTTATATGTTTTTTACCTGCTTTTAACTTCTATTTTGCAGAGTTAGCAGGTTTTCACGAGTTATGTTCAGGTATTTATGTTATATGTTAATTTACCTGCTTTTGACTTCTATTTTGCAAACATTAGTAGGTGTTCGCGAGTTAACCTTAGGTACTCGCATTATATATTTATTTACCTACTTTTGACTTCACTTTTACATAGATTAGTAGGTGTTCACGAGTTCTATTCGGGTGCACGTGTTATATTTTAAATTTACCTTGTTTGACTTATCTTTTGTAGAGATTTACAGGCATTCGCTAGTTCACCTCATGTACTCGTATTATATATTTATTTTCCAGCTTTTTACTTCTCTTTTGCCGAGATGAGAAAGTGTTGGCGAGTTCTCTTCAGGTATTCACATTATATGTTAATTTACCTGCTTTTGACTTCTCTTTTATAGAGATTAGCACGTGTTCGCGAGTTCACCTCATGGACAAGTATTATATGTTTATTTACCTGCATTATACTTCTCTTTTATAGAGATTAGCAGGTATTCCCGAGTTCACTTCAGCTACTCGTATTATATGTTAAATAATCTGCTTTTGACTTCTCTTTTGCAGAGATTTGCAGGTTTTTGTGAGTTCTCTTCTGGTACTCCAGTTATAATTTAGATTTAAATGTTTTTTACTTCTCTTCCATGGATATTTGCAGGTCTTCGTGAGTTTATCAAAGGTAATCATGGTATATAATTATTTACCTTCTTTTGACTTCTCTTTTGGAGAGATTTGTAGGTGTTAGCTAGTTCACCTCGGGTACTCGTGTTATATGTATTTTTCCTACTTTTGACATCTCTTTTGCTGAGATTAGCAGGTGTTCGTGAGTTCTCTTCTGGTACTCGCATTATATTTTAAATTTAACTTCTTTTGACTTCTGTTTTCCTGAGATTTGCAGGCGTTCACGAGTTCACCTCAGGTACTTGAAGTTATATGTTTATTTAGCAGGTTTTTACTTTTCTTTTACAGAGATGAGCGAGGGTTTGCGAGTTCTCTTCAGGTATTTATGTTAATTGTTAATTTACCTGCTTTTGACCTCTCTTTTGCAGAGATTAGCAGGTGTTTGTGAGTTCATCTTAGGTACTCGCATTATATTTTTATTTACCAGCTTTTAACTTCTCTTTTGTTGAGATTAGCAGGTGTTCACGAGTTCTCTTCAGCTACTAACTTTATATTTTAATTTACCTGCTTTTGACTTCTCTTTTGCAAAGATTTGCAGGTTTTTGCGAGTTCTCTTCATCTACTCGCATTATATATTAATTAACCTATTTATGACTTCTCTTTTTAAGAGATTTGTAGGTGTTCATGAGTTCACCTCTGGTACTCGCTTTATATATTTATTTACCAATTTTGACTTCCCTTTTGCAGAGATAGTATGTGTTCACGAGTTCTCTTTTGGAATTCATGTTATATGTTAATTTAACTGCTTTTGACTTCTCTTATGCAGAGATTAACAGGTGTTCTTGAGTTCACCTCAGGTACTCACGTTATATGTTTATTTATCTGCTTTTAATTATCTTTTGCAGGGATTAGCAAGTTTTCGTGACTTCTCTTCATGTATTCACGTTATATTTTAATTTACCTACTTTGGACTTATCTTTTGTAGAGATTTGAAGGTTTTCGCTAGTTCACCTCAGGTACTTGATTTATATGTTTATATACATGCTTTTGACTTCTCTTTTGCAGATATTAGTAGGTGTTCGTGAGTTCCCTTCAGGTGTTCATGTTATATATTAATTTACCTGCTTTTGACTTCTCTTTTGTAGGGATTAGGAGGAGTTCGTAAGTTCACCTCATGTAGTCGCATTATATGTTTATTTAACAGATATTGACTTCTCTTTTGCAGAGATTAACAAGTGTTCGTGATTTCTCTTTATGTACTCGCGTTATATTTTAAATTTACCTTCTTTTGATTTTAGTTTTATAGAGATTTGCAGGCGTTCGTGAGTTCACCTCAGGTACTCAGGTTATATGTTTATTTATCAGTTTTTACTTCTCTTTTGCAGAGATGAGCAAGTTTTCACGAGTTCTCTTCAGGTATTCACATTATATGTTATTTTACTTGCTTTTGTCTTCTCTTTTACAGAGATTAGCAGGCATTAGCATGTTCTCTTCAGGTACTCCTGTTATAATTTGAATTTAATTCCTTTTGACTTCTCTTTTGCAGATATTTACAAGTGTCTGCATGTTCACCTCAGGTACTCATATTATATATTTATTTACCTACTTTTAACTTCTCTTTTGTTGAGATGAGTAGGTGTTCACGAATTCTCTTCAGGTATTCATGTTATATGTTAATTTACCTGCTTTTGACTTCTTTTTTGCAAAGATTAGCATGTGTTTGCAAGGTCACCTCAGGTACTCGGATTATATGTTTATTTACTTACTATTGACTCTCTTTTGCAGAGATTATGAGGTGTTCGCGAGTTCATCTCAAGTACTCGTGTTATAGGTTTATTTACCTTCTTTTTACATCGTTTTTGTATATATGATCAGGTGCTCGCGAGTCCTCTTAAAGTATTCACGTTATATGTTAATTTACTTGCTTCTAACTTCTCTTTTACAAAGATTAGCAGGTATTCTCGAGTTTGCCTCTGGTACTCGTGTTATATGTTTATTTACCTACTATTGACTTCTCTTTTGTATAGATTAGCAAGTGTTCGCAAGTTCTCTTTAGGTACTCGCGTTATATTTTAAATTTACCTACTTTTGAATTCTCTTTTGCTGAGATTTACAGATGTCCATGAGTTCACCTTAAATACTTGTGTTATATGTTTATTTTCCTTATTTTTATTTCTCTTTTGCAGAGATTAGAAGGTTTTTGCGAGTTCTCTTCAAGTACTCGCGTTATATATTAATTTACCTATTTTTGAATTCTCTTTTGTAGAGATATGTAGGTGTTCGCGAGTTCACCTCATGTCCTCGTGTTTTATGTTTATTTATCTACTTTTGACTTCTCTTATTCAGAGATTAGCATGTGTTCACGAGTTCTCATCATGTACTTGCTTTGTATGTGAATTTACCAGTTTTTTACTTCTCTTTTACTGAGATTTGTAGGTGTTCGCGAGTTCACCTCAAGTATTCTCTTTATTTGTTTATTTACCCACTTTTGACTTCTATTTGCAGATATTAATAGGTTTTCTCGAGTTCTATTCAGGTATTCACGTTATATACTAATTTACCTGCTTATGACTACTCTTTTGTATAGATTAGCAAGTGTTCCGGATTTCATCTTAGGTACTTGTGTTATGTTTATTTACCTGCTTTTGACTTCTCTTTTGTTGAGATTACTAGGTGTTCACAAGTTCTCTTCAGGTACTCGTGTTATATTTTAATTTTACCTTCTTTTGACTTCTCTTTTGTAGAGATTTGCAGGCATTCGCGAGTTCACCTCGGGGACTGATGTTATATATTTATTTACCAGCTTTTTACTTCTCTTTTGTAGAGATGAGCATGTGTTCGCGAGTTCTCTTTAGGTATTCTCGTTAAATGTTAATTTACCTGCTTTTGCTATCTTATTTGCAGAGATTAGCAGGTGTTCGCGAGTTCATCTCAGGTACTCGCATTATATGTTTATTTACCTGCTTTTGACTTCATTTTTGTAAAGATTAGTAGGTGTTCACGAGTTCTCTTCAAATACTCATGTTATATATTAATTTACCTTCTTTTGACATCTCTTTTGCAAAGATTTACAGGTTTTCAAGAGTTCTCGTCCGGTATTTGCGTTATATGTTAATTTACTTGTTTGTGACCTATCTTTTGCAGAGATTTGTAGGTGTTTGTGAGTTAACCTCAGGTACTCGCTTTATATATTAATTTACCTACTTTTGACTTCTCTTTTGTAGAGATTAGTGCGTGTTCATTAGTTCTCTTTGGGTATTCAGGTTATATGATAGTTTATCTACTTTTGACTTCTCTTATGCAGAGATTAGCAGGTGTTCACGAGTC
The DNA here is from genome assembly GCA_039513925.1 of Platanthera zijinensis. Classification (NCBI taxonomy): domain Eukaryota; kingdom Viridiplantae; phylum Streptophyta; class Magnoliopsida; order Asparagales; family Orchidaceae; genus Platanthera; species Platanthera zijinensis. The sequence goes on from CM077094.1 coordinate 34,658,063, forward strand.
CACCTTAGGTACTCGCGTTATATATTTATTCACCTGCTTTTGACTTCTCCTTTGCAGGGATTAACAGGTTTTCACGAGTTCTCTTCATGCACTCACATTATATTTTAATTTACCTGCTTTTGACTTCCCTTTTGTAGAGATTTGTAGGTGTTCGCGATTTCACATTAGGTACTTGATTTATATGTTAATATACCTGCTTTTGACTTCTCTTTTGCGTGTGATCTTGTCTTGCATAATAGCACTTTACCAAAAATATCTGACAGTAGCTTGCCTTTGTCGTTCATTACTTTCCTTTTAATAGCCTCGGTGCCCCTTGGCAATCCACAGAACAACAATGCCCTAGAGAAGTCTTCTTTTTCGAGGTAGTTGGCTTCTTCACAAGTAGGAAGCCGCAAGTACCTATTCAGGAGGGATGCTTTAACTCAAACCTTATTCTGTTGAACTTTTCTTTTGATGACGGTATCTTTATGTCTGAGCTTTGCGTTCTGGAAGAATTCAAGGACATCTTTTCCCACCACCATGCAAGGGTGTTCGTGGATAATGGAGAGGCTTGTTGTTTAAAGAATCTGGATCACGTTCCTAAATTCATCTGATATAGAAGCAAAACCTGTTCGAACTAATTTTCCACCCCCTAGCAGACCATTGGTGCTTCGAGGAGCCATGGAGAATTAGACAATGAAATAGAAAAATCTTGACTGACCTGTCGGTTGGAACGGATCGCTGTCATTGACGGAACAACGAGAACAGGCCATCAGAATCAAACCACTGAGTGAAACTGCTTCTAGAAATCGAAAAGCTTTGTTGGAATCACTTGCTCTAACCGAATCGAAGAGAACCGGAGCAGGGCCATGGGTTGGAGAGGAAAAAACTTGCGCTGGAGCCGAAGGGTCGAGAGGATAGTTCGGCGAATTTTGTTGTTATGGTTTTGATGAAATGTGCCGCTGTTGCCCGGACTCTTGGTTATTTTTTTATATAAATAATTTTAAATTTGACTTAGAAAGGCGCGTACCTTATATTCAACGGCTCTTTAGATCCAATATAGAAAGATAAATTTTAACCTAAGTTAAATTCGACAAGTTTCACCAGCCGCAAGGTCGGATTCATCAAGTATAGACGTGTATTTCTGACGAATCGCCAAAATTACCGTCCGATATTCAACGAATTTACATTGGGAAAATTTTCTTCCTTGAAGAATTTCCCGAGAGAGTTCTGATAATACATTTTGTATTCTTAACTATTATCATATTTTTCTAATTTATAATGTACAAATCTTGTATTTTAAACTTTATTTTTATCTTTCTTATGTTAATTTTATTCCCCCTAACTTTTTCCTCTCTTTCTGCAGGTTTTGTGAAAATTGGTCAAAATTGGCCTGACACGCCCCCCTGTCATGCCCTCCCCGGGCATGACCTAAGGCGTGTCACCGTATCCAGAAGAATCTTTCAGGCAGAGGAAAAATACATGGAAAAACGGTTGTCATGCCCCCTGACACGCCCTCCCCGGGCGTGTCCCAGGGGGTGACACAGGGCGTGTTGCCCTCTGCTCGAAAGCCTTCCTCCGCATTAAATGCCACTTCATCTAAGCACGCAAACAGTACTGTCACGCCCCCTATCACGGACATGATACAGGGCGTGATCCCACCTTTTACGATGACTGACGGATTTCCGACCAATAATTTTGACGTGACGTGCTTGTCATACCCCCCTACACGGGCGTGACTCAGGGCGTGTCAACCGACGTACAGAAGCAATCATCCTTCCTGCCAGAATTCGGAGACCGAGGTTAATGTCGTACTTGTCACGCCCCCTGACACGCCCTCCCTAGGTCGTGTCATAGGGTATGACCAACCCAAGACTTTTGCCTATAAATAAAGACCACCCTTCCATTTTAGAAAGCTTCTCTTGAGAGGGGGAGGTGCTGCCCCTTTATTTCTTGATCTTTTTCATGTTTCTTTCTCTCTCTCTCTCTCTGTTTCTCTTTTTGTAATTTCTTAACCCTAGTTTTGTGTAGCTTTTGTTTAAGCTTTTATTGTAATCCTTGCTCTTGTTCTAGTTGCTTAATGTAAGGCTAGAATAGGTTTTCAATTTCATGTAATTGTAATTTCCTTTTTCAAGTGTAGCTCTCTCTCTTTATTTATATAAGTGCTCTTTATTACATTGTGTTGTTAATGCTTTACTACTTATCCCCCCTCCTCCACTCTATTATGATTAACTAATCCTCCTTGTACTCGATCTTGATGATCCAAGGTTCGAGCGATTAAGTTATGATGTTTTAAATTACCTTTTCTTTTTAGGTTTTAGGCCTTGAATTACTCTTGATTTTTCATGGGCTGGAGGTATATTATCGATATATACTCTCCACCTTTGCTTTCATTCTTAGCTAGCCGAGAGGCTAATAGAATGAAGTGAGCATTCAAGAGTAAAGGGAGTTGTACGCACCCCTCGAGAGAGGCAGACGTCCAAATCTCCCAGATTGGAGTAAAATCCAATAGTGGGGTTCACCGCGTAAAGCGAGCTTTAGGCCTCCGATTTAGATGAGAGTCGGTCGGACCTTCCTAAACTCAGTTGGGCACGACTTCGAGAGAAGTGTGTTTAAGATTTAGGAACCTCCATGGTCAAGGGACTTTTCCTTATTAAGCTTAGGTTTATTTTCGCATTTTCTTAATCGTCTTTACCCGAGGAAATTCGTGATCGAGTGCATTTCCATTTCATAGTTTCAACTCTCCATTATATTCTCTTATTTTATGCTCTTTAATTAACTACAGTAGTTCTCTTTCTAGCATTGCTTTATTCCCTTAATTGCAATTAGTTTCTCTAAACCCTAGTTTTTCCGTCGATAAAATAATAGCCTTCGTGTGAGTAAGTTTACTCGACAGTTCCCGGATTTCAATACGACACTAGTGTCCCCTAGCTACAGTTCGATAGGTATACTTGCCTCATTGGATTGCTAGTTCGGTTGCTTTTATTTTCTTTGAAGCTTCACGATCACCAAGTTTTTGGTGCCGTTATCGGGGAGCAACTTCCATTGATAAATTGAAAACACGAATCTAATAATTTTATCAATTCTTTTTCTCGCCCTCCTTCTAAAAAATTTTATTACTGGTCTTTATAGAAACTCACTCCATAATTTTTCTACGCCACCTAATTCTCTCAAAAAGGGCAAGATGACTTTAAGTACCGCTATCTTGTCTAGTACCTTGCGAACCATTCACCGGGTATCCCTTGGGAAGTTCGGGAGTTAAATTATTAAAAAAAATCTATTTCAAAGAAAAATCTCTAATCTTCTTTTTTTTCTAGTTTATTATTATTATTTTTATCTTCCTTTCTTTTAGTGCATGACCCGAGGGAATCCGTCGGCTATTTTGGACTTGGACCACGAAATTGAGCGTACTCTTCGGAGAAGATCGTGATTTCAAGGCCCTACTTCACAAATACTGGTTGAGGATTCTGAGTCATCTTCTACATTAAGAATGGCAGAACCCCCAGTGGAGGAAGTCGTACAAATACCTATGTCTTATTATGCACGACCAAATCTAGAGGGAACAGAATCAAGTATAGTTCGCCCTGCGATAGCAAATAATAACTTCGAATTAAAGCCTAGCATAATTCAAATGGTGTAGCAGTATGTGCAATTTGACGGACTTCAAGATGAAGATCCGAACGCACATATAGCAAGCTTTCTTAAAATTTGTGACACCTTCAAGATAAATGGTGTCACAAATGATGCAATCAAGATAAGACTCTTTTCTTTCTCTTTAGGAACTAAAGCTAAGCAGTGGCTGAACACTCTACCTAAGAATAGCATAACCACCTGGAATGAATTAACCGAAAAATTTTTGGCAAAGTATTTTCTGCCAGCTAAAACTGCAAAACTTAGGAACGACATCTCTGCCTTTGGGCAAATAGACTCTAAAACCTTATATGAAACTTGGGAAAGATTTAAAGAATTATTAAGATGATGCCCACATCACGTGCTGCCTATATGGTTACAAGTGCAGGCATTCTATAACGAGCTAAATCAAAGCACAAAGAAAATGATAGACACAGCGTATGGCGGTACTTTAAATCATAAGACCCTGGAAGCAGCTCTTGAGTTTTTTGAGGACACGGCCATGTTCACTTATAAGTGGAAGGTGCCTAGGTCTCGCTCGAACAAGCCTGCAGGTATCTTTGAAGTGAACAACGTCTCCCAGCTCGCTCTATAAGTTGAAATATTAAGCAAAAAATAACGGAGATGACTGCTGCCTCTGCCCCTCAGGTATGGGAATCTGCAACTCCTGCCCTAGAACAGTTAGATTTTGTTAACAATATGCCTAGAAATGCTTTTAATAATTTTTCTACTGCGAATTTTCGTCCTCCTGGTTTTAATTTTCCGAGTAGTTATAATCCTGCCTTAAGAAATCATTCGAATTTTTTGTGGAGTAATCCATCCAATGCTATGTGCCTGCCTGAACAAAATGATTTTTCTGCACCACCACCACTACCTCTTCAAAATTATCCAAAACCTCCAAGCTTGGAGGAGTTACTTTCCTAATATATCTCCACGAATGACGCTACGATAAGAACCTTAACTGGAAGCGTTAAAAGTCTCGAAAATCAAGTAGGACAGCTAGCTAAAATTATTTCTGAGCGACCCACAGGGTCTCTTCCTTCCAATACCGAGCCCAACCCTAGATAGCAAGCGAAAGCTACAACTCTTCGGAGTGGGAAGAAATTTCCCGGTATGGTAAGTGAAGAGCCCGAGGAAAGCTCCGCCCCCGCTTTGAAAAATCAAAGCTCCGCTCCCGTTTTAAAAATTCTACCCTCTGCTGAAGAAGTTATCACCTTTCTCTCCACATTAGAAAAAGATCTCACTCCACCAACCATCTTTATAAATAATCCGACCCTGCCTTACCCTTCCGAACTTAATAAACAACGTCAGGACGATCAGTACTCACGTTTCTTAGAATTATTCAAGCAAATCCACATAAATCTGCCTTTTCATGAAGCGATTTCACAGATGCCAAAGTACGCCAAGTATCTTAAGGACCTCCTGACCAACAAGAAAAAGTTAGAGAACCTTTCGCATATCACGTTAAATGTCGAGTGCTCTGCTATTTTGACAAACGGTTTCCCGAAAAAAATCAATGACCCGGGTAGTTTTTCTATCCCGTGTGTCTTCGGTGATCTTTTTGTCAAACACGCATTACCCGACTTAGGTGCGAGTATTAACCTAATGCCCCTATCGTTATTTAAAAAGTTAGGAATTGGTAGCCTCAACCCCACACACATGAGTATCCAGCTTGCCAACAGATCCGTTAAGTACCTGTTAGGAATAGTGGAGGATGTTCTAGTAAAAGTCGACAAGTTCATCTTCCCGGTGGACTTTGTTATTTTGGACATCGAAGAAGACATCGAGATTCCCCATATCCTTGGCCGAACCTTCCTTGCAACATCCAGAGCCATCATTGATGTAAGCAATGGTAAGCTCTTCCTTCGAGTAGACGACGATGAAGTTACTTTCTCTATCACCCCTTCGATGAAGAACACCTTTGCAAATGATGACTCCTGCTTTTTTGTAGATGCCTTAAGTGATGAATCCTCCTATTGCCTCTCCAAATTTGAAAAGGAATTTTCTGCTTTTTGTTCCTCCTTTTCTCTTCCAACTGAATCGCTGCAAAAAAGTGTAGAATCCTCTTATCTTCTATCTGATTATGAAAAAGAATTTTCTGATTTTTGTTCCTCTTCTACTTTTCCAACTGAATCGCTGCAATAAGCCACCTTGGCCACCAGATCCACCACTTTTAATTTTCCATATAAAAAAGTCTACGAAGATATAGTATTTGAAAAATAAAGAATTTCTCAAACCTCTTATGAAGAACCCCCTACCCTAGAACTTAAAGAACTTCCTGAACATCTCAAGTACGCCTTCTTAGAAAAGAACTCTAACCTAACAGTTATAGTTTCGGCATACCTCACGGATGTCCAAAATGAAAAACTTCTTTTAGTTTTACGTAAGCATCGCCGAGCTATTGCTTGGCATATTTCTGATATCAAGTGCATAAGCCCATCTTTCTGCACTCATAAAATTTTAATGGAAGATAATTCATGTAACTCCATTCAACCTCAGCGCCGTATAAACCCGAACATGAAAGAAGTAGTTAAGGTCAAGGTTATGAAATTATTAGATGCAAGAATTATCTACCCTATATCAGATAGTAAGTGGGTTAGCCCTGTTCAGGCAGTACTAAAGAAGGAAGGGATAATGGTAGTTAGTAATGAAAATAACGAATTAATCCCAACACGGACGTTGACGGGTTGGCATATGTGTATAGATTATAGGAAGCTGAATGATGGCACCCGTAAGGACCACTTTCCTTTGCCGTTTATCGACTAGATTTTTGAATGATTATCCGGCAATAGCTTTTATTGTTTTCTTCAATGGCCTCTCGGGGTATTTTCAAATCCCCATCTCTCCCAAGGACAAGGAGAAATCTACGTTTACTTGTCCCTTCGGCAACTTCGCCTACCGAAGAATGTCGTTTGGATTGTACAATGCGCCAGCTACATTCCAGTGATGTATGCTCGATATCTTTGACAAGTACATTCCAGTGATGGAGGTATTTATGGACGATTTCTCCGTGTTTGGCGATTCCTTTGATAGATGTTTAGAAAACCTCAAAAATGTCTTAGAATGATGCGAAAAGACTAACCTTGCCCTAAATTGGGAAAAATGCCATTTTATGGTGATGGAAGGGTTAGTTTTGTGTCATAAAATTTCTGCGAGAGGTATTGAGGTAGATATTGCGAAGATAGAAGTTATCGAGAAGCTGCCGCCGCCTACGACTATAAAAGCTAGAAGAAGTTTCTTAGGTCACGCTGGTTTCTACCGCCGCTTCATAAAGGACTTTTCGAAGATCACCAAACCCCTTACCCATCTTCTATAAAAAGACACTCCATTTATTTTTGAGGACTCTTGTCTTTCTGCCTTCAAACCGATTAAATAAAAGGTAATTAACGCACCGATTATGATAGCTCCGGTGTGGGACCTTCCATTTGAGATAATGTGCAATGCGAGTAGTTTCGCAGTGGAAGCCATATTAGGTCCACGCATATCTAAAAACTTACACCCTATCAATTACGCTAGTAAAACAATCACATCTGCACAGGAAAATTACACAACAACCGAGAAGGAGCTCCTCGCTGTAGTATTCACATCTGATAAATTCCTTCCTTATATTACACTTTCGAAAATTATCATTTTTACGGACCACTCGGCCCTCAAATATCTTCTTGACAAAACGGATGCCAAGCCGCGCTTGATTCGCTGGGTCTTACTCCTCCACGAGTTTAACTTAGAGATCCGTGATAAGCGAGGAGCCGAGAACTTAGCCTCTGACCATCTCTCCAGATTAGAAAATCCATTTATAAAAAAATTAAATGAAAAATCTTTTAATGATTATTTTCCTGATGAGAAGCTGCTTTCAATTAACACATCTACTTTTCCTTGGTTCACACATATCGCCAACTATTTAGTGGCACGGGTGCTCCCAAAAGAGTTCTCCTCTCAGCAAAAGATGAAATTCTTTTTTGAGCTGAAGAACTACTTTTGGGAAGACCCGCTTCTTTTTAAAATCTATGCAGATCAAGTGATAAGGAGATGTGTTTCTTATGAAGAAGGTTTAGATATCTTAAAACACCTACATGAAGGTCCGACAGGTGGGCACTATCAAGCTGCTCGCACCGCTCATAAGGTGCTTTGCGCTGGTTTTTACTGGCCTAGCCTGTTTAAAGACGCGCATGCCTTTGTGAGTAGGTGTGATAGTTGCCAACGGTCGGGCAACATTTCAAATAAAAATGAAATGCCGCAAAATTATTACCTTGAGTGAGAAATTTTCGACCTCTAGGGAATCGATTATGTTGGCCCCCTTCCTTCTAGCTTTGGAAATAAGTATATTTTAGTTGTCGTTGAGTAAGTTTCACGTTGGGCCGAATCCCAAGCTCTTCCTACAAACGACTCCCGAGTTGTAGTCACGTTTTTTTAAAAAATTATTTTCTAGATTCGGCACATCGCGCGCCATCGTTAGCGATAGGGGTTCCCACTTTTGTAATGCACAATTTTCAAAAATCCTTACTAAATACAGCGTTACACATAAGCTTTCAACTGCCTACCACCCCCAAACTAACGGACAAGTCGAAGTAGTGAATAGAGAAATAAAAAGAATATTAGAAAAGACTGTTTTAACTTTTATGAAAGACTGGTGAGCAAAATTAGATGATGCTTTATGGGCCTACCGAACAGCGTACAAAACCGCCCTCGGATGTACGCCGTATCGGCTGGTATATGGAAAATCGTGTCATCTACCCGTAGAATTAGAACACCGCGCTTTTTGGGCCTTAAGATTTTTAAACTTCAATCCCCACTCTGTCGGTGACCTTAGAAAATTTCAACTAAATGAACTTGACGTTTGGCGCTCTTACGCTTACGAAAATAACAAACTTTATAAAGAGCGGACGAAGCGTTTACACGATAAGCACTTATGGCACCCTAAAACCTTTAAGCCGGGCGACCAGGTTCTTCTTTATAAATCTCGATTACGTTTATTTCCAGGAAAATTAAAATCTCGTTGGTCTGGGCCCTTTTCTTTTTTAGAAGTTTTTCCTTACGGAACTGTTTTAATTTCGCACCCTGATACGGGTAATTTCAAAGTGAATGGTCAGCGTCTTAAACTTTATTTCTCTGGTGATGATGATGTCAGTCCAAACATTATTAAGTATCTGCTGCACGAACTCTAACTTTGAACTTTTATTTTTTTGTTAAAAACTACTTTATTTCTGGACAATAATATTTTTGGACAATATTATTTTTGATGCGTCGAGCTCAAACGACGCTTTAAACAAAGGGTGCTCTTGGGAGGTAACCCAAGTTATCTTTTTCAGTTTTCTTTATTTTACAATTTTTGCCCCAGACGGCTCCGACAAGCTGAAGCTTCTGCCATCGCCAGCTCCAACGTTGCTGAATCCATCACGAAGTCCAAAGAAGACATTTGGGGGAGCGACATCACTCAGCTTTCGCAGCAAATAAATCCGGGGAAGTACCTGTTTTTCAATTCTGTCTTTCAATTCTGTACTTTAATTTTCTCTCCTTCTCCAATCTCCTTCTTTTGTCATTGAGGACAATGTCCATTTTAAGCTTGGGGGAGGACTTTCTCCTTCATTTTGCTTAGTGTAAATATTTTTGCTTTTTGTGTATATATATATATTTTTGAAAAAAATAAAACCACAAAAATATAAAATAAAAAAAATCAAATAAAAAAAAAAGAAAATATTTCCAAAATGCAAAAAAAGAGAATATTTCACAAATTAAAAAAAAGGCTTTTTTTAACCTTATTAGTTTAGACATTTTTGGTATTTTAATAGTACACCTAGTTTTTGTTTTGTTTTACTCAAAATTTCCTATAAACAACTGAGTTAATTATAATATTTCTAATTGTCTTTTTTAATTATGTTTCACAAGTAAAATATTGTCCATGCTGTGTTTCTAATTCACGGTAGTATGTTAAGGTGAAATATTTTCTAAAACTCGCATTTCTATTATGGTTCGTCGTCCTTTATTTCCTTTACCTTCTCAAAAATTCATCATCCACTATTTTCCTTTTCGTTTTTGGATAATTTTTGTAAGGTCAACCTTTGAATAGCGTAGTAGATGTGAACGATCCAAGTCACATATTATTTCTATTTTCAAGTCAATTTCATCAATCTTCTTTTATTATCTAGGACTCACTTTTTTAAAATTTTCAAATCTATGTTCTAAATAAATTTAAAAGCATTAATATGATTTAGGTTGTTTTTGATTTTGTTTGAGCTTTCCTGCCAACCTAAAAACTTTTACCACTAGTTAGCCGCTTTTGATCCTTTTTTTCCGATTTCATTTGATAGCTCCTCTTTTCTTTTCATTTTCACTAAAGCAAAAATTTCCAACCTATCTATTCACACTAGCCTTTTTGAGTTTCATAAAATATTTTCATGTTTTTGATAAGTTATTTTGTGATATTCTTGGGAGAAAGGTTTTTGAAAAGAGTATGCTCAAAAGATATGTTTGTTTTTATTTGGCCAATTCAAAATGAAAATAAAAATATTTATGGCCTTTGTTTTGAAATAAGAAAAAAATGGAGGAAAGAAGAAAAAAAAAGAAAAAAAAATATTTTTATTTTAATTGAAATTTTTTTGAAACTCTTTGTTTGGGTTTAGTGTGATTTTAATCCTTCACATTTATCTTTGAATTCCACTCCTAATCATATTCCTAAACCAAACGTTTTTGTCCTATTAAAGTCCTTTTAATTCACGTCTTTTGAAATTTATTTAATAACTAAGAAAAGAAGAAAAGTAAATAAGTTTTAGTTTTGGATTTAAACTTAGATTTTTGTTAATTGAATTGATATAATTATAATACTTTGCTTGGATCTAGTAACAACTCAATGCATTTTTTTCATTTTCGTTGCTTTGCTTAAATCTATTTAAAGAATTTCGTCAAAATTTCTAATGATTTATTTTCATTAAGTAAAGTTTATAAAAGTTTTACCATACCTAAATAATTGTTTTAGATTTATGTTTCACCTTTTCCCTACTTAGAATTTCGCATAGTACTTGTGTTACCATAATTAGAAATTTTTGATTAGTCCTTTTTATGATTATCTAGCTTTTATACTTTTGCTTGGGGACAAGAAAAGCTTAAGCTTAGGAGAATTTGATAATACATTTTGTAGTCTTAACTATTATCGTATTTTTCTAATTTATAATGTACAAATCTTGTATTTTAAGCTTTATTTTTATCTTTCTTATGTTAATTTTATTGCCACTAACTTTTTCCTCTCTTTCTGCAGGTTTTGTGAAAAATGGTAAAAATTTGCCTGACACGCCCCCTGTCACGCCCTCCTCGGGCGTGACCTAGGGCGTGTCACCGTATCAAGAAGAGTCTTGCAGGAAGAGGAAAAATACCAGGAAAAACGGTTGTCACGCCCCTTATATGCCCTCCCCGGGCATGTCCCAGGGCTTGACACGGGGCGTGTCGCCCTATGCCCGAAAGCTTATCGCCGCATTAAATGCCACTTCGTCTCAGCACGCCAACAGTACTATCACGCCCTCTTTCACGGGCGTGACACAGGGCGTGACCCCACATTTTCCGATGACTGACGGATTTCCGACCAATGATTTCGACGCGACATGCGTGTCACGCCCCCCTACACGGGAGTGACTCAGGGTACGTCCACTGACGTACAGAAGCAATCATCCTTCCCGCCAGAATCCGGAGCCTGAAGTCAATGTCGTACTTGTCATGCCCCCTGACACGCCCTCCCTAGGGCGTGTCACAGGGCGTGACCAACCCGACACTTTTGCCTATAAATAAAGACCCCCCCTTCCATTTCAGAAAGCTTCTCTTGAGAGGGGGAGGTGCTGCCCCTTTTTTCTTGATCTTTTCCATATTTCTTTCTCTCTCTCTCTCTTTCTCTTTTTGTAATTTTCTTAACCCTAGTTTTGTTTAGCTTTTGTTTAAGCTTTTATTGTAATCCTTGCTCTTGTTCTAGTTGCTTAATATAGGGCTAGAATAGGTTTTAAATTTCATGCAATTGTAATTTCCTTTTTCAAGTGTAGCTCTCTCTCTTTATTAATATAAGTTCTCTTTATTACATTGTGTTATTAATGCTTTACTACTCATACCCTGCCTCCACTCCATTATGATTAACGAATCCTCCTTATACTCAGTCTTAATGATCCGAGGTTCGAGCGATTAAGTTATGATGTTTTAAATTACCTTTTCTTTTTAGATTTTAGGCCTTGAATTACTCTTAATTTTTCATGGGCTGGAGGTATATTATCGATATATACTCTCCACCTTTGCTTTCATTTTAGGCTAGCCGGGAGGCTAATAGAATGAAGTGAGCATTCAAGAGTAAAGGGAGTTGTAAGCACCCGGCCTCGAGAGAGACAGACGTCAAAATCTCCCGGATTGGAGTAAAATACAATAGTGGGGTTCACCGCGTAAAGCGAGCTTTAGGCCTCCGATTTAGACGAGAGTCGGTCGGACCTTTCTAAACTCAGTTGGGCACGACTTCGAGAGAAGCGTGTTTAAGCTTTAGGAACCCCCACGGTCAAGGACCTTTTCCCTATTAAGCTTAGGTTTATTTTCACATTTTCTTAATCGTCTTTAGCCGAGGTGATTCGTGATCGAGTGCATTTCCATTTCATAGTTTCATCTTTTCGTTGTAATCTCTTATTTTATGATGTTTAATTAACTGCAGTAGTTCTCTTTCAAGCATAGAATTATTCCCTTAATTGCAATTAGTTTCTCTAAACCCTAGTTTTTCCGTCGATAAAATAAAAGCCTTCGTGTGAGTAAATTTACTCGACAGTTCCTGGATTTCAATACGACACTTGTGTCCCCTAGATACAGTTCGATAGGTATACTTTCCTCATTGGATTGCTAGTTCGGTTGCTTTTATTTTCTTCGAAGCTTAGCGATCACCAAGTTCCTGTCTTCTTGGCCTTCTTCATGAGTCTTTGTTCAGTATGCCTAGTTCCATTTTGAAAAATAAGAACTTGGCCTCATCTAGCAGCATCGTGAAAATATCTGTGACCTTCTTATCTGTTGGTACATAGCTGAGGGCTATATCTTTTTTCTCCGCATGCTCCCGGATGAAGTAATATCGCACTTCAATATGCTTTATCTGGAAGTTAAAGACTGGATTATGCGCGATCGCTATTGCACTGGAGAAGTCGTAATACGTAGGAATCTCTTTTAACTTTAAGTTCTAGTCTTTGAGTTGATTCCTGATCCATAGAAGCTGTGCGCAACAACTACCCATAGAGATATACTCTGACTCAATAATAGAGTGTTGGAACACCCTATTACTAATTTGGGCAAGGATCACTATGTTATTAGGAAATTGGTTTGACCTAGTTATATAGTTGAAAAGGTCAACTTAGAATGAGTCTAAGGCTTAGAACTTAGGTTTTGAGCTGCCCCCAAGACCATTCAAAGATCAGGATTCATTGCTGAGACAAAGACAATTTTCGTTGAGCTCTGTTCGACGAAACGTCGAACTCAGTTTGACATTCTCTGAGCTCAACTTTGCAAGTCTTCGAACTCCGGTCGACGATCTTCGAGCTCAGATCGACGCTCTGTCTTCAGCTATTTTCCAAGTCGCTGAGCTCAGTTCGACGATTATAGAGCTCAGTTCGACGTTTTCTGTCTGCTGTTTAAATCCAATCTCTGAGCTCAGTTCAATGATCGTAGAGCTAAGATCGACGATTTCTGTGAGAGATCGACGCTTTTAGAATTCGAATTCAAGAACAGTTATGGAATTCATTCAGATTCATTCAGAGTTATTTCCTGCATTTATTGCAAAGGATTTTTTAGCCGTTTCAAGCAATCTAATGCAAGTTTCAAGGAAGACTAAAAGGAATGTTACTTAGGTCTTTCCCCAAAGACAGTTGTCATTTATGGAAGTCATTTATGATTGAGTAACGGCCATCTAAGTCAGAATCTGATATACTCCTACAGAATATGTTTTTTGAATAGCACAGATCATATACAATTATTGAGACATGAGATATACAGCAGAATTAGATTGAAAGAGACACAGAAGAGTGAACAATAGAAACTCTCTAATCAAGAGTTCATCTTCTGAGATTTACAAATTTACTAAATCCCAAATCTTCAAGAACACAAGAAAGTTTTCTGTGGAGGAAATCTTCTGCTACTCAACTCCTCCAAATCATCAAGTGTTCAAAAGCTTCAACATAAAAAACTCCAGACATCAAACATTTCAGCATCTGCTGAAATCATCAATTGCTGGAGATCTGAAGCAACTGAAGACCTATCACCCTAGCAAAGCTCACCTTCCTGAACCCTTACAGATCTCAGGGGGAGCTTTGACATCATCATCCACTTTTCTTCTCTCAGACTGTTGACAGAGAAGAACAACTCAACTCTTTCTTTCTTTTTCATTTCCCTCCTATAAAAGGGTTTCTCAAAACTCCCTTCAAAAGTTCTGAAACTGGTTTCTGAGACCTTGTCAAAACTCAGTGGTGGCAAGACACCTTATCAAAAAAATCTAGTTTTGGTTTTTGAGCACCTTATCAAAAGCTCATTGGTGCCCAGAACACCTGATCAACAATTCCTGTAGTGGATTCCTACCTAGGGTGGTAGAAGAGTGGATGTACCCAGGTTGTTGGGGAACCATTATAGTTCCTTGTGTCATCTAGTTGCTATTTGTTTGACTTTGCTGTGTGCTGTGTGATTTCTTAGTTCTTGCTTTAGTTTTTATTTCATCAAAAGCACCTTACACATATACATAAATTAAGTCTTCCACTGCTTTATAGTTTTAATTGTAAATTATTTTAAAATACTCTATTCACCCCCCCCCCCCTCTAGAGTTAAGGTAGATCTTTTCCTCACTTTCAATTGGTATCAGAGGGAGGTTGGTTATTCAACATCTAAATTTTTAACAGCTTGGTTGAACAGGCTAACACCTGAACCAAAAGATCCTTGATAAGATAAACCTTCTATAGAGGATAGTTATTTCTTTTTGTATTATATTTATTTTCAAACAAAACCATGGCACAGAACAAAGATTATGCTAGCACCAGACCTCCAGTGTGCAACCTCTCTAAGTTTGCACTTTGGAAGGCAAGGATTAGACTGTACATGAATTCTATTGATGAGGACATTTTTAATTCTGTTTTAACAGTTTGTCTAAGACCCCCAATGATCACAAGTACAAGTGCTGTTCCACCTCCTTCAGGAACAGATATAGAAATAAAGAAATGGAAAGTTGCAGATGCAATGGCTATGAATATTCTTGCTCAGACCATGTCTGATGAGATATTCCAAAAGGCGTCTGAATGCAGTTCAGCAAAAGAGATATGCGATAAGTTATCTGAAATTGTCTCAGGATCTACTGATGAAAGGAAGGACAGGAGATCCCATCTCATAAGCCAATATGAGAACTTTAAGAAAGGAGAAACTTAATCAGTGGCTGACATGTACAACAGGCTCAGCTTAATAGTCAGTGAACTAAAAACACTAGACAAGGAGATCTCTCTAACTGAACTAAATGACAAGATCCTAATGTGCTTACCTAGCACTTGGGACTCAAGGATTCGGCCAATCAAGGATGCAAGAAGCCTAACTGATATTACTACTTAAGCCCTTTTGGACAAGCTCAAATCTTATGAGCTGCTCATTAAGAATAGGGAAGAAGAGCAAAAGACTGTTTCTCCAGTCATTAAAAAGGAGAAGACCATTGCCTCAAATCCATAGAAGAGAAGACTTAAGATAAGGTCACAGGCAATGAAGAATTGATGAGTTTGTTAGCCAAAAGATTTTATAAGATGGCCAGGAAAGACTTCAGAAAGAGGTCATCCAGAGGGCATGAGAAGCCAAGGTATGACAAATCAAATAATAAAGAAATAATCTGTTTTGGATGCAGGAAACCAGGCCATATTGTGCCTGACTGTCCAGAAAATAAGAATAAGGACAAGAAGGACAGGAAAGATAGGAGAAAAGACAAGGACTCCAGAGGAAACAACAGCAACAAATCCTCCTCCAACAAAAATAAACATACAAGGAAGGGGTTTGTAGCTGAAAGTTGGAGTGATACTGAAGAAGAATCAGAAGCCTCATCAAGCTCAAGTGATGATGAGGATGATGCTGAAGAAAAGGAATTCTGCATGATGGCTATCAATGCCTCTCAGCAAAATTCTGATGCAGAACAAGGATCAAACTCAGAATCTGAAACTCAAACTAAAGAAGACTAGGTAATTTACTCCTTTGACTTTGACTCAGAGGACTTTAGGTCTGAATTTAAGGCACTTTGTTTAGACTTGTTAAAATCTGAGAAAGAGATTATCTCTCTCAGAAATCATTTGTCTGAACATAGCACCTTAAAATCAGACAACCTCAAACTCTCTGAGGAGTTAGAATGTTGTAGGGAGGAGATAGCTTCACTGAAAAATGAGTTGTCCCAGGAAAATATGTTTGAAGAATCCCTTAATGGGAGAAGCATCAGACTGATGGACATCACAAGCACAGTGAACTTAAGATTCAATAGTACACTGGGCTTGGGTGCTTCATCCAGCCAACCTATAGTATTAACAACCCCAATTAAATTTATTTCTGATAAAGGAAAGGGTGTTGTAGAGGTAGCTAGGAAGAATCCAGATTTACCTAAGGAAAATTAAGTTCACCAGAAAACGTCGAACAGAGCTCGACGATCGTCGAACAGAGCTCGGCGATCTAAGGCTGAATTGTCGAACTAAGATCGACAACTTCTAAACTCTAAACTCTGGCATAGTCGATCTTCGAATGGAGCTCGACGATCTGACCCAAGATCGTCGAACTCAGCTCGATGATCGTTGAACGGAGCTCAGAGCTTTGAACATTCTTTCAGAGGTAAATCTCTAGTCAATCCTAGAAGTCCCTCATCCCAAAGCTTCAACCCTTATACTGAATGGATAGTACCTCCTAAGAGATACCATCCTGAAGGATATAAGAGTCAGCCAGGGATGTCTTTCATTTCTGAATTTAAAGGTTATCAACCTAGACCCAAGGTAAACTGGGTCAAAAACATATAAATTGTTTATGTGCAGGTGAAGACCTATCCAGCAATGAACCAATAATGGTATCTTGATAGTGGGTGCTCAAAGCACATGACAGGGAGCATGGACAATCTCACATCCTTCAAAGCCAAACTTGGACCCAAAGTGATCTTTGGAGATTCAAACTTTGGTCAAACAAAAGGATATGGTGCTGTTCAGATTGGCTCAGTCACATTCAAGAAGGTGGCTTATGTGGAAGGACTGAAGCACAACCTAATCAACATCAGTCAACTCTGTGATGAAGGATATCAAGTGACATTCAACAAATCCTTATGCAAGATTAAGTCAGAGGATAACACAACAGTTTTAACAGGTAAAAGGAAAGGTAACATTTATCTTGTAGATTTCCTTTCAACCAACATAGATATCTGCTTATTTAATTCAGTCTGCAAACCAAATGATTTATGGCATAAGAGACTAGGACACTTAAACCTTAGAACCATTGCTAGGCTGTCCAAGGACAATCTTGTTAGAGGACTACCTTCTGGCCCCTACAAGAAGGAAGGACTCTGCAGGGCTTGTCAATTAAGCAAGCAAACAAAAAATAATTTTAAGTCACTTAATAAGAGTGATTCACCTAGGATTTTGTATCTGTTACACATGGATCTTTTTGGAACCATTACAGTACAGAGCTTAGGAGGGAAATCTTACACTTTAGTGATTGTAGATGACTTCTCTAGATTCACTTGGGTATTCTTTTTGAGAAAGAAGTCTGATAACTTTAAATGTTTGATAGATTTTCTCAAATGCATACAGATTGAGTTCAATACTCATATTGCCCTGATCAGAAGTGATCATGGGACAGAGTTTGATTCTCTTCTTATGCAAGAGTTCTGTCAGAGTGAATGGATCAGGCATACTTTCTCAGCTCCTAAAACTCCTCAACAAAATGGGGTAGCTAAAAGGAAAAATAGAACCCTAATTAAATCTGCCACTAAATTATTGACAGATGCTCACCTTCCTCTATCTTTTTGGGCAGAGGCAGTGAACACCTCCAACTATGTGTTGAACAAAAGTTTGATACATAAACTGAAGGGCAAGACTCCCTATGAATTGCTCAAAGGGAAGAAACCAAAAGTAGACTATTTCAAAATTTTTGGTTGCATTTGTTATATTCACAATAATGACAAGACGTAATTAGCAAAATTCCAAGCTAAAGCTGATGAAGGAGTGTTTCTGGGATACTCCATGATCAGTAAAGCTTATAGGGTTTTTAATAAAACTTCTCTTAAAATTGAAGAATCTGTTCATGTATCTTTTGATGAGACTAACATATGTTAGAAGGAGAAGTCTACTTCTACCATAGAACCATTACAGGTACACTCTCTTTCAGAAAATTTGGACAGGTTACACATTGTAGAAAAGGATTCAGTACATTCACTTAT
Source organism: Platanthera zijinensis (assembly GCA_039513925.1). Lineage (NCBI taxonomy): Eukaryota > Viridiplantae > Streptophyta > Magnoliopsida > Asparagales > Orchidaceae > Platanthera > Platanthera zijinensis. Next base: position 34,676,085 of record CM077094.1, read on the forward strand.
CCAACAAAGAGCTGAAATCAGTGAAGATGAAGAGGATACTCAACATCTTGGTGTTCAACATCTTGGAGAAAACCATCTTGAAGAGCCAGTTGTTGTTCCACAAGAGGGAACAACAAAACAGGTTGGTGAACAATCAACACCCCTTGTTGATTTAGTAACAACAAGAGATCACCGAATCTCCCAAGTGATTGGAGACATCTCAGCTGGTGTGCAAACCAGAAATTAGGTCAACCAGAACCTGATGCTTACTTGCTTTTTATCTCAAGTGGAACCTCAATCCATTCAAGATACAGAATAAGATCCACACTGGATCATTGCTATGCAAGAGGAACTACATCAATTTGAGAGGAATCAAGTTTGGGAACTAGTGTCAAGGCCTAAAGATCACTCAATTATTGGAACAAAGTGGGTGTTCATAAACAAGTTGGATGATCAAGGAGTTATTGTAAGGAACGGGGCAAGGCTAGTTGCTCAAGGTTATTCTCAAGAAGAAGGGCTAGACTATGACCAGACCTTTGCACCAGTGGCAAGGTTAGAGGCCATAAGAATATTCCTTGCTTATGCAACTCACAAAGGATTCAAGGTCTACCAAATGGATGTGAAGAGTGCATTTCTCAATGGAGACATCAAAGAGGAAGTCTATGTAAGACAACCTCCAGGTTTTATCTCTCCAACTTATCCTGGCCATGTTTTCAAGTTGAATAAAGCATTATATGGTCTCAAGCAAGCTCCTAGAGCATGGTATGAGACCTTAGCATGCTTTCTTCTGAAAAATGATTTTATAAGGGGTAGAGTAGACCAAACTCTCTTTATTAGAACCCATAAGTCCATACCCTACTAGTACAAATATATGTAGATTATATCATATTTGGTTCTACTGATTCAAATTTATGCAAAAAAGTTTTCCAACCTGATGCACTCTAAATTTGAAATGCGTAGCAAGGGTGAGCTTTCCTTCTTTCTAGGATTGCAAGTCAAACAACATGCTGAAGGCATATTTATTTCTCAAACCAAGTATGCAAAAGAATTGGTTAAGAAATTTGGTATGTTTGAAGCATCTTGTATGAAAACACCTATGCCTACCAATGCTGTATTAGATACTGATGAACATGGTAAACATGTTGATCAGACAACATATAGAGCAATGATTGGCTCTCTATTGTACCTTACAGCTAGTAGGCCTGATATAATGTTTGCTACATGTATATGTGTTAGGTTCCAAGTAAGCCCTAGAGAGTCACACCTAATATTAGTTAAGAGGATTCTTAGGTATGTGAAAAGTTGTGCAAATCTAGGACTCTGGTATCCAAAAGACTCAGGATTTGAATTAACTGGATTTTCAGATGCTGATTATGCTGGATGTAGAGTAGACAGGAAAAGCACCAGTGGAACTTGCCAGTTCCTTGGTGATAGACTTGTCTCCTTATTCTGTAAGAAATAGACATCTGTGTCCACTTCAGCTGCTGAAGCTGAATACATGGCAGCAGGCAGTTGTTGCTCACAGATTCTGTGGATTCAAAACCAGCTCCTAGACTATGGCTACAACTTAGAAGGATCAAAATTTTTTTATGATAACACTAGTGCTATCTCTATAGCACAAAATCCAGTCCTCCATAGTAGGACAAAACATATAGAGATTAGGCATCACTTTCTAAGGGATAATGTTGAGAAAAATAAAATTGAAATTCAATATATCCCAACTGATTTGCAAAGGGGAGATATTTTCACCAAAACTTTTGATGAAAATAAACAAACATTCTTCCTAAATCAGTTAGGAATGTTAGATGAAGGAAGTTTAAAATAAATCCCAAGATTTTGAAAATCTAAAAATAGTCCAAGACTAGGCTAAAAACTTGTATTTTCTAGTGTCTGTAGGTTCTGTTTTGTCTCTGAACTGCACTCGACGTTTTTCCCAAAAATCGTCAAACGAAGATCGACATTTTCCTAAATCGTCGACCGGAGTTCAGCGTCGTCTGTTAGCTTTTAGCTATCCATCTTTCTGTTCATCGATCGTCGAGCGGAGCTCGACGTTCTCCAGTATCGTCGAACGGAGATCGACGTTATTGAAGACTCTTCAGATTCCATTAGAAGCCCAGATCGTCGAACGGAGTTGAATGATCCTTCCTTTCCGGCGTCGAACCTTAATATAAAAATCATTCTTTCGCCGTCGTTCTTATTTTGCGCTTTCATATTCTCTGTAATTTTTTTCTTTTCCTCCAAACTCTACTACACTTGGTCGTGTTTGTTAATTTTTGTAGGTATGCAATGGCTGTTAACGTTGCCGCTCTCGCTAAGATGAAGTTTGATACTGGATTTAATATCGATATGGATTCGTTTAACGGGAGCGATCAAATATTCAAAGACATTCTGGAACTATTCAGAGAACAACAGTTGGTGCATATTTTGTCTACCAGAATGAAGATTGCGGCAGATGAGATAAACGAATGAGTATTTACAGCAAATAATCTGGATGAGAATACTATAGTCGGTACTATAAGCGGGACTCAGGTATCTTTATCACCTACTCTCCTAAGTGAAGTATTTCATTTAAGTACTGGAGATGATTCTATTGAAATGTCTGGAGAGTAATTTGATTCAATGTTGGATAAAATGGGTCACTCTGCAGCTAACCCTAACAAGTTATTGAAAAAGAACTTATCTATTGAATTTAGATTTTTAGCTGATGTTATAGGGAAAGTGCTTCTAGCAAAGCACTCATCTCATGATACCATATCCAGGTATCAGTTTTGTCTGATGGGAGCCCTAGTGGACAAGAAACACTTGAACTGGGGAGCAATTTTCTTTGATTTGATAAAGAAGAAAATAAACAAAAGCTTTGTGAATTTTGGGAGGATTTTAGGGGTATTCCTGCACTCCAGGTGCCCAGAACTGCTAGTCTAAAATGGGATGCACATCAATGCATAAAAAAGAATAACCTGTGCCCTATTTAGTAAGTGGGACAGGCAGATAATTAAACCATCCAGGATTACCATGGCTCCAGGCACAAGGAATCTTATAGTAACTTCCCCTCAGGCCTCTGCCCTCATGGAAGAGTTGCCTGCCTCCACCTATTCCCCTCCTTCTCCACCTCCTGCTGTTTCTACCTCCACCTCCACATCAACCATCTCCACATCCATCTCTTCCCTCATTACCATTTCTTCACAAATTTCACCTCCAGTCACCATAGAACAATTCCATCCTCTCCACTACTATCCACCTCTTGACATACCCTCTTTCAACATCTTGGAAGATTCCTTTATGGATGATTCCACTTCCTCCCCTGCTGAGCCTCCTTCTACCTCCTCATACCAACAACTCCTTCATGACATTCTTACACAACCATCCTTCACACCATCTATCTCCATACCCATATCATCTATCTCCACCATCCCACTCTCTCAACCAACCATTCTACCATCCACCATACCATCTGCTGCAGCCCATCCATCATCAGCCCAAAACATTTCACCCTCCACCTCTACTCAGGTCACAGTTGAGCAAGTGGATCTATCAGCCTTGGCAGATAAGTTATATGGGATACTGGCCCCCAAGCTAGTAAAACTACTGGAGACCTCCATGGCTCCACTCCTACAATCAATAAAGGAGTAATCTGACAGGCTATCCTCTCTCTCCTCTCCTCAGGCAATCCCTTCTGTGGGGTGCCTTGATCCAGTCATCACTGAATCAAGGTAGGGGGAGATGCCCTATGAAGCTGAGGTAATGCCTGCTGCTCCAGGTGATTTGCTGCTGCCACAAATCTCTACTCCTGCTCCAGAAATAGTACTCACAGTGGACCTCAGGTCACTGTTGTTCGCATTTGATCTTCTTCATAGAAGCTGCTTACCAACTTTGGGAGTTGAAGACCTCACTAAGGCCATTGTGCCTATTACTGTCTGTGATCCCAGCCTGATCATATCTTATATAAATTCTCATAAGGCTGTGGAAGTTTCTGCTTGTGTTGCTGCTGCTGCTGCTGAAGTTACTGTATCTAGTGATGTTGATATGTTATCTGCTAATGTTGCTGCTGCTGATGAAGATCTGGCTAGTTATCTGGAAGAATCTGCTATTTCTGCTGCTTCAACTGCTCCAACTGTTTCTGTTCCCTCTTCTCCTGCTGCTGTTGTTTCTGTCAAATCCAAACTTCTAGATGAATACATCAAAAGGATTGATGATCTATATGATAGACCTCAGAGCTCAGAAAGTGATCAATTCAACACTAACTCTGATGATTCTGCTGACACTATCTCTAAGAAAAGGAAAGTAAGAAGCAAAGCAATGATGAGAGTTCCCCCTGCTAAGGCCAAAGATGTAAATTATATACCATACTATATTTTGCATGATTGTCAGATAACAGAGCCTTGGATGCAATATTCTAAGAATCAGTTAAAGGCTATGAAGAAAAGAAGAAAACTTGACAAATATGAGAAAGGATCTTCTCAGACTCATCCTCCTCCTCCTCCTCCTCCAGATGCTGGTACTGGTGGAGGATTTGCTTCTCAACCTGGATCTGCTTCAAAGCATAGTTCTTCTCAATCTTCTCAAAGATATCAACCTAGAGGTCAACATCAAAGAGGCTATCATTCTAGAAGAGGTCAGTACAGAGGAAATCAGAGAGAGTATAGAACTTATTCCAGACAACAAAGGGAAGGACAAGGTCCTATTGATTCTACTCAAGGTCCTTTCCCTTACAAGCTTAATGATTCAGTTGTCACCAGGAATCCTACTGATTCAGAATCTATCAATAGATATGAACCTCCAGTCCATTTTGAAGATCCTGAAAACAACCCAGTGTCATGGACTGCCAGAATGAAAGAGCTTGCTGCTCTAGATCAAATGAAGAAGGCCAAGGAGCAAGGTAAAGACATTTCAAACATTACAACCCTATCAGAACAAAGAAAGACAGAACTGGAGAGATATTCTTGAAGAAAGTTCTTTGATCCAGAAGATTATATGAAGTTGCATCCTGAGGCTGTAGTCCCAAGGCCAAGACCCCAAACATCCTTAGGTGCAGATGATGACAGAAGATCAAAGAAAGATGCTCTCAATCCTAACAGGGAGATTCTATTTAAGAAAGGCAATGAGAAGAAATGATTTCTATAAGCAGATAGTACAACTATATCTCTGAATATTGCTGATATTCTATATGAGTTCTGCAATACTGCTATATTTTTCTTCTGCATTGTTGGTTTAGCTTTTGTTTCTATATGTATGCTTTTGTATTTCCTATTGTTTCCTGTAAATAGTAATCCTAACCCAAATAGGGGGAGATTGTTGGAACACCATAATACTAATGTTGGAAAGGATCACTATATTATTAGGAAATTGGTTTGACCTAGTTATATAGTTGAAAAGGTCAACTTAGAATGAGTCTAAGGCTTAGAACTTAGGTTTGGAGCTTCCCCCAAGACCATTCAAAGATCAGTATTCATTGCCGAGCTCTGTTCGACGAAACGTTGAACTCAGTTCGATGTTCTCTGAGCTCAACTCTTCAAGTCGTCGAACTCTGGTCGACGATCTTCGAGCTCAGATCGACGCTCTGTCTTCAGCTATTTTCCAAGTCATCGAGCTCAGTTTGACGATCGTAGAGCTCAGTTCGACGTTTTCTGTCGTCTATTTAAATCAAATCTCTGAGCTCAGTTCAACGATCGTAGAGCTCAGATTGACGATTTCTGTGATAGATCGACGCTTTCAGAATTCGAATTCAAGAACAGTTATGGAATTCATTCAGATTCATTCAGAGTTATTTCCTGCATTTATTGCAAAGGATTTTCTAGCCGTTTCAAGCAATCTAATGCAAGTTTCAAGGAAGACTAAAAGGAATGTTACTTAGGACTTTCCCCAGAGATAGTTGTCATTATGGAAGTCATTTATGACTGAGTAATGGCCATCTAAGTCAGAATCTGATATACTCCTACAGAATATGTTTTTTGAATAGCACAGATCATGTACAATTATTGAGACAAGAGATATACAGCAGAATTAGATTGAAAGAGACACAGAAGAGTGAACAATAGAAACTCTCTGATCAAGAGTTCATCTTTTGAGATTTACAAATTTACTTAATCCCAAATCTTCAAGAACACAAGAAAGTTTTCTGTGGAGGAAATCTTCTGCTACTCAACTCCTCCAAATCATCAAGTGTTCAAATGCTTCAACATCAAGAACTCCAGACATCAAACATTTCAGCATCTGCTGAAATCATCAATTGCTGGAGATCTGAAGCAACTAAAGACCTATCACCCTAACAAAGCTCACCTTCCCGAACCCTTACAAATCTCAGGGGGAGCTTTGACATCATCATCACCATTGTCTTCTCTCAGACTATTGACAGAGAAGAACAACTCAACTCTTTCTTTCTTTTTTCCTTTCCCTCCTGTAAAAGGGTTTCTCAAAACTCCCTTCAAAAGTTCTGAAACTGGTTTCTGAGACCTTGTCAAAACTCAGTGGTGGCAAGACACCTTATCAAAAAATCTAGTTTTGGTTTTTGAGCACCTTATCAAAAGCTCATTGGTGCCCAGGACACCTGATCAACTATTCCTGTAGTGGATTCCTTCCTAGGGTAGTAGAAGAGTGGATCTACCCAGGTTGTTGGGGAACCACTATAGTTCCTTGTGTCATCTGGTTGCTGTGTGTTTGACTTTGCTGTGTGCTGTGTGATTTCTTAGTTTTTGCTTTAGTTTTTATTTTATCAAAAGCACCTTACACATATACATAAATTAAGTCTTCCACTTCTTTATAGTTTTAATTGTAAATTATTTTAAAATACTCTATTCACCCCCCCCCCTCTAGAGTTAAGGTAGATCTTTTCTTCACTTTCATAGAGGTTGCCACATAATTCTTCTTCTTACTGCTCCATGAAATAAGACATCTTCTGAGGAATTGGCACGTCCCGAAAGTGCCTTTCCTGTCATCTTTGCTTCCTGCAAAAACGACATATAAAAAACTAATTAGCTCGACATCATTACTTGTCGGGTACCATAAGCCAAGATTTGGTGTATCTGTAAGGTATCTTAAAATTCGCTTTGCGGGGACGTAATGAGATTTCTTAGATTTCACCAGAAATCTATCGCAGACGTATGTTGAGAACATTATGTCTAGTCTACTTGTAGTAAGGTAGAGGAAGGACCTAATTATGCTTATGTACTTGATAGTACGTTTTGTTGTCTTAACTATTAGGGTGTATTTTCGTATTTTAAAGGCATTTTTCTTGTATTATTAACTTAATTTTATCTTTGTTATGTAAATATTATTGCCACTAGAATTTTCCTGTATTTTTGCAGGATTTCTGAAATTTGGCCAAAAATGACCTGATACGGCCACCAACACGGCCGTGTCATAGGGCGTGTCACTTGTCCCCAAGGAAGCCGGCCACTAGAGGCAAAATCCAGAGATCATCACGAGAAGGACACGGCTACCAACACGGTCATGTCGCCCCCATGTTTCTGGCCGTGTCAACCTTACCATGCCAACATGGCGTGTCACCAGAAGTTGAAGATCATCCCGAGAATAACACAGCCAAAAATACGGCCGTGTCACCGCTGTGTTGCCGGGCATGTAACCAGAAGCCAACATTTTTCTAGAGAAGGACACGACCATCAACACGGCCGTGTCTCCATTATATAGAAGCCTGTTGCCAGCCATAAATTCATTCCGCGTCAAAGTCCATCAACTGTAGTCAACACAGCCACCAACAGGGCCGTATCACAAGCCGTGTCGACATGCGAGAGCCCAAAATTTCAACGACGCCATGATCACTCCCACCAAAATCGCTGCCCAAGGTCAACCAGCATAGGACACGGCCACCAACACAGCCGTGTCGCTGGCCGTGTCACCTCCCTTAAGTTTTTCTATAAATTGTGCCCTTCTCCAAGCATTCCAAAAAAGTTTTGGGCTGAGAGGGGGAGGTGTTTCCCCTCTGTTTCTTTTCTTTTTAGTGTTTTTCCCTCTCTCTCTCTCTTCCTCATTTTATGCTTTTCTTAGCTCTAGCTTAGTGTTCTCCTAAACTAGTTCTTGTTATTTGTTTTAGTAGCTTTAATGTTAGTGATAGCTTAGTTTACTTTTCATGCACTTGTACTCTTTCATTTCCAAGTTGTAAGCTCTCCTTTTTCATCAATATAAAGTGTTATTTTCTCTCCTTTGTTGCCTTTGTTTTTATTAGGCTTTACTCCTCATTCCCCCTCCTCCACTTCACAATGAGTAACTAATCCTCCTTATACTCGATCTTGATGATCCGATGTTCGAGTTGATTAAGTTATGATGCTTTAATTTACCTTTTCTTTTTAGGTTTTAGGCCTTCGATTTACTCTTGATTTTTGATGGGTTGGAGGTATATCATTGTTATATATTCTCCACCTTTGCTTTCATTCTGGGCTAGCCGAGAGGCCGATAGTTTGAAGTGAGCATTCAAGAGTAAGGAGAGTTGTATGCGCCCCTCGAGAGAGGTAGACGTCCAAATCTCCTGGATTGGAGTAAAATCAAATAGTGGGGTTCACCGCATAAAGTGAGCTTTAGGCCTCCAATTTAGACGAGAGTCGGTCGGACCTTCCTAAACATAGTTGGGCACAACTTTGAGACAAGCATGTTCAAGATTTAGGAACCTCAACGGTCAAGAACTGTTATCCTATTAAGCTTAGGTTTATTTATCGTGTTTTTAATCGACTCTTGCCAAGGTGATTCTTGATCGAGTGCATTTCCATTTTATCATTCCAACACTTTATTGTAATCGCTTCTTTTATGCTCTCCTTATTTTAGTGCAATTTTTCCTCTCTTTAAGTGCGTTTAGATTTTCTTTTAACACTAAGATTTTCCGTCGATAAAATAATAGTCTTCATGTGAGTAAGTTTACTCAATAGTCCCGGATTTAAATACGACACTTGTGTCCCCTAGCTACAGTTCGATAAGTATACTTGCCTCATTGGATTGCTAGTTTGGCTCTCTTTTCTTAACAGTAAAGCGATCAACAAGTTTTTGGCGTCATTGTCGGGGAGCAATTTTGTTGATAAATCGAAAACATGAACTATTACTTTTATCACTTCGCTTTCTCATCCTCCTTATAAAAAATTAAAATCCAACAATATTATTACCGCTCTTAATAGAAACTCACTTCAAAATTTTTCTACGCCACCTAACTCTCTCGAAAAGGGAAAAGCGGCTTTAAGTGTCGCTATCTTGTCTAATACCTTGCCAACCCTTCACCGGGTAGTCCTTGGGAAGTTCGGGAGTTAAGCTTTTTAAAAAAAAACTATTTCAAAAAAAAATCTAGTTTTTTCTAGTTTATTTATTTCTCTTTCTTCTCTTCTCTTCTTCTTGTGCATGACCCGTGGGAGTCTGTCAGTTATTTTGGACCTAGACCACGAAATTGAGCATACTCTTCAGATAAGATTGCGATTTCAAGGTCCTACTATCCAAGTGCCAGTTGAGGACTCTAAGTCACTCTCTACTCTAAGAATGGAAGAACTCCAAGTGGATGAAGCCGTGTATAGGCCTATGTCTTATTATGCATGACCGAATCTCGAGGGTACAGAATCTAGCATAGTTCGCCCTGCGATAGAAAATAATAATTTTAAACTAAAGCCTAGCATAATTCAAATGGTGCAGCAGTATGTGCAATTTGAAGGACTTCAAGATGAAGATCCGAACGTATATATAGCAAGCTTTCTTGAGATTTGTGACACCATTAAAATAAATGATGTCACAAATGATGTTATTAGGCTAAGAGTCTTCCGCTTCTCTCTAAGAACTAAGGCTAAGCAGTGGCTGAACACTATACCTAAAAACAACATCACAACCTGGTATCAACTAACTTAAAAATTCTTGGCAAAGTATTTTTCGCCAGCTAAAACTGCATAACTTAGGAACGATATTTCTGCTTTTGGACAAATAGACTCTGAAACTTTATATAAAACCTGGGAAAGATTTAAAGAACTTTTAAGATGATGCCTACATCACGCGCTACCTGTATGGTTACAAGTGCAGACGTTTTATAACGGGCTAAATCAAAACACAAAGCAAATGATAGACGTAGCTTCCAATGGTACCTTAAACCATAAAACCCTGGAAGGAGCTCTTGAGCTTTTCGAGGACAAGGCCATGAACACTTATCAATGGAATGTGCCTTGGTCCCCCCTAACAAGCCTGCAGGTATCTTTGAAGTGGACAACGTCTCCCAGCTAGCTCTGCAAGTAGAAATATTAAGAAAAAAAATTACGGAGATGACTGCTGCCTCCGCCCCTCAGGTATGGGAATCTGCAACTCCTGCCCCTGAACAATTGGATTATCTCAATAATATGCCTAGAAATGCTTTTAATGATTTTTTAGCTTCGAATTTTCCTATGCCCAGTTTTAATTTTCCAAATAGTTATAATCCTGCTTAAAGAAATCACCCAAATGTTTTGTGGAGTAATCCTTCAAACGCGATGCACCTGCCACCACAAAATGATTTTTCTACACCACCACCACATCTTCAAAATTATCCAAAACCTCCAAATTTGGTGGAGTTACTTTCAAAATATTTAACCACAAATAACGTTACGATAAGAACCCTAGCCGGGTCCGTAAAATGTTTAGAAAATCAAGTAGGACAACTCGCAAAAATTATTTTTGAGCGACCCGCAGGGTCTCTTCCTTCCAATACCGAGCCCAACCTGAGAGAGCAAGTGAAAGCTATAACTCTTCGGAGTGGGAAGCAAGTTTTCGGTATGGTTAGTGAATTTCCCGAGGTAAGCTCCGCCCCCGCTTTAAAAAATCAAAGCTCCGCCACTGTTTTAAAAAATCAAAGCTCCGCTCCCATTTTAAAAATTCCACCCACTGCTGAAGAAGAAGTTATAACTCCTATCCCTACGTTAGAAAAAGATCTCACTCCACCACCCATCTTTAAAAATTATCCAACCCCGTCATACCCTTCCGAACTTAATAAACAACGTCAGGATGATCAGTACTCCGGCTTCTTAGAAATGTTCAAGCAAATCCACATAAATCTGCCCTTCCATGAAGCGATTTACCAGATGCCAAATTACGCTAAGTATCTTAAGGACCTCCTGACCAACAAGAAGAAGTTAGAGAACTTGTCGCATGTCACATTAAATGCCGAGTGCTCTGCAGTTTTGACAAATAGCTTACCAAAGAAAATCAGTGAATCGGGTAGTTTTTATATTCTGTGTGTCTTTGGTAATCTTTTTGTCAAGAACGCATTGGTCGACTTAGGTGCGAGTATTAATCTAATGCCCCTCTCATTGTTTAAGAAGTTAGGAATTGGTAGCCTCAACTCCACATGAATGAGTATCCAGCTCGCAGAAAGATCAGTAAAAAAACCCATTAGGAATCGTGGAGTATGTCTTAGTTAATGTCGACAAATTCATCTTCCCGGTGGACTTCGTCATATTGGACATCGAAGAAGACGTCGAGGTTCCCTTGATCCTTGGACGACCCTTCCTTGCCACCTCTCGATCTATCATTGACGTTAGCAATGGTAAGCTCTTTCTTCGAGTAGGCGACGTCGAAGTGATTTTATCTATCACCCCTTTGATGAAGAACACCCTAGCAAATGAAGACTCCTATTTTTTCATAGATACCCTAAGTGAAGAATCCTCCTATCGCCTCTCTAATTATGAAAAAGAATTTTCTGATTTTTGTTCCTCCTCTACTCTTCCAACTGAATCACAGCACCTAAGTGAAGAATCGTCCCATCGCCTCTCTGATTTTGAAAAAGAATTTTTGATTTTTGTTCCTCCTCTACTTTCCAACTAAATCAAAGCAAGAAGCCGCCATGATCACTAGCCCTACTGCTTTTAATTTTCCATATAAAAAAGTCTACGAAGACATAGTTTTTGAAAAAGAAAGAATTTCTAGAACCTCTTATGAAGAACCCCCTACCCTTGAATTAAAAGAACTACCCGAGCACCTTAGATACGCTTTCTTAGAAAAGGACTCCAAGCTGACAGTAATAGTTTCGACCTACCTCACAGATGTGCAAAATGAAATACTTCTTTTAGTTTTACGTAAACATCGCTGAGCTATTTCTTGGCAGATATCTGATATCAAGGGCATAAGCCCATCTTTCTTCACTCACAAAATCCTAATAGAAGATAATTCACGTAATTCAATCCTACCTCAGTGCCGCATAAATCCCAATATGAAAGAAGTAGTTAAGGGCGAGGTTATGAAATTATTAGACGCAGTAATTATCTATCCTATATATTATAGTAAGTGGGTTAGCCCAGTCCAGGTAGTGCCGAAGAAGGGAGGGATAACGGTAGTTAGTAATGAGAATAATGAATTAATCTCGACACGGCCGGTTATGGGGTGGCGAATGTGTATAGATTATCGAAAGTTGAATGATGCCACCCGCAAGGACCACTTTCCCTTGTCGTTCATAAATCATATTTTAGAACGATTATCCGGCCATAGCTTTTATTGATTTTTCGATGGCCTCTCGGGGTATTTTCAAATCCCCATCTCTCCCAAGGAGCAGGGGAAAACTACGTTTACTTGTCCCTTTGGTACCTTCGCCTACCGAAGAATGCCGTTTAGATTGTGCAATGCGCTAACTACATTCTAGCGATGTATGCTCGCTATCTTTGACAAGTACATAGAAATCATTATGGATGTATTCATGGATGATTTTTTCGTGTTCGGTGACGCCTTTGATAGTTGTTTAGAAAATCTAGAAAAAGTCTTAGAAAGAAGCGAAGAAACTAACCTTGCCCTGAATTGGGAAAAATGCCATTTTATGGTGAGGGAAGGGTTAGTTTTGTGCCATAAGATTTCTGCGAGAGGAATTAAGATAGATATTGCTAATATAGAAGTCATCGAGAAGCTGCCGCCACCTATGAATGTCAAAGCTATAAGAAGTTTCCGAGGAGAAGCTGGTTTCTACCGCCGCTTCATAAAGGACTTCTCCAAAATCACCAAACCCCTTACCCATCTGCTAGAAAAAGACGCCCTTTTATCTTTGATGACCTTTTTCTGTCTGCATTTGAATTAATAAAAGAAAAATTAATTAACGCCACAATTATGATAGCTCTGGTGTGGGACCTTCCATTTTAAATCATGTGCAATACGAGTAGTTACGCGGTGGGAGACGTGTTAGGTCAACGTATATCTAAAAACATCCACCCCATCTATTATTCTAGTAAAACACTCACATATGCACAGGAAAACTACACCACGATCGAGAAGGAGCTCCTAGCTGTAGTATTCGCTTTTGATAAATTCCTCCCTTATATTACGCTTTCAAAAATCATCGTTTTTACGGACCACTCGGCCCTCAAATATCTTCTTTCTAAATCGGATGACAAGCCACGCTTGATTCGCTGGGTCTTACTCCTCAAGGAGTTTGACTTAGAGATTCATGATAAGCAAGGAGCCGAGAACTTGGCTGCCGACCATCTCTCCAGACTAGACAATCCCTTTATAAAAAAATTAGATGAAATATATTTTAACGATTATTTTCCCGATGAGAAGCTATTTTAAATTGACACATCTACTTCTCCTTGGTTTGGACAAATAGCCAACTATTTAGTGGCCCGGGTGCTCCAAAAAGAGTTCTCATCTCAGCAAAAGAATAAATTCTTTTTTGAATTGAAGAACTACTTTTGGGAGGACCCGCATCTTTTCCGAGTTTGTGCGGATCAAGTGATAAGGAGATTTGTTTCTTATGAAGAAGGATTAGACATTATTAAACATTTGCATGAAGGACCGACAGGTGGGCACTATCAAGCTGCTCGCACCGCTCACAAAGTGCTAAGCGCGGGTTTTTACTGGCCTAGCCTGTTTAAAGAAGCGCAGCCCTTTATGAGTAGTTGTGATAGTTGCCAACGATCGGGTAATATTTCCAAAAAAAATTAAATGCCACAAAATTATTTCCTCGAGTGTGAAGTTTTTGACCTCTAGGGAATTGATTTTGTTGGCCCTCTTCCTTCTAGCTTCAGGAACAAGTATATTTTAGTTGTTGTCGATTATGTTTCGCGATGGGCAGAAGCCCAAGCTCTTCCTACGAATGACGCCCGAGTCGTAGTTAAGTTTTTTAAAAAATTATTTTCTCGATTCAGTACGTCACGAGCCATCCTTAGTGATAGGGGTTCCCATTTTTGTAACGCACAATTTTCTAAAATCCATACTAAATATAGCATTATGTATAAACTTTCAACTGCCTACCACCCCCAAACTAATGGACAAGACGAAGTAGTGAACAGAGAAATTAAATGAATTTTAGAGAAGATTGTTTCAATATCTAGAAAAGTCTGGTAACTAAATTAGACAATGCTCTATGGGCCTACCGAACAATGTACAAAGCAGCCCTCAGATGTACGCCATATTGGTTGGTTTATGGAAAATCGTGTCATTTACCCGTAGAACTCGAACACCGCGCTTTTTGGGCCTTAAGGCTTTTAAACTTCGATCCCCACTCTGTCGGTGACCTTAGAAAATTTAACCTGAACGAAATCCACGAGTGGCGCTCTTACGCTTATGAGAACAACAAATTTTATAGAGAGCAGACGAAGCATTTGCATGATAAACACCTTAGGCACCCAAAAACCTTTAAGTCGGGCTATCAAGTTCTTTTATACAACACTCGCTTACATTTATTTTCGTGCAAGTTAAAATCATGTTGGTCTAGGCCCTTTACTGTTTTATAAGTTTTTTCGTATGGAACTGTTTTGATTTCTCACCCTGATAAGAGTAATTTCAAAGTGAATGGTCAATGTCTTAAACTGTATTTCTATGGTGATGTCAGTCCTAACTGTGTTAAATCTATCCTCCATGATCTAACTTTTGATTATTTGTGAACATTGTTTTATTATTAATAAAACTTTGAACAATTTCTTTGAATTTTGTTTTAAACATTATTTTGGACAATATTATTTTGTTGCGCCGAGCTCAAATGACGTATTAAACAAAGGGCACTCTTGGGAGGCAACCCAAGTTATCTTTTTTGTGTTTTCTTTATTTTACACTTTTTGCCCCGAACGGCTCCGACAAGTTGAAGTTTCTGCGATCGCCTGCTCCAACATTGCTAAATCAATCACGAAGTTCAAAGAAGACATTTGGGGGAGCACCATCACTCAGCTTTCGCAGCAAATAAATCCGGGGAAGTACTTGTTTTTCAATTATGTACTTTAATTTTTTCTCTCTCTCTCTCTAACCTCCTTCTCTATTGAGGACAATGTCCATTTTAAGCTTGGGAGAGGACTTCCTCCTTTTTGCTAGGTGTAAATATTTTGCTTTTTGTGAATATTTTATTTCAAAAATAAAAATAATGAATATCTTAAAATTCCAAAAAAATGAATATTTCAAAATTTCAAAAAAAGAGAATATTTCAAAATAAGAGAATATTTCAAAATTAAAAAAATATATGTATTTTGTTTTTACTTTAATAGTTTAGACATTTTGGTATTTCATAGTACCCCTTATTTTTGTTTTGTTTTTCTCAAAATCTGATATAAACTTCTTAATTAATTATAATTTTTCTAATCGTCTTTTTCAATTATGTTTCAGAAGTAAAATATTGGTCATGCTGTGTTTCTAATTAACGGGAGCATGTTAAGGTGAAATATTTTTTTAAAACTCGCTTTTCTATTATGGTTTTTCGTTCTTTATTTTCTTTACTTTGTCAAAAATTCATCATCCACTATTTTCCTTGTCATTTTTGGATAATTTTTGTAAGGTCAACTTTTGAATAACGTAGTAGATGTGAACGATCCAAGTCACCTATTATTTCTATTTCAAGATAATTTCATCAATTTTCTTTTATTATCTAGGACTTGTTTTTTGAAAATTTTCAAATCTATGTTTTAAATAAATTTAAAAGCATGAAGATGATTTAGGCCATTTTTGTTTTCGTTTGAGCTTTACTGCCAACCTAAAAACTTTCACCACTAGTAAGTCACTTTTGAGCCTTTTTCCGATTTCATTTGATAGCTCCTCTTTTCATATCATTTTCACCAAAGCTAAAATTTCCAACCTATCTAATCACACTAGCCTTTTGAGTTTTATAAAAAAAATTATCCATGATTATGATAGGTTATTTTGTGGTATTTTTGGGAAAAGTTTTTGTAAAAAGTTTGCTCAAAAGAAATGTTTGTTTTTTGGCCAATTTAAATGAAAATAAAAATATTGTGGCCTTTGTTTTGAAAAAGAAAAAAAAATGGAAAAGAAGAAAAAGAAAGAAAACATATTTTATTTAAAATGGAAATTTTTGAAACTCTTTGTATTGGTTTAATGTGATTTTAAGCCCCCTATTTATCTTAGAATTACACTCCTAATCATAATCCTAAACCAAATGTTTTGTTTCTATTAAGTCCTATTGATTCACGCTTTTGAATTTTGTTTAATACTGAGAAAAGAAGAAAAGTAAATTAGTATTAGTTTTGGATTTAAACTTAGATTTTTGTTATTTAATTGATATAATCATAATGTGTTGCTTGGATCTAGTAACAACTCAATGTGTTTTTCATTTTTGTTGCTTTGCTAAAATCTATTTAAAGAAATTCGTCAAAATTTTGGATGATTTATTTTCATTAAGTAAAGCTTATAAAAGTTAACCAAACCAAAATAATTGTTTTAAATTTACGTTTCACCTTCTCCCTACTTAGAATTTTGCATAGTACTTGTGTTAGCATAATTAGAATCTTTTGATTAGTCACCTTTTTATGATTATCTAGTTTTTATATCTTTGCTTGGGGATAAGCAAAGATTAAGCTTGGGGGAATTTGATAGTATGTTTTGTAGTCTTAACTATGAGGGTGTATTTTCGTATGTTAAAGGCATTTTTCTTGTCTTATTAGCTTATTTATATCTTTCTTATCTAAATATTATTTCCACTAGCATTTTCATATCTTTTTGCAGGATTACTGAAATTTGGCCAAAAATGACCTGACACGGCCACAAACACGGCCGTGTCATAGGGCGTCTCACTTGTCCCCAAGAAAGCCGGCCACCAGAGGCAAAATTCAAAGATCATCCCGAGAAGGACACATCTACCAACATGGCCATGTCGCCCCCGTATTTCTGGCCGTATCAACCATACAGTGTCAATATAGCGTGTCTCCAGAAGCCGAAGATCATCCTGAGAAGAACACGACCAAGAACATGGTCGTGTCGCTGTTGTATTGTCGGGCGTGTCACCAGAAGCCAACGTTTTTCTAGAGACGGACACGACCATCAATACGGTTGTGTCTCCTGGCGTGTCTCCATCATATCAAAGCATGTTGCACGCCATAAATGCATTCCACATCAAAGTCTATCAACTGCAGTCGACACGGCCACCAACACGACCGTGTTGCCAGCAGTGTCGACATGGGAGAGCCCGAAATTTCAACGATGCCATGATCACTCCCAGCAGAATCGCTGCCCAAGGTCAACCAGCACAGGACACGGCCACCAACACGGCCGTGTCATTGGCCGTGTCACCCCCTTTAAGTTTTTCTATAAATTGTGCCCTTCTCCAAGCATTCCAAAAAAGTTTTGGGCTGTGACGGGGAGATGCTGCCCCTCTATTTCTTCTCTTTTTAGTGTTCTTCCCTCTCTCTCTCTTCCTCATTTTATTCTTTCTTAGCTCTAGCTTATTGTTCTCCTAAACTAGTTATTGTTATTTGTTTTAGTAGCTTTAATGTTAGTGATAGCTTAGTTTTCTTTTCAAGAACTTGTACTCTTTCATTTCCAAGTTGTAAGCTCTCCTTTTTCATCAATATAAAGTATTTTTTTCTCTCCTTTGTTTCCTTTGTTTTCATTATGCTTTACTACTCATTCCCACTCCTCCACATCAACATGAGTGACTAGTCCTCCTTGTACTCGATCTTGATGATCCGAGGTTCGAGTTGATTAAGTTATGATGCTTTAATTTACTTTTTCTTTTTATGTTTTAGGCCTTCGATTTACTCTTGATTTTTCATGGGTTTGAGGTATATCATCGATATATATTCTCCACCTTTTCTTTCATTCTGGGCTAGCCGAGAGGCCAATAGTTTGAAGTGAGCATTCAAGAGTAAAGAGAGTTGTACGCACCCCTCGAGAGAGGAAGACATTCAAATCTCCCGGATTGGAGTAAAATCCAATAGTGTGGTTCACCGCATAAAGCGATCTTTAGGCCTCCAATTTAGACGAGATTCGGTCGGATCTTCCTAAACTCAGTTGGGCACGACTTTAAGAGAAGCGTGTTTAAGCTTTAGGAACCACCACGGTCAAGGACCTTTAACCTATTAAGCTTTGGTTTATTTATCGTGTTTTTAATCGACTCTTGCCAAGGTTATTCTTGATCGAGTGCATTTCCATTTTATCATTCCAACCCTTTATTGTAATCGCTTCTTTTATGCTCTCTTTATTTCAGTGCAATTTTTCCTTTCTTTAAGTGTGTTTAGATTTCCTCTTAACCCTAAGACTTTTCGTCGATAAAATAATAGTCTTTGTGTGAGTAAGTTTACTCAAAAGTTTCCGGATTTAAAAACGACACTTGTGTCCCCTAGCTACAGTTCGATAGGTATACTTACCTCATTAGATTGCTAGTTCGACACTCTTTTATTAACTGGAAAAAGATCACCAGTACTTAGTTTCATCAAAAGGTTTCCCTTTCTCATCCTTGTCCAGAGATATAGTTGAACCCATTAGAGTCCTCATAGAGGTTGCGTTCTCCTTTTCGAATTTCTTAAGAAGCTCCTTGGTGAACTTCGTCCGAGAGATGAAAATTCCATCTTTAGATTGCTTCACCTGAAGTCCTAAGAAATACTTCAGCTCTCCCGTACTGCTCATTTCAAACTTCCCTTGCATTAGTTTGGAAAACTTCTAACAAATGTTGTCATTTGTAGAGCCAAATATAATGTCGTCGACAGAGATTTGCACTAGCAGAATCTTGTCTTTTACTTTCCTAAGAAATAATGTCATGTCTATCTTAACTCTTATGAACTTGTTCTCAAGAAGAAAGCTAGACAACGTCTCGTACCAAGCTCGTGGAGCTTGCTTTAAGCCGTAGAGAGCTTTATTTTAAAAATTAACATGTTCAGGGAAGGTGGAGTTAACAAAACCTGGGGGTTGCCCTACGTATACTTCCTCGTTGAGTTTCCCATTGAGGAATGCTGACTTCATGTCCATTTGATAGACCATGAAGCCTTTGAGGGCAGCAAACGCAAGAAATAACCTGATCGCCTCAAGCCTGGGCACTGGAGCAAAGGTCTGGTCGAAGTAGATCCCTTCTTCTTGTCTATATCCTTGAGCTACAAGCTGGGAGTTGTACATTATGATTACGCCATACTCGTCAAGCTTGTTTCTGAAAACCCACTTTATGTTGATCGCATTCTATCCCTTGGGCCTGGGAACCAACTCCCAGACATTGTATCATTCGACATGGTTAAGCTCCTCTTACATTTCCATGATCCAAGTGGCATCATTGTTTTCTTCTTCAAACCTCTTCGGCTCATCCTGAGATAGAAAACTAATAATACATTATAGTTAAGATGATCGTTGTTTGGCAAGCAATGGCCCCTGGGTGTAGCATTGTCTCTGTGATCATCTCACGCTATGATAGTCGAATACTCTAAGGTACTCTCAGGCCGTGCCTTTAAGTGACCCACAACATTACTGATCTTTTAGGGAGAGCAATGTTGTACACCACTTTGTTCACCTGTCCTAACAGATCAGCATAGCTTGTAGCCAAGGCATGAGAGCAGTGTGTCCAACGCTCCTTCTTAGGATTTTGTTTTTTCAATTTTGTGCCCTTCCTGGGAAGCGCTGTAAATCCACTCTTAGTAAGACTATGCTCTTGATGATTTTTCTTGAGCGGGCAATGCTTTAGCCCTAAGGGAACACCTGGGGCACACCTAGCCTTGATTATCATCTTTGGGTGTAGACCTCTTTTGTGCAAGCCACCTTTTTTTAGGTTAACAGGTTAAATCCGACCAATCCAAAGGATTTGAGATGTCATATTTCATTCTTATACTCTCCTTATATACTCAACTTATATATAGAGCTCTATTCACTGGCAGTTAATAGTGCCACTACTATGCTTATTGAATATTTTTTGGAACCAATTATTTAATTAAAGAATCTGGTTCTCTTTGTCTACAAACCGTGTTGTTAAAATCTAATCAAAGTGGTTTCATCTGGCTGATCTTTATTTCATATTGATGATATCATATCTGACCGCGCAAGAATATTATTGTTGCGGTTTGATCTCCACTTGATTCTGATCATTTTCTTATTCGATTAACAGCAGGGTTTGTTGGATATTCTTTATGCTGTTTAGCTATATCTGCCTTACCATATCAACATTTATGAGTTCTCCTCAGGTACTCGTATTCTATTTTTCTTTCATATCTGCTTCTTAATCTTATTTTGCAGAGATTCGCAGGTATTTGCGAGTTCCCCTCAGGTACTCAGATTCTATTTCCCTTCATATCTGCTTCTTACTCTTCTTTTGCAGAGATTAGCAAGTATTTGCGAGCTCCCCTCAGGTACTCACAATCTATTTTTTCTTTCATATCTACTTCTTACTCTTCTTTTGGAAAGATTAATAGATATTTGCAAGTTTCCCATAGGTACTCGCAATCTATTTATCTTTTATATCTGCTCATTATTCTTCTTTTGCAGAAAATAACAGATGCTTACAAGTTCCCTTCCGGTACTTGCAAGTTATTTTTCTTCTGTACCTTCTCTCACCTCTATTTTTGCAGAGTTTAGCAGAAGGTGTTCACAAGTCTTCATCTTACAAAAACAATTCAGGTATTTTCAAGAGACACATTTTTTACTTACACTGACACTTCTCCTTTGTAGAGGAAAAAAAGTAAGTAAATTCAGACTCTTCTAGGGAGGGACATCAGGTTCTATCTCTCTCTCCCTTTTTTCTTGTTTCCTGGGGAGCTGATCGTAGTTTCGGGAGTTATCTCTACTTTTTCAAAGTTTCTTGCAAACTTAAAATTGTGCGGGGATAATGTTAACCCTGAAATCCATGATCCTCTCCGAGGTTAGCTCGCTAGTCACAGACTACTCCAGCTCGTATCGGGGGTTCGCGGCCAGCTTTTCTGCTAGACTACGCAGACAGATTTCCTAACTGTACTATTGCCCGACGATAGTGATATCACCGGATAATATCTCTTCTTAGGCGAATTCCCAATTATATCCACACAGACCGCATGATAGCCGCATGCTCAATAAGGGCACGGGCTGTTTCCTCAACCCGCTCCAGCAGGTTGCGCGGCTAGGTAGGCTAATCGCGCTATCGCCTAATGATAGTAGTTCTCGCCAGGTGATAGTACCGTTTCTCCGACAGTGCGACCATCATACTAGTCCTCCTCTGTCCGCCTAGAAGAGGGCGAGTACCTTCTCAGTCTGCCTAGAAGAGGGTGGATACCTTCTCAGTTTGTCCAGCAGGGGTGACCTGCTCCAATCTGCCCAATAAGGGCAACCTTCCTCTTCAGTCTGCCTAGCAAGGGTCACCTGTATGCGCAGTATGCCATATAAGAGGCGATCTAGAACTTAGACCCATTCTGCACTCTGACCATTTTAAGTGAAGTAATCAAGCCCAATTCTGAATGTTTCATCCTCGAGCCTATAAATATACCCCCCTATCTCTCATTTAGAGGGAGGGACCCGGGGGGAACCATGGCATCAAACCTTGCGAGTATGTTTTTTTAACTGCCGACAATAACCGCGGACTAACCATCAGTTTCGACGGACTCCGCGAAAATCCCGCGCGGCTAGGCCTACAGGCTGACAACTATCAACCCAGCTCGGTAGTAACTACACTCCTCATGTCTCTATCGCCGAACGATAGGATATTGCCAGGCGATAGAGGATTCCTTCTCCTCCACAAACAGTTCGCACAAACTGCCTCATAGCCCATCCTCCAGCGACCTGGGTGACTAAGAACTAACACAAGCAACTTCAAAAGGCCTACTCGGCCTTAAGCCGCATCACTCAGGTGACCTCAGTGACTTTGAAAATCAACCAGTACGGTCTGGCGGCTTGAGGATGTGGACTATTTAGTCAATGCAGTCTATGCGGCCTGGCGGCTTGATAGCTCAACCCGCGCGGCCTCTAGCAGCTTCTTTTTCTAGCCACCAGCTTCCTCTTGTACCTATTATGTTTCTCCATGTAAAGGAGCTAACTCATATTGTAATGTGAGTTTTATAATCAAAGGAAATCCCATCGCAGGAGTGGTATTTTAGCCTCGACGGGCGAACTATGGTCTTGCCATTACTAACGTCCTCTCTTTTTCTCTCCTCTTCTCTCTCGGTCTTAACAGCTAATCCTAACTATCAGTAACCGGCTATTCGACAGTCCTCATCACCTCCCTTATCCCTTCATCCTGGATCAAAAGTGTTCACCTCTCTAGAGCGTAAAGAGGCGCATTTTTGGCATCAACTGCTACTTCCAGTAACTTATTTTGCCCGCAAACTAACCAATCGAGCGGGGGTGGCACCATTGTTCAATGGCTTCTTTTGTTCAGGATCATTGCAAGGTGATAACATTTGTAAGACCCCCCTCCCGGAACACAAGACATGGCCGAGGGGAGTCATATGCCTTGAACAGCCACCTTGTAGTAATGCCAACTCACTGGTCGACCTGTACCACAAGATGTCTATCCTGCCAGCTAAAACCAATATCATCCATGCTATCCCAACATAAATAAAATAAACAGAAGTCAAAATAAAGACAAGTATAAAAGTCCAACTAGTACATCAGTAATAAGAAGCAACATCAGCTTCTATAATATCAGAGTACATAAAAATCTGCCCAAAGGGCTACAATATAAGTCACTCAAAACTCACATCCATAACTGACGGTAGTGATGGTAATGTCATATCAGGCCCTATCACCCTGGCCTGGCTGCCCTTCTACCCAACCTGCTGCTGTATCTGCAGAGTTTCCTCCTAAAAAATAAAGACGTAGCAACCGTTAGTCATAAAGACTATGTGGCTATCACATCCGCTCCCCCGTTGACTCTTAGGATCGAACCGAGAAAGGAAGAGGGTACAATACATATAAGTAAGCAGTAGTAACAAGTAGGTGGTATATCTCTCTATATCATGAGCATTAATAGCAGCATTATATAATAACATCATAAACATTCTACTCTAGTAGTTCTACAAAAACAATATCCCTCCATCAACTATATATATATATACAACAAGAAAGTAACTTAACAGTAAAGTAACTCATCATATAAGAGTGCCCATATAAACTTATATGAAAAGGATTTATGCGGTGCAATGCAATGATATGAATGCAATATGATGACTCACCCATTCTCACTCACACACAGCTATATCGACACATACTTGCAGTTCCCACTTTTCGAGTAGGTAGCTAACCTATCAGGCATCATCTATCATGGCCAAACAGTGACAGTTAAACAGTATTTCCACTACAAGGGTAGTCTCCAAACTACCTGGCCTAGGACTCCGTACACCTCAATACTAAAAACACAACAGCGGAGCTCCCTGTGTACTACGGATCAGAAGGAGGCTCGAGTAGATGTTCTCCGAGAACTAAGCCCAACTGGCCAATGTTGTGGCATGGAAGGATCCTATGGGAGCGTATCACCAAAGGACCAAGCCCAACCATCCACTTGGCACGGAAGAAGCCCCGGGAATGAGCACCGAGGACCAATCCCAACCATCCAAAGTCTATCTGTCAACTCCCATCAGTATGACGACTAGCGTGCCTGTAGACCTGTCACACTATCCTTAACCAAAGTTTATGACATCGCTTGTTAACTCACACCGCATGCAATTTTCATATGGCCTTGCCAAAACCATCCAGTGCTCAACAGTACACAAGGACTCCATACTGAGTCCCTTATAATCACGTCAATCCAGTTCTGTCAAATACTCATGCACTTACACCCTTTCACATTTTCGTGCTCCCAAGCACTCAAGGGTTCAACATCAACATAAGTGGCAATCCACCTCATACAATGTACCAATCCCACACTGCTACCCATATGAGACAACTCTAAGTAGTGGACTATACTAACTATTCCATCAAACACTTGAAACTACCATTCCACATATTCAATGGCCATGGGATTTACCTCATCTGATTCTTTCCTTATAATCAAGCTTTCACAAACAACTATGCTTCCAAATGATAATCACAATAGTATAATGGTATTTCATATAATCATCAAGCATGATAACATAGCTATAATTTACATATTAAATTATCGGGCATCACACCCTCTTTCAAAACTTGTTCCATTCTCAGGATTATAATCATGCACCTCCTTACAAGATTTCATAGGGGTATAATTTGTACAACCAAATCTTATCAAATCGTTTGTTCACAAAGACTCCCTAACCATTTATTAATTAAACTCTTCCAAACCATTTGTTTATCACGGCTATAAATAACTAGGCTACTCCAAACTCAACATCATCTTGCTATGTTTCTTCCACTTGGACCAATCAAGTTATGCACTAACCCGAGACAACAAGCATCTAAGATGTTATTGTGCTGCAACTTTGACTAGACATTCCTAAGGATATCAGAATCATATTAAAATGTGCAACCATCTATTGGAAAAGTCTTTCCAAGGACTACAACTTTTCTCTTTGGCCCAAGACTTAGATCTGGCCTTATCACCTTAAAAAATGGCCTTGAAGTTCGCTTGGCACAGAAACAATTTTTTTCAAGCATCTTAAAGAAAGATGAACTATATCAGTTCATCTTCTTCCTTTAGCCATTTGTTCAAAACCACATACAACACTTCCTCCACCCTTATTCACCCTCAATAGACCATTTCTCTTCACGAAACCAAGTCCATCAACTTCACACGAAGAGAGGAGAGATTGGAGACATCAAATCTTTAGGACAAGGTCCTATCATGGTTTCTTCCTAAGATATCTTCATCTCACACAGTCCATCTCTTTTGAGTCGACTTCTCTCCTATTTCATAACTATAGATCCAGCACCAAGGGAGAGGGTAGGAAGCTCACCTTGTTTCCGGCCACAGATCTTGTTATTCTTCTCGGCGGTATATTCTTCCTCATTGGTGTTGTTCTTCATAGAAAGGAAAGTTCTTCCTCTAGAAAATCCAATTCCAACAACTCTCATCGTCCCTCCACTTCCATCGGGCGTGCAAAGTAACTGCTCGGCATGAAGGATGAAGTAACTCCTCCACCCTTATTCCTTTTTATCCGAAATATTAGGGTTTGAGACATGTCGCGATGTGTCACCTCCTCATTAGACCATCTTTATTACTTAAATTAGGTCTTATTAAAAATACCGGTCCAAAGGATCCATCAGTTCTTATTCCGAAAACCCGGTTCAGCCTGTACATAGGAACCAATAATACGGTCTATCGAAAAATCTCTAAGTCAAAATCATCATGTATACTATACACACTCGACTAATCGTCGAAATTCATCACGATCTCTAGACACCTCGTCGAGTCCTGTACTTTTTCTAAGTCGAAGCATTGAGATCGTCGAGTATCACTCGACGCTTCAATGAGTGGCATCAAGTTCACTCAATTCCCTCAAAATCTCTCAAAGTTAATTCATCAGGATCGTCGAGTATCACTCGATGCTTCGTCGAGTGGCGTCGAGTTCACTTAGCGTACTCGATGCTTCTCGAATCCAGAATTATTTTAAGTGAAATTCGTCTTATCTTCTCGATGCTTCATCGAATGGAGTCGAGTTCACTGAAAGCTTTCAACGAATTATACTAGCCAAAATATTCTAAGTCCAATTCGTCTTATATGCTCGACGAATTTGTCTGATATCCTCTATGATATTCGATGAATAGTACTGGCCTCAATTAGCAAGTCATAATCAACGAATTTGTCGGATATCCATGACGATGTCTGATGAATTTTACATGTCAAATTTGGCACACCCCGAGCTCGAGTCAGGTCTGTTGACTCAAAATGCGTGCGTGGGTCTAGCGCTAAACGAGACGTTACAAAATAAACATATAAAATGAGTACCTGAGGTGAACTCCTGAACACCTGCAAATCTCTGTAGTAGAGAAGTTAAAAGTAGGTAAATTAATATATAATGTGAGTACAAGAAGAGAACTCGTGAACACCAGCCAATCTCTTCAAAAGAGATGTCAAAAGCAGGTAAATAAAAAATATAACACCAGTACATGAGGGGAACTTGCAAACACCTGCTAATCTCTGCAAAAGAGATTTTAAAAGCCGGTAAATTAACATATAACGTGGATACCTAAAGAGAACTCGTAAACACCTACTAATAATTACAAAAGAGAAGTCAAAAGCAGGTATATAAACATATAAATCATGTACCTGAGGTGAACTCGAGAACACCTGTGAATCTCTGCAAAAGAGAAGTATAAAGCAAGTAAATTAAAATATAATGTGAGTACATGGAGAGAACTCGTGAAAACCTGTTAATCCACGAAAAAGAGAAGTCAAAAGCAGGTAAATAAACATATAATTCAAGTACTTGAGGTGAGCTCGCAAACACCTGCAAATCTATGCAAAAGAGAAGTCAAAAGAAGGAAAATTTAAAATATAACGCGAGTACCAGAACAGAACTCACAAACACCTGCTATTCTCTGCAAAAGAGAAGTCAGAAGGAGGTAAATAAGAATATAACGCGAGCACCTAATGTAAACTCGCGAACACCTGCTAATTTATGCAAAAGAGAAATCAAAAGTAAGTAAATTAACATATAACGTGAATACTTGAACAGAAATCATGGAAACCTGCTAATATCTTCAGAATAGAAGTCCAAAGTACCTAAGGTGAACTCACGAACACCTGCAAATCTCTGCAAAAGAGAAGTCAAAAGCAGGTAAATTTAAAATATAACACGAGTAACTGAAGAGAACTCGCAAACACCTACTAATCTATGCAAAAGATAAGATAATAGCAAGTAAATAAACTTATAACATGAGTACCTAAGGTTAACTTGGGAACAACTACTAATCTCGGCAAAGTAGAAGTAAAAATCAAGTAAATTAACATATAACATGAATACCTGAAGAAAACTCTTGAACACCTTCACATCTCTACAAAAGAGAAGTAAAAAGAAGTTTAATAAACATATAACAGGAGTACTTGAGGTGAACTCGCAAACACCTGATAATCTCAACAAAAGAGAAGTCAATGGGATGTAAATAAATATATAATCGGAGTACCAGAGCTTAATTTGCAAACACCTGCTGATCTCTGCAAAAGATAAGTCAAAAGATGCTAAATTAACATATAACATGAATACCTGAAGAGAACTCATAAAAACCTATTCATCTCTACGAAAGAGAAGTAAAAGCAGGTAAATAAACATATAACACAAGTACCTGAGGTAAAAATGTGAACACCTGTAAATATCTACAAAAGAGAAGTCAAAAGTAGTTAAATTCAAAATATAACAGAGTACCAAAAGAGAACCAGCCAACGCCTACTAATCTCTGCAAAAGAGAAGTTAAAAACAGATAAATTAACATATAATGTTAATACCTGAAGAGAGCTTGTGAAAACTTGCTCATCTCTGCAAAAAGGAAGTAAAAAATTGACAAATAAACATATAACACGAGTACCTGAGGTGATTTCACGAATGTCTGCAAATCTCTGTAAAAGAGAAATCAAAAGAAGGTAAATTTAAAATATAATGCGAGTACCTGAAGAGAACTCACGAACACTTATTAATCTCCACAAAAGAGAAGTTAATATCAGGTAAATAAACATATAACGTGAGTACCTGAGGTGAACTCGTGAAGACCTGCTAATCTCTGAAAAAGAGAAGTCAAAAGTAGGTAAATTAATATATAACGTGAATTCCTGAAGAGAACTCGCGAACACATGCTAATATCTCAATAACTCGTTAGTTGTACCTACTCTAGTTTTAAATCCGCCGCCTGACACTCCAATCATTCGATTAGCTGGGTGATCTCTTAGGTGTCTAAACACTAGGTTTCTTGGTTCCCTCCAGCTGGTTCTATTGCATTAGGAGCATCCTCGGGGTTGGTTCATCTAGATGTTCTTCATCCACCATGCCTGGATCGACGACCATGACTGAGCTTGGAGCCTCTTCCTTGACTGCTTCATCCAAGCTTAGTTCTTTGAACTTGGTACCTACATCTGCTCCAATAACACTAGAAGAGCTTCTTTGGTGCATGCTTGTCTCATTAAATACAACATTAATAGACTCTTCTACCACCAGGGTTTTCTTGTTGAAAATCCTATATTCCTTACTATAGCTACTATAACCTATGAAAATACCTTGAAAACATTTGTCACTAAACTTAGTGTGGTAATACTTCCCATTATTAAGTACGAAACATTTACTTCCAAAGATTTTAAAGTAGGAAATAGTCAATTTTCTGCCCTTCAATAGTTCATACGGAGTTATACGGTGGTTCTTGTTTACTTGATCTCTATTTTACACATAGCAAGCTGAGTTGGCTTCTTCAGCCCAGAAGTACTCTGGTAGTGAAGCATCATTCAACATAGTTGTACATGCTTCAATGAGGGTTCTATTCCTTCACTCAACAACTCCATTTTGTTGTGGAGTATGCAGGGAGGAAAAAAATGAAAGATACCTTGGCTTTCACGGAATTTTATCATAGCACCACTCAAATTCTGTTCCGTGGTCACTTCTTATTTTGACCACTAAGCAGTTCAATTCATTCTGAATTTGCCGAACAAAATTAGTGAAGGAATCAAAGGTGTCTGACTTGTGTTTTAGAAAGAACACCCAAGTAAAATGAGAGTATTCATCAACACTTACCAACGTATATACTTTACCTCCTAAAATATGAATTGGCATGAGATCGAATAAGTTTATAGGAAGTAAATACAAACTTCTCGAAGAATCTTTTTCAATAATATCATTGAAGGAAGCCCTTATCTACTTACCCATTTGGCATGAGTGACATGGACTCTCTTTAAAGAATTTAATGTTAGAGGCATCACGCACTAAGTTGTGAGAAAATAACATATTCATTATTTTGAAATTAATATGTTCTTATCTCTTATGTCATTGGTCACAAAGAGACACACAACTTTTAGTCAAAAAACACACTAGTATAGAATTGTTAAAACATAGAAAATTTAAACAAAATATATTTCTACTCCGAGTACCTATTAAGATCATCTCAAAATTAGCACATAACTTTATCAAACACTTGTCCTTGTAGAACTCAACGATATAGCCTTTGTCACATAGGTCACTTATGCCTATTATATTATACTGTAATCCGTCAACATAAGCCACGTCTATGAAAGAAACTATGCCGTTGGAAATCATACTGTAACCTTTAGTAGTTCCCCTATCTGACCATCCAAAGATGACTTTTGGTCCATCTTTGACTAGGGTATAATCAAGCAATATGCTTCTTGTCTCGGTCATATGCCGAGAGCATCCACTTTCCAAATACAATATCGGAGTTTTGTTGGCCTTTGGACATACCTGCATCTATAAATCATTTTACCTTAGGAACCCAAACATATTTGGATTCTTGGTTCCTTATTAGCTTACCACCACTAGGAACATAAACCTGGCGAGTGGTCAGTCTCGCATGGTTAACTTGCAGAATTTCAAAATTTGGAGGGATAAACCAACAATCTACGCCAAAATGACCAAAATCGCCGCAGCATCAACAGTGAAACCTGTTTTACCTTCTCTTGTACTCCTTCTTTACCCTTGAATATGAGGACTAGTAGGGTAAACATGTAACATCTCATTTCCTATTAGACCCTTTTACTTAGATTGGGTTAGTACATGTGGTGGGGGCATGGGTTTAGGCTAGGTTTGAACTATGGAGTTAGGGTGTAGTCACATGAGACCCACTATAGGACCCAAGTTAACCCAAGTCAAACTAGCCCAAATTAGGATCTTAGCTACACGTTGGTCCCACCACTATATCCCTAACCCTAATAACAATCTAAGTGAACCATAAGCCATGTCATTGGGTCACCTATTGACCCAAGTTGACCCAAGTCAACCCTAACCCTAATTTGGTCAACCCACACCTAAAGGTCCAATTAGTCCAAGTGGGGCACCACCATGGCCCAACCCAAGTTGGGTGGTACTATTTGGTCCATGACCATCAAGTGGGGCCAGCCCACTCATCATGTTGACCAAGTCAACCTAAAAGTCAATAAGTCAACTTAGGGCTTAAAGAGAAGAAATGGTATGAGCCAAGCCCATTCCTAATGGACTAAGACAATAGATCAAGGCCCATGACCAGCCCAAGAGGTCAATGACAGCCCCTAATCCCAAAAATTAGGAGAGATAATACATGCATGGGGGTAGCTTAGGAATATTGAAGAAAATGAGGAGAGAGGGAAAGAGGGGATGGAGGCTATGTGGCCCTCCATCCCTCTTCCCAAGCTCTTGGCTAAGCTTTCAAGGCTCTTTTTAGCAGGATTCAGGGGTTGGTGGACACTTGGCAGCTAGGAGGAAATTCCAAAGCTTATGTCCAGCGACCCCTTGATCAAAACTCCTCCCTCAGCCACTCCCAACCAAATCTAAGCCCACCATCAGCTTCAGGAGGTTGAAACGAGTGGAGTTTGATAGCTGGAGAAAATCTTTTGCTGGAGAAAAGGTGAATCAGGCTAGATCACTAGAGCAAGCTTTGGATATGGCTCATTGCCACTACACTCGCCACCAAGCCCAGCAGTAGGTTCGTTTCGCCTCACCTCACCCTGTGCTAGATTTATAGCTCACTTAGGAGAGACATCAGGCTCAATTGAGCCCGATACCATGAGAGAATGAGCACATTTTCCAAGCTTTTTTTCTAGCTCACGATCGTCGGAGGAGCCGCCTCTGACATCCTCACTGACGGGAAACGCTAGCAACCACCTAACTTGATGTGGTGGCGATAATAGCCGGTGGTGGCGGCAACTAAGTTGTCTGGAATAAGCAAGACAAACTGGCCTAGGATGATTGAATCCCGGCCGTTAGCTGACGGGGACGATGAATTGATCCCGTTGGTTTCATCCCATTTAATTTAATTAAAAGGATTATTTATGAATATTGTATTCTGCCACACTATTACAGTGATATTGCATGTTGATTTTAGGCCTGTTAGAGGCATATTAAGAGGTAGCTATCAACATAAAAAATATAGACATATGCCTTACCTTTAAAATTACACCTTAAAGTAATGATTTGGTATAGTAGAACTCCCTATAGGATGATTCTACCATGACTGGTCCTAGGATAGGGCAGTTTTTAAATTAAATTCCCAAGCCAAACCATAAGTCCTCGTGATCTGAAATGTTGGTCATGCTTGTGATTAGGTTAAACCTAGTCTCTGCCCAAAAATGAGAATTTTTGATCAGACTTTTTCTATATTATTTGGTGAAATACTAATATTTAAATTAAGGGTATTTTTGGGGATGTAAGACTCCAAATGCCCCAAAATTTTTGTGGCATGCCCATTGGGTCAATATAAAACCATGGTAGATATTTCAGGTCATTTTGACCTTTG
Organism: Platanthera zijinensis; assembly: GCA_039513925.1. Classification (NCBI taxonomy): domain Eukaryota; kingdom Viridiplantae; phylum Streptophyta; class Magnoliopsida; order Asparagales; family Orchidaceae; genus Platanthera; species Platanthera zijinensis. The sequence continues at coordinate 34,707,477 of CM077094.1, forward strand.
CATGTTTGGGAAATACCACATGCATGAAATAGGTATGTTCAATTTGGGGTGCCTATAGTAAAAATAGGAAAATGTGGATTTAGCCCATTTGGGCCATTTAATGTCCATGAAACTCTGGAAATAGGCTTATAGGGATGGAATATGCCTCCTACGGGAAGGTTGGGATTTTTGGGATAAAAAATCCCATTATTTGGAATTATTGGAAAATATGCATAGATAGGAAATAAATTTGAATCTAGGGCATATGAGTTTAATTAATTCTAAAATTTTGTCAAAAGCTTTATTAGGACATAGCACCCCTCTGGAAAAATTTAGAAGACTGTTAGGAAGTGTTAACTTGGATTTTAAGTAGATTTTACCATTTTGCCTATTATGGAAAATAATTAAAAATAAGTGAAATTATTGTTTAAATATTATGGAAAAATTTACAGTTGTTTAGTTATATGATTAAAACCCTGTTAAATTATTTGAGAATTTTTGGATGTCTTTACATGTTGAAAACCCTAATAATGACATTTTGGTAATATTGTTCATATGGATATATGTTAGGTCAAATCACTGTTTAGGAATTTGAAATTCTATATTTAGCTTTATTATATCAACATGGATCCTCAATAATTTTCGTAGAATTTTTTATTGTATAAATACTGTACTTCATTTGAAAAGTAGTCAATTTGTGATTTTATTATTAAATGGATATTAAATGGAATTTCATATGGGAAAATTATGAAACTTGGTAGGAAGTCAAATTTAGCCTCATGGAACATTCGAAAAGTTTCTTAGGTAGGCTGAACCATTATAGATAGTACATTATATGCAAGGTGACCCAGGTCACTCAATTAAAAGAATTAATTTAGGCCCTTAATCCCTTAGAAAAAAGTGAAACCTAGGATGGTCAACATCATACATCATAGCAAACCATGATAAATAATTAGAGGCAGTTGTCCTAAGAGTTTTTAAGACACGTCATACAGTTCAACATTAGGTTATGGATGCGCTTAGTAAAAATAACATATAATACTAGGACCCATAAGGGATACGTTTGTCGGTTGAGATGGAATTTATATTGGGAGAATTAACCCTGTTTGGTGTCCAATTGGTCACTTCTTGATAACGAGCGGTAGAGTACAAAATTCCAAGGTTAGTAACTAGAACGGGGATCGGCGAAAGACCGCCGCTCTCCCAACAACATCCTAAGTTATTAGGTTTGACCCAGAGTAATAATAAGAGTTTGGTATAGATTACGGGTAGACACTAATAAAAGTAAATATCATTGCAAAAGGGAACATTGGGCTTTCATCCCATCTTGGTTCCTAGTGCCCCCGAGACCCCTTCATTGGGCATACCCTGGGTAGTCCTGGGATTAACCTTAAATCGCTAAGTATAACAAACACTCGACAGGAGTAGTCTAATAGCCTAAGAGAATGTTGTTACAATCTCTCCCGTGAAGGGTTGGAGGGTTTCAAGACAGTTAGTCCTGCGAGCTGGATGCTCGAGAGTTTGATATCAGGACGAGTTTGGTCCTGCGAGCTAGAGGCTCGAGTTGAGATACCTTGCAAGTGCATAGAAACAAAACTATTGGCAGATCATGTAGTACTGGGCTAATCGTCACACCGATGGCAGTACGGTGACTCTGGTGAGGTGTGAGGTTTGACGGGCCAGTAGGTTGTTTATACTGCGGTCCAAAGGACAATCCCAGAAGATGCACACCTGACAAAGAAAGTCTGGCAGTTGGCTAACATTTGTACGCAGAGACTTTAGAGTGTACCTAGGATGTGTACAGAGGCGTACGAAGGGTTTGGGCTTGGTAGTCTGTATACCTGCCTAGGAAGCAGAAGCGCCCTTTCCACTGTTATCGTAGCCACAGCGGTGGTAACAGAGAGTGATGCTAGCTCCAAAAAGTGGGAACTAAAGGTCTATGATCACATAGTAACGTGTGTGAGTTGCACATGTATGGATCATAAAAAGCATGCATAACATATATTCATAACTAGGTCATATGCACCATAGATCCTTATCATATAAATTAGTATGAGCTTTTTTATATGATAAGATATATTTGAAAACCTTAACTTATAAGTTTGTATGGGCATTCATATAAGTTAAGGTAGTTCTATGATGGTAGCTTAGTAGTATCATATTCTACTTGCTATTCTTTACTTGTTTACTTACAACACCTTACTTACTTTCTGTACAGTTCTTCATACTTACATGTAATATTCACCTAGAACTGCTAGAGTAGAAATAGATTGATACTTTATATACTTGGTAGTATAACTCCATTGTCACCTGCTTCTTTTTACACCCCTTGTTGTCATCCGCTTCGTCCTCCCGCCCGGTACCTATGATTTGCGGGGGAGAGGTGTGGAGGAAATGACTTAGTCTTTATGACTAACGGACGGTTGTGACCAAATCATTTTAGGAGCTCGAGGAGATGGAGTACCAGCACGACCAGCAGGACGAGGTGGCAGGACGTGAGGTGCTGATACCACCACCAATTACTACTACTACTGCAGCCCGTAGCCTGTTTGGATGACTTTACTGATGATAGATTAGCTTCCACATGTTGTCATTTTGAGAGAGAGATTTGATATCATGTACATGGCATAAGCCCTTTTCTCTTTTCTTTATTGTACTCATTTTGACTCGTTTGTACATACATTTTTATTATAAATGGTAGTGCTGTGACTTGTGGACTAGCTGTTATATACATTGCTTTTATACTTCTATTTCTCTATTTATCGAACAAGTTATATGATCGTACAAGCCGGCAGGATCGGCGTCTTGCGGTGTCAACTAACCCGTAAGTTAGTGTCACCATAAGGTGGCGGTTCTGGGCATAAGACCAGGAGCCTCCTTGGTAAGGGGTCTTACAAAACATACTTGGAGGTGGAAGCCTCCTGAGAGCAATAGATATAGGGCATCTCCATCTCCTTTGCCTTGGGTACCAAAGTTTTTTCTTTTGACGCTTTCTTATAATTGAGTCCATGAACATAAGGACCATAATTCCGAAGTTGAATTTCTTAATAATGTGTTTTTTATAAAACTGGCACCATAGTCTCGCGGACGTTTCCATCCCTGGTATCGCTTCTTGGGCTCTACATAAGTAGGCCTAGCAAGAAGACCGTAAGACGACTCAAGGTCAAACTTGTTCATCGGGAAGATTACCTTCTTAAACGAGGGTTGACCTAGTGGTGCCTTTCCCTTTTCTTTGGCACTGGATTTCTTGGCAGCCTTACCTTTACCAGTAATGTGTCCAGGACCACTACCCTTCTTCAGAGCTTAAAACTCATCGATGAGGGGAAGAATAGTCTTCGTCTTGGAGTAAATTTCCACAATTTTTCTCTCCACCAAGAGCTTTTCCTCAAGCTCATCAAGATATTTCTCCATCAGACTCAATGTTTCAGCAGAGCATTTGAGTTCCTCTTTCAAGGAGTGGAGTTCCTCTCCGAGAGGAAGTAATTTTGCAATTTCTTCCTTCAGACTGGTTTCCACTACCTTGAGTGAGGCAATCTCTTTCAACTGCATTTTGACTACCTTGCGACATTTGTCAAACTCTTTCAAAAGGTTCTCATGCTGAAAAATTAATTCAGAATCCTCTTCCTCAAAAGAATAGACTTCATGACCATTAGTTAATGTTTTTGATTCCGAGTGCATCGTGTGCGAGTTTACCTTCTCGTGATACTCTGAGTCTCCAACTTCTTTGTCTAATAGAGCCATAAGCCTGAAGTAAGCTTCTTCATCCTCTGAGCTGGATTCACTGGAGTCACTATCTCAAAAAGTCTTAGACTTCTTAGCGACAAAGCTTTTATCTTCTTTCCTCTTATCCTTGAAGGATCTCTTGTCCTCTCTCTTGGATCCTTCCTTCTTCTTGTAGGGACACTCCGCAATCATGTGTCCTAACTTATTACAACAGTAGCTAACAATGTCGGAGGAAAACTGTTTACTTTGTTTAGCATTATACCTGTCCACTATGTTATAGCTTTTCCTAGCACGATCACCATCACGACATGATCTCCTGAATTCAGATGAGGTTGACAGATTTTTCATCTGTCTCCTCTTGCTGAGCAGTTTCTTGAACTGCTTAGAGATTATGGATAACTCCCCATCAGATAGCTCAGAGCCTGATGTGCTTGGCTCAGAGTCTTATACGGTGTCTGGGGCATGTGTCCTTACTTGTGACATGGCTTTTGACTTCCTCAAACCTTCAACCTTCAGGGTAACTGACTTCTCTCTACTTGTAGTCCTGCTTCTTCTATCCTCCTTCTTTCTGGTGTTCATTTGAAGCTTGTAGAAGAGCAACTTTCCAAACAGGTTCTGAGGATCAATCTCAGGAGCTTCCCAAACTCCCTAATGGATACCAGTTTAGTGTCCCAGTCCTTTGTCAAGGATCTGAGGAATTTGTTATTCAATTCACCATTAGTGAAGGTGCGGCCATAGTTTCTTTGACCGTTGACAATCTTAAAGAATTTCTTGAAGTTGTCAGCAATTGAGTCATTTGGTCCCTGCTTTAATGCTTCGTACTCTTGATTCAGCAGCGATCTGCGATCATCTCTGCTTCTTCTATTCCTTATATTAGAACTGCAAGGTAGTCCCACATATCCGTGGCAAATTTGCAGTGGAATAAAATTTGTAACATCGAATCATCTACTACACTGGCTGTAACGTCCCAATTCGCGCTAGGCCCCTCACACATGTTCTGAGTCAAGAGACTCAACTCGGGCTCGGGGTGCACTGACGCGAGGTTTCAGGTGCATTGAATAACTGTAGGGTTAGGTTCAAGGATACCCCAACCAGTAGCCGAGATGAGGGAACTCGGCCAAGTAAAAATCGACGGGAATGGAGGTTGATGCTCGTCGATCGTCGAGAATGGAGGTTGATACTCGACGATTCGACGGGTATCGGTGGTCGATACCCGCCGGACTCAGAACTGTAGTAGGTTAAGGGAAAATCGTCGAGAATGCCTGACGATTCTCACCGATCGCCGAGAATACCCGGTGATACCCACCGACCGTCGAGTATCGCCAATTGATACTCAACGCACACAATGACAGGATGTCCGATAAAACGGCTAAGGGAAAATTGTCGAGTATCATTGTTGATACTCGACGAATTCGTCGAGAATGACCTGCTAATACTCGTCGATCGACGGGAATCACTGGCTGATTCCCGCAGAATTTGACTTATGCGTTTTCTGCGCCCAGGCAGATTCACCGGCTTGTACAGACGGACCGAACCGGACTCCGGGATTCGTGCTAATGATCTGTGGACCGGTCACTTAAAATGAAACCTAATTTGGGCGGTCAAATTAGAGAGTGACACGTGGCGGAAGGGACTTAACCTAATATGTAATATAAAAGGGAGTAAACTAAACCCTAGCCATCGGATCCGATCATTCTTGCAGAGCCGTCACTATGCAAAGCCGACGGGAGCGGAAGAGGAGGATATCACGGGTCGCCGGAGCCGGATTCTGGAGGAAAAGCTCCGCCGTTTCCGTGGAAGAACACTGCTAACGAAGGCAAGGATGCCGCGGAGAAGGGTAACGCGATCCATGGCCGGCAACGGAGGAAACGCCGGAAATGAAGTGAGTTTCCTCCCCTCTCCCTTGGTGCTAGATCTGTAGCTATTCTTAGGCGAGACATAGACTCAAAAGAGTCTTGATGTGTGAGATGAAGCTTTCTAGGAAGGCCATGCTAGAACTTGTGTTCTAAAGCTTAGTCATCTTCAACCTCTCCTCGTTTCAAAGTGATGATAGGGGTGGTCTCGTAAAGAGTAAATGGCATCAAGAGGGAGAATAAGGGTGGAGGGACTTCTGGTTGTGATTTTGGAGAAAATCGCTTGAGGAGGAAGATGAACGGATGCCGTTCACTTTGCTTCAAGATGCGTGCAGAATCTGTGTTCTACATGCAACGACCTTCTTGCCTACTTTTAAGCAAGAAAGGGTCGGATCTGGGCTTTCGACTAAACACAAAAGTCGTAGCCCTTGAAATTACCTTTCCAACGAGTGGTTGCACGTTTCCAGGAGATACCTGTAGCCACGGGAAAGTCCGTTTGAATCCTCTGTGGTTGGGAGTTAATGCCCAGGAAATCTGTATCCTGTACGCAGTAGACTTCGAGTTGGATTTCTGGTATGATGTAACCAGAACTGGGCTTTTGACTAAACACGAAAGTCGTAGCCCTTGAAATTACCTTTCTAATGAGTGGTTCCACGTTTTCAGGCGATACCTGTAGCCATGGGAATCCCCAGTCAAAGTTGCTGACCAGATTACATATAATTCTAGGTGATTACAATATGAACTTGGATTCGATGGAATAGATGTTGCAATACATCTCGAGGTTGGGTGAATTTTTTGTGTTAATAACCGAGGTAATGTGAGGGTTGATGTTTGAGGACTTGAATTCCTATGCCGAGATGTGAATAGAGCCTAAGTGAAAGAAAGGCTTTGTTATATTTGGTAGATCACCATTATGCGCATTATCTATAATATGTTGAATTCATGTGGAAGGATTTGTAAATGATTAAACTATGGCACTGATGTATAATGAATTGATGGAAGGGAATGGATAGTCCAATGCTTAGAGTGTCGTCTCCCTACGGGTAGCATTGTGGAAGTTAACAAGTGCGGTGTAGACCGTCACTAATGGGAATGAAGTTGAGTTGGATAAAATTGGACGGTTGGGCTTGGTCCTCGGTGTTCATGTCTCGGGGCTCCTTCCGTGCCACGTGAATGGTTGGGCTTGGTCCTCGGTGTTCACGTCCCGAGGCTCCATCCGTATTTGTTAGATGGTTGGGCTTGGTCCTCCTGCTTTCTCCAAGGCTCCTCCCATGCCATGAATTGTGGAATTGCATGCGGTGTGAGTCGACACGCGATGTCGTAATCCCGGGTTAAGGATAGTGTGGCAGGTCTATGGGCTCGCCAATCGTCACACCGATGGGAGTTGACAGTTAGACCTTGGGCGATTGGGCTTGGTCCTCGGTGTTCACGTCCCGAGGCTCCTTCCGTGCCAAGTGAACGGTTGGGCTTGGTCCTCGTGCTCATTTCCGAGGCTCCTTCCGTGTCATACCATAGGCCAGTCGGGGCTAGGATCTTGGTGCATATTTACCCGAGAGAACCCGCTGAGCCGTAGTACGCATGTGAGCTCTGCTATTGTGTTCTTAGCGTTGAGGCGTACGGAGGCCTAGGCCAGGTAGTGTGGAGACCAGCCTAGTAGTGGAGATGCCCGCTCTACTGTCACCATTTGGCCACGACGGTTGATGCCTGAGAGGTTTGCTACCTGCTCGAACAGTGGGAACTATAAGTCTGTATCGACATAGCGATTGCATGTGCCTGATCATGGGTGCGTCATTGCATTGCATACATAGCATTGCACTTCATTACATACACAAGACCCTCATCGTATAAGTTTGTATGGGCACTCCTATACGATGAGTTACTTTCTGCTGAACGACCCTCAACTTATATGCTTGTATGGGCACCCATATAAGTTGAGTTACTTACTGTTCTAGATATATACTCTCTTGCTGCTGTAGATTGTAGATTTGTAAAATAAGACCCTGTTCATTTGTATACTGTTTCTATTGCTATTTATGATATGTACACATACTTCACCTGCTTGTACTACTGATATATATTTATTGTACTTGTCCTTTTCTCCGCCCGGTGCTGAGGAGTCGCCGGGGGAGCGGATGTGAAACCACTTAGTCTTTTTGACTAACGGTTGCTACGTCTTCCCTTTTTAGGAGGAAACCCCGTAGGTGGAGCAGCAGGCTATGCAGACGGACAGCCAGGCCAGGGTGACAGGGCCTGAAGGGACGGTACCGTCGCTACCGTCGGTTACAGATGTGAGTGAGAGAGAGATTTTGTTGTAGCCCTTCGGGGCAATTTTGTTCTCGTACTCTGATATTAGAAGCTTGTTGTAGCTTCTTTATTTATAATATTATGGACATATGCTTGGTGTGGATTTGACTTTCATATTAATATGGTTGGGTTGGCAGTTATTCTCTGATATTGGTTGTAGCCGACAGAGTAGGCGTCCTGTGGTACAGGCTAGCCCAAGTGCTAGTACTACCGCAAGGCGGCTGTTCTAGGCATAAGACCCCTCTCGTGCCGTGTTTTGTGTTCCGGGAGGGGGGTCTTACAAATGGTATCAGCTTGCTACTATCCTCCAAGACGAAAGTCACTTAACAATGGTGCCACCCCCGTTTGATTGGTCAGTTTGGGGACAAGCTGACTTAGCGGAAGCAGTGGTGTGCCCATATGTAATTCACACTAAGTTGTCCATCTTTAACCTTAGATTAGCCAACCTAACCCTAGGTTTGTACCTTATGTGTAGATCCCAGCACATGTTGAGCCAGTAAGGGGCACCCCCGCCCCATCCGTACCTACACAATTCCAACAATCAGAGCTGGGGCAGACGCTCACAGCTATTCTGGACGCCTTTAGGTCCCAATCTCAGCAGACACCTGTACAACAACAGGGTCCGGGATCTAGTTGGTTAAGCGTTTTCCGAGCTCTCTCCCCTCTCGCTTATATTGGGACAGAGTCGGCAGTGCGTACGGAAGAGTGGCTCGACACTATACAAGAGTTGTTGGCAGGAATAAGATGTCCAAACAACATGGCGGTGACCCTTGTGGTGACACTCTTAGAGCTGCACGCCAAAAGGTGGTGGAAGTCCCTCATGGGCTCCACTTTTCGTGGAAGAGTGTACACGAACATTAGTTGGAGCGAATTCTCCGAAGCCTTCTTAGAGCATTTCATCCCCTCGGCCGCTCGGGATGGTCTAGAAGAGAGATTTTTGCAACTAAAGCAAGGGTCCATGTCGGTGACGGAGTACCAATGGGAGTTTCAGCACCTGGCTAGATTCGCCGACTCCTATGAGCTGGATGATAGAGGGTACGCCAAACGATTCTACAAAGGCTTGCGAGATCCCCTAAGGCAAGCCCTTTTGTTTATAGCGGACTCTAGTCTGGCGGAGATTATTGATATGGCAAAGAGATTGGAAGAGGACCACTTGGGAAGTGGTAAGAGGCCAGCGGAAGGCGTGATGGAAGCAGGCCCCAGCAACAGAAGGAGATTTGACAATAAAAGAGGAAGAGGATATCAGAGGGGTGGTGGGCGTTTCCCCCAGAACTTTAGAGAGGAGCGCCCGGTTCCACAACCGCCAGCATTACCTCCACCTCCACAGTTTCAGCAACACGGCGGAAGACAGGAACGGGTGTGCTTTGAATGCAACCGACCGGGCTACATTCGATGCTACTGCCCGCAACTATTTGGAGATGCGCCTTTCGCTCTCCCTCCAGCAGCCCCGCGGGGGAGAGGGTATGTGTATGGTCGAGGACGAGGACCACGAGGAAGAAACCCTGGACTCGCTCGAGATCAGATGTATGCCCTGGACATGACTCAAGAGCGGAACCCTCAAGAGATGATTGCAGGTACGATTTGAATTAGTCATTTTGCTTCCATTAATATCCTCTAGGTTCTTGAGATATACTAGACGTCTAGCTTGAGTATTATTAATGACAATTAGGCACCGTGATGGTCAGCGGGAAACCGGCTTATACGTTATTTGACAACGGTGCCTCACATTCATTCGTGTCTGAAGACTTCATCAAAGATATACACGGAGTGCAATATTTCACTGGTATTGCTCGAAGAGTACGCCTCCCAGACGGATCTGAGATGACGGCAACCGCAAAGTGTGAGTTAGAGATAACCATTGGGGGAAAGACCTTTGATACCCCTGCCACAATTTTGAGAATACCAGAGTTCGACCTCATTCTGGGTATGGCGTGGCTGGATTGGCACCATGCAAGAATCGACTGTGCGGAGAAGCGTATCTATTTGAGACATGGGGATACTAATGTAGTCTTCCAAGGTATAAATTTCGCACCACGAATATTGTTATCCTCAATCCAGACCTTGAAAGCTCATATGAGAGGGGATGAAGTCTACATGATACGATTCGAACTAAAAGAGATGAAGGTAGATGTGAAGGATGTACGGGTAGCACAGGATTTCCCTGAGGTATTTCTCGAGAAATTCCCAGGGTTACCCCCGCATGGAGAAGTGGATTTTCAGATTAAGCTTGTACCAGGAGCTAAGCCTGTCTCCAGGACCCCTTATCGGATGGCCCCAAAAGAACTTGCGGAGTTTAGAGTGCAATTGCAGGAGTTGGTAGAATCAGGGTTTGTTCGCCCCAGTTCCTCGCCTTGGGGAGCCCCTGTTCTATTCGTCAAGAAGAAAGATGGAACCCTACGTTTATGTATAGACTATCGGGAACTCAACCGACTGACAGTACGGAACACCTACCCGTTACCTCGGATCGATGAGTTGTTCGACCAACTGGTGGGAGTGCATTGGTTCTCCAAGCTAGACTTGCGAACGGGGTACTACCAATTGAGAATACAGGAGGATGATATACAGAAAACGGCTTTCAGCTCAAGGTACGGCTTATATGAGTTCACAGTGATGCCGTTTGGACTCACCAATGCCCCATCAGCTTTCATGAGCTTGATGAATAAAGTGTTTGAGCCCTACTTAGATGTCTTCGTCATTGTGTTCATTGATGAGATCCTGGTCTACTCGAAGACGGAGGAAGAACATGCCGGACATTTGGCCTTGGTACTAGAGAAGTTAAAGGAGCACGCCCTGTTCGCCAAGTTTAGCAAGTGTGAATTCTGGCTTAGGGAAGTTGCTTTCTTGGGTCACGTAATCAGTGGGGCTGGACTAGCTGTGGATCCGGCCAAGGTGCGTGCCGTGAAGGAGTGGTCACCTTTGAAGTCAGCGGCCGATGTGAGGAGTTTTCTTGGACTTGCCGGATACTACTGCAAGTTCGTAAAAGGATTCTCCAAGATTGCCCTCACGCTTACTTCCTTGACAAAGAAAGGAGTGCCATTTGAGTGGACACCCCAGTGTGAAGCGGCATTCCAGGAATTGAAGGATAGACTTACCTCCGCCCCCATCCTTGTCCTTCTGTCTGGGAAGGAAGGATTCCAAGTTTACACGGACGCGTCTTATCAGGGGTTGGGAGCGGTGTTGATGCAGCACGGGCACGTAATTGCTTATGCTTGAAGACAATTGTAGAAGCATGAAATCAATTACCCGGTGCATGATTTGGAGCTAGGAGCGGTGGTGTTCGCCTTGAAGGTATGGAGGCATTATCTATACGGCGTCCACTGCGAAATCTTCTCGGATCATAAAAATTTGAAGTACGTCCATACCCAGAAGGAATTGAACTTAAGACAACGGCGGTGGTTAGAGTTTCTATGCAACTATGAGTTCACCTTGAACTACCACCCCGGAAAAGCAAACTCGGTAGCCGATGCGTTGAGTAGGAAAGTACCCGGCTCGAACCCAGAATCTCGATTGATGAGCATGGAGTTGGCACGGATGATCGAGGAGATGGACATCACCTTAATATTTAAAGCTTCTTCGGAATATACGGAGTACCTGTCCAGCATGAGCATAGTTTGTGATATCCAGGACCGGATCCGAGTGGAGCAAGGATTGGATGCGGCTTTGGCCCCGGCAATAAATTTAATCGAAGACGGGACTACCGACGAGTACACACTAAAGGATGGCCTCGTTTACTTTCGCGGCCTACTCTACATTCCCAAAGGTGGCAGAATCCGGGAGGATATTATGAGAGAAGCACATTGCTCTCAATATTCCGTGCACCCAGGAATTTCAAAGATGTACGCCGGCTTACGGAAGACGATGTGTTGGCCAGGGATGAAGAAAGATGTCCGGTACTTTGTCACGCATTGTGAAGCCTACCAAAGAGTGAAGGCGGAATGTAGGAGCCCCGGTGGCCTGTTGCAGTCATTGCCAATCTCCGAATGGAAGTTCGAGGATATATCCATGGACTTCGTACATGGGCTACCTCGCTCCCGCTCAGGGAATGATTCAGTGTGGGTGATCGTTGATCGCCTGACGAAGGTTGCCCGGTTCATTCCTATGAAGAAGGAGGCTCATGTGGATGTCTTGGTACGCCTGTTTGTGGAACAATTTGTACGGTATCACGACGTACCCAAGACGATAGTTTCGGACCGTGATGTTCGTTTCACCTCCAAGGCGTGGAAGGCGGTACAGACGTATTTGGGCTCACGTCTTACCTTCAGTACCGCATTTCATCCTCAGACGGACGGACAGTCTGAGCGGACCATCCGAACATTGGAAGATCTGTTGAGGTTGTGTGTGATAGATAGGGGAGAGCCGTGGGAAAGACTCTTGCCCTTGGTGGAATTCTCCTATAACAATAGCCATCAAGCTAGTATTGGCATGACGCCCCATGAAGCCCTATATAGAAGGAGGTGTAGGACCCCCCTTGTCTTGGGTGCATGATGAAGACCCGAAGACTTTGGGAATTGAGTACATAGATGACACTGATGCGGTGGTTAGGCTGATAAGGGATCACATGTTGGAGGCTCAAAGTCGGCAGGCGCAGTATTACAATGCAAGGCACCGTATGGTGGAATTTCAAGTGGGTGATAAGGTGTTTCTAAAAATCCGGCCGATGCATGGAGTGTCATGAGTGCGAGGAGTGAAGAAGCTCAGTCCACGATATGTTGGGCCCTATGTCATATTGGAAATGGTTGGCCCTTTGGCCTACCGGCTGGAGCTACCGCCCGAGCTAGAGAATCTCCACGATGTGTTCCATGTATCGTCGCTTCGGAAGGCATTGTTGCGGCCCGAATAATACATCCCCACAACTGATGGTATTGTGGCGTCTGACAGATCTGTGCGACTGGAGTCGGTGCGGATCGTTGATAATGAGATAAGAACCTTGCGCCGCAAAAGTGTCCCCTTGGTAAAAGTGCTATGGTCTAATCATGGGAAGGAGGATTCACATGGGAGCCAATGGATTTGATGCAAAGATGCTACTCGGAGTTGTTTGCTTCAGGTAATTTTATTTAAAAGCATATTTGGTTTTCTATATGCTTTACTCCCCACGACCTCAGCCTGATTTTGGGGACGAAATCTTTTTATTTTGTTTATAGGATTTGTAACGTCCCAATTCGCGGTAGGCCCCTCACACGTGTTCTGAGTCAAGAGACTCAACTCGGGCTCGGGGTGCACTGACGCGAGGTGTTAGGTGCATTGAATAAGTGTAGGGTTGGGTTCAATGATACCCCAACCAGTAGCCGAGATGAGGGAACTCGGCCAAGTAAAAATCGACGGGAATGGAGGTTGATGCTCGTCGATCGTCGAGAATGGAGGTTGATACTCGCCGATTCGACGGGTATCGGTGGTCGATACCCGCCGGACTCAGAACTGCAGTAGGTTAAGGGAGAATCGTCGAGAATGCCTGACGATTCTCACCGATCGCCGAGAATACCCGGTGATACCCACCGACCGTCGAGTATCGCCAACTGATACTCAATGCACACAATGACAGGATGTCCGATAAAACGGCTAAGGGAAAATCGTCGAGTATCATTGTTGATACTCGACGAATTCGTCGAGAATGACCCGCTAATACTCGCCGATCGACGGGAATCACTGGCTGATTCCCGTGGAATTTGACTTGTGCGTTTTCTGCTCCCAGGCAGATTCACCGGCTTGTACAGGCGGACCGAACCGGACTCCGGGATTCGTGCTGAATGATCCGTGGACCGGTCACTTCAAATGAAACCTAATTTGGGCGGTCCAATTAGAGAGTGACACGTGGCGGAAGGGACTTAACCTAATATATAATATAAAAGGGAGTAAACCAAACCCTATCCATCGGATCCGATCATTCTTGCCGAGCCGTCACTGTGCAAAGCCGACGGGAGCGGAAGAGGAGGATATCGTGGGTCGCCGGAGCCGAATTCTGGAGGAAAAGCTCCGCCGTTTCCGTGGAAGAACACTGCTAACGAAGGCAAGGATGCCGCGGAGAAGGGTAACGCGATCCATGGCCGGTAACGGAGGAAACGCCGGAAATGAAGTGAGTTTCCTCCCCTCTTCCTTGGTGCTAGATCTGTAGCTATTCTTAGGCGAGACATCTGTAACATCCCATTTCCGGCTAGACCCCTAGGAGTCGGTTGGTCGTGACAGAACCCTAGGAAGCCCAAAAATTGAAATAAATCGACCAAGATTTCGGGTCACCGGTTGGTCACGCCAGTGACCGACCCGTCACGCCCGTGACCTAGGGCGTGACTCCTTCGACGATCGTCGATCTCAGGGAGACGATCGTCGGGCGCAAAATTTTTAACCCGGCCCTGTCACGCCCGTGACCAAGGTGTCACGCCCGTGACCTAGGGCGTGACCACCCTTCGACGACCGTCGATCTCAGTTCGACGGTCGTCGACCTCAGAATTTGCCATTCGGGCATGTCATGCCCGTGACCAAGGTGTCACACCCGTGACCTAGGGCGTGACCACCCTTCGACGACCGTCGATCTCAGTTCGACGGTCGTCGACCTCAGAATTTGCCATTCGGGCATGTCACGCCCGTGACCAAGGTGTCACGCCCGTGACCTAGGGCGTGACCACCCTTCGACGACCGTCGATCTCAGTTCGACGATCGTCGACCCCAGAATTGGCCACCCGGGCCTTTCACGCCCGTGACCTATGTGTCACGCCTGTGACGTTGACCGAAACGACGGTTCAGGCCCGAAATTATTCTAACACGCGTGGTAATAAGTGCTGGTGTGGGAAGTTACACCAGGAGTAATTACAGGCCGTTTTTCCTTCTGTAATTATATAATAAAGGAGGAAGTGCTGGTCCAATAGGAATCTGTTGGAATACCCTATTACTATTTGGGTCAGGATGACTATATTTCTATAGGGATTTTGTGTTGTGACCTCCTTGTTGTTATAAAGGTCACATAGGTTAGTTAGAGTCGACTTCAGCTTGACGCAGAGTCGACCTCAGCTCGACGCAGAGTCGACCTCAGCTCGACGTGGAGTCGACCTCAGCTCGACGTTCCGTCAAGCCCAGTTCTGCTTTCTGAACCCACTCTCTGGCCGACGTGTGTCGTGCTCAGATCGACGTTTTATTGTGAGCTCGACGTTTTCCAGGCTCCCGTCAGTTTTGAATAGGAATTCAAATTCCTTCTGTCAGAATAATTAATGCTGAAGATTTATTGGCCGTTACAGCAAATCTGGTGCATGGCTCAAGGAATTTTTTAAGGAATGTTTGCCTGACACTTCCTTTTGAGACATGGACATTTAAGGAAAGCATTTAATGCTTGCTACCAACGGCTATCAAAGACTCAGAAGAAGAACACAGAGATATTATTTCTATCAGTCAACAGAGAACAACAGGACTTCTTCTTCTTGCTCGATGTGATATTCATTCAAGCTTACACACAGGAATTCTGATTGCTTCAGACACAACCATCCAACTTGTTTGGATCATCTTTTGCTGGAGCAGATCAGATCATTGAAGACCTGTCACCCTTGTGCAAAGCTCTCCTTCCTGAACTACTTCTTGATCTCAGGGGGAGCTTTGACAACATCAACAGATCCACTTTGCTTCTCTCTACTTATTGATAGAGAAGACAACATCAGCTTTTTCTTTTTCTTTCTGTACAGGGTTTTAACTCCCTTCAAAAGTTACCTTTGGTTTTGCTGAAACCTGGTCAAAAATCAGCCCTTTGGTTTGTGAGAACCTGGTCAAAAACTCTCTGGTGCTCAAGACACCGGATCAACTCATCTTGAAGTGGATTCCTATCTAGGGTGATAGAAGAGTGGACTACCCAAGATTTTGGGGAACCACTATAGCTCCTTGTGTATTCTGGTTGCTTGTTTCTTTGTGTTTTGCTTTGTGCTGTGATTCTCTTCTTACTTTGATTAATTACTATAGCACCATACACTAAGTAAATCTAAGCCTTCTCTCCATACAAGTTTTAATTTGCAAAACTATTTTAAATCACTCTATTCACCCCCCCCCCCCCCTCTAGAGTTAGGATTGATCTTATCCCTCACTTTCAATTGGTATCAGAGGGAGGTTGATCATTCATACAGGCTAACACCTGGATCAAAAGATCTCTGATAAGATCATTTCTCTCAAAAGGGTTATTTCTTTTAGTTTTACTTATCTTTAAAACTCATGGCACAAAACAAGGACTTTGCTAGCACCAGACCTCCTATGTGCAATCTCTCTAAGTTTGCACTATGGAAGGCAAGGATTAGACTTTACATGAATTCATTTGATGAGGACATCTTTAATTCTGTGTTGTCAGATTGTCCAAGGCCTCCCACAGGAACAAGTACATCAGCTGTTCCTCCTCCTTCAGGAACTGATGCTGACATAAGAAAGTGGAAGGCAGCAGATGCTAAAGCCATGAACATCTTGGCTCAAACCATGTCAGATGACATTTTCCAGAAAGTAGCTGAATGCAATACTGCCAAAGAGATCTGGGAAAAACTTTCAGAAATGTATCAGGTTCTGCAGATGAAAGAAAGGATAAGAGATCTTACCTCATCACCCAGTATGAGAACTTCAAAAAGGCAGAGTCTGAGTCAGTTGCTGACATGTACAACAGACTGAGTCTAATCATCAGTGAGCTTAGATCACTAGATAAGGACATATCTCTCACTGAGATAAATGACAAGATACTGACTTGTTTCCCTAGCTTTTGGGACTCAAGAATCTGGTCAATTAAAGATGGAAGGAATGTCTGTGAGTTATCCACAGAAGCTCTTCTAGGAAAGCTCAAGAGTTATGAGCAATTCATTAAGAAGAGAGAAGAAGAGGAGAAGATATCCACACCAACTAAAAAGGTTGAGAAAACCATTGCCTTCAAGGCACAGGAAGAACAACCTAAAGAAAAGGTGTTGGGAAATGAAGAGCTTATGAGCCTACTTGTCAAAAGGTTCAATAAGCTGAATAAAAAGAACTTCAGAAGATGGTCATCCAAAGACAAAGACAAGCCAAGGTATGACAGATCTACTAATAAAGATATTATCTATTTTGGCTGCAGTAAACCAGGACACATTGTCCCCAACTGTCCAGAAAATCAAGATAAGGACAGAAGGGACAAGAAGGAAAGAAAAGATAAAGGAAGGATAAGGAGTCAAGGAAGTACCATGACAAGCCCTCCTCCAGCAACAGCAAGCACACCAGAAAAGGATTTGTGGCTGAATCCTGGAGTGACTCTGATGAGTCTGATTCATCATCCAGCTCTAGTGATGATGAGGATGATGCAGAAGAAAAAGGATTCTGCATGATGGCCATCAATGCATCTCAAAAGAATACTGATTCAGAGCTTGATGCTGACCACCTATCTGATCAGGAACTTACTGAGGATCAGGTAAAGACCTATCCAATTGAGAACCAGCAGTGGTACTTGGACAGTGGGTGCTCAAAGCACATGACTGGCAACAAGGAGAACCTTGTGTCCTTCAAAGCCAAACATGGACCCAAAGTAATCTTTGGAGATTCAAACTTTGGACAAACAAAAGGCTATGACCAAGTCAAGATAGGGTCAATTACATTCAAGAAAGTGGCCTATGTGGAAGGACTAAAGCATAACTTAATCAGCATCAGCCAGCTATGTGATGCTGGTTATCAGGAGAAGGAGACTTCTACCATAAGCAATTTGCAGGAACATTCAATTTCAGAAAATCTGAAGCAGCTTACCATCACAGACAAAGATTCATTACCTTCAACAATTCAACAAGACGCTGAACTTAGTGACAATGAAGAGGAATCTCAGGTTTTGGAAAGCTCAAATGGTCAACAAATTGAAGAACCAGTTGTTGTTCCATAAGAGAAAACAACAACACAGGTTGGTGCACCATCAACACCCCTTGTTGATTTAGTAACAACAAGAGATCACCCAATTTCACAAGTAATTGGAGATATCTCAGTAGGTGTGCAAACAAGGAATCAAGTTAATCACAATATTATGCGCACTTGCTTTCTTTCTCAAATTGAGCCTCAAACAATACAAGATGCAGAGCAAGATCCAAACTGGATCATTGCAATGCAAGAGGAGTTGAATCAATTTGAAAGGAATAAAGTTTGGGAATTAGTACCAAGACCAAGGAACCAGCAAATTGTTGGAACCAAATGGGTATTCAGGAACAAGTTGGATGATCAAGGAATAATTGTGAGAAACAAGGCAAGACTTGTTGCACAAGGATATTGCCAAGAAGAAGGGATTGATTATGACCAAACCTTTGCACCAGTTGCAAGGTTGGAGGCCATAAGAATCTTTCTTGCATATGCAGCTCACAAGAGATTCAAGGTATATCAGATGGATGTCAAGAGTGCATTTCTCAATGGAGACATCAAGGAAGAGGTTTATGTAAAGCAACCTCCAGGTTTTATCTCTCCAACCTCTCCTGATCATGTTTTTAAACTGTATAAAGCTTTATATGGTCTCAAGCAAGCTCCTAGAGCATGGTATGAGACCTTAGCTTGTTTTTTATTGGAAAATGATTTTAAAAGGGGTAGAGTAGACCAAACTCTCTTTATTAGAACCCATAGGTCCCATATCCTACTAGTACAAATTTATGTAGATGATATCATATTTGGGTCTACTGATTCAAACTTATGCAAAAAGTTCTCACAACTTATGCATTCAAAGTTTGAAATGAGTAGCATGGGTGAGCTTGCTTTCTTTCTAGGATTGCAAGTTAAACAACATGTGGATGGCATTTTTATTTCTCAAACCAAGTATGCAAGAGAACTGGTTAAGAAATTTGGAATGTCTGAAGCATCTTCTATGAAAACACCTATGCCTACAAATATTGTTTTAGATGCTGATGAATCTGGAAAACCAGTTGATCAGACAAACTATAGAGCAATCATTGGCTCATTACTTTATCTAACAGCTAGTAGACCAGACATAATGTTTGCTACATGCATTTGTGCTAGATTCCAAGTAAGCCCTAGAGAGTCCCACCTCACATTAGTTAAGAGGATTCTTAGGTATGTAAAAAGTTGTCCTAATCTAGGTCTCTGGTATCCACATGACTCAGGATTTGATCTAACTGGATTTTCAGATTCTGATTATGCTGGATGTAGAGTAGACAGGAAAAGCACCAGTGGAACTTGTCAATTCCTTGGTGATAGACTTGTCTCCTGGTTTTGTAAGAAACAAACTTCTGTGTCCACATCAACTGCTGAAGCTGATTACATGGCTACAGGCAGTTGTTGCTCATAGATTTTGTGGATTCAAAACCAGCTCCTAGACTATGGCTATAACTTAGAGATGTCTAAAATTTTTTGTGATAATACTAGTGCAATTTGCATTGCACAAAATCCAGTTCTCCATAGTAGGACTAAGCACATAGAGATCAAACATCACTTCTTAAGGGATAATGTAGAAAAGAAGAAAATTGCACTAAAATACATTTCCACTGAACTACAAAGAGGAGATATTTTCACCAAGCCCTTGGATGAAAAGAAGCACTTCTTCTTCCTCAATCAGTTGGGAATGCTAGATGGAGACAGTATAAATTAAAACTCCAAGATTTTGA
Source organism: Platanthera zijinensis (assembly GCA_039513925.1). Lineage (NCBI taxonomy): Eukaryota > Viridiplantae > Streptophyta > Magnoliopsida > Asparagales > Orchidaceae > Platanthera > Platanthera zijinensis. The sequence continues at coordinate 34,726,894 of CM077094.1, forward strand.
AACCCATAATTAACAGGAATAGGAAAAATTTCATTTTAAAATTCCTCTGTCTGAGTGGTTTCTTTGAGCTCTGAACTAAGCTCGACGCTGCGTCGAACTAAGATCGACGATCCGTCGCCCTCAAAAGCATCGAACGTCGAGCTCAACTTCTAGCGTTGAACTAAGTTCACAGCTCCCTGGCTTCTTGAGTTTTTCTCCCTTCAGTCGACGCCTTTGTTCAACGTCGACCTGAGCTCGACGTATAGCATTAGCCCAAGCGTCGAACGTCGACCTAAGCTGCACGCTGTTGAGTCGTTTCAGTTCTCCTAGAGCCTTAGAGCGTCGACCTGAGCTCGACGTTCTTTCCATTTCTGCGTTGAACCCTAGTATAAAATCATTCTTCTCCGTCGTTCGCAGTTGCACTCTCATATTTTTTGCTCAAGCTTTCTCCCTCCAAATCCTTTACTCTTGATCTTGGAAGGTATCTATTTGCAGGATAATGGCAATTGCTGCAGGTGTATTGGCGGTAATGAAGTTTGATTCAGGTTTTGACATCGACATCGACTCCTTTGATGGATCATCGCAGAATTTTCTGGATATTCTGGAGCTATTCAAAGAGCAGCACCTGGTTAACTTCATGACAACCAGGATTCCTCTTCCAGAATCTGAAATCAAAGAGTGGATTTTTACTGCAGTGAATTCAGATAACAGTACAATGACTGGAACAATTTCAGGGAATGAGGTAGCCATTTCTCCTCAAATCATTTCAGAGGTTTTCGGTTTTGCTGTTGGAGATGATGAGATAGAACTCTATATGGAAGAGTTTGCTGTGATGCTAGACAGAATGGGGCATAATTCTGGTAACCCCTCTAAACTTTTAAAAGTTAACCTAGCTATTGAGTTTAGGCTGTTAGCAGATCTCACAGGCAAGGTAATTTGTGCAAAGAGGACTGCACATGATGCCATTACTAGGCATCAGTTTTGCATTATGACTGCAATTTTGGATAAGAAGCATCCCAATTGGGGTTTGATTGTTTTTGATATGATTAAGAAGAAAATGGATAAGAACTTTGTCCACTTTGGAAGGGTTCTTGGTTTGATTCTGAACCACTGTTGCCCTCAGTTGCTTGTGTCCTCAAAGAAGCACATCAATGCTTCTAAGAGGCTCACTTGTGCACTGATTGGCAAGTGGGACAGGAAGATTGTGAACTCCAGGGCAGCTGCAGCAATGAGGACTTCTGCAGACACCTGGACTGTAGAGGTCACTCTTCCTCAGTCTACTGGCCCAGAAGCAGGGGTTTTGCCATCTTCCTCCATCATCCTCCCATCCTCTTTCATTCCAACAACAACAATCATCTCATCCACTCAACCCATCCCTTCATCCATTTCTACTATTGCATCCTCCATTCCACCACTCATCACTTTCCATCCCCTCCACTATTTTCCTCCCATGAGCTTGGACTCTTCATCTCATGAGGACATCCTTTCCCTTGACATTCATGATGAATCCTTCATGGATGCCTCTCTTTCCTCTCCTCATGACTTCCACCCTTCATCAACATTTTCAGAACTTCTCCTATCCTCCATCCATGAACCAGCTATCCCTCCCATGTCTGCACCACCAACAAAATCTTCTACCTTCACCTTCTCTGCTGCTCCCTCTACCTCTACTCAAGTCCCACTTGAGCAAGTAGATCTTTTGCCTTTGGCCAATAAGCTTTTTGATATTTTGGCCCCTAGGCTCTCCTCTCTATTGGATGCCAAGCCGGCTCCTCTAGTCCTTTCCCTGAGCTCTCTCTCTGCCTCAGTCTCATCCCTCTCATCCTATCTGGCATGCCCTTCTTCTGGGGGCCTAGAGTCAGCTGCCACTGATTCTAGGCAGGGGGAGATGCCAGCAGAAGAAGAGCTGCAGCCTTCAGCAGTATAGGTAGTACAAGGTTGTTCAGAGATAGTTTCAGCAGTAGAAGTTCAGATGACCTCTGAGGCTCCTCCTCAAGGTTCAGTTCAGATGATCAGCAGTGCCTTAGACTTTCAGTCCTTGGCATCTTCTGTCCAAAGCTTCTACCTTCCAGCACATCTTCACTTCAGAAACTACAGCCTCCTGCCTCCTCAAGAAGACCTGTCTAGGGCCATTGTCCCTTTTCAGAAGATCATTCCATCCTCCTTGGCTGTTGATGCCATGATCCTTGATGAAGCAGTGGTAGCTGTGGCTCCTGCTTGTGATGATGTTGTTGTTGAAGCAGTAGTAGCTGCTAAGACTGTTCCCTCAGAAACTTCAGGTGAATTGATTGAGACACCAGATGAAGTTGAGACCATTGTCTCCCAAGTTCTTCAAGAACCAGCCACCTCAGCCTCTATGGCTCCTGAGGCTATTTCCTTTCCTGCAGTGTTAGACTCCTCTTCTACACTGTCAGTAGACCTTCCTCCAGTTACTTCTTCAGCTGCTCCAGCCCCCATCAATTTTCCTATCTCAAAGAGAACTTACATAGATCCTTATGATGAATCTCAAAGCTCAGAGGATGAATTTGCAACTGATTCTGATGACTCCTCTGCAACCATTTCAAGGAAGAGGAAAGCAAGATCCAAAGCAATGAAAAGAGTTCCATTGGCTAGAGCCACAGATCATGACATCCCTTACCACATCAAGTACAACTGTGAAATCACTGAGCCCTGGATGCAATATTCTCTAAACCAAAGAAAGGCAATGAAGAAGAAAATAAAGTTCAATGAAGGCCCCTCCAAGCCTGTCCATCAGCCTCCACCTCCACCTCCTCCAGATGCAGGTGCAAGTGCAAGCCTCTCTTCCAATCCTGCCCCATCATCTCTGCATGGCAAGACCTATCAGTCAAGAAGATCCCAAGGGTATAACCAGCAAAGAGGATACAATAGAGGCAGGCAGTCCAGAGGAAGATCAGGATCTCAACCTTACCAAAGGGGAGGACCCATTGATCCAACATCTGGTCCCTATCCTTACAGACCCAGAGTTGACTTCACTCCAAGAACTCATCAAGAACACTCTGCCAACAGATATGAACCAGCTATTCCTTTTGAAGATCCTACTAAAACTCCAGCTTACTGGAAGGCCAGGATGACTGAGATGGCTGCTCTGAATGAGATTGACAGAGCTAGAGCAAGAGGTCTAGACACCTCTCACATCAACACCATGTCAGATCAAAGGAGAGAAGAATTGGAGAAATACAACTCAAAGAAATTCTTTGATTCTGATAAGTATATGCAGCTTCATCCTGCAGCTGTACCAGCTAGTGGAAAAGGTCAGAAATCCTTAGGTGCAGCTGAAGATTACAGATCCAAGAAGGATGCTACAAATCCTAACAGGGAAATTATCTTCAAGGGAAGTGATCAAGACAAAGCTCCAAAGGAAAAGTAATGTAAGGTGTTTTATTTCTTTTTCTCTGCTGGATACAGGACATTAAACATTATTGCTGCTATATAGTGTTATATATATGCTGCTTTATTCTGTCATATACCTGGTTGTATTTTATTCAGCTTTGTCTTGCTTTACTTCTTTTTGAATCCCTAAATTCATGTAAATAGTAATCCTAATCCAAATAGGGGGAGATTGTTGGAACACCCTATTACTATTTGGGTCAGGATGACTATATTTCTATAGGGATTTTGTGTTGTGACCTCCTTGTTGTTATAAAGGTCACATAGGTTAGTTAGAGTCGACATCAGCTCGACGCAAAGTCGACTTCAGCTCGACGCAGAGTCGACCTCAGCTCGACGCTGAGTCGACCTCAGCTCGACGTGGAGTCGACCTCAGCTCGACGTTCCGTCAAGCCCAGTTCTTCTTTCTGAAACCACTCTCTGGCCGACGTGTGTCGTGCTCAGATCGACGTTTTATTGTGAGCTCGATGTTTTCCAGGCTCTCATCAGTTTTGAATAGGAATTCAAATTCCTTCTGTCAGAACAATTAATGCTGAAGATTTATTGGCCGTTACAGCAAATCTGGTGCATGGCTCAAGGAATTTTCTAAGGAATGTTTGCCTGACACTTCCTTTTGAGACATGGACATTTAAGGAAAGCATTTAATACTTGCTGCCAACGGCTATCAAAGACTCAGAAGAAGAACACAGAGATATTATTTCTATCAGTCAACAGAGAACAACAAGACTTCTTCTTCTTGCTCTCTGTGATATTCATTCAAGCTTACACACAGGAATTCTGATTGCTTCAGACACAACCATCCAACTTTTTTGGATCATCTTTTGCTGGAGCAGATCAGATCATTGAAGACCTGTCACCCTTGTGCAAAGCTCTCCTTCCTGAACTACTTCTTGATCTCAGGGGGAGCTTTGACAACATCAACAGATCCACTTTGCTTCTCTCTACTTATTGATAGAGAAGACAACATCAGCTTTTTCTTTTTCTTTCTGTACAGGGTTTTAACTCCCTTCAAAAGTTACCTTTGGTTTTGCTGAAACCTGGTCAAAAATCAGCCCTTTGGTTTGTGAGAACCTGGTCAAAAACTCTCTGGTGCTCAAGACACCTGATCAACTCATCTTGAAGTGGATTCCTATCTAGGGTGATAGAAGAGTGGACTACCCAAGATTTTGGGGAACCACTATAGCTCCTTGTGTATTCTGGTTGCTTGTTTCTTTGTGTTTTGCTTTGTGCTGTGATTCTCTTCTTACTTTGATTAATTACTATAGCACCATACACTAAGTAAATCTAAGCCTTCTCTCCATATAAGTTTTAATTTGCAAAACTATTTTAAATCACTCTATTCACCCCCCCCCCCCTCTAGAGTTAGGATTGATCTTATCCCTCACTTTCAGGATCGCCACCTATCAAAGACCTATTCATCTTCCACCGTTTCTTATCCCTTCACTGTAATCGAAAGGTTATTAAGAGGAGCCTTCATGACCATTAAGGCTTTACCCTTTCACCTCCCCACTTGCTGACTTATAAAAGACCCCTTAGAGCAAGATGAGAAGGTTACACTCTTGACCAAACGGACTCAGATCTTTGTACCTTGCTGCAGGAGAAGTTCAGCAACGCCACCACCGCGCCATGGCACCCCGTCGTTCATCTCGCCTCCAAACCGCGAACAAGGTCCTCCTCTGCTTCTTCTTTCATGGGTAGATCTTAGGATTCTTAGAAAGGAAGTTCATGCTCAACAGAGCCGGATCTATCTCTTGTTTTCATGGAAAACCATGAAAAATGTATTTTCGAGTTCGCCGGAAACCGCCACCTCCGGCGGCCAAACCACCACCGACCGCTAGCCATCGCCTCAACGGAGGTGGTGGTGTTGGTGGTGGTGGCTGGCCAGGAAAGTGACCGGGCGACCGGTGACGGATCACGAAAGAGCTACAGGAAATAGAGTTTCTGTGTTCTGGTTTTCGAGTTCTGTAGAAGATGAACAGTAAAAGCTGTTTTATAATATATAAATTATGTAAATAATTTATAAGGAAAATATACTTAGATGAGCACATTTTGATGCTGCAAAACGAGGCATTTAGAGGCCGTTTTAGGAAAAATGACCAGTCACGAAAGTTGTAGCCCTTTGAGTCTAGTTTAATTTAAAATTGATTTAAACTCGTTTGGGTAAGCGGTTTGACCGCAGAACCCATTTTAGTGGGGGATGTACCAAGAGTTGTGCAGAAATTAAAATGGATGCCCACTCTTCGTCCCTTGTCCAAATGACCTGAAATTTGGGCAGGGGGTTGACCTTAGCTATACCTAAAGGCATACCAAAAATGGGAATTTTTGGAGATACTTTGCCTAAAGTTTTTGTTTTAATTTAATTAAGTTAGAGAAATTTATTTAAGTGGTCAAATGACCTCCAAACCCCCCCCCCCCCCCCAAATTTTGGTGAGTGGTCCCGGGCTATAAAACCTAGATCTGTACAAAATTCCAACTAGTTTGGAGGAGTTTTGGGTAGGAAATCTTTTACCCTTAACTAGGCATTAGTGAATCATCTTTTAGTAAAAAGTGCACTAAGAGTTTGGAAAGGTCAAATCACCTCAACAGAGGCTGATATTCTGACCTCTGACTTAGAAGGGTGTTATAGCCTGCTTGGAGAAAAATGATGAGGTTTAGGGTTGATTTACCCTAGGATCCAAGCTCAAACCCTAAATGAAGGGTTTTGAGGGTTGTGAAGGACATGTGGGAATTGCTCTTGTATTGCCTTGAAACTCTTTAGAGTTGATAAAAGCTTGATAAGAATCGTCTGGATGGAATCTTGGAGAATTTGGAGACAAGTAGATACCTTAAAACCCTAACCTTAGTTTTAGGGTAAAATATCAAATAGGTAAAATCAGTCACGAAACCTTACTTAAAAGCTGTGAAATTTGAGTAGAGTGAGTTTTGGATCAGGTAGAACTTATAGCAATTTTACTGGAATTTTATGTTGATTATTACTAGCACTTCATTTGTAAAGCTTGCTATGGCCTTAAATGATGTTTTAATTATTTAGAAATTTCTGTTTATTGAAACCTCATGAAATCTTCGAGGTAAATGTTTTAGGTCAGAATAGTTGCCCCTGAATTTTTGTATGATTTTTAGTTGAGTAATCCTAGTACTTCATTCACAGATATTAGAAAGGGGTTTTATGGTTAAAAAATTAATTATAGATGATATACTTGTTGGAAAATTATGAAACCTGGCCAATGTTATTTTGAATGTCTTATCTGCTTAGTATAATTAATTTACAATTTTTGGATGGATATTTTCTATACTTGATTCATAAATAACAAAAGATAGAGATTATTTCTAAAATAGTTTTAGTGCCCTTTTGATGATAGAAAAATTGTGATACTTTGGATTTACCATATTGAGATAACCTACTAATTATTATAAAATTTACTGGACATCTTGCATGAGAACTTAGGGTAGTTCATGTTCAAACTAGTAGCCCTTGGGATTTTGGGAAAATTAATTAAATGTCGGATAATTTAGGAAAATTACCACATTCTGGATTTAGGCCATTTATATCCTGATAAGTCTCCAGTAAATAATTAAGGGCATTTGAATAAGTTTGGGATCGTTGCATAACCAGTTCGTCATATAGTCTAGGTCGGTTAGCATATAACAAATTTGTGAAATGCAATATGACATGATCTGAGGAAGTCATTGGAGTTAATCATTTTGTCTGGGTGGACATTTGTGGATGATATCATGATAGGATGATATGAAGAGTAGTGAGAAGTGGTGATAGTTAGAGTTAAGGGGTGATCGGGTTCGACGAAAGATCGTCTTCCCCGAAGAGTGGAAGGTTTAAAATCACCCTAGGATAGTCTATCGTAATATGAGAAGGGAATCGGGTTAAGGGAGATCAACCAATAACAATAAGTGCCTTGCGAAAGGAAACTTCGGGTCATAATGCCGCCGTCTTGGTTCCTAGTGCCCCTTGAGAGCTCTTCACGGGGAATACCGGGGGCAGTCCTGGGCTAACGTAAACTGTAATAACAAACTGACAAGAGTAACTTAGTAACTAGGGCTGCACCTTTCACAAACACTGTTGGCATAGGAAGATTGATGAGAGCTTCGGCTCGGTTGGTTAAGAGACGGACGGGATGGTCCGGGGAGCTTCGGCTCGGTTGGTTTGGAGACGGACGTCTTGGTCCGGGGAGCTTCGGCTCGGCTTTTGTGTGTTTACGATCAAACTTGCATGTGCATAAAAAGGAATGAAAATTAAGGTGGTGGGTCTTCGGTATTGGAGGGTCGATGCACCGACGCCAATACGCTGACCTGGCAACTGTGGTTAGCACTTTGCCAACAGAAGTCCGGTGCGCCAGCCGGCAAGAGTGCGCAGGCATCCACTTAGTGCACCAAGCGTTGAGGCGTACGATAGGTCTAACTGGTAGTGCTTTACTGGTTTAGAGGTGGGCGAGGCCCAACCCACCGCTTCCGTCTGCCACTACGGAGGTATCCTGGGAGGTAACGGCTCCGAAAGGGGGAACTAAAGGTCTGTGTGCACAGAGTCGGGTGTGTGAGTTGCACTTGCATGTTTCATCATACCCACTTGCATGTCATAGCATAATCGATTCATTTAACCCTAACACCTAAAGTATAAGTGGTATGAGACGCTTATACGTTAGGACATGCAAAACAACCCCTTGGTCTATAAGCTTGTGTGGGCAAGTTTATAAATCAAAGGTTAATTTCAATATATATATACATGCTGTTGTTTGATAACCGACACCCCAACGTATAAGTGGTATGAGACACTCTATACGATAGGAGCCTTGCAGAAGATCCCTTGGCTTATGCGCTTTCGCAAATAAGTTAAGGTTACCTTTCTTACTTTCTGTTTCTGTCATATTATTATAGAATTGCTAGATTAGTTCCGCTGCCATTTGTTTCTTGATTAAATCTCCACCTTCATGTCCTTTCCTTTCTTCCCCTCCGCTCGGTACTTAGGAGCCATGGGGGAAGGGGTAGGGGATGATAGGGCTTAGTCTTTATGACTAACGGTTTTCGAACCGCATCATTTAGGGGGTCGTGGAGCCCAGCATGGAGGAGCGGCCCCAGAGACCAGTGCGCTTGGAGATGGGGCAGTCTAGCTCCGGAGTTCATACAGCCGGGACCGTAAGTCTCGACCCTGAGTAGTTCCTGTTTTTGCTTCCGCATGAGAGACTTGTAGTGAGGACATTTTGTACCGGGCATAAGCCCGCATTTTATAGTACTCTGATTATTGTTATTCTGTGGACACTCCCTTCGTGGAGTTTTATATATATATGTGATTTATTTCCAGTGGACTTGCTCTTACTTCAATTATTGTGCTACCTTTCTGTGATCGAATTGGCCGGCAGAATCAGCGCCTTGTGGTGATGACCCTTCAGGACGTGAAGATGTCACCGCAAAGCGGCGACTCTAGGCCTAAGACCCCGGGTTTTAAAAAGAAAAAAAAGGGGGGTCTTACAACATCGACTCAAAAGAGTCTTGATGTGTGAGATGAAGCTTTCTAGGAAGGCCATGCTAGAACTTGTGTTCTAAAGCTTAGTCATCTTCAACCTCTCCTCGCTTCAAAGTGATGATAGGGGTGGTCTCGTGAAGAGGAAATGGCCTCAAGAGGGAGAATAAGGGTGGAGGAACTTCTGGTTGCGATTTGGGGAAAATCGCTTGAGGAGGAAGATGAACGGATGCCGTTCACTTTGCTTCAAGATGCGTGCAGAATCTGTGTTCTACACGCAGCGACCTTCTTGGATACTTTTAAGCAAAAAAGGGTCGGATCTGGGCTTTCATTTAAACACAAAAGTCGTAGCCCTTGAAATTACCTTTCCAACGAGTGGTTGCACGTTTCCAGGCGATACCTGTAGCCACAGGAAAGTCCGTTTGAATCCACTGCGGTTGGGAGTTAATGCCCAGGAAATCTGTATCCTGTACGCAGTAGACTTCGAGTTGGATTTCTTGTATGATGTGACCAGAACTGGGCTTTCGACTAAACACGAAAGTCGTAGCCCTTGAAATTACCTTTCCAACGAGTAGTTGCACGTTTTCAGGCGATACCTGTAGCCACAAGAATCCCCAGTCAAAGTTGCTGACCAGATTACATATAATTCTAGGTTATTACAATATGAACTTGGATTCGATGGAATAGATGTTGCAATCCATCTCGAGGTTGGGTGAATTATTTTGTGTTAATCACCTAGGTAATGTGAGGGTTGATATTTGAGGACTTGAATTCCTATGCCGAGATGTGAATCAAGCCTAAGTGAAAGAAAGGCTTTGTTATATTTGGTAGATCACCATTATGCACATTATCTATAATATGTTGAATTCATGTGGAAGGATTTGTAAATGATTAAACTATGGCCCTGATGTATAATGAATTGATGGAATGGAATGAATAGTCCAATGCTTAGAGTGTCGTCTCCCTACGGGTAGCATTGTGGAAGTTAACAAGTGCGGTGTAGACCGTCACTAATGAGAATGAGGTTGAGTTGGATAAAATTGGACGGTTGGGCTTGGTCCTCTGTGTTCACGTCCCGGGGCTCCTTCCTTGCCACGTGAATGGTTGGGCTTAGTCCTCGGTGTTCACGTCCTGAGGCTCCATCCGTATTTGTTGGATGGTTGGGCTTGGTACTCGTGCTTTCTCCGAGGCTCCTCCCATGCCATGAATTGTGGAATTGCATGTGGTGTGAGTCGACACGCGGTGTCGTAATCCCGGGTTAAGGATAGTGTGGCAGGTCTACGGGCTCGCCAATCGTCACACCGATGGGAGTTGACAGTTAGACCTTGGGCAGTTGGGCTTGGTCCTCGGTGTTCACGTCCCGAGGCTCCTTCCGTGCCAAGTGAACGGTTGGGCTTGGTCCTCGTGCTCATTTCCGAGTCTCCTTCCGTGTCATACCATAGGCCAGTCGGGCTAGGATCTTGGTGCATATTTACCCGAGAGAACCCGCTGAGCCGTAGTACGCATATGAGCTCTGCTGTTGTATTCTTAGCGTTGAGGCGTACAGAGGCCTAGGCCAGGTAGTGTGGAGACCAGCCTAGTAGTGGAGATGCCCGCTCTACTGTCACTGTTTGGCCACGACGGTTGATGCCTGAGAGGTTAGCTACCTACTCGAACAGTGGGAACTATAAGTCTGTGTCGACATAGCGATTGCATGTGCCTGATCATGGGTGCGTCATTGCATTGCATACATAGCATTGCACTTCATTACATACACAAGACCCTCATTGTATAAGTTTGTATGGGCACTCCTATACGATGAGTTACTTTCTGCTGAACGACCCTCAACTTATATGCTTGTATGGGCACCCATATAAGTTGAGTTACTTACTATTCTAGATATATACTCTCTTGTTGCTATAGATTGTAGATTTGTAAAATAAGACCCTGTTCATTTGTATACTATTTCTATTGCTATTTATGATATGTACACATACTTCACCTACTTGTACTACTGATATATATTTATTGTACTTGTTCCTTTCTCCGCCCGGTGCCGAGGAGTTGCCGGGGGAGCGGATGTGAAACCACTTAGTCTTTTTGACGAACGGTTGCTACGTCTTCCCTTTTTAGGAGGAAACCCCGCAGGTGGAGCAGGAGGCTATGCAGACGGACAGCCAGGCCAGGGTGACAGGGCCTGAAGGGACGGTACCGTCGCTACCGTCGGTTACAGATGTGAGTGAGAGAGAGATTTTGTTGTAGCCCTTCGGGGCAATTTTGTTCTCGTACTCTGATATTAGAAGCTTGATGTAGCTTCTTTATTTATAATATTATGGACATATGCTTGGTGTGGATTTGACTTTCATATTAATATGGTTGGGTTGGCAGTTATTCTCTGATATTGGTTGTAGCCGGCAGAGTAGGCGTCCTGTGGTACAGGCTAGCCCGAGTGCTAGTACTACCGCAAGGCGGCTGTTCTAGGCATAAGACCCCTCTCGTGCCGTGTTTTGTGTTCCGGGAGGGGGGTCTTACACTGGCTATAATGTTCTTCGCCTTTTTGTCCAAGGAGACTAGGGAAAATTCATCTTTAGTGAGATCCGTCATCTTCTTGCTGATCATAAAAGCTGGATTCAGAGCTGATGCTTGTGTAGGTATATGCGGTCTTGTTCCACAATCTGAAAATTCTCAAATCTGCTGTTTCCAAGAAGAACCTTACTCATTCTTTCCACATGGGAAAGTTCTCTTTGGTGAACACTGGTAACATCATAGAAGACATGTCCTTGCTTCTGTCCATGGATACTAAGCGGAATCTCTTGACGCTAGATCTGGGATTCTTTTCAAGATGTTAAACTTATATCGAACAAAATGCCCCTCTTATACCAATTGAAAGTATCTAGCGTCGACCTAAATCACCTTGAGGGGGGGGGGGTGAATAGGTGTTGTCTGTGTCTTTTTGCAGAATAAAACTACTTAAAAAATTAAGCACACAAACACTGAGATTTATAGTGGTTCCCCGAGTGAGGTACGTCCACTTTCCCACCTCGCCTATCTACCACGAAAAGATAGATTCAGCTACTTCACCAAACTCAGATTTCAATAAATCTTGCACCTTGGAGCTACAACTACTACAACTCGGAGACGATGCTCCTACAACTCGAAGAGCAACCTCTCCTAGAACTCGATCCACAACCGGATCTACGACTCAATCCATAAACAGATCTACAACTCAGATAAAAATCCCTACAAAAGTAAAGGAATATTACAAAGTCATAAACATTACAAGTCTTCACTATGGCATTCCTCGATTATGTAGATCTTGAAATTTTTGAGAACTCAGAAAATATAAATCTTTGAAGACCATGAACTTTGAATCTTCAATCGACAAGATCTGGAGGAATAGAGATATTCGGAGAGTAGCAATCCAGTCATACGGGTCGATAAAGATTGAATCGTGCAGCGTTCACAGTTGTCAGCTGATCGGAAATGTCACGTATCACAAAGGAGGCTGATGGATCGTACTTTTGGAAATATTCTCGAATTGAAAATTAGAGTAATTATCACTATTAGTAATAATGGGAAGATTAGAAATCTACCTTAAATATATATATATATATATATACATATTTAATAGTAATGGCTATACGAGAATTTCAAAAAGAAAAAATTCCGAAAATTACTGTGCACGGCCGCCGCAAACCGAGCCTGTGAAAAAATTGTCGGAAAAAATGACCTAAGTCATATTCATCCAGTATCGTTGAGTATCTCTAGTATACTCACCGATTGGTCATTGATATATGATGAATTTGACTTGGAAAAATTTAGCTCAAGTTAGCTAGCCACTCAACGCCAAGCCTGGAATCATACTCTACGAATTCGTCGAGTATTGACTAGTATACTTGAAGAATTCAATGAGTATAGGCTAGCAGACTCAATGTTGTCGACACTGTCGACTCACTCGATGCCAAGATGTACTCGACGCTCTTGATGTTAAGATGCACTCGATGATCTTGATGCCAAGATGCACTCGACGCTCTCGACACCAAGATGCACTCGACGCTCTCGACGTCAAGATGCACTCGACGAATTTGCCAAAAGAAAAATCATAGAAGTAACATCTAGATGATTCGACGAATTTGACATGTTTCGTCATTTATACTTGATGAATTCGGCGAGTATCGTTTGATACATTTGACGAATTCGACGAGTATACTTGATGATACTCGACGAATTTTACTTAACTATTTTTCCAATCTTTCCAGATATTTCACCAAAAGTATATATAATGGATTCGACGAGTGATAGTAAGTATATATGACAAATTCAATGAATATCAATGATACTCGATTAATTCAATGAATAACCCTTACGATACTCGACGAATTTTACTTGTGTAAAATTCTGTTCTATTGAATTTTTAGATCATCTTCTTCCTTGAAACTTCTTATGTACTTGGAATTGAAGTACACTCCAATAGAGAGATTACACTTGAGTCAACACATTGGCCTACACAATGAAGGATTACATTATATAGTCTTGTGTTTACTAAACCACAATAAACTAACATTGGTGTGTACTTAGGAAGGTAAACCTTAAAGTACATAAATAAAAAATACACTATCAAATAAAGTCACATTTCATCTTAGCTTAATTGGAGCCTTTTTCAAATCAGGGTTATTCTGGATGCAATACCCAACAATAGGTGTTTGCAATTTCAGCTCAGGTACTCGTGCTATATATTTATTTATATGCTATTAACTTCTCTTTTGCGAGATTAGCAGGTGTTCGCGAGTTCTCTTCAAGTACTCGCGTAAAATTTTAAATTCATGTGCTTTTAACTTCTCTTCTGCAAAGATTTGCAGGTGTTAGCGAGTTCATCTTAGGTACTCGTGTTATATGTTTATTTACTTGTTTTTGACATCTCTTTTGCAGAGATTAGCGGGTTTTTGCGAGTTCTCTTATGGTACTTGCGTACATCGGGCTAGCTTAGGCCTGAAGACCAGAAGAGCTTCCCGCCTAGGAACAGGTGAGATCCCGCCCGTGACCAGAGGCGGGCAAGACCGTTATGCCTCTGGGTCCCACCCAGCGAATATGTGGTTGTACATAATCCCCGCTCTTTTTGAGCTAGCCCTGCGCTCGAAAAGACACGTCCAACCAAGCAATATTCGCTGGGCACGTGTCATTTCAAAAGGAGAATCTTTTGGTGGGCCATACCACGACTATATATATGTGTGGATAGGCGGCCGTAAATCTGCTCCTGAGTCGCCGTCGTCCGCCTGAGGTCTCGCGAGATCCCGTCATGCATTCCAAGCGTATTGACAAGCTGCTCCTGCAAGACCTTCAAGACCGCATCAACACGGTCCAGGCGCGAGCCCTGGCGAAGAGCGCTGCGGTTTCCCCTTGGCTGGCGAGAAAGTCGCCAGCCGCCAATCCTCCCCCATTAAGGAAGAAAGAGAAGAAGAAAAGGAAGGCCAAGGTGGTCCAGCGGGACCCTTCCCGCGAGAACAGGGACTCGCCTACCCACACTCCTGATCGTGCGGATGATGCTTTTCCTCCGCCGAAGGTGTGCCTCGGATTTGCTGATCCCCAAGATCTCGAGCCGATGACGATCTGATTATGCGCAAGGGTTGGTAACTGGCGGAATCGTTTGCAGGAAGCGGCCCGAGATGACGACACCAGGTCACCGCTGGTGCCTTTAGACCCGTCGCTTCACCCTCCTGAGGATAGACAACGGGTCGCGGGGGCCACTCCTCCGGCTGTCTCTCCGAGAACCGCAAGTATTCTTCCTTTTTCTTCTTTTTCATTATCCCCTTATGACCATTTCATTTGTATCGTCTCCTATGATCGAGCTGACTCCCCGCCTCCTCAGCTCTCGCCACCCGGGTCTCGCCACTCGGGAGGGCGAGATACTGGCTTCTAACCTGCTCGGCCAAGAGGCCAATCTCGCAGCACTGCCGGGAGGGGTGTCTATCGACCCCTCCATTGCCCAAAAGGAGGTCAGCCATCCTGCGAGAGAGGACGACTTCCCCCATGCTTCCGGTCTGGCCGGGACAACTGTGCGCGAGACTTTTTTCTCGGGACGCGGAAAACCACTCCACCTCCTTTATGGGACTTAGGGGGACCCGGGCCTTTTCGCCAGCCGCCGGCCAGTGGTTCTCGTCACGCTGCGGGTAAGCGAAGCATTATCGTAGGTCTTATTCAGCCCTCGCCGTAACCACCACTTTTTCTTTTTCAGAGGATCCAGACTCATGCACGGGGGCCGATGAAGACGATGATGAAGGCGGAGAGGAAGAGGATGGCGAGAGTTCCCTCCTTCCTTCATCTGGCGAGATGGAGGACCTTGCGAGCGGTGCCAGGAGCACAAAAGAATGAGGGAAAAAGACTGCTGACCTTCTATCAAAGCTTATACAGCGGGAGCGGGCCCGCGCCACTGCGAAAAAGGAATTCCGTGAGATGGTGGAACAGAGGCGAGAGGCCCTCGAGCGCGACTATTTTTTCGGCGAGACGGGGCGGGCTGGTGGGCCTTCCATCGAGTCTTCTCCTAGGAGATGCATCGCGCAGATTCGAGACCAAACCCGTCGGATCAACCTAGGGTGCACCACCCTGTGTAAGACCCCTTTTTTTTCTTTTCGAACACCGGGGTCTTAGCCCAGAATTGCTGCTTTGCGGTGGCACTGACTCACGGGAAGGTTGCCACTACAAAATGCCAATTCTTCCGGCCCTTTTCGACCACAAAGAGAGAGAAGTATGTATACATAAAATGTAAATAAGTCCACAGAAATACACATCTAAAATGAAATCACATCCACTCCATCAGTAACATCAAATAGAAGTACTACAAAGATACAGTTCAGATGAAATATAGATAAACGGGCTCGAGCCCGGTACATCAGAGTCCACACTACAAATCACTCATCACGGAAGCTATAAAAACACTAATCACTAGCGGAGCTGGTCGCAGGTGCACCGGTGCTAGACTGACCCACCTCCATACGCACCGTACTCCATTGGTGCTGGTCCCTGGACTGCTGGTCACTGTCTCCCATCCGGAGCTCCTGTAATGTTTTGGTTTGAAAACACTTAGTCATAAAGACTAAGCCCTATCATCCCCTACCCCTCCCCCCACGGCTCCTAAGTACCGAGCAGAGAGGAGGAAAGGGAAGCTACAAAGGTGGAGAGTAATCAAGCAGATGATAATGGAACTAATTTAACAACTATCATGGTGTATAAACAACTATCTAGAATAAAGTACATCTAGCAATTCTACGATAGTAAGTAATAAAGTAGACA
This sequence comes from Platanthera zijinensis, assembly GCA_039513925.1. NCBI lineage: Eukaryota > Viridiplantae > Streptophyta > Magnoliopsida > Asparagales > Orchidaceae > Platanthera > Platanthera zijinensis. Next base: position 34,743,017 of record CM077094.1, read on the forward strand.
TATAGTAAGTAGCAAATATATAAGAAGGCAGATAGAGAACAAATAAGTAAATAAGTAAGTAACCTTAACTTATATGAATGCTCATACAAACTTATAAGTTAAGGGGTCTTCTGCAAGGCTCCTATCATATAAAAAGTTCTATACCGATTTATACGTTTGGGTGCCAGTTGTATGCAAATATGAGTGTAGTGATATGCTATGCGATGATTCATGCAAGTGCAACTCACACACACGACTTTATGCGCACAGACCTTTAGTTCCCCCTGTTCGGGCACCTAGCTTCACTCCCAGGAACCTCCGTAGTGGCAAACGGAGACAGTGGGTCGGGCCCCCCACTCCTAGGCGGGTATCCACACTACCGGGCCTAGCCCTTCCGTACACCCCTAGAAGAACACAACCTAGAGTATCCGCGTACTTGTACTGGCTATATCCGCCAGACATTCTTTGGCTAAGTATCCCACACCGCCGAGTCAACGTACCGATGTCGGTGTGAACGACAATCAAATACCGAAGACCCACCACCTTTATTCTGTACTCAAACCCTCGAGCCCTCGGCTCCCCGAACTGTCCCGTCTGTGCATCTACCTTCAGAGCTACCGTCTGAATGGCAACCAAACCAACTTATTCTACCTCCCTAGCTAACAGGGTGTGTGAAAGTGCAACCCTAGTTATACTAGTTTCTCTTTTAATTTATTATTCCTACGGTTTACGTTAGCCCATGACATCCCCAGTATTCCCCGTGAAGGGCTCTCAAAGGGCACTGGGAACTATGATGGTAGCTGAAGCCCACCGTTCCCTTTCGCAAGGCACTTATTGTTATTGGTTGATACCCATTACCCGATCCCTTTTTAAGTTACTTTAGATCTAGCCCTAGAGTATTAAGACTCTTCCTCTCCTACCCGGGGTGGACGATCTTTCGTCGTTCCCGAACGCCACTTAACACTAGCCAATCTCACACCCTACTTATCCTGACTTCTAATAATGAACTTAAATATCCAAACCAGCAACTACCAAAATTCCATCTCCCCAAGTTCTTTACCCATGCTAGTTCAGTTTCCGTGGTTTTACTATATGTAGACCATCCTAAGATACATGTGGTATATAAGGGGAGGTACTCAGAATTGTCTTCTCAATCTCATATAATATTTATTGGAGGTCTATCATGATATAATTTAACTAAGCCCAAGATTTCCAAATTTTTCCTTTTTATCGGGCATTTAATTTATTTATTCTAAGCCTCTCAATGCCCTAGTATGAACAAGAAGTACACTAATGAGCCAACAATAAATCATCATAAAATCAGTAAAAATCCTATGAGGCATTTAAGCAGTAATTCCAAATTTTGAGAAATTTCAGAGGTTTTTAGGCCTATATTTCCTAATTTACCATTTTAGGCCACTTCTACCATATTATGAAGCAAGTACTGTAAATATGTACCCAAAAATCACAAGAAAATTACATAAGCTTTATGGTGACCTAAAACTATCAGAAACCATGTCCCATGATTTTTCTCTAATATTTTTGGCTCTGAATTTATTTTAATGTAAAATACAAATTTTCCTAGCTTAGTGAAGGAGGTACTATTTTTAATTATCTAAAAATCCATAGAAAATTACAGGGTGACTATCATGGCTTTAAACACTTACTGACCAAATTTCATAATTTTCCAATTAACAATTAAGCATTATTTGTATTTTTTACTACATATCCCAGATAGTAAGTTAAAGAAGCAAATACCCAAAATAATCAGATAAAACTACCAAGAGAAATACAAAAGGTATAACATGCTATAAGATGCCCTAATCCAAGATTTAATAACCTTCCAGTGAACCTTCCTCTGATACCAAATTGATGTAGGGACGACCGTGATTCGGACGTGACTACAACACGGACACCTAAATGTTACCGAACAAGAAATAAAAGAGGGAACGCCGACCAAAAGCAAACGAAAAGGGGTCGCTTGGTTTCCAAAATCCGGGACTCGATACCACATCCTTAGGACCTACTTCTCCAACAAGCACACAACTCACCATAAGCCGGACTCGATACAACGTCCTTAAGACCTACCTCTCAAACAAGCACACAACTCACCGCACCTACACAAGCATCTATTCATTCCAATATAGCTGTTTCAAGCGCAGCAATAGTTTATTTCGGAGCGGCGGAAAACCTTTAAGAGCGATCGAAATTTGAGTCGTGATTAATTCCCTTGTTGAAACATAAAGTGCGCCGAATGGAAGAGCAAATCGTGGCTAGGCCACGTTGCACTCCCGAGACGGATCTTCCCATTTCGAATAACAAGAGATTCAATAACAACACTTTCAAATTCAGATTTTGCAAGTGACGGATTTAAAAATCACGTAAAAAACGGTGCATGAAAAACCTCCACTATTCTAAAGCAAGAATCACACAAGGGAAGAGATTACCCAACCGGGAAGAAATTTCACACAATGATAAGGTGGGAGAATCACTCTCTCCACGGATCCGCCGGCGTCACACCGAAGGGTTTGCAACCTTCTTCCACGGAGTCACACCAAGGAAGCCGCGTCGGAGTCGCACCAAAGCGGATGGAGGGAGCAAGGAGGGGCGGCGGCTTCACACCACCACAAGGGGCTGGAGGTTTCACACCACACAAGGTGGGCAGCTTGGATTCTCTCCTCTTGGCCGAAATTCCTCTTAAGGGGAATAGAATTAGGTTTCAAATCTCAATGATATTATTCCTCTTAAACACCTCTTTAAATAGGAGTTTACAATAACTCTTAGCCCTTCATGATGGAGATGTAATCTCATCCATCCAAAAGGCTAAATGCACACCCAAAATAAAATATTATTCCAAATGAAAAAATAACACATGCCATGAATATGAAATTATAACTTAAGCATAGGATAATTTTATATTCTCAAAATATTAAATATAGTGCATGAAATAAGAAAATTAGGCTAATTTTTCATGGCAGTTTTAGCACATCGCGGGCGGAGGTTGTAACGTGCACTTCCTTCAGCGTCATCACGACGTCTCAGATCTTTATGTCGTAGCGCCTCGGCAATCGGGTCATCATCAAGTAGCGGTGGCGCTGCATCACTTGCGTTATATGTCTATTTACTTATTTTTGACTTCTCTTTTGCAGAGATTAGGAGGTGTTCGCGAGTTGTCTTCAAGTACTCGTGTTATATGTTAATTTACCTGCTTTTGACTTCTCTTTTGTAGAGAAAAGCACGTATTTATGAGATCTCTTTAGATACTCGAGTTATGTGTTAATTTATATGCGTTTGACTTCTCTTTTCCTGAGATTAATAGTTGTTCCTGAGTTTTCTTAAGGTACTCGCGTTATATGTTTATTTACCTGTTTTGACTTCTCTTTTGTAGAGATTAGTAGCTATTTGCGAGTTCTCTTCAGGTACTCACATTAAATTTTAAATTTACCTGCTTTTGACTTCTCTTTTATAGAGATTAACAAGTGTCCGTTGTTAACCCCAAAATACGCAACATGTTCGACAAGGCACCAAGGTCATCCTCCTTTAGTGGAAGACTCGATTCTCTAGTCCGCCCAGCTCGGCAAGTCTTAGCATCAGCAAGATCTAAGTCTCTCCAGCAATAGAATTAGTTTCCAGCTGCCCAGGTCAATCTCGTGATTCTAGCACCAGCCTCCTTCAGTGGCGGACTCAATTATCCAGTCCACCCAGGTCATCTAGCCTTAGGAGATCAGCTTCCCGGATCGTCCGCCAGCTCCCTCTTCAAGTGGACTAAAAAATTAGCATGCACGGGTCATGGCCCTTTAGCCAGGATCGCGCCCTGCAGTAATAGATGGAAGCTCCAAACTGCGAGCCCAGTCTGCCCCTCCTCCGCAGACTGGCGTGTCTTTTCCTTTTTGTTTCCCATCACCGCTACTTATTTTAGCCCAACCCATTTGGGTAGGCCCCCAAACCAATAAATAGGGGGAAGAGATGCACCAAAAACACACGGACTTGAGCCCAGGAGCCTACTTATTAAAGGCTGCAGAATTGAATCTCAGGCTTTGTGGTCTCCAGCTTGCTCTTCTTTCATCTCTCTTCCTCTACTTATAATAAACCATTTGCATTCAAAGGAAATCCTGTCACACGAGAGGCATTTAGGCCGTGACGGGCGAAGTCTGGTGTTGTCGTGGCTCACGACTGTCTTTTTCTCTCATCCGCTAGTAGATAGCTACTTGCATTCGCCTCTTTTCCCTTCCTTTCCCCCGTGATCGAACTGTTAGCTGGTGGTGTCCATTTTCGCGCATCAATAGTTAATACGCGACCTTCAGATCTCAAGCAGTTTTTTGAAATTAGCGAACAAATATGTCAGATTCCCGAGCTCGCCATTCAGACCACTCCAGTTCATAAGAGGACTCGTAGTGGGATGCAATTGAACAGTCTCTTTGGGAGGCTGAGCGATCTTGCAGGGAGACTGATCATCGCTTGGATACAATCAGTCAGACGTTAAGCGCGTTGACTCCGCTCTGCCAGTCTCCGACAGTTATGCTATATCATGACCCATATTTTCTCACGAATAAAATTATATCAGAGCAAGAGAAAGTACGTACCATGATGCCACGTCATGTAGGGGATAACTACACACGTTCAAGAAAAGCTCCAGACTCTACATCTATACAGAAAATCATAAATTATTATGAGAGAAAATAAGTTAAATTTGACTGTCGTATCCCTCGGCACAGTGGATCGGCTAGTCCACAATTAAAATATATTTATTTGCAGCGGAAAATACTTTAATTAGGTTGCTTTGACATCCTGAAGGAGCGTAAGTGTCCCCGAGGGACGACTCATGGTATCCATGACTCTAAGGTTTTTGTAGTATATATAAAAAGATAGTCTTTACGCTTAAGATGAAATACAAGAGGTAAAAAGATCATCATTAGATAATAATCAGAAGAAAACAAAAGGGCTTACTAAACCCAACCAAGTAGAGCTGCCAAACCATAGCAAATAAGAAATAAAACAGTTATGAGTTATTAATATAGAAAGTCCAAGAGTGAGGAAATTACACACAGTGCGAAATGAATCCATGCTTCGAGAATATCTATAAGAGTAAGCATAAAGACATATGTCTAAACAATGAGAAGCCAGAGACTGGATAGCTCTAAGCATATGAATCTTAGCACCGGTGGAAATTGTTCTGAGTCGGTGGCCACAATGCCCAACTCGAACTAACATACCCAAACATCTCGAGAAGGCACTGCGGTGGTGGAAACAAGGTCCAACACAACCCAACAGTCCAACATCTCAAAAGGCACTATGGTGGTAGCAACAAGGTCCAACATAACCCAATAGTCCAAACATCTCAAAAAGGCACTGTGGTGGTGACAACAAGGTCCAACACAACCCAACAGTCCATGAGAAAATATCAACAACCACCAAGTGTAATGATTCATGAGCCGGCACTAGGTTGGTGGTCCTTTATCCACATCTAACCATGGGCCACACCTAAACATCCATAAACACCTATAAAACCCCAACCAAAACACCAAGCTTCTACAATGACAAGAAGGAAGAAAATCCCAAAATTTACCCCAAGGCCCAAACTCGACGAATTAGACTTAATTCGGCGAAAAAAATACTAAGTCCATACTGATTCGTCGAGTATATTCAACGAATGCAGTAGATACACGACGAACTATACGTGGCAAAAAAATCAACTATCTTAATGATACTCAACGATTCAGTGTAATTACCTTGATACTCGATGAATCGGTGAAATTAACTAAGTCCACGGAAATTCGTCGAGTATACTCGACGCCTCGCTGAGTCCACCCAGCGCCTGGACTTAACTCCACGATTTTACTTCACTCAATGCCTTCTCTCGATGCTCTCAACTCCAACTGACAATACTCGACGAATTCGTCCAAATTACACGATGCTTTTGACTTAGCCTCGTCGGCACTCCACGCTCTCGTCGCCAAAGCCATAACACTCAACGCCAAGCCTATAACTCGACGAACTCAATGCCTAATACTCAATTAATGCAAAATCACTCAACGCCGAGACTAATAATAGACGAATTTGCCTTAGTCTCAAGAATCACTCAACGCAAAGATAATACTCAACACCAAAGGCTAATACTCAGCGAATTCGTCGAGATTACTCGACGAATCTGACTCCACTCAATGCCAATACTATTCGATGAATTAGACTTAATCTAAGACCCATACTTGACGAATTTCAATAAGGCAATCCCCACCATACTCGACGAATTTGACTCTACTCTAGCTAATACTTGCCGAATTTTACTTGAACCAAATAAACCTTTACCCGATGAATTCTTTTCACTCTTATATGACAAACTTGGACTTAGACGGACTATTATATACGATGAAAACAAGATTTAAGTTAACTGTCTTATACTCGACGATTTATACTAGACTAACAGTCATCTACTCGACGTTTTAACCTAACTAGATTAAATCCTTATTTGACGGATTATATTCGGATTGTCTCATACATAAACAACGAAGTTAAAAATTGGCAGGAAAACCTACACTACCCTGCAGATCGGCCGAACCCTACGCTGATCCCATTTTCTAAGGAGAGAAGGGAATAAAACAATAAGGAACACAATGAAACGAACTTGGCATGGGGAAGAAATTACCACTTGCCAAGAATCGCCTGAAAACCAGCCACGCAAGCGCTCCTCCTCAAGGATCTGGCCGCAAGAACTCCTTGGCAACAATTCTTGAAACTTTTTGGGAGAATAGAAGGTCAAAACAAATTCCCTAATGCCCCAAAACTCAAGAAATATGAAAAAGTCACCGCACACCCATAGATCTCAGCGAGAACAATTCGAATCTACACTCCGATGACGATTCGAGCACCGGAGCTCCTTCAATCGACGGTCAAAAGCCTAGACAAAGTCTGTCATTCCTCTCTTTTGTAAAACAGTGCAACGGCTCGGGAGGAATACGATGAATAGGGTTTCCATCACATCGTTAACTATTTATATTCTTATAAGTAATATAATATTGTATTATAATTAATTACTAAATAGACGTCCAAATGACCCGAAACTCAAACCAACTGGGAATTCTACAAAAATCGCACCGTAGCTAAATATCGACGCTATGAATCCAACGGCAAAGTCGAAATCAAAATCCGACAACCCAAACTGTGGTAAAAAACTCCCTGATTCCCAAAACACCAGCTATCCAAAAAAGGCTCCACCGAGTTCGAAAACAAACCCAGTTCGTAAGGGATATCTCAAAAACACACTATAAATTAGCCAAGCTAATATTCTAAGTTGAAACCTTAGATACCAAATGAGTAACAGTCACGCTCCAGAAACGGTACCTATCAACTACGCATCAACGTAACGCCCTGACATCAAAAATACAACACTAAAGGAATTAAAATAAATATCGAAAAATCAGGGGCAATACACATGGTCACTTCTTATTTTGACCACAGTACTATTAAACTCATTCTGAATTTGCTTGACAAACTTTATGAAGATATCAAGGGTTTCATTCATCTTTGCAGAAAATATGCTCTTGATAGAATAAGAAATGCCCAAATCAGGCTTGCTGATAGACTAACACTTGGTTGTGTCTTTACTGAATGGTTATTAAACTTGGCCACAGCCACATTCTTGAGAGTGGGGGATGGAGCACCAAAGACAAATTGTCCATGATAGGCCATTTGAATTTCTTCATGGGAATCCTTAAAGGCACTCACTCCCCTATTATACCTTCCACCATAGCTATGAACCTCCTTGTTAACACTAGTGGATCTACCATTCATCCAGTCACTATAAATACTCTCTTGGTCATACCTGTTTGAAGGTAACTGAAATTTCCTAAAAGGAATGGGAGGCTTGGAAGCTAGAGACTGAATAGGAGCTTTGCCCTTCTCTTTGTAAGGGTCAACTATAGTGTTTCCCTTAAACCCCAACCCCTTCTTACCCTTCTAAGAGGAGAAGGAGTCTATTAAAGTTAACACCGTATTGGTTTTAGAAAAACTAGCCACAATTCTCTTCTTCCTCTAGAGCTTCTCTTCAAGGTCCCTAATGAGACTATTCTTATACTTGATGGAGCCTATCTGGATGAGATTCAAGACCTTAAGATTGCTAAGTTCTCTATCCTTCTAATCCAGTAAATATGTTGTCTCAGCATGCTGGGCAATAGCTAATTGAAGAGAGGCAATCTCCACAGCTTGCTTTTTAGTCATTTTTTTGCATTTCTTGAAGGCATCAAGAAATTCACCATACCTTTCAATCAATTTATTGACATCACTTTTTGATTCAGAATCATCTTCACCATTGTATGAAGAAGCTTTTGTATAGGGACAAGTCTCATACCCAAACTCAGAATAAGAACTAGATAGAGAATATACCTTGCTTTGACCAGGCTGATCCTGGCTGGATTCCTCATCAGACATTGCCATCAGCCCATAGCAGCTGTAGGCATCTTCATTATCCTCATCCACCTCTGAGTCATTGTCTGAGTGTGATAGAGGGGCCCTGATTCCTATCCTGGCAGCACGATAGTCTACATTTGTTGCTTCAGCTCCTTCAACAGCAGCAGCAACCAGCCCAATATAAGCTTCTTCTTCTTCAGACTCTGATGAAGATGAGTCTGTCCAGCTCTTCTCCTTCTTTGTAATGAAGGACTTCTCCTTCTTCCCCTTGTGCTGGTGGTATTTCTTCTCACTAACCTACTTTTTCTTCACTGGGCAGTCAGCTATCACATGCCCTGGTTTGCTGTAATAATAGCAGACAACTTTAGAGGAATTATATTTACTTTTTTTAGAATCATACCTATCAGCCTTGGAGCGATTCTTCCAGTGATGAGAAGAGGTGGAAGGTCTGCTCTTCCACTATTTCTTCTTCATCTGCTTCTGAAAATGCCTGGAGAAGGCAACAATGTCCTCATCAGACATATTACAGTCTGATGTATCTGATTCTAAGTTATCATACTCAATTGGCCTCCTTGGGGAGAGGGAATCCTCTCCTTACCATTACGGTACAGTATTCTTTGAAGGCCAAGGTATTTTCCTTGGCCAGGGATTTGCTGGTGGCCTCCTCCTATTCCCTGGTAGCTTACTGCATCTCATAAGAGAGCAGCTTTCCATACAATATATGGGGAGGAGTATTAGCTAGCTTGGCCACTTTTTTATGACACATATCTTAGTATCCCAGTCTCTAGTGAGAGATCTTAGGAACTAGTCATTAATCTCATAATCACTGAAGACCCTTCCATAGGTCCTCAGTTCATTTATTATCCTAAAAAATCTTTCATAGCAAGCAACTATGTTCTCTTTCAGTGAGTGCCTGAAAGCCTCATACTCCTTGTTGATCATGGGCTTCTTGTCATCTCTCACCTCTTCAGTACCCTCCATATAGACCACAAGAGTGTCCCACATCTCTTTGGAGGTCTAGCAGTTGACCAGATTCTGAAAGGTTGAATCATCTATGACACTAACAATAATGTTTTGTGCCCTCTACTCCAATATAGCCAAGATGAATTCATCCTTTGTCATTTCTGAATATGTATTAGGTGTCTGAGCATTGGCATCCAGAACTGAGACCTTCATAGGGATGAAAGGTCCCTCTCTGACTGTCATAAAGATCCTTGGGTCATAGGCTTCCATAAATAGCATGTCTCTCTCTTTCCAAATTCCAAAACTCTCCTTCCTGCAGATGGGGAGTTCCATAGAACCTAGCTCCTTATGGTTCTCTCTAGGACCCATAAGTATAGAACTTGTTTCATCTACCCTTTGGGATCTGCTCTGACTGTTAGGTCTTCTTGAGAAACCTCCCTCTGATACCAGTTGAAAGTCTTTAGTTTGAAGGTAGCTAAACACCTAGAGGGGGGGGGGGTGAATAGGTTTTTTAGTCTTTTATTATTATATTTTAACTTAGTTTGTAGTTAGATGTTTTCAAGACAAACCACAAAGAATACACACAAAATTTATAGTGGTCCCCCAAATTATAGGTACATCCACTCTCCTCCCACCTTTCGAACTTCTTGTTAGAAAAGACACTTCTTAAAAAACTCGCTCCTAAAAGCTTATACCACAGATCCCTCAGGATCTCTTAGTCTCCTCCAAGACTTATAACTCAGGCACAAAGCCCTACCTCAGAACAAATTTGCTCATATAACTCAGTGATCAAATGATCACCTATCTCAGACTTGAATCCAAGTCCTACAGCTCAGGCTATGGAGGATAGCCCTACATCAGAGAGAATGACTCTCCAACAGCTTAGGCATAGGGCTCTACCTCAGATCTAAATCTAGTTCCTACACTCCGACCCAAAGTTCCTACATTCAGAGAGGATTACTCTCCTATAACTCAGACAAACTGCCCTACCTCAAGCACAAAGACCCTACAGCTCAGATCCAAAAAGATCCTACCTCATACCCAAAGGTCATACAACTTAGATCCAAAATTGGATCGTACACTCAGGCAAATCTAACCTACCTCGGGCACAAAGGCCCTACAACTCAGATTCAAAAAGATCCTACAGAAATGAAAGGGGTGTTGTTTGTGTTGATTTGACATAGAGATATTTCTCTGTCTACTTCCTGAGCTGAGTTATCTCAGCCCTAATTTTCTTCTCAGCACCTAGAATCTGACCTTCATTAAGCTACTGCTAGTGCTGGAAGTATCTTAGAAATTCGTTTTTCAACTTGTTGAAGAAGACTGAAGACTTGACAGATCTTGAGTTCTTCAAACAGCTAATCTGAACCTGCAGAAAACTAAAAGCTCTGCTTCTTCTTCTTTATCAGAAGCTTATCTGACCTTGCTGTTGCAGAAGAAAATGCTACAACTATCTGGAATGATCTTTTAGATCAATTGGATCGACTTCAAGCTTAAAGCTCAGAAGCAATGACGAGGAAGATGAAGTTCAACCACAACTTTGTGAAAAGAATAAAAACCCTAAAAGTTAAATTCTTCCTTCTGAAGTTATCCCTACTATCTTCTGCCGATTAACGACTCTAAGATGCAGTGGGGACCACCTGCAGTTGATAGCTGCAACTTGCTTTAATGGAAGAAGATGTACATTAGGCCACTAACGCTATTTGTCGCGTTCAATATCTTTCCCGCAACTTATTTGAACTCTATTGATTTTTATTGACTTTGGATGACATCATCAGTTATGGACTCAGTCAATTTCTCAGATCCCCTCTACGCCTTGAGTGCGTTGAGTGAATATGCTTCACTCAATGCCTTTGGACTTGGCCAAACTCTCTTCAATGCCAGGCGTCGAGTGCCATGAGTGAACTAGCTTTACTCAATGCCTCTAGACTTAGTCAATTCTTCACCTGTTTGAAGGTGTTGAGTGAGCTGGCCTCATTCAAAGCTTTCTGCCTTTGCTTGTCTTCTTTATTAGGCGTTGAGTGAAGTAGCTTTACTCAACACTTCTGGACTTAGTCAATTTCTATCCTCAATATTCTTAGGCTCTGACTGCAGTAGCATGACTCAATGCTTTTTGGTCTTAGCATTGAGAGCGTTGACATCACTCAATGCTTCTGAACTTAAGTCATTTTTCAACACTATCAATGCAAAAGCTTTGACTGACTGGTCTTTACTCGATGCTTCTGGGCTTAGTCAATTTTTGTCCTCAATCTTCTTAGGCTCTGACTGTAGTAGCATGACTCAATGCTTTTTGGTCTTGGCATTGAGTGTGTTGACATCACTCAATGCTTTTGGACTTAAGTAATTTTTCTTCACTGTCAATGCAAAAGCTTTAACTGACTGGTCTTTACTCAACACTTCAGCTCATCTAGCATTGAGTGAGTTATCCTCACTCAATGCCTCTGGAATTAACTAGAATTTGGCCTTTGTTAACTGCTATTCTTGACATCTGGCATTGAGTGAACTGCAATCACTCAACGCCTGTGGACTTAGCCAGAGAATTGCTTTGGAGAATGCATAGATTTGACTGTCCACAACTAACTCAGCATTGTTTGGCATATTACAATGAGTGAACTGGCTTCACTCAACGCTTGTGGACTTAGGTGATTTTCAGCCTGTCCAACATCCTCCCTTGCATATGGTGTTGAGTGAACTAGCTTCACTCAACGACTGTGGACTTTGACAGATTTTTGTCTCTTCACATCTTTACTTTGTGACCACCTATCACATCACTTGGAATACCTGTCCTATAAATGTTACAAGGAATAACCTGCTTGCATGAACTTGAACTTACATAAATACAATTATGTTTATATCATGAACATGTTTGACTTCTACAAATATGGGACATTGTGGACAATGGACCCAAATATGGTGTACATTATATATTTTTAGCTAAAAGAGATGGTGGCTAACATGAAGTACGTACCAGTGGTGCATGATTTTCCTGAGGTTTTTCTCGAAAAGCTACCTAAATTTCCCCCTCCTAGGGAAGTAGACTTCCAGATTAGGCTAGTGTCCGGTGCCCAGCCCATCTCTAGAACCACTTATAGGATGGCTCCAAAAAAACTAGCTGGGTTTAGGGTTTAGTTGCAAGAGTTAGTGGAATCAGGGTTTGTTCATCCCAGTTAATCACCCTTGGAGCCCCTATCTTGTTCATTAAGAAGAAGGTTGGACACTGTTGTTGTGCATAGAATACAGAGAGCTCAACTTACTGATGGTGCGGAACACCAACCCTTATTCCGGATCGATGAACTATTTGGTCAAGTAGTGGGAGCATATTGGTTCTCCAAGCTTGATTTGCGGTAGGAATACTATCAGTTAAGGATATAGGAAGAAGATATTCATAAAATAGAATTTAGCTTGAGATACGACTTATACGAATTCACTGTGATGTTGTTCAGACTCACAAATTCCCCTTCTATATTCTTGAGTCTGATGAATAGGGTGTTTGAGCCGTATTTGGATGCTTTGTCATCATATTAATTGATGATATTTTGGTCTTCTCGAGGACAGAGGAGGAATATGCAGATCATTTGGCCTTAGTTCTAAAGAAACTAAAGGAGCGTGCTGGACTAGCAGTAGATCTGGCCAAGGTGTGTGCTTTGAAGGAGTGGATGCCTTTGAGGTCAGCGGCCGATGTGCAAAGTTTTCTCAAACTTGTTGTGTACAATCGCTAGTTTGTTGAAGAATTTTTGAAGATTTCCCTTTCCATCACTGCTCTGACGAAGAAGGGTTTACCTTTTGTCGGGGCACCCAAGTGTGAAGTTATATTCCAAGAGTTTAAGGACTGTCCTACCTCTTCAATAATCCTTGCCCTATATTCTAGCAAGGAAGGATTCCAGATTTATACCGATGCATCCTATCGGGGCATGGGTGGGTGTTGATGTAGCACGGGCATGTGATTTTATATGCTTCTAGACAGCTTAAGAAGCATGAAGTGAATTACCCAGTGCCTGATTTAGAGTTTGGAGCAGTGGTCTTTCCTCTGAAAATTTGGAGGCTTTATCTATATGGCATCCACTACGAGATCTTTTCAAATCATAAGAACTTAAAGTACATCCACACCCAGAAAGATCTGAACTTGAGGCAGCAACGGTGGCTGGAGTTTTTATGAGTTTATATTGAACTACCACCCTGGTAAGGTGAACTTGGTGGCAGATACTCTAAGAAGGAATGGACCTGTGTCAAGCCCTAAGTCCCAGTTAATGGTTATTAAGTTGGCTAGAGTACTTGAAGATATGGAGATTATGCTTGTGTCTAAGGCTTGTCCTGAGTCCTACATGGAGTATCTGGCCACCATGATTATTTTTTGTGACATTCGAGATCAGATTCAGGCAGAGTAAGGGAAGGATTCTGCTTTGGCCCTGTGTTCCAAGCAATTGTGGGAGGATCAGTAGAAAGATATATGCTAAATGAAGACCTCTTTCATTTCCACGATAGACTTTTCATTCCAGCAGGTTGTAGGATTCGGGAAGACATCTTGAGAAAGGCCTATTGCACCACGTATTCAGTGTATCTAAGAATTGCAAAAATGTACACTTACTTGTGGAGGACATGTTTTGGCTAGGAATGAAGTGATTTGTCACGTACTATATTATACACTGTGAGGCTTTTCAAAAGGGAATGGTGGAGTGCAAGAGCCCTGGTGGATTATTATAGTCATTGCCCATCCCAGAGTGGAAGTTCGAGGATATTCATGGATTTTGTTCACGGTCTTCCTTGATCTCGCTCAAGGAATGATTCAGTTTGGATGATTGTGGATCGCTTGACAAAGGTTGCCAGGTTATTCCAATGAGAAAGGAGGCGCATGTGTATTTGTTGGTGCGTCTCTTTGTGGAGAATTTGTTCGGTACCATGGGATGCCTAAGACAATAGTCTCGGACCATGATGGTTGCTTCACCTCGAAGGAATGGAAGGCAGTTCAGACATATTTGGGTTCCTACCTTACTTTCAGCACACCTTTCACCCTCAGATTTATGGCCAGTTTTAGAGAACAATCAGAACTATGGAGGACTTGTTTTGGTTATGCATTTTGGATAGGGAAGAGCCGTTGGAGAAGCTTCTACCATTGGTGGAGTTTTTGTATAATAATAGCCAGCAAGAAAGCATCGGTACGGCACTATACGAAGCACTATATTGTTGGAGGTGCAGAACCCCTTTTATCATGGGTTCAGAATGAGGATCCTAAGGTGTTGGTAGTGGAGTACATTGATGACACTGATGATATTGTTGGGTCCATTGCTCAAAATATCCTAGATTTGAAGAAGTCAATAATATCAATGACATACACATAGTTGTATTTAATGTACGCTTAAGTTCATGTACGCAGGTTGGTCCTTATAATATTTATAGAATAGGTATTCCAAGTGATGTGACAGGTGGTCATAAAGTGAAGATGCGGGATAGGTTGGAAATTTCCTAAGTCCACAGGCATTGTGATGAAGGCTTACGCGTTGACACCGGGAAATCTACGGAATTAGCACGATCGTCTCTCTTCGATTCGAATTCTACACTCGCAAAAATTTTTACGCAGCGCACACACAAAGCAATTATATCCGACCACCCTCATCTCTCTATAAAACGTAGCAGTGTTACACCCGAAACTAAAAACTGAAATGGGCGGTGTTTGAACCAAGTTCGGCTCTTGGTAGGGTGAACACGGCCTGTGATACAAGCATGTCACATGGCCGTGTCGTGCTCGGGTCGTCGAGTTGAGGTCGACGAGCATTGAGTGCTCGAACATGGCCTGGGACATAGGCATGTCCTAGGGCGTGTCAGGCACACGGCATCGGACATGGGCGTGTCACATAGCCGTGTACTTCTTTGGAAAGTTTGGTCCTGTGTTGACTGAGGGATACGGCCCAGAACACGGGCATGTACTAGTTTACACGGGCGTGTCAAGTATGACACGAGCGTGTCGCCACCCGTGTCCACTATGGGATATGACGGTTGGCGTGGAGGTTATTTGAAATACGGCCCCTAGTTACAGGCATGTCGAGGACCCGACACGGGCATGTCAGGTTGGGATACAGGCGTGTCCCAACCCGTGTTCTTTTCTGTGCTCGATATTCATGGCTGGATCGAGGCACACGGCCGTGTGCAAAGCCGTGTTCGGCCCATGATTAAGAAATTTTAGGCTAATCTGAGCCGTTCGTTTTCTTTAAATGCGATCTGACGGCTCAGATGAGATCCTGCTGTGTTAAGTTCAGGAATAGAGGATTAATCCCTCATTTTCCTCCTAAACTCTCTCTTTATAAAAAGTTAGAGAGAGAATAGAGCAAGGAAGAGGGAAGGGAGGAATCCGGCCGCCGGCGGAGCATCGGAGCACCAAATTAAGAACCGAGACCCGATCCGTGGAGAGAATTCCCTTGCGAAGCCTTCCATCCGGCTAGTTTCTCATGGAGCCAAAGCGGACTTCAAGGGTAACGATTCTCCACTTGGACATATGAAGTCCTTTTCTTTTCTGCATAGGAAACCCGCTCCCGCGAGTGTGCGGTGAGTGCGTGGTGTTCCTTGGGGTAGATGTGAATAGTCCCCCTTATGGTGCATGTAGAATCCGGAATCGAAGTACGGACTTAGGCATTGTGTGTGAAACCTACCCGGATGTGGTTGTCTGGATCGGTGATGTTGCATATTGTTTGGATTGTTGGAGAAGACTCCATGCTTTGTGTTTTCGGGTTTTTACGCGGTAGATTGCAGCAGGGATCCTTGGGGACTAACTCTAAGGCGCACCCGAAAAACTCGACGGAAACGTAATTCTACTAACTTGGCGGCCGACGAGCCAGCCTTGAACATAACTGGGTTATGTGATGTTTCAAAATGAATTAGGATCCGGGTGAAGCTTGGCCCACGCATACGTCTTAAAGTGACTAGGCAGAGTGAGCAATGGGCGGGTGGAAACGGACCTGGGCTATGCGGTTCGGTGCTAGAGGCCCTAAAGTGGAACTGTCCGGTTGCATAGTCAGGAGTCTTGGAATGCGATCGAAAAGACTAATAATGCTCACAATGTTTGTCGTCCCGAGGATGGTGGTGAAGCCACGGAATTGACTGGATTCACCGAGAATGTGCCATGAGTGCACGGGGTGTTTGACCGGGCGAGCCTACACCTGTGGCGAAATAAATTTATGCACTTAATTGTTTAGCTGGGCTAATAAAATGCAGGGAAGGAGCACCGCCATCCCGAATAAGGGGCGGAGTCGTTATAATTTGGTCAGCTTTAGCTGACTGTTGCTTTGTTTGCCATTGTGCGGTGGAATATTACTTGCAGGTGCTGCGGAACCAAGTACCAACTAGCGGGCTGAATCCCAAGCTGTTATGCTGGCCCTCGAAGGCCAAAGTGAACTGTTATTTGATTTCTATCATGTGTGGTCGGCCTGCAAGATGATGTCTATAAAACACTATGTTGTTAAGTGAACACTTGTAAGGCCATAAGGCTAAGTACTCTATTGTGTATTTGTTATATTTCATTCATGTGGTGAATAGTGGACATTCATGCTAGTGTTGTGCAATTTTTGGTTCTCTTAAACTATTAAAAATCTTCCGCTAGAATGCTCTGTGTTAGGGCGAGTAGTTGAGTATTTGGTATTATTATGTAACCCTTCCGACTGTCTGTGGTATATAGCGTTGGGTTACAGCTGGCTCTTCTGTTATATGCCATACGACGGATGGGGGTGTTACAATTTGGTATCAGAGGGAGGTTTCGGTCATCTGTAGTTGAATTTGTGGGCAAATTCTTTTAAGTGGTGGTGAGCACATGTATGTGTGTCATGGTTATAACATAAAAGAACCCATGAATGTCCATTTTGGTATGGAAAAATACACTTGTTTTGAGGAACCTGAGTGTTCTAGTGATTGCTTTTTGCAATTTGTTTGTCACCTAATCAAGGGGTTATGTTATTATAGGTAACTAGGAGCAGTGCTAGGAAATCGGAGCGTCTGCAATCGGCGGAAAGTAGTGCACCAAGTGACGTGACTACAACACCTCCTTCAATAGAAACCATCAGATTGCTGGCTGAAGCAGTCTTTGCCATGATAAATGCTTAACAAGTGCAATACGCACCACTTGCTAATGAGTAAGAACCGATTAGAGTGGCAGAGCTAGGAGTGGTAGAGCATGGGGCAGTTGATCTGGTAACACCAAGGAGAGCCATGGAGAAACAGCTCAAGCATGTAATGAGCTTTAATCCTCCGGTATTCGACGGGATGGGAATGCCAACTCAAGCTGAGGATTAGCTCTCTACGATGAGGATGGTAATGACCGCCATAGAAACTGCGGAGTGGAAGAAGACCACAATAGCGACCTTCCTATTAAATGATAAGGCAAGGATGTTGTGGGACGAGTTGGAGGTTCATCTCTTAGTAGGAAGGCAACTAGTTGATGTACCGATGGATGAATTCTCAAGGTTGTTCTTGGCCAGATACCTACCTTCTGCCCAGAAGCTTGAGATGGAGAATAAGTACCTTGGTTTGACTCAGGGAGAGAGAAGCATGGATGAGTATATCCACGAGTTTACTCAGTTAGGTCGTTATGCTGGTGCTATGTTTACTAAAGAAGAGCGGAAGACCAACCCATTTTATGAGGGCCTATAGGGCGACCTACAGATACTCCTCGATGGGCCTAAGGCACAGGGCTTCCTAGCCTTGGTAAATGCGGCTCGGTCATTAGAAAGGGTCGCGAAGAAATTTCAAGAGAAGAATGACCCAGGGGAAAAGAGGTCAGAGTTCAAAGCGTCGAATACAAAGTCTGGTTTTCGCAGATGGAACAAGAAGTTTAAGACTTCGAGCTCAGCCCCTTTGTCTAGTGCGATGGGGGCAAGCACAAGTCGAGTCCCAGGAGTGTGCTACAACTGTAGAAAGGTGGGACATTTTGCAGGTGAGTGTTGGAGCGGACGTGCAAAGTCCGAGAAGAGGCATGGAGCAACGTATGAAGAAAAGGGGAAGGCGGCGGAGTCGATCGCATCCCACCATGCTCCAGCCCAGCCTAGAGTATACAACCTTATTCTACAAGTGGCCATTAAGCAAGCTGACGTGGTGATAGGTATGATTTAAATTATTACTATTTATCTTTTATAGTTGTTACCTTTTTACATGTTAGATTATAAATGTTGGTGCTAGGTTTTGTGTTAGTTTTCGATAGTCCGACGAGAGCCTTGTTTGATACGGGAGCTTCGCATTCCTTCTTGTCCGAAAGATTCGTATCGCGCATCAGAGTTCCTTCCTCGATGGCAAGAGACAAGTTGGTTGTGTTGTTGCCTAATGGGTGCTCAATGCACGCGGATAGAGTCTGTGTGGTAAAGTTACGGATCGGGGATCAAGAGTTTGATATGCAAGCGTCGGTGCTGCCGTTAGTGGAGTTCGATGTAATCTTTGGAATGGACTGGCTCTTAGAGCAGCGAGCCTGCATTGATTACAACCGAAAGGATGTTAAGTTGGGACTGAATACTGATCGGGAGACCACGTTTACTTGCATGAAAGGGTCGAGCAAGATTTTAATGACAGCTCTTCAAGTGATTAAAGCAGTTCGATCTAGGGCAGAGCTGTTTGTCACTTTAGTGCAGGCTTCAATTCCTAAACCTAGTCTGGGCAGTATTGTATTGGTGTCCGAGTATCCTGATATATTCCCAGACGATCTCCCGAGAGCCCCTCCTCAGCGGGAGATTGATTTTACAATTGAGCTTGTGCCGGGTGCCAAACCGGTGTCACGCTCTCCGTATCGGATAGTGCCTAAGGAGATGGCGGAGCTGAAGGTGCAACTACAAGAATTGTTAGATCAAGGGTATGTGCGTCCAAGTTTGTCGCCTTGGAGTGCACCGGTCCTCTTCGTTAAGAAGAAAGATGGGAGCTTGCGACTCTATATCGACTATCGGGAGTTGAACAAGCTTACGAAAAAGAATAAGTATCCAATCCCAAGGATTGACCATCTATTTGATCAGTTGGTTGGGTCAACGGTATATTTGAAGCTAGATCTGAAATCCAGATACTACCAACAAAGGATAAGGGAGAGTGACATCCCAAAGACAACGTTCAGCACGCGGTTTGGACATTACGGGTTTACGGTCATGCCGTTTGGGCTGACCAATGCGCCATCTGTGTTTATGGATCTGATGAACAGGACGTTCAGAGAGTACTTGGACCATTTCGTGATAGTATTTATTGACGACATCTTGGCGTACTCGCGGTGTGAGGATGATCACTACAAGCATCTGCATATGGTATTGGAGACGTTAAGGAGGAATTAGTTGTATGTTAAGTTCTCCAAGTGTGAGTTCTAGTTATCCTCAATAGCGTTCCTTAGTCATATTGTTAGTGGTGAAGGGATAGCGGTGGATCCGGCAAAGATAGCGGCAATTCAGGAGTGGCCATGGTTGACTACAGTGGCGGTAGTCCGGAGCTTTCTGGGGCTTGCCGGCTATTATAGGTGCTTCGTAGAGAACTTCTCGTGAATAGTGCTACCACTCACGACGTTGACAAGGAAGGATCAAAAGTTTGTGTGGATGCTGGAGAGCGCGCAAGCTTTTGAAGAATTGAAGAGGCAGTTGGTCACGGCGCCTATTTTTCGTTTGCCGAGTGGGTCCGAAGGGTTTGAAATTTATATTGATGCTTCGGGCAGTGGTTTGGGATGTGTTCTGCTACAACATAGGAGCGTGATAGCCTATAGATCATGACAAATGAAGATTCATGAGAGAAATTATCAGGTCCATGACTTGGAGTTAGCGGCCGTGATATTTGCTCTAAAGCTGTGGAGGCACTATCTATACAGTGTGAAGGTCGATATCTACACCGATCATAAGAGCCTGAAGTATTTTCTAGATCAGAAGGACCTGAACATGAGGCAGCGGAGGTGGATGGAGTTCCTGGGGGACTATGCTTTCAAAATAAATTATGTGCCCGATAAAGGAAATGCAGTGGCAGATGCGTTGAGTCGTAGGGCACCCGCGCAAGCCAACTAGTTAGCAGTGCATGATGAGAGTTTGATCCGTGATTTGGAGGAATTGGAGATCTCCTGCGTTGACAAGAAGTCTAGTGCCGAGGCAATTTTGTGTTGGACGGAGATGCAGTATGACCTAGCTGATAGGATTCGGTGTGCTTTGGTTCAGGATAGCAGTATGAAGCAGATCTTGGATGAATCGTTGGATGGGTCAAATTCCAATTTGCGGTTGAAGATGGACTGTTAAGGAAGGACGGTCGCCTATGCATCCCTTATGCAGATAATCTTCGGGAGGAGTTGATGTACGAGGCTCATCATACCAAGTACTCAGTCCATCCGGGGAGCACGAAGATGTATAGGGACATGAAGAAGTTGTTTTGGTGGACAGGGTTGAAGAAGGATGTAGCACTTTATGAGGCAAAGTGCCAAACTTGTGCCTTGGTGAAGGCGGAGTGCCAGAAGCCCAAAGGTTTCTTGAAGTCCTTGCCTATCCCGGAATGGAAGTTTGACGAAATTTCCATGGATTTTGTGCATGGTTTGCCAAGGTCATAGAAAGGTAACGACGCCATCTGGGTGGTCATAGATAGATTGACAAAAGTGTCGCACTTCATCCCAAATAGGAAGGAAGATCTGGTGGAAAAGTTAGCCAAGCTCTATGTGGATAATATTGTAAGGTTGCATGGTGTGCCCCGCAGTATTGTTAGTGACCAAGACGGATGCTTCACGTCAAATGACTGGAGGCTGGTGCATAAGTTGTTGGGAACTAAGCTGAGTTACAACACTGCCTTTCATCCGCAGACGGATGGTCAGACCTAAAGGGTCAACAGGACGATGGAGGACATGCTCCGCATGTGCGTCTTGAATTTCGGAAAATAGTGGGAAGATAACATGTACATGGTAGAATTTGCATACAATAATAGTTATCAAGCGAGTATTGGAATGGCGCCTTTCGAGGCCCTGTATGGGAGAAGGTGTCGCACGCCGCTGTCTTGGTTAGAGATAGGCGAGTCAAACTTATACAAATGTCAGACAGTGAAAGATGCCATTTCAATGGTATATACGATTCAGGAACGGTTAAAGATCACTCAGGACAGGCAGGCAAAAACTATAATGTCAAGCATAAGAATGTGGAGTTCAGTGTTGGCAAATGGGTATATTTGAAAATCAAGACGTTCAAGGGTGCCTCGCGGATTCGACGCTTGAAGAAGCTGAGTCCAAGATACCTTGGACCGTTTGAGATCCTAGAGCGGATTGGTGAAGCAGCGTATCGATTAAAGTTATCGGTGGAGTTGAGTGGGCTACACGATGTATTCTACGTATCGGTATTGCGGAAGGTGGTACAAGAGCTTCGCAGGTCATTGACGTCGATCAAGTGCCGATTGATAATGGGTTGACGACAAAGTTCAAGCCAGTTCACATTGAAGACTTTGAAGTCAAACGGCTCCGCAACAAGGAAATCCGAATGGTTAAGGTCCGTTTGGATAACTACGGACGTGAGGAGCTTTCTTGGGAGCGAGAGAAGACTATGTTGGAATAATACACCGAATTATTCGACTCAGGTAATATTTAAATTGTTTTGTGTACCTTTACATAATTTCGTGGATGAAATTCTTTAAGGGGGGAGATTTGTAATGCCCCAAAACTTAAAAGTGAAATGGGCGGTGTTTGAACCAAGTTCGGGTCTTGGTAGGGTGAACACGGCCTGTGACACGGGCGTGTCACATGGTCGTGTCGTGCTCGGGTCATTGAGTTGAGGTCAACGAGCATTGAGTGCTCAAACACGGCGTGGGACACGGGCGTGTCCCAAGGCGTGTCAGGCACACGGCATGGGACACGGGCGTGTCACATGGATGTGTACATCTCTGGAAAGTTTGGTACTGTATCGAGTGAGAGACAAGGCCCGGAACACGGGCATGTACTAGTTGACACATGCGTGTCAAGTCTGACCCGGGAGTGTCGCCACCCGTGCCCACTATGGGATGTGATGGTTGGCGTAGCGTTTATTTGCGACACGGCCCCTGGTCACAAGCATGTCGAGAATCCGACACAGGCGAATCAGGTTGGGACACGGGAGTGTCCCAACCCGTGTTCTTTTCTGTGCTCGATATTCGTGGCTGGATAAAGTCACACGGCCTGGGACACGACCTTGTGCAAAGCCATGTTAGGCCCAGGATTAAGAAATTTTAGGCTAATCTGAGTCGTTCGTTTTCTTTTAATACGATCCGACGGCCCAGATGAGATACTGCTGTGTTAAGTTCGGGAATAGAGGATTAATCCCTCATTTTCCTCCTAAACTCTCTCTTTCTAAGAAGTTAAAAAGAGAAAAGAGCAAGGACGGAGGAAGGGAGGAATCCGGCCGCCGGCGGAGCATCGGAGCACCAAATTGAGAACCGAGACCAGATCCGTGGAGAGAATTCCCTTGCGAAGCCTTCCATCCGGCTAGTTTCTCTTGGCGCCAAAGCGGACTTCAAGGGTAACGATTCTCCACTTGGACATGTGAAGTCCTTTTATTTTCTGCATAGGAAACCCGCTCCCGTGAGTGTGTGGTGAGTGTGTAGTGTTCCTTGGGGTAGATGTGAATAGTCCCCCTTGTGTTGCATGTAGAATCCAGAATCAAAGTACGGACTTAGGCATTGTGTGTGAAGCCTACCCGGACGTGGTTGTCTGGATCGGTGATGTTGCATATTGTATTGATTGCCGGAGAAGACTCCGTACTTTGTGTTTTCGGGTTTCTATGCGGTAGATTGCAGCAGGGATCCTTGGGGACTAACTCCAATGCGCACCCGGAAAACATGGCAGAAACGTAATTCTGCTAACTTGGTTGCCGGGGAGACAGCCTTGAACATAACTGGGTTATGTGATGTTTGGAAATGAATTAGGATCCTGGTGAAGCTTGGCATGCGCGTATGTCTTAAAGTGATTAGGCGGAGTGAGCAACGGGCTGGTGGAAACGAACCTAGGCTATGCGGTTAGGTGCTAGAGGCCCTAAAGTTGAACTGGTCGTTGGCATAGTCGGGAGTCTTGGACTGCGGTCGGAAAGACTAATAATGCTCATAATGTTTGCCATCCCGAGGATGGTAGTGAAGCCACAGAATTTACCGGATTCACCGAGAATGTGCCCTGAGTGCACGAGGTGTTTTGCCGGGCAAGCTTACACCTGTAGCGAAATATACTTATGCACTTAATTGTTTAGCTGGGCTAATGAAATGCAGGGAAGGAGAACTGCCGTCCCAAATAAGGGGCTGGGTCGTTATAATTTGGTCATCTTTAGCTGACCGTTGCTTTGTTTGCCACTGTGTAGTGGAATGTTGCTTGCAGGTGCTGCGGAACCAATTCCCAAATAGCGGGTTGAACCCCAAGTTGCTATGCTGGCCCTCGAAGGCCAAAGCGAACTGTTATTTTATTTATATCATGTGTGGCCGGCCTGCGAGCCGATGTCTGTAAAATACTATGTTGTTAAGTGAACACTTGTAAGGCCATAAGGCCAAGTACTCTATTGTGTATTTGTTATATTTCATTCCTGTAGTGAATAGTGGACATTCATGCTAGTGTTTTGTAATTTTGGGTTCTCTTAAACTGTTAAAAAGCTTCCGCTTGAATGCTCTATGTTAGGGTGAGTAGTTGAGTATTTAGTATTATTATATAACCTTCCGACTGTCCATGGTATATGGCGTCGGGTTCCAGCTGGACCTTTTGTTATATGCCATACGACGGATGAGGGTGTTACAAGCAGCCACCTCTTTCCCCTCCACCCAACCTAGCCTCTCCCTCTCTCCAAACAGCCACCACCATTTCTCTCGCCCCCTATATTCAACTCTCGGCCACCCTCCTCTACAACCAACCCGAGCCCCCTCTACTCTACCCTAATCCGGCCGGTGATAAGTTGTAATTATACCAACTTTTTTAGTATTGTTATTATGATATTTTATTTTATTTTTTCCCTTTTTTGTTTGTTTTGTTCAATAAATTGTTCATATTTTTAAAATTTTATTTCTAACATAGTTATTTTTTTTTCCAGAAAAATTCAGAAAAATGTCAAAATTTGACCTAACACGCCTGTGCCTTCCATCATGTCACGCCCGTGTCCAAGCCCGTCACGCCCGTGTCGATGTCGACACTCAATGCTTTTTCACACTCAACGCTGCCGACATCAGAACTGCAAGCTGTCCAAGTCACGCCCCCCCCCCTGTCATGCCCGTGACGGACACGTGGCCCTTCCCGAACCTTCCAGAACGGTGCCAGCTTGCCGAAGTCACCAAGTCAAATATGGCAGCTGTGACACGCCCACTGTCACGCCCGTGACCTAGGGCGTGTCACACCCGAAATTTTGCCTATAAATAAAAATTTTCTGTAATGCCCAAGGGTTCACTTTTTTGAGCCAATTTTAGTGTGTTTTGTGGGCTGCCCTTGTGGACTCCACTTTCATGTAAGGAGACTTTCTCCCCCCCCCCTCTATTTCTTATGTTTGTGTTAGCTTTTCAATAGCTTTGTAATAGTTTGTAATAGCTTTAAATGTAGAAATAAAAATGATATTCTCTTTTTTTGTCTCTCTACATGGAATTAAAATTCATTGGGATGGTTCACTTTCCTTCTTCCTTTTTTATCCTTATGTTCATCTTTGTTCATCTTTATGAAAAAGTGTGTGTGTGTGTGTGTGTGTGTATGAGAGTAATTTGTTTTTTTTTACGCCCTTAGTTAGTTGTCATAATAGGTTTTATTATAGGTTTTTATCTAAAAATGAGTTGTTATAATGAAAAAATTTTGTTTAAGTTTTATTTTCAAAATCAAAGATGTATTGAAAACTTTTTAAAGACTTATATTTTCATTCCTAAGAAATTGTAAAAGAGGTTTTAAAGTATTTTGTTTTTTTACATAGCTTTGTTTTAGGATTATAAAACCTTTTTGTTCCTTTATTTTTTATTTTCACTTTTTATTCACTTTTATGAAATACTAAGGATGAAAATGTAAACGTTTTAATTTTTCAACAACTTTGATTTAAACTTTGTTTTCAAAAACTTTTGCTTCTTTAATTTTTATTTCCTCTTTTCATTTGTTTTTGGCAAGTTTTAATGGTAAAAAAGTTGTAGTTTTAATTTTTAGATAACTTTTATTTTTTGTTATTTTTATGTTTGTGTGAGTGTATGAGGGTAGATTTTAATTATGCTCTTTTAATTTCATGTTAGTGTGTGTGAGTGTATGAGGATAGTTTTATTGCTTTCATTCTCCCGCCCACTCATTTGAGTCGGGACTCACAATTTTATTGCTTTCTTCATTTATGTAGAGTGTGTGAGTGTAGGTGATAACTTTTCATGCTTTGATTTATCGCTCTCAATTATGTAGAGTGTGTGCGTGTGCGCATTTATTTCCGCCTACTCATTAAGAGTTAATGGCACGCTTTAATTTACCGCCTACTCAGTTTTGAGTAGGACTTGTCATTTACCGCCTACTCAGTTTTGAGTAGGAATTGTCATTTACCGCCTACTCAGTTTTGAGTAGGACTTGTCATTTACCGCCTACTCAGTTTTGAGTAGGACTTGTCATTTACCACCTACTCAGTTTTGAGTAGGACTTGCACTTGCATTTATTTCCCGCCTACTCATTCGAGTAGGACTTGCTTACTTAGTTTCTTTATGGTTTTGAAGTGTGCGTGAGTGCCTGCATTAATTAGCCTTTCTTTCAATTTATCTAAATGCCTTGTTTTTCTATGTTTTCTCTTATAACTGTTTAGTACTTAAATTCAAACTCACGTTTCACTAAAAACCATAAACCTGTCCCCATACCGATGAGTGGCTAATCTCTATTAGCATTCGGCATCGAAGAGCATTGGGATATATAAAATGATTTGAAATAATTAAAGAACTTTATTTTTATTTTAATTTAAGGACTTAAGGTTTGCCCCGGGTTAACGACGCATAGGACCACATAATCGATTTATGGGCTCTATTTTCGTTATCCATACGCAACGCTGAGAGGCCGCACGTATGGACCGATCCCCCTTGGGTAAATAGAATTGCGTACATACCCTCAAAAGAGGATGAGCGTAGTTCTATCGGATTGGGTTCCCCACCCAATAGCGGGGTTCTAAGCGTAAAGCGGGCATTAAGAGGAATCCTTCGTCGGTCTAACGATCGATCGAATAGTCTTAATGTTCAGGTGAGAGATATTACCTAGAGATAGGTGTGCTCATATTTTCGAAACCTCCACGACCAAGTGCCTTTTATTAATTTAAAAACTAAGTTCAATAATTGTTAAGAATTATTTTAGTCTTAATCTGATTCGATGCTGAGCGTTAACCCGTCATCGAACTAACTTAGAAATTTCCTGCTTTTATTTCCGCCTTAATTTATTAAAAACCCCACCTTACTAATAGTAAGATAATAGTCTTCCTGGAAGATTAAATATAATCAACGCGCCCCCGAGAACAATACGACCTCGGTTTCTCCCGAATACCGAGTACTATGTGATAGGTGCACTTGCCTCCTCTCGTTAGAAAACTCGATCTTCTAACTCGGTCTGCGGAATCAAACCATTTCGAACCACCCATAGTCGGTCTCTGTTCTACGGCCATCAAGTTTTTGGCACCGTTGCCGGGGAGCAAGGTTGTTATAACAAATTCGGGACTCTATTAATTTTTCTTTATTTTCACAAAAAAAATTTAATAATAAAAAAAAATCCTTCCCCCTTCGTTGTTTTTTTAGGGTGTATGACTCGTGGACAACCTTCGAGTTCTGAAAATCTTGAATTCGACCCTGAGATCGACCGCTCTCTTGTGCGTATCCGATCTCTACGTCGAATTCCCCTTTTACACCCGGAAGAATCCACCGGAGAACCCTCTTTCTCTTCTATGGCCGACCCAAATAATGCCCAAGCGGCCGAGCGTATGATGTCTTACTACGCTCGACCCAACTCTGATGATATGGGGTCAATTATTGTTCGGCCTGCTGTAGCAAACAATAATTTTGAAATTAAGTCAAGTGTTATAGAAATGATCCAAAATGTCGTGTAATTCGACGGACAGCCGGAAGAGGACCCTAATAACCACTTATCTAATTTTTTAGAAATCTGCGATACTTTCAAGATTAATGGCGTCACTGATGATGCCATTCGTTTGCACCTCTTTCCCTTCTCCCTTAAGTCCAAGGCCAAGGAGTGGTTGGTCTCCCTCTCGCGAGGATCATTCATGACTTGGGCGGAGTTGGCAGAGAAATTCCTTATTAAATATTTTCCGCCCGCAAAAACTGCTAGATTACGGGTGGACATATCCTCCTTTGTGCAAAATGACTCCGAGTCTCTTTATGAGACTTGGGAGTGTTTTAAGGAATTTCTCCGGCGGTGCCCGCACCACGCGCTGCCAATGTGGTTGCAGGTACAGATTTTTTAAAATGGACTGAACTGTCAGACGCATCAAATGATTGACGCGGCTGTCGGGGGCACTCTGAATAATAAGACCCCCGAGGCCGCCCAGGCTCTTTTCGAAGTAATGGCTATGAACGCCTACCAATGGAACGTCCCGTGGGCGCGCCATAAGCAGGCGGGCTTTTTTGAAGTGGATTCCACTGCTCAGCTAGCCCTTCAAGTCGAAAGGCTAACTAAGTAGGTGGCGAAGATGTCTGTTGCCTCTTCCACTCCGTCTTGTTTTCTTCCCCCCTCTAACGTCTGCGTAGTCGATGAGTTCGTGGACTACATGGGAAATCTGGTTCGTCCCTCCTTTCCCCAAAATAACCCTTATAGTAATACCTATAATCCGGGTTGGAGGAACCACTAGAATTTTTCATGGAGCAACCCGAACAATGCGCAGCGCCCTCTCCTCCTTCTTTTGCACCCATATTTCCTCCTCCCCCTCCTATGAAGCCATTCTCGGTGGAGGAAGATTTTAATAAATATATCACGTCCAACGAGTCCAATATCCGGAACATCACCGGATCGCTTAAAAATTTAGAAATACAGGTTGGACAGCTGGCGCGACTTATGTCGGAATGCTCTCTGAAGGCACTGCCTGGGAATACGGAGCCCAATCCACGGGAGAATGCCAACACTATAACCCTCCGTAGCAGTAAGGAGGTGGTCAATCCAAAATGGATCGATCCTCAGGTACATATTTCACCTCCGATCCCTCTTCCCTCTTCTTCAATTACGTAGCCCTTATCGATTTTAAACGACAAAACTATTTTAAACAAGGCGCTGCCCTACCCTCATAAGTTAGATAACGAGCGAGTTAACGCGCAATATGAAAAATTTATTTTATTTCTTAAACAAATTCATATTAATGTTCCTTTTTGCGAGGCCATCTCGCAAATGCCTAAGTATGCAAAATTTTTTAATGAGCTTCTTTCTAACAAACGAAAACTTGAAGATATTTCGCATATTTCTCTTAACGATGTTTGCTCGGCGTCTCTTACTAGTAAGTTGCCCCCAAAACAAAATGACCCGGGACGCTTTTCCATCTCGTGCCTTTTTGGCAATGTATTAGTAAAATACACCTTGGCAGACTTAGGCGCGAGCATTAATTTGATGTCATTCTCTCTCTTCCTGCGATTAGGTTTGGGTACTCCTGCTCCTACCAATATGCGCATCAAACTAGCGGATCGCTTGGTTAGGTTCCCCATCGGGGTAGTTGAGGATGCCCTTGTCCGAGTAGACAAGTTCACCTTCCCGGTGGACTTCGTCATCTTAGACATCGAGGAAGACGCCGAGGTACCAATAATACTCGGTCGCCCTTTCCTCGCAACCTCACGTGCGCTAATCGATGTAAGTAACGGTCATCTTCTCCTTCGGGTAGGAGGCGACCAAGTTACTTTTTCAATTAACCCCTCAATGGAAGACTCATCACCGAGCGACGATTTTTGCTACTCTTTAGATTCTTTTTATGGAGATTGTTCTTCTCTGGTTTTCGAGTTCGAGTTTTTAAACAAAAATATTTTTTCACTCGAAAAGTTTTGTTGCGATGAGGATGCGTCTACGAATGTGCCTTTTGAACCAATTGATTCAAAAGACGTTAGAACTAATACCTCGCTAGAAGAACCGCCCACCCTAGATCTCAAACCATTACCACAATCCCTCAAATACGCCTTTTTGGGGGAAAATGATACACTCCCGGTGATCATTTCTTCGCATTTGAGAGATTTGGAGACCTCCAATTTATTGGAGGTTTTACTTAAACATCGCCAAGCAATTGCGTGGCAAATTTCTGACCTTAAGGGGATTAACCCTTCTTCCTGCACTCATAAAATTTTCTTAAACGATAATTGCCGCAAAACCATTCAACCGCAGCGGCGTCTTAACCCAAACATGAAAGGCGTCGTGAAAACTGAGATAACTAAATTATTAGATGCGGGGATTATTTATCCCATTTATGATAGTGCATGGGTTAGTCCCATTCATGTCGTGCCCAAGAAGGGCAGTCTGACCGTAGTGGCGAATGTGCACAACCAGCTCGTCCCAACTCGTACTATTACGGGTTGGCGTGTGTGCATCGATTATCGCAAACTTAATGATGCCACCCACATGGACCATTTCCCACTACCGTTCCTTGACCAGATTCTTGAGCGTCTTTCCGGTAATCCATTTTATTGTTTTCTCGATGGTTTATCGGGGTTTTTCCAAATCTCCATTTCCCCCGAAGACCAAGAGAAAACAACTTTTACTTGCCCCTTTGGCACCTTTGTCTACCGAAGAATGCCATTTGGCCTCTGCAATGCACCGGCTACATTCCAAAGATGTATGCTAGCAATCTTTGGCGAGCTAGTAGAAGATATTATGGAAGTATTTATGGATGACTTTTCTATATTCGGATTCTCTTTCCTAGATTTTCTTCGTAATCTCGATCGTGTCCTCCAGTGATGCGAGGACACACATCTTGTTTTAAATTGGGAAAAGTGTAACTTTATGGTTCAAGGAGGTTGGGTTCTCGGCCATAAGATTTAGATTAAGGGGATAGAGGTCGATAAGGCCAAAGTAGAAATCATAGAAAAGCTTCCTCAGCCGACTAACGTTAAATCTATTAGGAGTTTCTTAGGCCACACAGGCTTTTATAGGCGCTTCATTCAAGATTTTTCAAAAATAACAAAGCTGCTTAGTCACCTCTTGGAAAATGTTAAAAGTAGCGAACAAACGACTAGAGCAGAGAACAAACGACTAGAAAACAAGCCGGAACTTTGAATAATTGAAAATTTTATTATCCAAAAAGATATCATTTACAAAGGTATGGCCTCCCTTTTATAGAATGGAGGAGAGAGAGAAGAATACAAATTAACAATGTGGGACTAAAGCTATACAACAGATCTGGGCGGCTAGAATAAGAGACCGGAACAGGCCGCGCGGTTAGACAATGTTCTAACCGCTCGGCAACACCAGAACCAAGAGGGAGAGATGCGGTAGGAGACCGCTAGACCGGCCGGTTTCCAAGCCGCCAGAGATAAGCCGTCAGACCGCCGGATACCATACGGCGACAGCCTGGAAATCAACCCGCCAACCTCAATCCGCCAGGCTCAAACCGCCAGACCGCCCGGTCAACAACCCGCCAGGCTCAAACCGCCAGACCGCCCGGTCTCATACTTCGACACTCCCCCTCAAGCTGGAGCATAGATATCAATCATGCCCAGGTTGTCACAAATATGGAAGAAGGAAGTAGAAACCGGCTTGGTGAAGATATCAGCCAACTCTTTGTCGGAGGTGACGAACGGAGTGCAAATCTGTTTCTTCAAGACCTCTTCTCGGATGAAATGGCAGTCGACCTCTATATGTTTCGTTCTCTCATGGAAGACCGGATTTTTGGATATGTATATAGTGGCTTTGTTGTCACAAAACATAGGCAGAGGATAGTTGTAGACCTCTCCTAGGTCAAGCATGAGAGCCCGCAACCATTTTAACTCACACGTGGTTGACGCCATACTCCGGTATTCGGCTTCTGCACTGGACCTTGAGACAACAGACTGCTTCTTGCTCTTCCAGCTCACAAGATTACCTCCAACAAATGTGCAGAAACCCGATGTAGATTTACGGTCACCTTTATCATCCGCATAGCTTGAGTCTGAGTAGGCTTCAATTCTCAGATGACCATGCTTCTGAAAGAGTAGCCCTTTCCCTGGTGCTGCTTTGACATACTCTAGTATCTTCAAGGCAGACTGAAGATGACATTCCCTGGGAGCTTGCATGAACTGACTGACCTTGCCTACAGCATAGGCAATGTCGGGTCTGGTCACCGTGAGATAAATGAGTTTGCCCACCAGACGTCTATACCTCGTGGCATCGGATATAAGCGGTGAGTCATCTGTCCATGTTTTGTCTTCTCCAGTGGCCATGGGATACCGGGCCGGTTTGGCCCCGGTCAATCCTGCCTCTTGTAGAAGATCAAGCGCATACTTCCGTTGGGAGAGAACCAACGAGTCGGGCTTCCGAGAGATTTCTATCCCCAAAAAATATTTCGGGGAGCCCATATCCTTCGTGACAAGGTGTTGACGGAGGTGTTTCTTTGTCAAGTCCACCCCAGCCTGGTCATCGCCGGTAAGAAGGATATCATCCACATATACCGCCAAAACCACAAGGCCTGATGCGGTTTTGCGAATAAACAATGAGTGATCGGCGGAACTTCTTGCAAAGCCAATTGCAGCCACAATGCCACTAAACTTGTCAAACCACGCCCGAGGGCTCTGCTTTAGGCCGTAGATGGCCTTCTTCAACTGGCATACTCGTGTCTCCCCCTGAGCAACATACCCTGGAGGTTGCTCCATATAGACGTCCTCCTGAAGATCCCCATACAGAAAAGCATTCTTGACGTCAAGTTGAGAAATGTCCCACTCCCTGTTGACGGCCACAGAAAGAAGAACCCGGATGGTGCTGAGGCGAGCAACCGGAGAGAAAGTGTCAAAATAGTCAACCCCATAAGTCTGAGTAAAGCCTTTGGCCACCAGGCGGGCCTTGTAACGATCCACAGTGCCGTCCGGGCGAAACTTCACAACGAACACCCAGCGGCAGCCAACCACATCAGTACCGATCGGTGGAGGAACAAGGTTCCAGGTACCTCTTTCAGTAAGAGTGGCAATTTCCTCATCCATGGCAGATTTCCAATGAGGAATAACAAGAGCCTCCTGGTAAGTGCGGGGAGTGGTAGTAGCCGAGATGGCCAAAGCAAAGCACCTGCGAGAGGGAGTAAGCCGATCATAGGAAACAACAGCCGCAAGCGGGTGTTGGGTACACGCCCGCACCCCTTTGCGAAGGGCAATGGGACGATCCAGGTCGTCTTGTGCCTCAGGGACCGGAGCATCCGTGGCAGAGAAAGCTGGCCCGGGACTAGAGAGAGACGGCTGCGGAGACGAAGGAGGGGAGATAATAGGGAGAGGAGGAGACGGAGGAGGAGACGACATAGGGGGGGAGACGTCGACTTGTGTGGAAGGCTCACAGAGAGATGGTGGAGAGTCAGAGACAGCAGGAGGAGGTGAAGATGGGAAAGAAAAGTAGGAAGCATTTTCAAAGAAGGTGACGTCTGCGGAAACAAACTGTTTGCGCAGAACAGGATCAAAGCAACAGTAGCCTTTTTGAGTTGTCGAGTAACCCAAAAAGACACATTTGGTGGAGCGGGGGGAAAGCTTGTCGCGAGTAGCAGACGGAGCATGCACGAAGGCCGTATACCCAAAGATACGGAGAGGAAGAGGAAAGGGTTCCTTGGTTGGGTAGAGAATGGAGAAGGGGGTCTTGCCGTGAAGAACAGAAGAGGGAATGTGATTGATGAGATAGCAGGCAAGAAGAACAGCATAGCCCCAATAGGAGCGAGGCACCTGCATCTGTGTCATCAGAGTGCGAGCGATATCGAGGAGATGGCGATTTTTACGTTCCGCCACCCCATTTTGCTGGGAGGTGTAAACACAGCTGGTCTGACGAATAAGACCATGTTGCATACAAAAAGATGAAAACTCATGACTGAGATATTCCTTAGCATTATCAGAGCGCAATACTTTAATAGAAATAGCAAACTGAGTTTTAATCATATTATAAAAAGATTGCCATACAGATAAGAGTTCAGAGCGATCTTTTAATAGATACACCCAGGTACATCTGGAGAAATCATCAATAAACGTTACAAAGTAAAAACTACCCCGACCAACGGTGGGAGTAGGAGCAGGACCCCAGATATCAGAATGAATGAGATCAAAAGGGCGGGAGGAACCACGGCCTTGCTTCTGCGGGAAGGAGGAACGGTGATGCTTGCCAAGCTGACACGCATCGCAGTTGAGCGGAGGACTGGGTTGAGGTAAGTGGGGAAGAAGCTGATGCAGAATCCGAGGAGGAGGATGTCCAAGGCGAAGATGCCATTGAAGCAGATCAGTAGACGAGGAAGAGAAGGCGGACAGAGCGGAAACATTGTCGAGGAAGTAGAGGCCGCCGCTCTCAGTCCCAGTAGCAATCGTCCGTTGGGTTCTCGGGTCCTGAAAACAACAAGAAGTAGGAGTAAATAAGACAGAGCACTGAAGTTGCTTGCATAAAGTAGTAACGGAGAGTAAATTGCAAGGGAACTTCGGGACATAGAGAGTGTCCGCTAAGCGAAGCGAGGGAGTGACTTGAACCATGCCCGTTCCATGAACAGGGGAAGGCGAACCATCCGCAATGAGAACCGGGGGTAACCGAGCATGCGTCTCTAGGAGAGAGAAGCAGTGAGGGTTTCCGGTCATGTGATTTGTAGCACCAGAGTCAATGAGCCATTTACCTTGGGTAACGACGTGTGCACTACCTGAGGTGGTGGCCACAGAAGCAGACTGCCGAGAGGAGGCGGAGGTTGAGGAAGAAGTATCACCGGAGGGACGAAGATGAGGATGTTTTTGCCAGCAGCGGTCAACTGAGTGGCCGGTACGACCACAGTGAGAGCAGAGGAACCTGGACGGACCGCGCGTGCCAGATTGGCTGCGACCACTATTGCCACCCCGCTGGACTTGGTGAGCATAGGAGTCCGGTGGAGGAGGGAAGACAATAGAGGACGTTGGAGCAGTGAAGTAACCGCGGCGATGCGAGCTGCGGTGGCATCCAATGTGGGAGACTCGGCTTCGCCCAAGATCTGCTGGCGGATCATATCATAAGACTCAGGAAGCCGGAGAAGATAACAAACAACCAGGAGTTCCTGGAAGTGTTTGTGCTGTTCGGCCAAGTCCGCGGAGAAGGGGCGATTCTGGAGGATTTCGGCCCCAAGAGCCTGAACTTGCTGATAAGCCGCAGCAGGAGACATGGAAGGGCGAGCGAAGAGATCCGCGTAGAGAGTATAAATGCGGGATGTCTGGGCCCCCTTTGAGTAGAGAGCAGCAAGGTGAAGCCACGCGGTCTTGACCGTCTCATCATGGCGTATGACAGGAAGACATTCATCGGAGAGGCTGTTAGCCAACCACGTGCGGACAAGCGCATCACTGGCATCCCAGTCATCAAATTCAGCAGAGTCTGAGGGAGGAGGGTCATCGGTGAGGTGATAACGTTTGCGCTGAGAGCGGAGAAGAAAAGTGAAGGAGACGCTCCAATCCGGATAGTTGGAGCCAACAAGTTTAGAAACCGTGCCAAGGTTGCCAGAGGGTGTAGGAAGCGGCGCCGGAGTGGCGATAGGAGTGGTGTTGGTGGAGGTCTCAGAAAGGGCCATAGGAGATAACTGCGAGAGGCCGCGCGGTTAGAATATAAGCCGCGCGGATAGAAAGAAGACGAGCTGCGGCGGTCACGATGTTCGACACCAGCGGCCAGAGAAGCCACGACCAAGCCGCAGGTCCAAGACGGGGAAGAGGTCGAACGGCTAGAAGATAGACCGCGCGAACGGAAAAAGCGAATAAAGAAGCAGGTCGCGACGAACAAGGAGACAGGTCGCTGCGACAGAAGGGCAGGAGAAGGAGGACGCGCGGACAGGGCGCAAACAGCGAGAACAGGTCGCGAGAAGAAGGGGCAAGCCGCGCGGACAGGGCGCACAGAATCAGGAGGAGAAGATCGATCCCTCTGATACCATGTTAAAAGTAGCGAACAAACGACTAGAGCAGAGAACAAACGACTAGAAAACAAGCCGGAACTTTGAATAATTGAAAATTTTATTATCCAAAAAGATATCATTTACAAAGGTATGGCCTCCCTTTTATAGAATGGAGGAGAGAGAGAAGAATACAAATTAACAATGTGGGACTAAAGCTATACAACAGATCTGGGCGGCTAGAATAAGAGACCGGAACAGGCCGCGCGGTTAGACAATGTTCTAACCGCTCGGCAACACCAGAACCAAGAGGGAGAGATGCGGTAGGAGACCGCTAGACCGGCCGGTTTCCAATCCGCCAGAGATAAGCCGTCAGACCGCCGGATACCATACGGCGACAGCCTGGAAATCAACCCGCCAACCTCAATCCGCCAGGCTCAAACCGCCAGACCGCCCGGTCAACAACCCGCCAGGCTCAAACCGCCAGACCGCCCGGTCTCATACTTCGACAGAAAATAAATCACCTTTTGTCTTTAGTAGCGGTTGCGAGTCTGCCTTTAATTTTATAAAATAAAAACTTATCAATTCTCTAATTCTAGTGGCCCCTAATTGGTCCCTTCCATTCGAAATCACGTGCGACGCTAGTGATATTGCCTTAGGCGCCATTCTTGGCCAACGCGTAGAAAAACATTTTCATCCTATTTATTACACTAGCAAGATGCTCACTTCCGCACAAGTGAATTACACGACGACGGAAAAGGAACTCTTAGCTGTCGTTTTCGCTTTCGATAAGTTTCGCTCGTATTTAACGCTATCTTAAGTTATCGTTTTTACCGATCACTCTGCCCTTAAGTATTTACTATTTAAAACCGACGTGAAGCCCCGCCTTCTTCGATGGATTCTCCTCCTTCAAGAATTTGACTTGGAGATCCGAGATAAGAAGGGCGCGAAAAATCTTGCGGCAGACCACCTCTCCCGTTTAGAAAATCCAAGTGCGGAAGCGCTCGTCGAATCTGAAATAAATGACAGATTCCCCGAGGAATGCCATCTTGCCCTTCGTTCATCTTCGTCATCTTCGCCTTTGTTCGCAGATTTTGCGAACTACTTAGTCGCGCGGGTACTTCCAAAAGAATTTTCAAGTCATCAAAAGAAGAAATTCTTTTCCGACTTGAAAATTTACTTTTGGGAGGACCCGTTTCTTTTCTGTATCTGCGAGGAACAAGCGGTTCGAAGATGCGTCGTGGGTGTGGAGTGCACGCAAATATTGAGGCACTGCCACGAGGATCCAGCCGGGGGCACTATAAAGCCAACACGACCGCTAGGAAGGCGCTAGAGGCGGGCTACTTTTGGCCCACTCTCTTCAAAGACGCGCACAATTTTGTGCGCGCATGCGATAGCTGTCAGCGGTCGAGTATCATCTCACATCGAGACGAGATGCCCCAAAACTTGTTTTTAGAATGCGAAGTCTTCGATTTATGGGGCATAGATTTTGTAGGCCCCCTACC
Source organism: Platanthera zijinensis (assembly GCA_039513925.1). Classification (NCBI taxonomy): domain Eukaryota; kingdom Viridiplantae; phylum Streptophyta; class Magnoliopsida; order Asparagales; family Orchidaceae; genus Platanthera; species Platanthera zijinensis. Next base: position 34,779,759 of record CM077094.1, read on the forward strand.
TCCTTCTTATAAAAATGTGTATATTTTAGTGGCGATCGACTACGTATTGAGGTGGGCGGAAGCGCAAGCTCTCCCCACCAACGATGCGTGAGTCATCGTTACATTTCTAAAAAAATTATTTTCTCGCTTCGGCACGCCTCGAGCTATTATTAGTGATAGGGGTACGCATTTCTGTAATGCTCTAATGGCTAAGATGTTAGCTAAATACGGAGTCACACACAAACTTGCCATCCCCTACCACCCGTAAATAAGTGGCCAAGTTGAGGTAGTAAATCGAGAGATAAAGCGAATATTAGAAAAAACCGTTTCACTTAATAGGAAAGATTGGTCCGTTAAGCTTGACGACGTGTTATAGGCATATCGAACGGCATACAAAACCGCTACCGGTTGTACTCCGTTTCGATTAGTCTATGGCAAAGCGTGGCATATACCCGTAGAACTGGAGCACCGCGCACTTTGGGCATTAAAACTCTTAAACCTCGACTCTAACTTAGTCGCTCAGAATAGAAAAATGCAACTAAATGAGCTCGATGAATGGCGTGCGAACGCTTACGAGAGCAATAAGTTCTATAAGGAGCGTTCTAAGTTATATCACGATCGAAAAATTAAAACCCCCAAATTTTTTTCTCCGGGCGATCCAGTCCTTCTTTACAATTCTCGTCTTAGATTTTTTCCGAGTAAACTTAGATCTCGTTGGACCAGTCCCTTCAAAGTTGAAGAAGTTTTTCCAAATGGGACCGTACTCGTCTCCCACTCGGAAAAGGCTCTTTTAAATTGAACAGTCATCGGTTAAAGTCTTATATAGTGGGCGACCTTGTGATCGAGCATAATGATACCATATCCCTCCTCAACTTATAACCCCGTCAATATTGTCAAGCTACACGACTATAAACAAAGCGCTCCTGGGAGGCACCCCACGCTTATCTTTTTTTCCGCTCTTTATTTATCATGTTTTCTATTTTTCTAATAACTGCAGGGTTTCTAATGGGCTTCCCCGAGCGCGGATCAGGGATGTTTTCTGCCCCCCTCTTTCTCTTTTTTTGTACATATAGCTGCTATTTTGCTCCTCATGCTTAGCATACAACATTAGGGACAATGTTGGAACTAAGTATGAGGGTGTTTCTGTATTTTCGTACTTTCTTTTTCTGCACCTTTATTTTCCGCATTTCATTTCAAAAAACCAAATATATATATATATATATATATATATATATATATATATATATATATATATATATATATATATATATATTAAAAATAAACAAAAAAAATTTAGAAAAACAAAATTTCCAAACTTCAAAAAAAATATGTATAAAACACAAAAATAAAAAAAAATTTGAAGTTTCATTTTTGAAACTTTGACTTTTTTTACTCGATCCGCGAGATCCGGCTCATGGAGCCATCCACATAACGAGTCATCTCGCGGCAACCAAGTTTTTATTTTTGAAAATATTTTTTTGTAAATATATTTTTGTAAATATTTTTTATAAATATTTTTTTGTAAATATTTTTGTAAATATTTTGTCTAAATAATTTTTGTAAATAATTTTTGTAAGTATTTTTTGTAAATATTCTTCCTCTTTCCCCTCTCCCTTTTTCTCTCTCATCCTTGTGAATAACTTCTCTTTTTCTCCCAAATTTTTGTAAATAGAATGAAAATTTTCTTAAAAATATAAAAAAAAAATTCAATAAACTTAAAAATACAAAAAAAATTCGCAAAACTTGAAAATCTAAATTTTTTAAGATTCGCATTTTCCTTTCTTTAGTATGTATATATAAAAGAAATAAATACAAAAATACAAAAAAAAATGATAATAACTTCAAAATTTTTTAAAAAATATAGTTTATGAAACAAATAAATCAAATATATCATTCTTAAGTTTTTTGCTATCCAAAAATTTTGTTTTGAGTTTATTTATATGCGAATTTGATCAATTCTTTGTTCACTATTCGTTTGTTAATTATAGATTGAAAAATTTAAATAGCCGGGGTTAAATTTTAAAGAATTTATTATGCTTTATTAAAAATTGGGGACTCGTTTTAGGCACTACTTCTAATTTTTCATAGATAGAAGCACGTGTACTATGTTAGAAAATAACGACTATAGAATTCAATTATGCTTACTTTTAGCTTTGTGAAAAATTGGAACGTACAATTTATAAAGGTTGTTCTCAAAAAATTTTTAATTAAAAATCTAGTTCTCTTTTCTCCCCTTACTTATCATGACCTACTTGGTATGATAAAAATTTCCCCCCCAAAAAGATCTTATGTAAATGGGAATAAGATTTCATTCTGTAAACATAGGCATTCAATAAATTAAAAGATTATATGTTATGGAGTAAGTGGATAAAATTCATTACTCTTACGCATATACATTGGGTTAATTCTTATTATGAAGAAGAAAAAAAAAATCATGTTAAAGGAAAATAAGATTTCGTTTTCCTATAACATCCAAATCAAAAAAATTGGAGGTTCGAGAAAAAAAATTATCTCGCCACAAAATCCAAGCATCTTCATAAACCAACATCAACTCCCCTTAGCAAATTTCATGACTCTAGAGTTAATTCAAAAATCTTTTTGAGAGCATAATTCGTAAATTGCATTATTTCCAGCAAAACTCCTATAAGCTAGAGTTCATATAATTCCAAACGATTTTTGTTAATCTAACCAATACAATTATTGCTTTCTATTTGATTACATCAAGAAGTCTTTTGGCCAAAACTTTTTCCCGTTTAAATCATCTACATAATTTTAGGACTTAACTCTTATACCCTGTATATTTATTTAGATCATTCTTATAATTAATTTAGCGGTAGCAGAACTTAGAGTTTTTTATTATTCCTTATAAGTTCACCTCAAACTTTTGCTATGGAATAACAAAAGCTTAAGTATGGGGGTATTTGATAAGTTGTAATTATAACTACTTTTATAGTATTGTTATTATGATATTTTACTTTATTTTTGCCCTTTTTTGTTTGTTTTGTTCAATTAATTGTTCATATTTTGTAAATTTTATTTCTAACTTAGTTATTTTTGTTTTCCAGAAAAATTCAGAAAATGTCAAAATTTGACCTGACACGCCCGTGTCAGGCACTCAACTCTTTCGGCCAGTCGACACTCAACGATTTTACTGTTCAACACTCAATGCCATCATGTCATGCCCATGTCCAAGCCCGTCACGCCCGTGTCGATCTTGACACTCAACGCTTTTTCACACTCAACGCTGCCGACATCAGAACTGCCAGCTGTCCAAGTCACACCCCCCCGTCACGCCCGTGACAGACACGTGGCCCTTCCCGAACCTTCCAGAACGGCGCAGGCTCACCAAAGTCACCAAGTCAAACACGGTAGTTGTGACACGCCCACTGCAATGCCCGTGACCTAGGACGTGTCACACCAGAAATTTTGCATATAAATAAAAATTTCTTGTAATGCCCAAGGGTTCACTTTTTTGAGCCAATTTTAGTGTCTTTTGTGGGCTACCCTTGGGGACTCCACTTTTATGTAAGGAGACTTTCTCCCCGCCCGTCTCTTTCTTATGTTTGTTTTAGCTTTTCAATAGCTTTGTAATAGCTTTAATTGTAGAAATAAAAATGATGTTCTCTTTTTTTGTCTCTCTACATGGAATGAAAATGCATTTGGGTGGTTCACTTTCTTCTTCCTTTTTTATCCTTATGTTCATCTTTGTTCATCTTTATGAAAAAGTGTGTGTGTATGTGTATGAGAGTAATTTGTTTTTTTTACGCTCTTAGTTAGTTGTCATGATAGGTTTTATTATAGGTTTTTATCTAAAAATGAGTTGTTATAATGAAAAATTTTTGTTTAAGTTTTATTTTCAAAATCAAAGTTGTATTGAAAACTTTTTAAAGGCTTATATTTTCATTCCTATGAAATTGTAAAAGAGGTTTTAAAGTGTTTTGTTTTTTTTACTTAGCTTTATTTTAGGATTGTAAAACCTTTTTTGTTCCTTTAATTTTTATTTTCACTTTTTATTCACTTTTATGAAATCCTAAGGATGAAAATGTAAACGTTTTAAATTTTCAACAACTTTGATTTCAACTTTGTTTTAAAAAACTTTTGCTTCTTTAATTTTTATTTCATCTTTTCATTTGTTTTTGGCAAGTTTTAATGGTAGAAAAGTTGTGGTTTTAATTTTTAGATAACTTTCATTTTGTGTTATTTTTATGTGTGTGTGAGTGTGTGAGGGTAGATTTTCATTATGCTCTTTTAATTTCATGTTAGTGTGTGTGAGTGTATGAGGATAGTTTTATTGCTTTCATTCTCCCGCCCACTCATTTGAGCCATGACTCGCAAATTTATTGCTTTCTTCATTTATATAGAGTGTGTGACTGTAGGTGATAACTTTTCATGCTTTGATTTATTGTTTTCTCAATTATGTAGAGTGTGTGCGTGTGCACATTTATTTCTGCCTACTCGTTAAGAGTTAATGGTGCGCTTTAATTTACCGCCTACTTAGTTTTGAGTAGGACTTGTCATTTACCGCCTACTTAGTTTTGAGTAGGGCTTGTCATTTACCGCCTACTCAGTTTTGAGTAGGACTTGTCATTTACCGCCTACTCAGTTTTGAGTAGGACTTGCACTTGCATTTATTTCCCGCCTACTCATTCGAGTAGGGCTTGCTTACTTAATTTCATTATGGTTTTGAAGTGTACGTGAGTGCCTGCATCAATTAGCCTTTCTTTCAGTTTATTTAAACGCCTTGTTTTTCTATGTTTTCTCTTATAACTATTTAGTACTTAAATTCAAACTCACATTTCACTAAAAACCATAAAGCCTTCCCCATACCGATGAGTGGCTAATCTCTGTTAGCCTTCGGCATCGAAGAGCATTGGGACATACAAAATGATTTGAAATAATTAAAGAACTTTATTTTTATTTTAATTTAAGGACTTAAGGTTTGCCCTGGGTTAACGACGCATAGGACCACATAATCGATTTGTGGGCTCTATTTCCGTTATTCATACGCAACGCCGAGAGACCACACGTATGGACCGATCCCCCTTGGGTAAATAGAATTGTGTACATACGCTCGAAAGAGGATGAGCGTAGTTCTACTGGATTGGGTTCCCCACCCAATAGCGGGGTTCTTAGCGTAAAGCGGGCATTAAGAGGAATCCTTCATCGGTCTAACGATAGGTCAAATAGTCTTAATGTTCAGGTGAGCGATATTACCTAGAGATAGGTGTGCTCATATTTTTGGAACCTCCACGGCCAAGTGCCTTTTATTAATTTAAAAACTAAGTTCAATAATTGTTTAGAATTATTTTAGTCTTAATTTGATTCGATGCCGAGCGTTAACCCGTCATCGAACTAACTTAGAAATTTCCTGCTTTTATTTCCGCCTTAATTTATTAAAAACCCCACCTTACTAATAGTAAGATAATAGTCTTCCTAGAAGAGTAAATATAATCAACGTGCCCCCGAGAATAATACGGCCTCGGTATTCTCCCGAATACCGAGTACTACGCGATAGGTGCACTTGCCTCCTCTCGTTAGAAAACTCGATCTTCTAACTCGGCCCGCGGAATCATGCCAATTCGAACCACCGACAGTCGGTCTCTGTTCTGCGGCCATCAGCCGGCCACTCAAAACCCAAACCGACTAGCCCCTTATCCCCACAAATCCGACCAGCCAACTCAATGAGAAATCCGACCAGCCCCTCTTTATTGGTGGTTAGGCCAAGGTGTTATACAACAAGACTTCGTGGATTCTCGGCCAAGGCGTGAAGCGACGAAGGCGGACGAATTCGCTCTCCATCCGGCATAACTCCGGAGGAGCCGTTGAAGAGCGATCCAAGGTAGATAATTGGAATCATCCATTCCGATTTGGGTAACACAAAAAATTCTACCTTTGTGTGTTTATCTTCCTAGATATTCTTGTGGTGGAAATTCTTGGCGTTGAATTCCGAAATGTTAATTAATTGTGGTTTCTTCGATTGGTTTTAGTGTTTATCTTGAATTATTTATTTTTTGAAAGGATTTGCCATCCTCGTAACTTTTTGTTGGGCGAGATCTACTTTTTTCCGAATCATACTTTTGGTAGATCTCTTTTGGTACAACCTTCGCTCGACCGGACCGGGTAGGTCCTTTTAGCCAGAAAGGATATTGACCTATCGCCTTTATTCGATCCTAATCGGGTTGGCTACCCATACGTTAGCATTAAAGTGATATAATTGCTTGGTGTGTGCACTGCGTAAAAATTTGTGCAACTGTAGAATTTAAATCGTAGAGAGACGATCGTGCTTATTCCGTAGATTTCTCGGTGTCAATTCCTAATCCTGCATCAATTTGGTATCAAAGGAAGGTTTTGTTGTAGTGGTGGAGGGGAAAGAGGTGGTTGCTCGGGTTTAGAGAGAAAGAAGGGTGGTCGGATTCTTGAGGAGGGAGGAGGTAGAGGAGTGGTTGGCTTTGGAGAGGGGGAAAGAGAGGGTCAGCGGCTTGTAGAGAGGGGAGAGGTGAGGGCCGAATTTTCTTAAGAGTGAGAGAGGAAGGAGAGCTTTAGGGTTTCAAGATTTCTTTTCATTCAACTTGATAATATTGAACAATACAAGGCTTCTATAGGCTTACAACAATGTTAGGCTACATACAACCCAAATAATAAAATAAACTCCAATGTTTTTAAATCATAATGAAATAATAAAAATGCTCAAAACAAATAGTACAATAAATTCAACTAAATAATATTAAAATTATTCAACTAAATAATATTAAGCGGTCTCGCGCCGAGGGTGGAGATTGTAGCATCGCTCAACACGATCATCATGGCGACACAAGTCTTTTGTTGGAGATAGAGACGGATCTTCTGCGAGCGTGCCTTCATCATCTTCAACATGTTGGGGGCCATCGTCTCCATCACATTGAGTGAAGTCTACTCACTCAATGCCAGGTGAGTAAAATCGTTGAGTATAGCTTGGATAGTCAAAGACAAATAATAATCAGGCTGAAAATATGGCTAAGTCCACAGGTGTTGAGTGAAGTCTGTTGGTACCCTAGTTTTTGATTTGAGTTCAGTCCTCTCTTTCTGTCTCTTGACCCAAGATTTATCTATGGTCAAAGGTTAGTTGATAGGTTAGACTCTCTAGTTGTGTAGAAACACTTTTCCAGATGAATATTTGGTTAAGTAGTTTTTCGTTCGACTATAGTCGAACGTCGCTCGACTATCGTCTATCGGCTGATCGACGATCGTCTATCAGTTGGTCGACATTCTGTCTGCGTTGATAGTTCGACTATTGGTTGATAGGTCGACTATCTGCTTGTCTTTGATAGTTCGACTATCTGTTGATAGGTCGACTATCTGCTTGTTTTTGATAGTTCGACTATCTGTCCTGATTGTTCAACTATCTGATAGTTCGACTATCTGTTTTGCTTTGATAGTTCGACTATCTGTTGATAGGTCGACTATCAGTATTGCCTTGATAGTTCGACTATCTGCTTGGATAGTTCAACTATCTGATAGTTCGACTATCTATTGATAGATCGACTATCTGTTTTGTTTTGATAGTTCGACTATCTGTTGATAGGTCGACTATCTGTTTTCTGTGATAGGTCGACTATCTGCTTGATAGGTCGACTATCTGTGTTTGTTTGGTAGTTCGACTATCTGTCAGGATAGAACGACTATCTGATAGCTCGACTATCTGTTCTGATAGGTCGACTATCTGCCGAGGTAGTTCGACTATCTTCTTTGATAGTTCGACTATCTGGATCGTTCGACTATCTGTCTGATAGATCGACGATCTTCATGCGCCGTTCGACGATCTTTGAAGGTCGTTCGATGTTTTGCTGTATGCTCTTATTTAGTTTGTCGTCTTCTATGATGTGACTAATTTAATATCTATTTTGGCATAGTTTATAAAAAATTATCTGAATAATTTATGACATTATTTCCATGCAATATCAGTTCTATTCTATATGCATGAGCTAATCTTTTCTGACAAAGTTGTTTGTCTTATAGCTGAGATATGCAATCTGCTTTATCTGCCAGGCTGTCCTTTATAGCCGTTAGACTCAAAAAGTCTTCCTTGGCCGTAAAGAGTTCTTTCTGATGTGACTTTATCTTATATTATTTCATCAGAAGTATTTGCAGCTTCTTAGAAATCTTTATCCTTTTTATAGGATATCTGCCTGCTGTAGTTTGTTTTTGCTTTATGCTTTTTGCAGCCCAGCTTACAGAGTTCAGAAAACGACAAGATTCAAACTCAATTAGAGCCGTTGCTGCTGCTGATATATAAAGACTTCTTTGAAGAAGAAATCAACTAGTTCACAGAGATAAGAAATTCATTCAGCAAGCTTACAGCAAGAACAAGTTTAACTGCTCTCAGCAATCTTCACTCATCTGAGAAGTGTTAGCTCTTCTGCTCTTCTTCAACCTGAGTTCTCCTGTTCCAGGAAGTTCTAACTCAGAGATCTTTTGAAGAAGAAGAAGAAGATAGCTGCTAGAAGATTTTCATTTCTTATTTTATATCTTCTTGTAGTTCTTCCTTCAGTATTTACTGGAGTGTTTCTGCACTGAAGCAAGACTTCACCTGGACGTTCTTTGAGCCAGGGGGAGCCTTGATTCTTTTAGAGATGTCTAGCTCAGTGCAAGTTATTGTGCTTCTCTAATCTATTGTAAAATAGAGAAGACACCTTAACCCCTTTCCCCCTCCTGTACAGGGTTATTACTCCCTTCAAAAGTATCCCTTGGTGGCAGGGCACCTGATCAAAAACCTGTGTTGGTTTTTAGACACCTGATCAAAAGTCTAAAGGGTCTCTTGATCTACCTGAAGCAGATCTTGTTGGTGGTAGGTCACCTGATCAAAAACCTGAGTGGATTCCTACCTTGTTGGTAGAAGAGTGGACGTACCCAAGTTGTTTGGGGAACCACTATAAATTCCTTGTGTCGTCTGGATTGCCTTGTTTAAATTCTTGCATTGTGGCTGTGATTAGTTTTAACTAGGATTGCTAGTTACTGGATAGGACCTGAAGCTTAACTGTAATTACAGTTAGCTTTAGTTTGTGCACAACACCTTGTGTTAGGCTTTAAGGTTTAATCTTAAAATATCTATAACTTTCATTCCGCATTTAACTCCAAGGGAGTTGAGTAGAAAGTCAACTTTGCTAAGTGCAATTTTTGATTACTCTATTCAGCCCCCCTCTAGAGTAGTATCTACCCCTTCTCTTTCAATTGGTATCAGTGGGAGGTTGACTGACTGAATAGGCTAACACCTAAGTCACAAGATCCTGATAGATACCAAAGTTTATAGATATTCACTGTCACTATCATGGCCCAGTCCAAGGATTATTCTAGCACCAGACCTCCAACATGCAACTTGGCTAAGTTTGGCATCTGGAAGGCAAGGATCAAATTATATATGAATTCTATTGATGAAAGTATTTTTGCTTCTATTTTGTCAGGACCCCCAAGAGCACCTACTGCTGCTTCTGCCTCATCATCTGATATGAGTGCAGTGCCTCCTCCAGACTACAATGATGAGTACAAAAAGGCAAAGATAGCAGATGCCAAGGCAATGAACATTCTGGCTCAGACAATGTCTGATGAAGTATTCCAGAAGGTTGCTGACTGCTCCTCAGCAAAGGCTATGTGGGATACACTGAACCAGATTGTAGCTTGTTCAGCTGATGAAAGGAAGGACAGAAGGTCCAACCTTATCTCACAATATGAGAACTTCAAGAAAACTGATGCTGAATCAGTTGAAGCCATGTACACAAGGCTCAGCTCAATCATCAATGAGCTGAGGACCCTTGGCAAGGACATTTCATTGACAGAGGTCAATGATAAGATTCTTATATGCTTCCCTAGCACATGGGATCTGAGGATCTGGCCTATCAAGGAGGCCAGAAGCACAAATGAAATCTCAACAGAAGCCCTTCTCGGCAAGCTCAAGTCTTTTGAGCAAGTGCTGAAGTCCAGGGAAGCTGAAGCTGAAGCAAAGACACCAACTCCTACAAGAAAAGAGCAAACTCTTGCTCTTAAAGCTGTTGACACCTCTGAAGGCAGCCAGTCAAATGAGGAACTAATGGCATTATTTGCCAAAAGGTTTCTCAAGATGGGAAGGAAGGAATTCAGAAAGAAGTCCTCAAAATATGAAGAAAAGCCAAGGTATGATCGCACCCCTTCTAAAGAAATTATCTGCTATGGTTGCAGGAAGCCTGAGCATATCCTTCCAGATTGTCCAGAGGAAAAGAATAAAGAAAAGAGGAAAGATAAAGATCAGCACAGGAAGCACTCCAAGCCATCCTCCTACAAGAATAAAAAGGAGAGAGGCTTCGTCGCTGAAACCTGGAGTGATTCTGATGAGGAATCCTCTTCCTCAAGCTCCAGTGAGGATGAAGAAGAAAAGAAGGCAAAGGAAGTTTTCCTAATGGCAATTGATGCCTGCAGCAATCATTCAGCTGCAGAGATTTCAGATTCAGATGAAGAAATGCCAACAGAAGATGAGGTACTATCTTCTTATGATTTTACTTCTGCAGAATTTAAATTAGAATTTAAATCCTTATGTTTAGATTTAATTAGTTCTGAAAAAGAGATTAAAGAACTTAGACATAGGCTAGCTGAATCAGAAATCATATCTAATGAAAACATTAAATTAAAGGAAGATCTCACTAATTCTAGTGAAGAAATTAAATTTCTTAAGAATGAGTTAGCTAAATCCAAAAGGCTAGAAGAGTCTCTAAATGGTAGAAGCCTTAAGCTGCTTGAAATAACCAGCATGTCTAACACTAGGACAGGCAATAACAAATTAGGCTTAGGAGCATCTTCTAGTGAACCCTCAATCATCCTTAAAAACCAACTTTCAACTCCAGTGAACTTTATCTCAGCTGATGGGATAAAGAACACTGAGCAAGTCAATCAAGTAAACATAGCTTTAAATAAAGCTAAAAGAGAGAAAAGAAAACAGAAATTTAAAGAATTACAAAGAACGTCGAACGCTGCTCGACGATCTCAGGCTCAGTGTTCGAACGCAGCTCGACGATCTGAGCATCTATCGTCGAACGTCGATCGACGATCGCAAGCTCAGTGGTCGAACGGAGATCGACGATCTGAGCAGCCATCGTCGAACGCTGGTCGACGTTTCCAATATGAATTTCAAAATTACACCCAGAACCTTAGAAACCCGAATATGAATAGAAACCCTAGGTTCATTGACCCATCATCTGCATGGAGAATCCCACCTAGGAGATCTTACCCATTAGGTTATCACCCTCAGCCTGCTTACTCTTTTATTTCCAGTTTTTCTTATGTGAAAAACAAGGGACCCAAGGTTACATGGGTCCACAATGTTTAAATTGTTTTAATTACAGGTGAAGACCTATCCTATCACTCAAAATAAGTGGTATTTGGATAGTGGTTGCTCCAAGCACATGACAGGAAACAAAGAACATCTGTCAAAGTTCAAAGCAAAGCTTGGCCCAAAGGTAATCTTTGGAGATTCAAGTTGTGGTCAAACTGAAGGCTATGGCAGGATGACCATTGGAGCTGTTACATTCAAGAGAGTTGCTTATGTGACTGGACTGAAGCACAATCTAATTTCAGTAAGTCAATTATGTGATGCTGGATACCAGGTATCATTCTCTAACTCTCTCTGTAATATTACTTTAAATAATAGTGTTGTATTGGTAGGCATTAGACAAGGTAATATTTATTTAGTAGATTTTAATTCAACTGATTCTGAAATCTGCCTGTTTAATGAAGTAACTAATAATAATACCTTGTGGCATAAAAGGCTTAGCCATGTTAACCTTAAGAATATATCTAGGTTATTTAAACACAACCTTGTTAGAGGTTTACCTTCTTGCCCCTACAAGAAGGAGAGCCTATGCAAGGCATGTCAGCTAGGCAAGCAAACCAAGAATTCTTTTAAATCAGTAAATAAAAGTGATTCTCCTAGAATCCTGTATTTATTACATTTGGACCTATTTGGCCCAATAAATGTACAGAGCTTAGGAGGGAAGTATTACACCCTAGTCATTGTAGATGACTTCTCTAGATTCACTTGGGTGTTCTTTTTGAGAACTAAGGCTGATAACTTCAAAGCCCTTACAGACTTTCTATTATGTGTGCAGACTGAGTACTCTACTCATGTGGCCTTGATCAGAAGTGATCATGGTACTGAGTTTGACTCTCTTCTCATGCAAGAATTCTGTGAGAGAGAAGGTATCAAACATAGCTTCTCAGCTCCTAGAACTCCCCAACAAAATGGGCTAGTTGAAAGGAAGAACAGAACACTAATTGAAGCTGCTGGCACATTGTTGGCAGATGCTAATATGCCTCTTTCCTATTGGGCAGAAGCTGTTAGCACAGCCATCTATGTCTTGAATAGAAGTCTGATACACAAGCTTAAGTGTAAAACTCCTTATGAGTTACTTAAAGGAAAGAAACCTAAAATAAATTATTTTAGAGTTTTTGGCTGTGTTGTTTATATTCATAATAATAATAAAGAATACTTTAGAAAATTTGAAGCAAAGGCTTCAATGGGAATTTTTCTAGGATATTCCCAAGTAAGCAAAGCTTATAGGGTATTTAATAAATCATCTTCTAAAATTGAAGAGTCTGTCCATGTGTCCTTTGATGAATCTCAAATGTTTTACAAGGAGAAGGAAACTTCCCCTTCCTCAAGTTCATTACAGGTACAAGATTCTTCCAAAGATGTCACTCAAGATATCCTCCATCTTTCAACTCTTCATATTACTGAATCAGACAGTGATGAAGACATTGCTGAAGCTGTTGTTGTTCCACCAACAGTAGATCAAATTCCTCCTGAGGAATTAATCCCAACTATTGCTGAAGATCACATCCCACCTGCTGATGTGGTCACACTTAGAGATCACCACACATCTCAAGTGATAGGAGATATATCAGCTGGTGTTCAAACAAGACATTAGTTAAGACAGGATGTGATGCATGCTTGTTTCCTCTCACAGATTGAGCCCCTCACCATTAAAGATACAGAGCTAGATCCCCACTGGATCATTGCTATATAAGAGGAACTCAATCAGTTTGAGAGATGTAAAGTTTGGACTTTGGTTCCAAGACCTAAAGGCCAACTGATCATAGGCACCAAGTGGGTGTATAGAAACTAGTTGGATGCAAATGGCATCATTGTAAGGAATAAAGCTAGGCTTGTAGCTCAGGGCTACAGATAGGAGGAAGGTATAGATTATGACCAAACCTTTGCTCCTGTTGCAAGGCTAGAAGCAATAAGGATCTTCTTGGCCTATGTAGCCTACATGAAGTTCAAGGTTTTTCAAATGGATGTCAAAAGTGCTCTTTATGGACTAAAGCAAGCTCCCAGAGCCTGGTATGAGACTTTAGCTAGTTTCCTGTTAGAGCATAAATTTACTAGGGGAGTAGTTGATAGAACCCTCTTCGTCAAGCACCACAAGGACACAATCCTGTTAGTTCAGGTGCATGTAGATGACATTATTTTTGGTTCCACTGATCCCAAACTGTGCAAAAAGTTTTCTAACTTGATGCATTCTAAGTTTGAGATGAGTAGTATGGGTGAGCTGTCTTACTTTCTTGGTCTCCAAGTAAAGCAAGATGCTGATGGCATCTTCATATCCCAATCCAAATATGCCAAGGAATTGGTAAAGAAGTTTGGGATGGCAGATGCTTCAGCAATGCATACACCTATGGCTACTAATGTAGTTATTGATTCTGATGATCAGGGAAAGCCTGTAGATCAAAAGAATTATAGGGCCATTGTTGGTTCCCTATTGTATTTAACTGCAAGTAGGCCAGACATAATGTTTGCTACATGCCTTTGTGCTAGATTCCAGGTCAACCCCAAGGAATCTCATCTGATTCTTCTAAAGAGAATTTTGAGATACCTGAAGGGATGTCCAAGTCTAGGACTTTGGTACCCAGCTGAGTCAGAATTTGAATTAATTGAATATTCTGATTCTGATTATGCTGGTTGTCGAGTTGACAGGAAAAGTACCTCAGGAACTTGTCAGTTCCTGGGAGAGAGATTGGTCTCTTGGTTTTGTAAGAAGCAGGCCTCTGTATCAACTTCAACTGTAGAAGCTGAATATATAATAGCTGCCAGTTGTTGTTCACAGATCCTATGGATACAAAATCAGCTTTTGGATTATGGGTACTCACACAAGAACACTAAAATCATGTGTGACAGTACAAGTGCTATCTCCATTGCACAAAATCCAATGCACCACTCTAGAATGAAGCACATTGAGATTAGACACCATTTCCTGAGAGATTGTGTGGAAAAGAACAAGATTAGCCTTAAGTTCATATCCGCAGACCTTCAGAGAGGTGATATATTCACCAAGCCCTTAGATGAACAGAAGCATCTGTTCTTTTTAGTTCAACTAGGCATGATTAATGGACGAGACTAAGTGTGACGTTTGCCTTGTTGAAACCTGCTTGAAGATCGTCGAACGATGCTCGAAGATCGTCGAACGGATCTAGCCTATCGTCGACCTATGGTTGATGATGGCTTATCTGCTTGAAGATCATCGACCGGCGTTCGAAGATCGTTGAACAGGTCGAGCTTATCGTCGATCTATGGTTGACGACAGCTTGTTGTTTGTGAAGACAGAAATAGTCGAACGATTGATCGACTACTCTGCTTCAGGACCGATCGTCGAACGACCGTTCGACTATCATCTCCAGTATCTTTTAAATAGATCGACGATCGCTATTTTAATATAAAGCCGATAGTCGACCTAGGTTAAAAGATAGTTGCTTTTATCGTCGACGGAGAGCGTCTTTTCGCATTCCGTCTTCCCGCTTGCTCTCTGTCTTGCGCTCTGTCCTCGCCGTCTCTCTCTCTCTCGTCTTCTACAGCATTTTCAATGGCGATTGCTCCAGTGCTGCTTGTAGTGGTAAAGTTTGATGCCGGGTTCAGCGTTGATTTCGACGCATTCAGCAGTTGCGAACCAGGGATAATAGAAATCCTAAATCTGTGCAGAGAACAAGGACTAGAGAGGCTCATGTCCTACAGAGTAAAGATAAACATTCAGGAAATCAAGGAATGGGCTTTCACTTCATCGTCGACTGACGAATCGATGACCGGGACAATCAGCGGTGAAGAGGTAATTTTGACTCCCGCTGTTCTGACTGAAGTTTTTGGTTTAATTAATGGTGAAGAAGAATATGAGCAAGATGCTCCTGAATTCGGAAGAATGTTAATAGAGCTGGGACATGCCAAGGCATTCCCTCCAAGCTCCTCAAGGTGAATTTTCCCTTCAAGATCAAGTTCCTTGCAGAAATAGTTGGAAAAGTGCTTCTAGGAAAGCACTCAGCCCATGATAATATCACCAGACAACAATTTGCACTAATGTGTGCAATTGTTACTAAGAAGCAGATAAATTGGGCTGGCGTTCTGTTTGATTTAATAAGAAAGAAGAATGGAAAGAAAGAGGTTACCCTAGGAAGGGTTGTTGGTATTTTTCTGAAGGAGAAATACCCCCAGTTGCTTGTGTCTGCCGCCACCTCCATCAACGCGAGTAAGAAGATGGATCCCTCGTTGTTCTCAAAGTGGAAAAGGACATTCCTGAAGCCCGCTCCCACAGGGGTTGCTCCAGTTATATTTGAGAGCACCAGGACTGCTGTAGTCACTCCCCCCCTTTTAGCAGCTGGCTCAGCTGATCTCTCTCTTCCATCTTCCTCTGCTATGTCGTCTACTACAGTTGAAGTTCCTTCAACTTCAACTGAAGTACGACATTCTGCCTCTCCTCCTGCATCTTCTCTCCCAACTGATCTTGCTGGGATATCTCAACCCAGCTTTGATTTGTTGGCATCTGATATTTCTTCTCCTGTTCATTCTCCAATTCCAACTCCTCCTCACTCTCCAATTCTATCTTCAGAACATGTTGATCACTCTGTATCCACCCATGCATCTCCATATCATTCTCCAGCTCATATTGCACATACCACCCCTGCTGTTCTTCCACCCTCAGAAATTCCATCATCATCATCTTCTTCATTTGATATATCTCCAGTATTTATTCCTAGCATTGTGGAGTTAATTACCCCATCAATCAAAACTATGATTGATGAGGCAATTGCTCCCCTTGTTTCTTCCATATCTGCTTTGACTGCTGCTGTTCAGGCACTCTCAAAGCCTGCTGAGCCCTCTTCTTCTAGGGGCCTGGTTTCAGTTTCTACTGAAATAAGACAGGGGGAGATGCTTGATGAAGATATCGCAGAGCAGCCTTTGGCCTCCCCTCCAGCAGCTCAACTTGCAGTAACAGAGATAGTAGTAGAAGATTCAGCTCCTCCTCCTCCTCCATCTGAAAAGGAAATATCTGATGCAATAATGTTGACTGAATTTGTTGTAAAAGTTTACCTGGAAGAATCCTCAACTCCCTTGGTTGCCCAGTACCTAGAAGGAATAATCACCTCCTTTCTAGATGATTTATGGGAGTTAGGTCACCCTGAAGAATATCCTGAAGGTATGTCTCTTTTCCAATTTGTAGATTACTTAATTGATATGTTAGTATGGGAATATCTGGAAGGGATGACTAGATGTCATTTAGCAAGATTTTATTCCTAATCCTACAGATATAATGGAAGAAGTAGTTGTTGTCCAAGAGCCAGAACCTGAACCTGAACCTGCTCTAGAGATTTTAGATGCTAAAGAACCTGAACCTGTATCTGCTCCTGATGTCCAAGTGGCTGTAGAGCCAGTAAGTGAACCTGCTTCTGAAGTTCAACCTGAACCAGAAGTAGCTGTTCTAGCTTCTGAGGCTTCTGAGCAAGCAGTGCAAATTGAACTGGTCCCTACAACAGTTCCTGAGCGTCAAGAAATGGATCCTGAAAGTCAAGTTCAAAAATCTACTGTATGGGATGATTCCACAGGATTGGACTTGGATACTCTCCTGGCACAAGATGCCATGGAAGAAGAAATGGAAAAAGCTGCTAAGGAAAAAGAAAAAGCTTTAAAAGAGGCTATTGATCCCTATGATTTGCCTATCTCTTCAATTTCTGAAGAAGAAAGTGATTCTGATGAATCTGCTGACTCTAAGAGAAAGAGGATTGCTAAAAAGAAAAGAAAGGCTGTAGCTCCTCCTCCAGCAAATCCAGACAATGACACTCCATATTATATACTGAAAGGGATTGATCCCAAGTCTAAAGAATTCCAGCATTGGATGTGGTTTTCTAAAAATCAACAAAAGCAAAGGAAAAAGACTAAGAGGTATGACCCTCCTGCTCCTAGATGGAATCCCAGAGGTCCTCCTCCTCCACCTCCCGGTGCAGGAGCCTCAGGAAATCTATCTTCTAAATCTTCCTCTCAATCTGAAAGATCAAATCCATCCCAGCCTGCTCAAAGGAAAAGTTCTCAAAGTTTTTAAGGTAAAAGCCAATCTGGCTATCAAAGAACTGATACAGTTAAGGAACAAGTTAAGGAGGTAGTTTATCAAAGACCAACCTTTTCCCCTCCTCCTTCTCCAAAGAAAAAGGTTCCATCTCCAAAGCCAGTGCATTCTGAGAAAGTTGTTCCAAAAGGTAAGTAATTTATTTTGTTTAAAAATTCTAGCAAGAACTTTGCTAAGTCTGCTCCCCTGTCTTATCTAGTTAATCAAGATAAAGAACCAGATGATACTCCTTCTGAGACTGTTTATGAAAGCCCTGAGCTTGATCCTTATTTTAGGATGGCTCGTTTTCTAGAACTAGTTGGAGCAGCGCAGATAAGGAAAGCTAAAGAAGAAGGAAAGGACACTGCCGGATTGACTACTATGTCTAAATTCAGAAAGAAGGAGCTCGAAAAGTTCCAGGTTAGACCTGAGATGTTTGACCCTTCAAAATATATGGAAAAGCATCCAGAGGCAGTGGTCCCAAGAACAACTGAATTAAAAATTATTGGAGAACAAGATTTGAAGCAATCAAAGAAAGAAGCTCTAGATCCTACAAGAAAAATTACTTTTGTTTCTAGTTCTTCTAATCCTGAATCTAACTCTAAAGCACCTTAAATTAGTCATTGATTGACAGTTATTTTTATCTGATTGA
Source organism: Platanthera zijinensis (assembly GCA_039513925.1). Lineage (NCBI taxonomy): Eukaryota > Viridiplantae > Streptophyta > Magnoliopsida > Asparagales > Orchidaceae > Platanthera > Platanthera zijinensis. The sequence continues at coordinate 34,797,753 of CM077094.1, forward strand.
TTGATGATATCTGCTTTGTTATTTCCCTTTATGCATTTTATTTACTTTCTGTAAGTAGTGTTGTTTGTTTTATTTGTTGAGAGACTTAACTCAAATAGGGGGAGATTGTTGGTACCCTAGTTTTTGATTTGAGTTCAGTCCTCTCTTTCTGTCTCTTGACCCAAGATTTATCTATGGTCAAAGGTTAGTTGATAGGTTAGACTCTCTAGTTGTGTAGAATTGCTTTTCCAGATGAATATTTGGTTAAGTAGTTTTTCGTTCGACTATAGTCGAACGTCGCTCGACTATCGTCTATCGGCTGATCGACAATTGTCTATCAGTTGGTCGACATTCTGTCTGCATTGATAGTTCGACTATCGGTTGATAGGTCGACTATCTGCTTGTCTTTGATAGTTCGACTATCTGTTGATAGGTCGACTATCTGCTTGTTTTTGATAGTTCGACTATCTGTCCTGATAGTTCAACTATCTGATAGTTCGACTATCTGTTGATAGATCGACTATCTGTTTTGCTTTAATAGTTCGACTATCTGTTGATAGGTCGATTATCTGTGTTGCCTTGATAGTTCGACTATCTGCTTGGATAGTTCAACTATCTGATAGTTCGACTATCTGTTGATAGATCAACTATCTGTTTTGTTTTGATAGTTCGACTATCTGTTGATAGGTCGACTATCTGTTTTCTGTGATAGGTCGACTATCTGCTTGATAGGTTGACTATCTGTGTTTGTTTGGTAGTTCGACTATCTGTCAGATTAGATCGACTATCTGATAGCTCGACTATCTGTTCTGATAGGTCGACTATCTGCCGAGGTAGTTCGACTATCTTTTTTGATAGTTCGACTATCTGGATCGTTCGACTATCTGTCTGATAGATCGACGATCTCCGTGCGCCGTTCGACGATCTCCGAAGGTCGTTCGACGTTTTGCTGTATGCTCTTATTTAGTTTGTCGTCTTCTATGATGTGACTAATTTAATATCTATTTTGGCATAGTTTATAAAAGATTATCTGAATAATTTATGACATTATTTCCATGCAATATCAGTTCTATTCTATATGCATGAGCTAATCTTTTCTGACAAAGTTGTTTGTCTTATAGCTGAGATATACAATCTGCTTTATCTGCCAGGCTGTCCTTTATAGCCGTTAGACTCAAAAAGTCTTCCTTGACCATAAAGAGTTCTTTCTGATGTGGCTTTATCTTATAATATTTCATCAGAAGTATTTGCAGCTTCTTAGAAAGCTTTATCCTTTTTATAGGATATCTGCCTGCTGTAGTTTGTTTTTGCTTTATGCTTTTTGCAGCCCAGCTTGCAGAGTTCAGAAAATGACAAGATTCAAACTCAATTAGAGACGTTGCTGCTGCTGATATATAAAGACTTCTTTGAAGAAGAAATCAACTAGTTCACAGAGATAAGAAATTCATTCAGCAAGCTTACAGCAAGAACAAGTTTAACTGCTCTCAGCAATCTTCACTCATCTGAGAAGTGTTAGCTCTTCTGCTCATCTTCAACCTGAGTTCTCCTGTTCCAAGAAGTTCTAACTCAGAGATCTTTTGAAGAAGAAGAAGAAGATAGCTGCTAGAAGATTTTCATTTCTTATTTTATATCTTCTTTTAGTTCTTCCTTCAGTATTTACTGAAGTGTTTCTGCACTGAAGCAAGACTTCACCTGGACGTTCTTTGAGCCAGGGGGAGCCTTGATTCTTTTAGAGCTGTCTAGCTCAGTGCAAGTTATTGTGCTTCTCTAATCTATTGTAAAATAGAGAAGACACCTTAACCCCTTTCCCCCTCATGTACAGGGTTATTACTCCCTTCAAAAGTATCCCTTGGTGGTAGGGAACCTGATCAAAAACCTGTGTTTGTTTTTAGACACCTGATCAATAGTCTAAAGGGTCTCTTGATCTACCTGAAGCAGATCTTGTTGGTGGCAGGACACCTGATCAAAAACCTGAGTGGATTCCTACCTTGTTGATAGAAGAGTGGACGTACCCAAGTTGTTTGGGGAACCACTATAAATTTATTGTGCCGTCTGGATTGCCTTGTTTAAATTCTTGCATTGTGGCTGTGATTAGTTTTAACTAGGATTGCTAGTTGTTGGATAGGACCTGAAGCTTAACTGTAATTACAGTTAGCTTTAGTTTGTGCACAACACCTTGTGTTAGGCTTTAAGGTTTAATCTTAAAATATCTATAACTTTCATTCCGCATTTAACTCCAAGGGAGTTGAGTAGAAAGTCAACTTTGCTAAGTGCAATTTTTGATTACTCTATTCACCCCCCTCTAGAGTAGTATCTACCCCTTCTCTTTCAAAGTCTACTCACTGAAATACCATATAGCAAAAAGCTGTGAGACGTACTAAGACAGTCAAAGCCTAAAAAGAATCAGGCTGAAAATGTGGTTAAGTCCATAGGCGCTGAGTGAAGTCTACTCACTCAATGCCATATAACAAAAAGATGTGAGACAGGCTAAGATAGTCAAAGCCTAATAAGAATCTGGCTGAAAATATGGCTAAGTCCACAGGCGTTGAGTGAAGTCTACTCACTCAATGCCATACAGCATAAATCGTCTAGTATAGCTCAGTCAATCAAAGCCACAAAAAATATATGTAAATATTTGACTAAGTACACTGCTATTGAGTGAAGCTTACTCACTCAACGTCATGTGATAAAAAGCGTTGACTGAACCTTAGTCAGAAAGAGACTGTGATTTCGCAGAAATTTGGCTAAGTCCAAATGCATTGAGTGTAGCTAACTCACTCAACGCCAGATAATAGAAGAATATTTGTTAAGTAGTTTAGCATTGAGTGTAGCTTACTCACTCCACGCCAAGTGGCAAAAATCTATCTAAGTAATATGGCATTGAGTGATGAAGATATGCTCAAGGCTCTCAACGCTTGCCAAGCAAGAAAATCGGCTAAGCCCAAATGCGTTGAGTGAAGGTTGCTCACTCAATGCAAGGTGACTAGAATCATTTCTATGTGATATAACATTGAGTAAAGCTTACTCACTTAACACCAAGAGACAAAAAGTTTGGCTAAGGTAAAAAGCGTTGAGTGATGAAAACACACTCAACGCTCTCAATACCTAGTGACAAAAAATTTGTCTAAGTGTTTTGGCGTTGAGTGAAACTTACTCACTCAACGCCTATAATAAGATGTTTGATTTTGTCTAAGTCCACAAATGTGGACATCAGCAGAAGTCAACAAAGTCAACATGGTTCAAATTACTTGCGGGAAAGCTACGGAAAGCTACAGAATACAACAACTAGCGCTGGAGAGCTACTGTTTATCTTCTTCTGTTAAAATAAGTTGTAGAAGTCAACTTCAGGTGGTCCCCACTACTTCTTGGATCCAATAATCGGCGGAAGATAAAAGTGATAGCTTCAGCATGAAGAAAGGAACTTTTTAGGGTTTTAAAGAATAAGAAAAAGAGCGGCTAGACTTTATCTTCTTCGCGATTACTACCGATAAAAAGCTTGAAGTCCTCCAGAAAATCAAAAAGTTCAATTAGCTATAACACTTTGCTTCTATTACTGTAAGATCAAAAAGACTTCTCATAACGAAAGAAAGGAGAGCCTTCATCATCTAGGATTCAGTTAGCTGATTGAAGATTTCAAGACCTAGCTGTTCTTCCATCTTCTTCAGCAAGTTCAGAATTTATATTCTGAGTTTATTATAATAGAGGTGGAATTTCTTCCTGCTACTGTGAAGAAAGATAGAGCTAAGATAACTCAGCCCTAGTTGTTGACATAGAGAAATTTCTCTGTGTTAAATTATTAAAACAACTATATTTTTGTAGGATCCTACTGTATTTGAGCTGCAGGGCCTTTGGCCTGAGGTAGGGCAAATTTGCCTGAGCTGTAGGAGACTTATACTCTCTTAGTGGAGGATCTAGTTTGGATCTATGGTAGGTGATCTGTTGATCACTGAGCTGTAGTGCTTTTGAGCCTAAGGTAGGTGAGTCATTCTCATTGAGTTATAGTGCACTTGTGCCTGAGCTGTAGGATCCCTTGGATCTGAGGTAGGGCTTAACATCCTGAGGTAGGAGAATCATTCTCTTTGAGGTAGGATCTTTTGCAGATCTGAGGTTGGGTTGTCCTCCTAGCCTGAGTTATGGGGCCTTTGGACTGAGGTAGGTGATCTGCTGATCACTGACTTATAGGGCACTTTTGCCTGAACTGTAAGTCTTTAAGGAGACTGAGAGATCCTGAGGGATCTGAGGTGTAAGCTCTTTGAGCTGAGTTTTGGAGAAGTGCCTTGTCTAACTAAAAGTTAGAAAGGATGGAGGAGAGTGGATGTACCCATAATCTGGGGAACCACTATAATTTCTATGTGTTCTTTTCTGTGTTATTTTTTTGTGCAGCTTCTTGAAAGCTAATTACTGCCAACTTACTAAGTATTAAAGGAAGAAACAAAAATATAGTCATAAGATTTAAATAAACCTATTCACCCCCACTCTATGCTACAAGCTATCTTGAAAACAAAGACTTTCAAGTTGTATCAGAGGGAGGTTCCTCAAAAAGAATTTAAACATCTGAGTGATCTCCAAGGGTAGCTACAGATCTGAACCTATGGGTTCTGGAGAGAAACATAAGGAGCTTGGTTCCATGAAACTGCCCATCTATAGGAAGGAGTATTTTGGAATCTGGAAAGAGAGGATAAGGATGTTCATGGAAGCCTCTGACCCTAAAATCTTTATGAATGTCAAAGAGGGACCCTTTATTCCTATGAAAGTCTCATCTCTGGATGCAAATGTCCAGACTCCCAAGACTTATTCAAAAATGACCAAGGATAAGGTCATGTTACTGTATTGGAGAAGAGAGCCCAGAACATCATAGTCAGTGTTATTGATGATTCTACCTTTCAGAACATAGTATACTGCCAGACCTCCAAAGAGATGTAGGACATCCTATTGGTCTACATGGAGGGTATTGAAGAGGTAAGAGATGATAGAAAGTCCATGCTCAACCAGGAGTATGAGGCTTTTAGGCAATCCCTTTAAGAGAACATCGTTACATGCTATGAAAGATTTTTTTGGATCATTAATGAACTGAGGACCTATGAGAGGGTCTCCAGTCATTATGAAATAAATGACAAGTTCCTCAGATCTCTCACTAGAGACTGTGATACTAATATTTGTGCCATAAGAGAAGTGGCCAAGGTTGCTGAGACACCTCCCTAAATATTATTTAGAAAACTGCTCTCTTATAAGATGTAGCTAGCTGCTAGGAAAGAGGAGGAGGCCACCAGCAGTTCCCAGGCCAAGAAGAAGTCCATGGCATTCAAGGCAGATAGAATCAAGAAGAGCAAGGAGTGGATTCCATCTCATCCAAGACGAGTAGCTTACTCAGATAGCTCTGAGCTAGATGCATCAGAAAGCAGCATGTTAGATGAGGACTTTGCTGCCTTCTCCAGGAACTTTTAGAAGCTCATGAAGAAGAAACATGGAAGAGCATACCTTTCACCTATTCTCATCACATGAGGAATCATTTCAAGGCTGACAGGTAAGATTCTAAATCTAGTAAATATAATTCTTCTAAAGTTGTTTGCTACTACTACAGCAAACCAGGGCATGTGATAGATGACTGCCCAGTGAAGAGGAAGGAAGCTGCTAAGAAGAAACAGCAACAGCATAAGGGCAAGAAGGAGAAGTCCTTCATTGCCAAGAAAAAAAAGAGCTGGATAGTCTCATCTTCATCTGAGTCTGAAGAAGAAGAAGCCTACATTGGGCTAGTTGTTGTTACTGCTAAACAGATAGTAGTAGTAGTAGATGAAGACTATCCTGCTGCCAGGATAGGTATTAGGGCCCCTCTATTACATTCAGATAGTGATTCAGAGGTGGATGAGGAAGATAAAGAAGTTGCCTATAGCTATTGTGGGCTGATGGCAGTGACTGGTAAGGAAACCAGCCAGGATCAGTCCGGTCAAAAGAAGGTAAAATCTCTATCAAGCTCTTCTTCTGAGTCTTGATATAAAATTAGTCCTTATACAGAAACCTCTTCACCCAGTGTTGAAGTTGATTCTGAATCATAAGGTGATGTTAATCAATTGATTGACAGGTATAGAGAACTTCTGGATGCCTTCAAGAAGTGCAAGAAGTTATCTAAGAAGCAAGCTGTAGAGAATGTCTCTCTATAGCTAGCTGCTTTCCCGCTGACTGAAATAGCATCTTTGTTGGATTAGAAGGATAGGAAACTTTGTCAACTTAGGGTCTTGAATGACATCCAGATAGGCTCCATTAAATATAAGAATAGTCTCATTAGGGATCTTGAAGAGAGGCTAGGGAGGGAGAAAAGAATAGTGGCTAGCTATTCTAAGCTATGTACTGTATTACCCTTGATAGACTCCTTCTCCTCTCAGAAGGGTAAAAAGGGGTTGGGATTTTAGGGAAGCACAAGAGTTTCTCCATCCAAAGGGAAGGGCAAAGCTCCAGCTCAGCAACTTACTTTCAAGCCTCCCATTTATTTTGGGAAAGTTTAGTTTCCTTCAAACAGGTATGACTAAGAAAGCATATTTGGTCACTGGATGAATGGAAGTCCACTAGTGTGAACAAATATGTTCACAACCTGGGTGGAAGGTATAGCAAAGTTAGTGCCTTTAAGGCTACTCACGAAGAAATTAAAATGGCCCATCATGGACCATTTGTCCTTGGTGCTTCAGCCCTCACTTTCAAGAATATGGCTGCAACAAAGGTTCAGAACCATTCAACAAAGAATCTGACTAAGGGTCAGTCCTCCAACAAGCCTGGTTTGGTTGTGTCTAATGCTATCAAAAGCATGCTTTCTGAAAAGAAACTTGTAGCTATTGGCACTGAGAGCAGGCAAAACAACCCAACTAGAAGACTTTCCTTTTGTCAAATCCTTGCTGAAAGGGATCTAAAGAAGGCTACTAATCCTCTTCCTACTGTTCATCTAGAGTTAACCAAACTGCTAGGCCTGCACAGAAAAGAAGAGACAAATTCATGAATGTTGGAGTTGTTGTAAAGTGGGCCACTTTGCTATAGAATGCTGACACAATCCAAATGTGCTAAGAGTAGTTGTGAGTCTACAAGTCAAAAATGTTACTGGTAGATAAGTTCATTATAAGACTAACATGCACCTAGGACCCAATATAAATTGGGGTCCTATGGTAAAGTAAATTGTGTGATGTAGGTTAGTTCAAGTGGCCATACCCCTATATGGAACTTAGATAGTGGTTTTTCCAAGCACATGACTGGGACAAAGAGCAACTTGAAGGAGTATACTCCAGTGAAATATAGACTTAAAGTCATCTTTGGTGGTTCAGATAGAGGGGTAACTAGATATTATGGTAAGATTACCAATGGCATAGTCACCATCACAAAAGTGGCTTATGCTGAAGGGTTGCAACACAACATCATAAGCATAATCCAACTCTTTTATCTTGGATATGTTATTGTTTTCCACAAGGATGAGTGCCTGATTAAGAGGTCAAGTAATCAAGAGGTCATCTTGACAGCTACAAGGAGTGGAAATGTTTATTTCTTAAACTTTCTTTGTCTAGATACAAAATCTCCTATCTGTCTGGTGGCAAATGAGAAAGTCTCATATTGTGTCCAATGGTACAAGGGGCTAGCTCATTTTAATTACAAGACTATTGGCAAGCTCTTTAGTCAAGAGCTAGTTAGGAATGGTCTTAATGTGAAGTGCACCAAGGAGGGTATTTGCTCACCATGCCAAATGGGCAAGCAGACAAAAGCCTCCTTTAAGGGAATTGAGATCAAAGATTCTGTGAGGTGTTTGTTCCTCTTGCATATGGATTTGTTTGGTCCTATGTTAGTTCATAGTCTTGGTAGGAAAGTCTATACCCTTATGGTGGTTGATGACTATTCTAGGTTTGCTTGAGTGTTTTTTCTCAAGAAAAGAATGAAACCCTTGACATCTTCATCAAGTTTGTCATGTAAATTCAGAATGAGTTTAACAGTTCAGTGGTCAAAATCAAAAGTGACCATAGAACTGAATTCCAGTCTGAAAGCATGACAATGTTCTGTGAAGAGCAAGAGATTCATCAAGAATTCTCTTCTCCAAGAACTCCCCAGCAAAATGGGAATATTGAGTGGAAAAATAGGACTCTCATAGAGGCTGGAATAACTTTGTTGAGTGATACATCTCTCCTAGAATATTTCTAGGTTGAGGTAGTGAATAATGCATGTCATGTCCTTGACACGACCTCTATCACCAAGAGCCACAAGAAGACTCCCTATGAGATCTTGAAAGTAAGAAAACCAAACCTGGGTTATCTCAAAATCTTTTGTAGTTAGTGTTATGTGCTTCACAATGGGAAATCCTATGTGACTAAGTTTGTTGTCAAGTCCTTTGATGGGATTTTTGTTGGGTACAACAATTATAGCAAAGCCTATAGGAATTATAAATTGAAAAGCCAAGTTGTAGAAAAATCTATTCATGTAGTCTTTGATCAGTCTACTATCCTTAACAGAGAGCTGTCAAGCTCCTCTTCTAGTGCTGCAGGCATAGAATATATGATGGATCAACTAATTATTAAGGAAGCAGCTCCAATTATCTAAGATAAGGTTGACATTCCAGTAGAGGGACTGCAAGACACAAATGTAGGGATGAAGATCAGCAAGAAGCTGCCCCTGTAGCTGAAGTTGAAGCTAGATTGCCTCTAGCAATCAAGCATCTGAGGGATCATCCAAGAAATCAAATCATTGGTGATGTCATCCAAGGTGTACTGACCAAGAGAAAAAGTATCAATATAGAATTCTACTCAAGCTTCCTGTCACAAGTTGAGCAAAATAAATTTGAAGAGGCCAACATAAATCAATTCTGGATTGTTGTTATGCAAGAAGAACTGAACCAGTTTAAGAGATGTAAGGTTTGGAAGCTGGTTCTAAGACTACAAGGACATAATATCATTTGAGTCAAGTGGATTTACATGAATAAGCTTAATAAAAATGGCATTATAATCATGAATAAGGCAAGGCTGTTAGCTAAGGGGTTCAGGTAAGAGGAAGGTATTGATTTTGATCAAACCTTTGCCCCTATAGCAAGATTGGAGGCCATCAGATTGTTTCTTGCATATTGCACACAAGGGATTCAAGGTCTACCAGATGGATGTGAAGTCAGCCTTCCTGAATGGTGACTTAAAAGAGGAAGTCTATGTTGAGCAGCCTCCAGGTTTTGTTGTTCCTAACTCTCTTAATTCTATTTATAGACTTAGGAAAGCTCTATATGGGCTAAAGCAGACCCCTAGAGCATGGTATGAGACTTTGTCTAGCTTCCTCATTGCGAACAAATTCTCAAGGGGGAAGATAGATAAGACCCTATTCATAAGGGAATCTATGGGTAAGATCATCCTAGTCAAGATATATATAGATAACATTATCTTTGGATCTACTGATGACAACCTTTACAGGAAGTTTGCCAAACTCATGCAAGGGAAGTTTGAGATGAGCAGTATGGGTGAACTTAAGTTCTTCTTGGGTCTCCAAGTTAGATAGTATAACGTCCCAATTCGCGCTAGGCCCCCTCGCACGAGTTCCGAGTCAAGAGACTTAACTCGGGCTCGGGGCGCACTGGCAAAAGGCGTCAAGTGTCTTGAACTGAGTGATGGGTTGAGTGATATCTGATGAATTCATCGAGAATGCCCAGATATACCCACCGATCGTCGAGAATGATGACCGATCGTCGAGTATCGCTGACTGATACTCAACGCACTCAACACTAGGATTTCTGATAAAATGGTTAAGGGAAAGTCGTCGGGAATCATTGTTGATACCCGACGAATTCGTCGAGAATACCCGGCTATACTCACCGATCGTCGAGAATGATGACCGATCATCGAGTATCGTTGACTGATACTCAACGCACTCAATGCCAGGATTTCCGATTAAAATGGTTAAGGGAAATTCGTCGGGAATCATTGTTGATACCCGACGAATTTGTCGAGAATACCCGGCTATACTCACCGATCGTCGATAATGATGACCGATCGTCGAGTATCGTTGACTTATACTCAACGCACTAAACGCCAGTATTTCTAATAAAATGGTTAAGGGAAAGTCATCGGGAAACATTGTTGATACCCGATGAATTCGTCGAGAAGACCCGGCTATACTCACCGATCGTCGAGAATGATGACCGATCGTCGAGTATCGTTGACTGATACTCAATGCACTCAACGCCAGGATTTATGATAAAAAGGTTAAGGGAATATCGTCTGGAATCATTGTTGATACCCGACGAATTCGTCGAGAATACCCGGCTATACTCGTCGATCGTCGAGAATGGAAGCTGATTCCCACCGAATTTGACTTGTGCGTTTTTCCGCCCAGGCAGATTCGCTGGCTTGTACAGGCGGACTTAACCGAACTTCGGGATTCGTGTTGTATGATCCCTTGGACTGGTAATTTCAAGTAAGACCTAATTTGGGCGGTCCAACCAGAGGTTGACACATGGCGAAGTGATATAACCCTAATGAGCTAATATAAATAAGAAGAAAACTAAACCCAAGCCGTCACTTCGATCATTGCCGAGCCGCTACCCGCGCAAAACCATCGGGAGAGAAGCCGATCGTCGGAGTCATAGCTCTAGAGGAGGAGAGGCTTGCTGGATCCAGCCAAACTTTAGAAGAGGAGAAACGCCATCACTGTCAAGGAAGAGATGATGCCGCGGAGGAGGATGACCAGATCCATGGCCGGGAATGATGGTACCGCTGGAAATGAGGTGAGCTTCCTCCCCTCTCCCTTAGTACTAGATCCATAGTTAATATTCTAGGAGAGATATCGACTCCATAGAGTCTTATGGTGAGGAGGAGATTTCTTAGGGAAAAGCCATGCCTAGGTCGTTTCTAGGCTTAGTCTCCTCCAACCTCTTCATTCTTTAAAGTGAAGATGAAAGAGTGATTCATTGAGAAGTATGGCTTTGTGAGGATGAATAAGGGTGGATGTAATTTCTGCAGAAGTTTTTGGGAAATCGATGAAAGGAGGAAGATGAACGGATGTCGTTCATCTCACCTTAAGATGCGTGCAGAAATCTGATTTCTGCACGCAGCGATCTTCGTGGCCATTTTCGGGGGTGTTCTGGCCAGATCTGGGCTTTCCACTAAACATAAAAGTTGTATCCCTTGAAATTATCTTTCCAACGAGTGGTTACACGCACTCGCCAGATTTCTATAGCAACTGGAATCCTTGGTCGAAGTTGCTGCCCAGATTAATGCTGCACCTAAATTCTGGGATGTGGAATGTGGAATTCGATTTGGTGGAATTTAATGTTGCGATACAACTCGAGGTTTGGGTGAACTCTTTTGACATATTCATCATAGTGATATGAAAAGTTGATGTTATAAATCTGAATTTGTATAACAAGCTGTGGACAAGCTTAATTTAAGGAAAGAGCCTCATATAAATTGGTAGATATATATTGATGTCCATTATCTATATCATGTTGAATTCATTTGGAAGGGAGTATAAATGACTTAACTATGGCCATGACGTATGTTTAATGGATAGAAGGGAATTAGTAATCCAACGCTTAGAGTGTCGTCTCCCTACGGGTAGCGTTGTGGAGGTTAACAAGTGCGGTGTTGACCGTCACTAGTTGGAATGAGGTTGAGAGGAGTATTTGATGGATGGTTGGGCGTGGTCCTCGGTGTTCACGTCCCGAGGCTCCTTCCATGCCACGATATTGTGGAATTGCATGTGGTGTGAGTCGACACGCGGTGTCATAATCCCGAGTTAAGGATAGTGTGGCAGGTCTACGGGCTTGCCAATCGTCACACCGATGGAGTTGACAGTTAGACCTTGAACGGTTTGGCTTGGTCCTCGTGCTCATTTCCGGGGCTCCTTCTGTGTCATACCTTAGGCAAGTTCGGGGCTAGGATCTTGGTGCACATGTTCCCAAGAGAACCCGCTGAGCCGTAGTACGCATGTGAGCTCCGCTGTTGTGTTCTTAGCGTTAAGGCATACGGAGGCCTAGGCAAGGTAGTGTGGAGACCAGCCTAGTAGTAGAGATGCCAGCTCTACTGTCACAGTTTGGCCACGACGGTTGATGCCTGAGAGGTTAGCTACCTGCTCAAATAATGGGAACTATAAGTCTGTGTCGATATAGCGATTGCATGTGCTTGATCATGGGTGTGTCATTGCATTGCATGCATAGCATTGCACTTCATTACATACACAAGACCCTCATCGTATAAGTTTGTATGGGAACTCCTATACGATGATTTACTTACTGCTAAATGACTCTCAACCTATATGCTTGTATGTGCATCCATATAATTTGAGTTACTTACTGTTATAATATTATACTCTCTTGCTACTGTAGATGGTAGAATTGTAGATTAAGAGGTTGCTCATTTATACACTACTTCTATTGCTACTTATGACATGTATACTTACTTCACCTGCTTGTACTACTATTTTATATATTATACCTATTCCTTTCTCCGCCCGGTGCCGAGGAGTCGTCGGGGGAGCGGATGTGAAGCCACTTAGTCTTTAGGACTAACGGTTGCTACGTCTTCCTTTTTAGGAGGAAACCCCGCAGGTGGAGCAGCAGGTCTTGCAGCTGGACAGCCAGGCAAGGACGACAGGGCCTAAGGGGATGGTACCGTCGCTACCGTCAGTTACAAATGTGAGTGAGAGAGATTTTACTGTAGCCCTTTGGGGTAATTCTGTTTACGTACTCTGATTATGTAGAAGCTTGTTTAGCTTCTCTTTTGCTGTACTTATGGACTTATGCTTATTGTGGATTTACTTCTTATATTATTATGGTTGGGTTGGCATTTATATGTTGATATTGGTTGTAGCCGGCAGAATAGGCGTCTTATGGTACAGGCTAGCCCGAGTGTTAGTGTTACCGCAAGGCGGCTGTTCTGGGCATAAGACCCCTCTCGTGCCGTGTTTTGTGTTCCGGGAGGGGAATCTTACAGACAGACTGATGATGGATTGTTTATATCCCAATCTAAGTTCACCAGGGAGTTAATCAAGAAGTTTGGTTTGGAGAATTCCTCCACCATGACAACTCCCATGGGGTCAAGTATGCCTATAGACAAAGATGAGGCAGCGAAACCTCTTGATGAAACTTATATAGAGGGATAATTGGCTCCCTTCTATATCTAACTATAAGTAGGCCAGACATCATGTATGCTACATATATTTGTGCTAGGTATCAGGCTTGCATTAAAGAATCTCACTACTCTGCTACAATGAGGATTTTGAGGTATCTTAAGGACACACTATATCTTGGCCTATGGTACCCTAGGAATAGGCAGTTTGAACTAACTGGCTATTCAGATGCAGATTTTATAGGTTGTAAAGAGGACGGGAAGAGCACTTCTGGCACCTGTCAATTCTTGGGAGGAAGACTAGTGTCTTGGAGTAGCAAGAAGCAAACAAGTGTTGCAATCTCAACTATAGAGACAGAGTATATTTCAGCAGGTAGCTGATGTGCTCAGTTATTGTGGATCCAGCATCAGCTCCAGGATTATAACCTTCAGATAAGTAGAAGTCCATTATATTATTATTTTAGTATCATCTCAATTGCTAGGAATCCTATCTCACACAGCAGGACTAAGCATATTGAGATTAGATATCATTTCATTAGGGAGCATGTGGAATATGAAGATATAAAACTTGAGTTTGTCCCAACACACAAGCAAGTGGCTAACATCTTCACTAAGGCACTTGATGAAGCAAAGTTCAACACCTTCAAGTTTGAATTGGGCATGTTGAACCTAACATAGCTCTAGTTACTCCCCATAGTGTTATAAGTTATTTTTTTCTTGCAGGTGGACAAGTACTTCTTGGAAATGAAGTTCCCTCACGATTGTATATCTTGAGTGTTATCATGCTGGTTGAATCACTATCCAAATGAAGAAGACCAAAGGGTCTATTAGGAAACATGATAGATGATGCTTCAGTTGAGGTGGAGCAAGTCCAGCACTGCTCCAACACTCTCAAGTGGTTCAACTAATGCTAATTTGTAATCAAATAGGGGGAGCAGAAAATCAGAACCTCAATGACTATTTATAGAAGTCAAAAAGGGGGAGGAGAAGGATATGAATCTGTTATCATAGGACAGGAGGAGAAGGATACAAGTGGTATCAGAACTATGAGATGGAGATGATCTAATTGATCAAGAATAGGATGCAGCTATTTAGGGGGAGCAGGTGTGATGTTGATCACCTTGCAAGCAAGGAAGTGTGGTAACTAAACCTCCTCTTGTTTAGTTAAATTTTCCAAGTTAATGCTCTATTGCTGCATATGCTAGTGTATGTCATTGACTCAATCGATTGAGGGTTTTGACTTGATATTTTTTATTGTCTACCTAAATCACCTAGTTGAGGTCTGCACCTTTTTGTGGAATAAAAACTTATGACAAAGGAGCGCAGAAAATAAACAAGCAAGCCACAGAAAACACAAGATTTATAGTGGTTCCCAAACCTTGGGTACGTCCACTCTCCACCTCACCGATCTAGCACCATGCTAGACTTGGCTACTTCATTATTAGCTCTGATTGGAAAACAATCCTACAACTCAGAGCAATGCCCCTACAACTCGGAGTCAAAACACTGCTACACAAATCTCGGAGAACAAAGCTCCTATAACTCGGATAAAAATCTCCTATAGGAATAAAGTGTTTTATAGAAAATATACAAATAGAAATTTTTTAGATCTGAGTATTTTGCCCTTCTTCTTTCTTAAAATTTGAAGCTCTGTCAGAAACGGATCGAAGAAGACAAAGGCAAAAACTCTAAATCTGAAAACGTAGGATCAGCACGATCAAGGAATAGATTTGTCGATGTTGAAAGTCTTGATCTGTTGAAACCTTCTTGTTCCAAATCTCTTGGATCGGAGAAGGTCAGCGGCGAATAATATGATGAACATTGGTGGTGCTTCCCGATTTAGAATGAAAAATATACGATTCATAATACTTAATTTTCTTGTTAGGATTAGTCGATTATGATAAGACCTTTTATAGTACTTGCCTAACGGTCATAATCATTAATGACAGAATACGTGGACCAATAAGAAACGAGATCAAGTTGAAATTACTTCCGTCGGGACTTAACAAAAAATTCAAAGAATTGAACTTCATTTCTCGAGTGAAGGATTGACTTCTCGAGAACAAATTTTGTTTCTCGAGAAGAGGTATAAGGTTCTCGAGAAGAACTACTTAAGGAAAACACTGAAAAAAAGTTCTAGCTTCTCGAGAAAGAAAAGACTTTTACTCGAGAAATAATTTCTGTTACTCGAGAAATAGGTAATGACTTCTCGAGAGCTTACAGGGCTTCTCGAGTAATGACTTCTTCTTTCTCTATACAAAGCTTGGCCTTCTCGAGTAATAACTTCTGCTTTCTCAAGACAAAGCTTGGCCTTCTCGAGAACTACACTTAGAAAAAATTCTGACCTAAGTTTGAGTTTACTCGAGAGAGAAACAAGTCTTACTCAAGTACTGCAAGGCTTTCTCGAGAACTGGACTATGCCTTCTCGAGAATAACTTTTGCTACTGGAAAAAAGGGGTGAGCTAACTCGAGAAATGTATTCAATTCTACCTGAGTACAAATAATTCTTTCTCGAGTAAAACACTTAGAAAAATTTTGTCATTCTGAAAAATAATTTTCTTCAAGGAATTCAGCATCTAGTCTTTCTCTCATAACTTTAGTACTTTGAAAATGAAGTGTGTCCCAATAAAGATGTTACATATGAGTCAACACCATGGATCACATAATGAGGGATTATATTGTATGTTCCTGTGTTTGGTGACCCATTTTAAATTGATATTGGTCTACACTTGGCAATTATAACCTGCAAACACTTAACTTAAAAAGAGTATAAAATACAAACTTAATTCATCTTTGTTCAAGGGTGACTTCATACAAATCTAGTTTATTGTAGATACTGTAACATCCCTCAAACAACTAGACCCCTAGGAGTAGTTTTGTCATGACTAGGTCATGACAAAACCCTAGGAAACCCAAGAAGGCCAAGTGAACCTAGGAATGTAGGTGAGACCACTGTGGTCTGTAAACAAAAAATTTGTGAACCCTAGTTTAAGATGACCATATGGCTTCACCAAGACTTCAAGACCCCCCACCATGGTCTCATCAACCCATTTTAAGGTCCATTAGAGCCCAAGGGTCCAATGGATAGGTATAGGGTGGCCAAGTTGACTTAGAACCGCTCTAGGCCTAAATTTGGCAAGGTGCCCTAACTAAGGGCATCTTTCCCTAGTAAAGCCCAAATAACCCTACCAAGGCCCTCCTAGACCTACAGTGGGGTCAATAGGTCCCTAAGGACCCATGGAAGGCAATCAAAGTGGTTAAGTTGACTAAAGTCAACTCTAACCCTAAATGGGTCAACCTGACCTACATAGGGTCAACTGACCTTCCCTTAGCCAAGTTTACCACACACATACCTTCCGAACCCTAGTGAGAGGCCAATGGGTCACCAAGGACCCATTGGGGTCAACCAAAAAGGCTAAGTTGACCAAAGTCAACTCTAGCCCTAAAGTGGTCAAAGTGTCCTAGTTAAGGGTCAAGTGACCTCCAAGGGCCAATTAAACCCAACCTAGACCTTAGGGAAGTCCAATGGGTCACCAAGGACCCATTATGGGCAACCTCAAAGACCAAATTGACCAAGGTCAACCAAAGTTAAAGTTTGGGTCAAGCTAGCCCAAATGGGCTAACCAAAGCTCAAGCCCAATTCACTTGGGCCAACCTTGTATTGATGGATGATATGAACATGTGGGCTGCCATTGGGTTAGGTATAAGCAGAATTTCAGGCTTGGTTATCAGGAGAGAGAAAATCTTCAAAGGGAGGAGAGAAAAGAGAAGAAAGAAAAGGGGGGGGGGGAAGACTTTCGGCTCATCCACCCCCTTCCCAACCCCCTCCATTCATTCCACTAGGACAAGGAATGCAAGCCCACTTCAACCAGTTGGTCATTGACTTGTTGGAGCCATGCTTTCTCCCCCACCTACCATGGCCGAAAATGTTGACTAGGAGGCCTCCAATGGCAATGCAGCCCATAGCCACCTAACACCCCATTTCTCTTTCTTAAAAGGTTCACTGGACTCCAAGGAGGAATTCCCACACTTTTCCTGAAGAAGCAAATGGGTTTCACTAGTTTTTTGTAAGAACTCGACCACCACCACAACCATGCCAATCCGGCGATCGGCAAGGCTACAGCCACCCCCACAGGTCCTCCTCCACTGCTTCTTCCATGGGTAAATCATAGCAATCCTTAGGTCCAAGGTTCGGGCTCAATTGAGCCTGATCCAATTTGAAAAATCATTGGTTTTTCCGTGATTTTTAGCTTCTCAGGTTCGCCGGAATAGGGCTCTCCGGTGGCTGTGCCGCCGCCTGGCGACAGCCACCACCTCAACGGAGGTGGTAGTGGCGGTGGCCGGCCGGGGAGGTGGCCGGATAGCCGGTGGCAGCGGCTGAAAGAAGGCCCAGGCAGGACGAATCTGGGTCGTCGGCTGGAGGTAGAAGACGACCAGATGTCATCTATTATGTGCCAAGATTCATGCTGATATAAATTCTAAACTATAGGCTATGTGTATTATTATTTCATTTCTGTCATAGATTTGGTATTTAATGTTTTTAATTTCTAAAACTACCTAGAGGCAATTTCAGAGGAAATGGTCAATACATGAAATGTATCCCGGTGGGTCTACTTTAAAACACAATTGGTTTGAACCAATTTAGGTGTCTGGTTTGACCAGAGCACTCATTTTGGTGGGGTCTATACATATAGTTAGGCAGAAATTAAAATGGGTTCCCACACCTCATCTCTAGTCCAAATAACTTGAAATTTTGGTAGGGAGTCACCCTAGTACATATCTATACCCTGCCCAAAAATGGGAATTTTTGGGAACAATATTTCTATAGTTTTGTAAATAATTTAATTTCTCTAGGGTAAATTAATTTAGGGGTCAAATGAACTCCAAACTCATCCAAATTTTGGTGTGTGGTGCATGGGGTCATTATTAAGCTCTGGTTAAAATTTCATTACATTGGAGGTAGTTTGAACTAAAATCATGCAAACCCTAGCCTTGCTTTAAAAAGGGTATTTTGGTCCAAAAGTGTACTTTGGGCTTTGTGTGGCCAAATCACCTCAACAGAGGTTGAAATTGTGGCCACTGACTTGGAATGGCTTTTAACACCTTCCCATGGATGATGGGGTGGATTGGAATAGATTTGGCCTAAGATCTAAGGCCAAACCCTAAGGAAGGGCTTTTGTGCCTTGTGAAGGGCATGAAGTCAAAAGACTTTGTATGAGCTTGAAAACTTGTAAGGAGGGTTCTAGGGTAGCTAAAACCCTTTGGTGAAAATATTAGGGGATTTTTAAACAATAATCTTAGCACTTCCTTTGTAACTCATGGGATTGCCCTAATTAATCATTTGGTCATTATGATCCCACTGCCTATTAGGAGGTCATGAAAATTTGGCAGAGGGAGTTTTAAACCTTCTTAGTCATTTATGAATTTTATGAGAATTTTTGGATACATTTTATTGGTACCTACTTCACAAGCTTAATTACTTGGAAAATTGTTCAATAATTTGCTTAAAGCTCTTTACTGGCTAATAAATTATGAAACTTGACCTAGTGCATTTTTATGCCCTTACAATCATTCTTGAATTTTCTCTAAATTTTTGGAAGTAATATTGTCCTACTTATCTCTTTAAATGAATTATTGTGGGATATATTTGAAATTACAATTAGGGGCCTAAACCTTTCTAAAAAATTGGGATACTTTGGGTGGTAAGTTAAATATTTATATTGCATATAACATAAATTTAGTGGAAAGTTATCTTATCTGATATTGGTACTTCATGTTCAATCTTGGAATTTTTGGCCACTAGAATAATTAAATAAATTATCAGATAAATCGGAAAATTGTGAATCTCTGGATTTGGGCCAAAACGCTCATAACAACCCTCCAATAATTATTATAGGAGTACTAGGTGATTATTTGATGTACCTCCCATTTTACATGCAATTTAGCCTTAGTGGTCTGCGTATAGTAAAACTGCAGAAATTATGTTGAAGTATAAATTTGGGCAAATGAGTCGGGATTAGTTGTTTTGCTGGTTTGGATAAATAAAAAAAGAGTTCATCATTGGAAGTTGGATGAGTGGAGGGTTGGATTGGCTAATGTTAGATGGTGCTCGGGAGCGACGAAAGATCGTCTTTCTCGTAGAGAGGAAGTGTCAAAAATACTTGGGTTAGATCCAATGCAATAGTTAAGGGATTTGGAATTGGGTATTAACCAATAAGAATAAGTTCCTTGCGAAAGGGAGCTTTGAGCTTCAGCCCATCGTAGCTCTTAGTGCCCTCGAGAGCCATTCGCACGGAATACCTTAGGCAGTCCTGGGCTAAACCTATATCGTAGGCAAAACTGAAATGCAAGAGAAACTAGTAAATTTAGGGTTTCACCTTCTGACACCTCGATGTCTCGGGGAGATAGGTTGGGTCACTCGGGCAGTAAGCCTAGTTGTTTTGGTGGTGGGCAGGTTAGTCCGGCGAGCTTTGGCTCGGTAATGGTTTGTGATGGGCAGGATGGCCCGACGAGCTTTGTCTCGGTTGTTGTTTATGATGGACGGGATGGTCCGGGGAGCTTTGGCTGGGTAGCTGATACATAAGGTTGCATGTGCATAAAGTATAAGGTGGTGGGTCTTCGATATTAGAGGTTCGATGCACCGACGCTAACACGTTGACTCGGCAAGTGTGGTTTAGCAATTGGCCAAATAAAGTCCGGTGCGCCTGTCGGAAAGAGTACGCAGGAGCTCCACTTTGTGCACCAGCATTGAGGCGTACGATAGGTCTGACTGGTAGTGCAATTACCGGTTTAGAGGTGGGAGAGGCCCAACCCACTGTTTCTGTTTGCAACTACGGAGGTATCCTAGGAGGTTCGGCTCCAGAAAGGGGGAACAAAAGGTCTGTGTACACAGAGTCGATTGGGTGAGTTGCACTTGCATGTTCACATCATGGCATAATTGTATTTCATAGCATAATCAATACATATAACCTGACACCTATTGTATAAGTGGCATGAGACGCTTTATACAATAGGCCCTACAAAACGACCCTTAGTTTATAAGTTCGTGCTAGCATGCTTATAAGTTAAGGTTTTTATTCAGTATTACATATTTATGTTCGCTAATAAAACTGACACAATATCATATAAATCGGTATGAGACCTTTTATATGATAGGAGCCCTGCAAAACGACCCCTTAGTTTATAAGTTCGTGCGAGCGTGCTTATAAGTTAAGGTTTTTATTCAGTATTATATATTTATGTTCGCTAATAAAACTGACACCCTATCGTATAAATCGGTATGAGACCTTTTATACGATAGGAGCCCTGCAAAATGACCCCTTAGTTTATAAGTTCGTGTGAGCGTGCTTATAAGTTAAGGTTTTTATTCAGTATTACATATTTATGTTCGCTAATAAAACTGACACCCGATCGTATAAATCGGTATAGGACTTTTTATACGATAGGATCCCTGCAAAAGACCCCTTAGCTTATGTATCTTCATATAAGATTAGGTTACGTTCTTATGCAGTTTTTCATACCTTTATCACCATATTATATACCTTAGAACTACTAAATTAGTTTCGTCGTCATCTGCTTATTTATTATTCTCCACTATTATGTCCTCCCCTTTCCTTCTCCCTGCTCGGTGCCTAGGAGCCATGGGGGAAGTGGCAGGGGATGATAGGACTTAGTCTTTTAGACTAACAATTTTTGAACCACATCATTTTAGTCGACCATGGAGCCCAGCATGGAGGACCAGCCCCGGAGGTCGGCACGCTTGGAGATTGGGCAGTCTAGTACCGGAGTTCAGACGGCAGGGACTGTGAGTCCTGATCGCTAGTAGTTATATTAGTTTGCTTCCGCAATGAGAGATATGTAGTGAGGACTTGATGTACTGGGCATAAGCCCAAGATATAGTTATATGTTATATCTGTGGACACTCCCTTCGTGGAGATTATTTACTTTTCATACGTAATTTTTGTGGACTTGCTTATTATTTTGCTACAGTTGTGATCGATTCGGCCGACAGGATCAGCATTTTGTAGTGATGACCTTCCCGGGTGCGAAGGTGTCACCACAAAGAGGCGGTTATGAGCATAAGACCCCGGTGTTTTAAAAGAAAAAAATGGGGGTCTTACAGATACAATACCCAACAATCTCCCCATATTTGTAGAAGTCAGAGCCCTCTACACTAAGGTGAATTACATCAAGATAAAAAAATAAAGTAACTAGTAAACAAAGTAATAATGAGAAATTCTATGTTATAAAAAAATCAGATCATCAAAATTAAAATATTTATATTTATATATATTGTCCAAGAAAAATCTAATTCCACAAAATCTCATAAAGAAACTTCTGATCTTCTTCTATCACTTCTTGGTCTATTATTGTTGCTGTCTCTGGTGAATTTCTTCCTGTCTCTAGAAATACATGAATGGCTTTGGAAAATATTTGGCTGGCCTGGGAGGAGCAGAGGGGTCTTCACGACTATACTTCCTGTCATAAAGCCTTCTCAGAGTCATAGACCTCTCATACTATTCCCATTCAGAGTGAGAGTAGTAGTTATTAATGTTTTCTCTGAATTCCAGAACTAATCTTAAAGTATCCAGAATGATTGACTTAGAAGTGGGGCTCCAAACTTCAGCATCTTCTCTTACAGCATGTTCTTGCATAGGTGTGGATCTGCTTGTAGAAGCACCATCACCATATTTTCTTCTTTTTGGAATTCGCACATCAGGAGGTAATTGAGGTGGCACATCAGCTTGTTCAGAATTCCAGACTAAAGCATAAGTTTCAGGAGTTGGAGCATCATAATACTCAGATCTGGGAGAGAATGAGGGCTGCTGTGCAGAAGGATACTGGGCAGTAGGATTGATATGATGAGGGACAATATTTGGATCAACTTAAAATTCAGTAAATATTTTGTTATGCATCCAAACTATTGTTTCATAGGTATGAAATTTGACACCATCAATCTGGGTTTAAACATCAGCCTGTATCTCTGTTAGCTTTCCTTCCTAAAGAGTTTTCATTGTATTATCAGATTTCTCTAGATATTCCTTGACTAATTTCTCCCCCTTTCTGACTTCTACAGATAGGGTATTGATGGCATCATCCTTGAACTTTCCAACTTCTTCACGTGTCTCGAAATTGTGCTCTTGATCATTCTTTTCCAGCTGGATCTGATTGTTTTCCAAAGTAACTAATTGGTCAATGGAATGACCAATGCTAGTAATTGTGTTGTCTAAGGCTTTCCCACCTATTTTGAATAGGTGTTTGAGGGAATCAGTATTGTGTTGAATTTCAGCAAAGCCTCTGCTCATCTCTTTCTCTAGAGCAGTTATTTTATCTCTGACCACTTTAAGAGAGTTGTCAAAATAAATTCTCTGTTGGGATAACAAAGATTCAATTTTACCCAGAAGGGTATCTTCAGGAATTGCTACAGCTGGAGGTGGTTGGGTAGGAGCTATCCAGGGAATGACTTCTTCAATGTGAACAGTAGTAGTGGAAGTCTGTTTTCTTCTAGCAGGTGTAATTTCAGCTTCAGCAGCTTCATCTATAAAAGATGGAATGTTGAAATGGAGACTTGGGAAAGGTAATTCAACTAGTTTAGGAGAAGATTCTGGTTGAGATGGATGTTCTTGCTGTGAAGGGTTTTCATGCTGAGATGGATGTTCTTGTTGAGAGGGAGTTTCTTCAGGCAGAGAGGATATAGTTTTTGTGGAGGTGAGTTCTTCTATCATCCTATTGATGTCATCTTCTTTAGATTTAACTTGATCATTTACTTGGTCATCAATAAGCATTTCTTCAATAGGAGTAGAAACTTTTGAAGATATAGCAGCAGATGGTGCAACATCTGAAGGAAGAACAGACTGACTTATCTCTAGGATTACAGGAGCAGGCTCCCCCTCAGCAACTGCACCTGATTTCCCAATTACTTGATGTAAAGGGGAATATGGAGTCTTATCCTCATCCACTTGGAGATCATGGGCTCTGGCAGGTTGTTTAGGATTCTGAATCTTGAGTTCCCATCTCTGAATGGAAGAAATGGAGACTTTCTTCATGTGATGCAAAGAAATACCTTTAGAGAGATCGAAAATTTCTGGCTTGAGCTCATGAAGGAGAAGAGAAACTATTCTGCAAAAATTAGGTGCGTTGATACTGTATTTGATGTTGGATCCCTAGTTGGATTTGGGCTAGGTTCACTAAGTTAGGATCATATGACCCAACATGTATAGCCAGGGTCATGGTTGTGTCCTAGAGTCTAGGCCAAGTCCTTAGAGTTAACAATGCATGGACCAGCCATCAATAGACTGCCAAAGACTCAAGACTTAGAGAAATATCAAAGACTCAGAAAATGAGTTCGACATTCGTCAAACTCAGGTCGACGAAAGCCGTGCTCAGCTCGACGAACTCAGAGAAAATTCTTTGAGCTGAGCTCGATAAACTTGGTTCTCTGTTCGACAATCTTTGGACATTGTGATTCTACATTCCTAAGTCCAGAATCAGACTTCAATCGACAAATACATCTTCTCAACTCGACGATCTTGGTGCACATAATTTGAAAGATTAATCGAGCAGCAGTCAGCAGTTCTGAGGTCGACGATCTTGGATCTTAGCTCGACGAACAACAATAATCAGCTCGACGAACTGTGGACTCAGCTCGATGAATCCAGACTTGGTTATTCCCATCCTTCTGTCCCTATTCTATTGCAATAATTCCTGAGTAATAAATGCTAAAATATTCTCTGAATATTACCGTTAGACGGAGCATTAGTTATGGTCTTCATCAGGATTATTGCTTGCCGTTTTTCAAAGAGACAGTTGGGGAAATCAATCAATGCAAATATTCTCAAGGCCGTCAGCATTGAATGTAGGAAGGAATTCAAATTTCAAAAGGAAATTTATATGGAAAATATAAAAGGGATTTTTCCTTCTCTTCCTGCAACAAGATACACAGAAGAATAGAACAACAACAGTGAACAAGGATCTTCTGCTCTCTCTCTCTCGGCAGCACTCTGAGACGTAGAGTACATATAATAAAGTGATAGAGAGAAACAAGTGCTAGACTAGAGGAAGAAATTCTAGTTGAAGAAGAAGAAGAACAACCATTCAAAATCAAGAGTCTTTTTCTGTCCTCATCCCAGGATTCTTCAAAGAACAACAACTACAACATCAATCAAGAAGTTCCTAGACCTCTTCTGGTCAAAGCAAAAGCTTGAAGGCCTATCACCCTGCAGCAAAGCTTCAACTTCCTGAACCTTTCATTATCTCAGGGGGAGCCTTTGCTAACATCAAAATCCACACAAGTCTTACTCAGATGCTGAATTTGCTGAATGCAGGGTGGACAAAAAGAGTACCTCAGGAACCTGTAAGTTCCTTGGTACGAGATTAGTGTCCTGGTTTTGTAAAAAGCAGTCATCTGTGTCTACATCAACTGCTAAAGCAGAATATATTGCATTTGGCAGTTGCTGTTCCCAGATGTTGTGGATCCAAAACCAACTCCTGGACTACGGCTTCAACTTAAATAATTCAACCCTCTTATGTGATAACACAAGTGCTATAGCTATAGAACAAAATCCAGTCCATCACAGTAGGACTAAACATATAGACATTAGGCATCATTTCATTAGAGAGTGTTTAGACAAAAACAAAATTATACTTATCTACATCTACACTGATTTACAAAGAGCTGATATTTTCACCAAACCCCTAGATGAAAGAAACAACTTGTTCTTTATAAATCAGCTTGGAATTATCAATGGAGAAGACTTAGTTTAGTTTCTGTCTACACTCGACGAATTTTTCAAAGTTCGTCGAACGGAGCTTGACGAACTGGGAAAAGTTCTTGAGATATTTATCGACCAGAGATCGACGAACTCTCTTAGAGTGAAGTTAGTTTCTTCGAACGGAGATCGACAAATCTACTTCAGAAAACTTCGTCGAACGGAGCTCGGCAAAATGTCTTCAAACCTTCAGACTGAGTTCGACGAATTGTTTAACTCCAAATTATTTCGTCGACCTCAGATCGAAGAATTTCTTATTTTTCGTGGAACGAAGTTTGTCGATTCATATTCTGAACAACCTTATATTTAGGTTTTCTTCGACCTCCGTCCCGCACTTTCAGTTCCTTGAACTTGATCATCGTTTTTCTCTTGCAGGTGCTCTAATGGAGATTCCAGCTGGAACTCTCGCAGCAATGAAATTCGATATTGGCTATGATGTCGACTTCGATTCTTTCCAATATTCCGACCCCATCTTTCTGGAAATCCTGCAACTGCTTGAAGGACAGTAGTTGAAGAATCTGCTTTCCACAAGGATCAAAATATCTGGCACTGAAATCCGTGAGTGGGTCTATACTTCCTCCACCACAGAATAGAATACAATGACAGGAACTATATTGGGTACTACTGTCTCCCTTACCCCTATAGTGTTAACTGAAATTTTTGGATTAGACAATGGAATAAAAGAATTGGAGATTGAGAATGAAGAGTGTGCTGAGATCCTAAGTCTAATGGGTTATTCTGGAGAAAACTCTAACAAACTGCTGAAGGAACACTTGTCTGTTGAATTTAAGTTTCTAGCAGACATTGTGGGGAAAGTCCTGCTGGGCAAGCACACTGCTCATGACTACATAACCAGGCACCAATTCCTGGTAATGTGTGCACTGGTAAACAAGAAACAAGTTAACTTGGCTCATATCATGTTTGATCTGATTAAGAAGAAGAATACTACGAAAGAGGTTTGTTTTGGAAGGATCTTAGGGATCTTCCTGAAAGAGAAGGCTGCTGAATCCCTAGTCTCCCCGACCATATTCATAAATGCCAGCAAGAGGCTCACTTGTGCCCTCTTTAGCAAATGGGAGAGGACTATCACCAAGCCCTCCAAGGCTACCTCCTCTTCCATCAGAACTTCAGAGAGTACCGGGGCTGCTCCAGCCACTTCCCACCCTACTAAAGAGGTTCTATCCTCCATCCTACAAATTCCAGATATCCAAACTCCCTCTCATATAGCACATCAACAAACCTCACAATCAATTCATATCCCAGTCTTTACTCTCACACCTCCATCATACCCAATTCCTATATCTCCAACTCATATTCCCTTTCATACTCCTTCCCCCGAACATGATACATCAATACCATCACCACCCCCATCTCCTCTTCCACTGCACTTGGCTAACATCCCCCTATCCAACCTATCATCCCTACCAACATTCAATTTTCTATCATCCCCCCTCAATACTCCTTCTCCTCAAGCTGAATCTCCTCAAGAAACTCACATGCAAGATGCTCCACCTCTAACTCCACCAACTACTACCATCCCCACCTCTATCCCTATTCAAGCACCCCCTGCCACAACCTCTGCCTCACCACTATTGGATCCCTCCATCATACCACCACTCCTTGCACTTCTCACACCCCTTCTCAAGACCATCATAGCAGAGGCTATTTCCCCTCTTGCTGTTTCCATTTCCTCCCTTGCTGCTCAAATCACAGCCCTCTCTGCTGTTCCCTCTTCAGGTCGGGGTCTGGCTTTAGTTACCACTGAAACCAGGCAGGGGGAGATACTCCATGAAGAAGTAGCAGCAGTACCAACAGCAGCAACAGCAGAATTAACAGCAGCAGAAGAAGCAGAAACAGATGCTGAGGATTTATTTGATTTCATTCATTTTATTGAATCTGATATGGAAATAGATGAGCAGGACCCAGAAAAAGCAACTGTGGTGATAATTATAAATCCCACAGTTGATCTTGGAAACTTATTGAGCATGTTTGATATAGTTCATTTGAACTATCTACTAGAGTAAAGCTTTAATCCATCAATGGCTATAGTCCCTTACACCTCACCAATAAGCCCCAAGGTTGCCAAGCAACTTAAGGACACTTTTGGTGTTCTAGGAATCCCAGCCATTCCATCTCCTCTAAGAGCTGTTTCCCCCACTATCTCATCTCCTCTTGCCCCAGTTTTTGTTATGGATGATTCACCTATGCCTGATCTTGATGCATTGATCATGGATAATATAGAAGAGGAAAATAAGTCAGTTATTGAAAGCACTGAAGTGTACAGTTCTCCAGCTCCTCCTCCAGCTCCCTTCAAGGCTGAAAAAACTGAAATATCTGCTGAGACTCTAAGAGAAATAAATGCATTATATGACAACCCACAAGATTCTGATGATGATGATGATGATAATGATGAGGACTCAGATGAGAATCCTAAGAAAAAGAAAACATCCAAGAAGAGGAAAGCTCCTCCACCTCCTTCCCCCAAACCAAATCCAACAAATGACACCCCATATTATGTAAGACCCCAACCTCGGAGATGATCGCGGGTAGATCAAACAGCACTTTTGGAGGTCTGAACAGGGGCACACGGCCAGGCACACGACCGTGTGCCTACCCATGTTCAGTGGTCTATGGTGGTTTTGTGCAGTCTCGAGTCAGAGAAGGACACGGCCTGAGACACACGGCCGTGTCTCAAGCCGTGTGTAGGGCACACGGCCACGAACACGGCCGTGTTCGAAGCCGTGTTCATGAAGCCCGACGATCGTTCCTGAAGCTCCAGGTAACACGGCCCGTGGCACACGGCCGTGTCAGGACCCGTGTCGATCGGCGTAACTGATATTTTGGGTTGAATCCGGGCCGTCCGGATCTTTTATGTTGAATCTAACGGCTGTGGGTTAACCAAGGGGGTATTAGGGTTGAGTTTGGGGCTGAATTCCCTCATTTCAACCCTACCTTTCTCTTTCTAAACTCTTAGAGAGAGGTGAGAGCCAAGAGGAGGAGGAGCAAAGTTCCGGCCGCCGGCGGAGCATAGGAGCACCGACTCGCGATCCGAGTCCGGATCCTCGAAGGCAAGGGCGAGGCGAAGCTTTCCATCCGTCTACATCTTCATGGCGGGCACGCGGAAATCTACGAGGGTAACGATCCTCTTCATAGGGCATGTGTAGTCGCCCTTCTTTCTATGCATGGGGAAATCCCCCTCTCGCGAGTGAGCGTTGAGGCGCGGAATCCCTTCGGGTAGATATGTAAAGTCCCCGTTGTTAGAGCCCGGAATCGGAGTACGGGCGTAGGCATTGTGTGTGAAGCCTATTCGGGTTTAACCCGGATCGGTGATGTTTGCATTGCATGGCCGGAGAAGACTCCGCGCCGATGATTTTAGTTTTCCGAAATTTCTACGCGGTAGATTGCATACAGGGATCCTTGGGGGTTAACCTCGAGGCGCACCCGGAAAGCTTGGGCGGAATCGCATTGCCGCCACGATGTTGCCTTGGAGGGCAAATCGGTACATAACGGGGTTATGTGCGTGTTTTGATCGATTGTGGGAATGAGGAGAAACTTGGCCCGCACCGATGGCTAAATGGCCGTGGTGAAGTGAGCAACGGGCGGGTGGAACTCTACCCATTCCAAGTGGTCTCGGTAGAAGCGACCTAAAGTACATGGGACTTCCCGGGAGGCTGGAAACGGGCCTAGGCTTCGGCTGAAAGGGCTAAATGCTCATGAGAGTTGCCATCCGAGGGATGGTGGTGGAATCGCGGTGTCGGACTGGGTCCGGACCGGGTTCACCGGTTAGTGCCCTGAGAGCACGGAGTGTGCGGCCGTGCGTGCCGACACTTGTGGCGAATAGAATACTTTATAGAATTGCTATGGTAGTTTTATATGCAGGGAAGGAGCACCGCTGTCCCGAGAAACGGGACGGGGTCGTTATAATTTGGTCAGCTTTGCTGACCGTTGCCCTTTTGTATTGCCACCTCTTGGGTGGATTGCTTTCTACAGGTGCTGCTGCGGAGCCAAGCGGCAAATAGCGGGCTAAAGCCCAAGTTGCAGCGCCAGCCCTCGAAGGCTTAGTTATTAGCTTTTTCATATTCATGTATGGCCGGCCTGCGCGCCGATGTATGAAAGACGCTATCTTGTTAAGCGAACACTTTTGTAAGGCCTTAAGGCCGTGAACTCTTTTGTGTATTTTCATGTTTGTCATTCCTTTGTGGTATTTTATTACTAGTGGACATTCATGCCTTTATGGGTTCCTTGTTAACTTTAAAATGCTTCCGTTAGAATGCGTTGTGTAGGACGTTGTTGTTAAATTGGTTGGAATGGTTGTCCATATTCGTAACCTTCCGGTCTGTCCGTAGTATATGGCGTCGGGCCCCGGCCGGACCTACTGCTATATGCTATGCGACGGTTAGGGGTGTTACAAATTGGTATCAGACTACCGGTTTCGGTCTGGCTTATTGGAATTCGCAGACGAATTCTTTTAAGGGGTGGTGAGCACGGTCACGTGCGTCATCATTATAACATGAAAAAGAACCCATGAATGTCCACTTAGGAATGAAAATACACTTGTTGAGGAACCTGCGTGTTCCTTTAATTGCTGTTTGCAGTAGTGTTTGGTCGCTTATCGGTGTTTTTGGACGAATATAGGTGACCAGAAGTGGCGCTGGGCCGTCTGAACGGCCAGGTTCTGAGGCGAGCAGTGCGCCAAGCGATACGCCTGCAACACCTTTGTCTGCCGAGACCATTAGGTTGGTGGCGGAAGCGATCATGGCAATGATTAATGCGCAGCCTGCAAGGCAGGTGCAGCAGCCTGCTCCTGCTATGGAGCAAGTACCGCTTCAGACGGCAGAGCAAAGGAGGGTTGAGCAAGTTGTGTTGGAGCCAGAGTTGCCGCGGAGAGCAACTGAAAGACAACTGAAGCATGTCATGGGCTTTCATCCACCGGTGTTCACGGGGGCAGAAACCCCGACCCAAGCAGAGGATTGGCTCTCAAGGGTCAACAGGGTGATGACTGCGACGGAAACTGAAGAGTGGCAGAAGACCACTATAGCGACGTTCCTTTTGGATGGGGACGCAAGACTGTGGTGGGAGGGCCTAGAGCTGCATCAGTTGAGGGGAAGGCCATTGGCCGAAGTCCCGATGGAGGAGTTTGCGAGACTATTTATGGCTCGATACCTCCCCTCGGCGCAGAGGATCGCGCTAGAGAGCAAATTCCAGAAGTTGGTGCAGGGTGATAGCACCGTTGATGAATACCTCCACGAGTTTACTCGGTTGGGGAGATATGCCGGCGCTACCTTCGCAGACGAGGAGCGCAAGACGAGCCGCTTTTATGAAGGGCTAAGGGATGATTTGAGGTTGCTACTGTCGGGGCTTAAGGCGCAGGGTTTCATGACCCTGGTCAGTTCGGCCCGGTCCTTGGAGAAGGATATGAGAAACGTGCAAGCGAAGAAGGAGAGGGAATCTGGTGGCAAGAGATCAGAGTTCAAGGCGCCGACTACGTCGAAGTCGGGCTACCGCAGATTCTCCAAGAAGTCTAGGACATCGGGTCCAGCTCCTTCTGCAGGTGCCTCGGGGGCAACTACCAATCGAACCCCGGGCGCTTGTTTCACGTGTGGAAAGCCGGGGCACTTTGCCCGTGACTGCTGGAGTGGACGCTTAAAGTCCGAAAGGAAACAAGGAGCTACCTACGAGGAAAAGGGCAAAGCGGTGGAGTCGACCGCATCCCACTATGCTCCGACTCAGCCTAGAGTCTACAACTTGGGCCAGCAGGAGGCCATCAAGCAAGCGGATGTGGTGACAGGTATGAGTTAATTTATGCAAGTTGACTTGAGAATACTATTACCTATTGCTTGTTAAGCTAATGTCTTTTGCTTAGGCTTTGTGGTGATTAGTGATAGTCCGGCACGGGCACTGTTCGACACTGGTGCTTCGCATTCTTTCTTGTCCGAACAGTTTATATCGTGTATCGGAGTCCCTTCTTCGATGGCGAAGGACAAGTTAGATGTGTTGCTACCGAATGGGTGCTCGATGCGTGCGGACAGAGTGTGCGCCGTGAAGGTTCACATAGGGAGCCAAGAGTTCGACTTGCTAGCATCATTATTGCCATTAGTAGAGTTCGATGTTATCTTTGGAATGGATTGGCTGTCAGAGCAGAAGGCTTGGATCGATTGCGACCGTAAGGAGTTCAAGCTGGGTGTAGGGCGGGAGACTACTTTCGAGGGGCTTAAGGGGTCGAGCAAGACACTGATGTCTGCTCTTCAGGTGGTGAAGGCGGTTCGTGTTGGTGCAGAGCTGTTCTTCGCATTAGTGGAGGCCGCAAAGCCGAAGTCCACTTTGGATGAGATCCCCGTGGTATGCGAGTACCCAGATGTGTTCCCAGATAGCCTTCCTGGAGCCCCACCGCAGCGAGAGATTGATTTTACGATCGAGCTCGTGCCGGGTGCCAAACCCGTGTCACGTGCTCCTTATAGGTTGGCGCCAAAGGAGATGGCGGAGTTGAAGGTTCAGCTGGAGGAGCTGATGGAGCAAGGTTATGTGCGTCCAAGTTCGTCGCCTTGGAGCGCACCGGTCCTCTTCGTTAAAAAGAAGGACGGTAGTATGCGGCTGTGCATCGACTACAGAGAATTGAACAAGTTGACGGAGAAGAACAAGTACCCGATCCCGAGGATTGATGATCTCTTTGATCAGTTAGTCGGATCGTCTGTATACTCCAAGTTGGACTTGAAGTCGGGGTACTATCAGCTGAGGATCAGCGAGTGTGATATCCCGAAGACGGCGTTCAGTACGAGGTATGGGCATTTCGAGTTCACGGTCATGCCGTTTGGACTGACGAATGCGCCATCGGTGTTTATGGATCTGATGAACAGGACGTTCAGAGATTTCCTGGATCGCTTTGTGATCGTCTTTATTGACGATATTTTGGTATACTCGCAGTGCGAAGAAGACCACTTCAAGCATTTGCATTTGGTGTTGGAGACTCTGAGAAGGAATGAGCTTTACGCAAAGTTCTCCAAGTGCGAGTTCTGGCTACCCTCGGTAGCGTTCCTTGGCCATATAGTGAGTGGGGAAGGTATAACGGTGGATCCGGCGAAGATAGTTGCGATACGGGAGTGGCCTGTGTTGTCTTCGGTAGCGGAAGTCCGTTGTTTCCTTGGGCTTGCCGGCTATTACAGGTGCTTCGTAGAGAACTTCTCGCGGATAGAGTTACCTCTCACAAAGTTGACCAGGAAGGATCAGAGATTCTTATGGACGCAAGAGTGCGTGCAAGCTTTTGAAGAGCTGAAGAGACGGTTGACCACGGCGCCAGTGCTTAGTTCGCCGAGTGGGACCGAGGGCTTTGAGGTGTATAGCGACGCTTCGGGTAGTGGCTTGGGCTGCGTGTTGTTGCAGCATGGTAGCGTGATAGCGTATGGATCGCGTCAGCTAAAGGTGCATGAAAGAAATTATCCGGTGCACGACTTGGAGTTGGCGGCCGTGATATTTGCACTCAAGTTGTGGAGGCACTACCTATACGGAGTAAGGGTCGACATATACACCGATCACAAGAGCCTAAAATACTTGTTGGATCAAAAGGATCTCAATATGAGGCAGAGGAGGTGGATGGAGTTCCTGGGGGACTACACTTTCAAGATACATTATGTACCCGGGAAGGGCAACGCAGTTGCGGATGCGCTGAGCCGCAGGGCTCCCGCCCAAGCCAACTGGTTGTCGGTGCATGATGAGCGGCTAGTACGGGAGTTGGAGAAGCATGAGATCTGTTGCGTTGACAAGCAGTCGAGCGCCAAGGCAATGTTAAACTGGACAGAGGTGCAGTATGACCTGGCTGACCGGGTTCGGCAGGCATTGGAGTTGGATGACTCCATGAAGGAGCTTTTGGAGGCCGCTCTGGATGGGTCAAACTCCCAGTTCTCGGTAGAAGATGGGTTATTAAGGAAGGATCATCGTTTGTGCGTCCCAAGTGGGGGCAACCTCCGGGCGGAGTTGATGTACGAGGCTCATCATACCAAGTACTCAATCCACCCAGGGAGCACGAAGATGTATCGTGATCTTAAAAAGTTGTTTTGGTGGCCGGGACTTAAGAAAGATGTGGCGTTGTATGTGGCCAGATGTCAAGCGTGCGCCTTGGTGAAGGCGGAGTGCCAAATGCCGGGCAGATTTCTGAAGTCCTTGCCTATACCGGAGTGGAAATTCGACGACATATCCATGGATTTTGTGCATGGATTGCCAAGATCGCAGAAGGGAAACGACGCCATTTGGGTGATCGTTGACAGATTGACGAAAGTGTCGCATTTCTTACCAATAAGGAAGGATGATCCAGTAGAGAAGTTGGCAAAGCTCTATGTGGATAGCATTGTGCGCTTGCACGGGGTGCCCCACAGTATTGTGAGTGATCACGATGGGCGTTTCACGTCCAATGACTGGAGGCTAGTGCATTAAATGTTGGGCTCCAAACTGAAGTTTAGCACGGCGTTTCATCTGCAGACGAATGGCCAGACCGAGAGAGTCAACAGAACCTTGGAAGACATGCTCCGCATGTGTACGTTGGACTTCGGAAAGAGGTGGGAGGACCACCTATACTTGGTCGAATTTGCTTATAACAATAGTTATCAAGCAAGCATTCAGATGGCGCCGTTCGAAGCTCTTTACGGAAGAAAATGTCGCACGCCGTTGTCATGGTTAGAAACGGGTGAGTCCAAGCTTTATCAGCGTCAAGACATTGAAGATGCAACTTCTTTAGTGCATACTATACGGGAGCGGTTGCGGATTGCCCAGGATAGGCAAGCCAAGTATTATAATGCCAAGCATAGGAACGTGGAATTCAGTGTTGGCGATTGGGTGTACTTGAAGATCAAGCCGTTCAAGGGTGTCTCACGGATTCGACGCTTGAAAAAGTTGAGTCCGAGATACCTTGGGCCATTTGAGATTCTGGAGCGGATCGGAGAAGCAGCTTATAGGTTGAGGTTATCAGCAGAGTTAAGTGCTTTGCACGATGTATTCCACATCTCGGTTTTGCGGAAGGCAGTGCAAGAGCCTTCGCAGGTGTTAGCGGCCGACCAAGTACCGGTTGAGGAAGGATTGACAACGAAAGTCAAGCCCATATCTATGGAGGATTTCGAAGTCAAGCGGCTTCGGAACAAGGAAATCAGAATGGTGAAGGTCCGTTGGGATAACTGCGGACGCGAGGAGCTCTCTTGGGAGCGAGAGCAGTCAATGCGTGAGGAGTACCCCGAGTTGTTCCCCTCAGGTACTCGTTATGTTTACTTTTTTGTGTAGTCTCTGTTCTTAATTTCGGGATGAAATTCTCTTAAGGGGGAGGGAGTTGTAAGACCCCAACCTCGGAGATGATCGCGGGGCGATCAAACAGCACTTTTGGAGGTCTGAACAGGGGCACACGGCCAGGCACACGGCCGTTTGCCTACCAGTGTTCAGTGGTCTATGGTGGTTTTGTGCAGTCTCGAGTCAGAGAAGGACACGGCCTGAGACACATGGCCGTGTCTCAAGCCGTGTGTAGGGCACACGGCCTCAAACACGGCCGTGTTCGAAGCCGTGTTCATGAAGCCCGACGATCGTTCCTGAAGCTCCAGGTAACACGGCCCGTGGCACACGGCCGTGTCAGGACCCGTGTCGATCCGCGTAACTGATATTTTGGGTTGAATCCGGGCCGTCCGGATCTTTTATGTTGAATCTAACGGCTGTGGGTTAACCAAGGGGGTATTAGGGTTGAGTTTGGGGCTGAATTCCCTCATTTCAACCCTACCTTTCTCTTTCTAAACTCTTAGAGAGAGGTGAGAGCCAAGAGGAGGAGGAGCAAAGTTCCGACCGCCGGCGGAGCACCAGAGCACCGACTCGCGATCCGAGTCCGGATCCTCGAAGGCAAGGGCGAGGCGAAGCTTTCCATCCGTCTACATCTTCATGGCGGGCACGCGGAAATCTACGAGGGTAACGATCCTCTTCATAGGGCATGTGTAGTCGCCCTTCTTTCTATGCATGGGGAAATCCCCCTCTCGCGAGTGAGCGTTGAGGCGCGGAATCCCTTCGGGTAGATATGTAAAGTCCCCGTTGTTAGAGCCCGGAATCGGAGTACGGGCGTAGGCATTGTGTGTGAAGCCTATTCGGGTTTAACCCGGATCGGTGATGTTTGCATTGCATGGCCGGAGAAGACTCCGCGCCTATGATTTTAGTTTTCCGAAATTTCTACGCGGTAGATTGCATACAGGGATCCTTGGGGGTTAACCTCGAGGCGCACCCGGAAAGCTTGGGCGGAATCGCATTGCCGCCACGATGTTGCCTTGGAGGGCAAATCGGTACATAACGGGGTTATGTGCGTGTTTTGATCGATTGTGGGAATGAGGAGAAACTTGGCCCGCACCAATGGCTAAATGGCCGTGGTGAAGTGAGCAACGGGCGGGTGGAACTCTACCCATTCCAAGTGGTCTCGGTAAAAGCGACCTAAAGTACATGGGACTTCCCGGGAGGCTGGAAACGGGCCTAGGCTTCGGCTGAAAGGGCTAAATGCTCACGAGAGTTGCCATCCGAGGGATGGTGGTGGAATCGCGGTGTCGGACTGGGTCCGGACCGGGTTCACCGGTTAGTGCCCTGAGAGCACGGAATGTGCGGCCGTGCGTGCCGACACTTGTGGCGAATAGAATACTTTATAGAATTGCTATGGTAGTTTTATATGCAGGGAAGGAGCACCGCCGTCCCGAGAAACGGGACGGGGTCGTTATAATTTGGTCAGCTTTGCTGACCGTTGCCCTTTTGTATTGCCACCTCTTGGGTGGATTGCTTTCTACAGGTGCTGCTGCGGAGCCAAGCGGCAAATAGCGGGCTAAAGCCCAAGTTGCAGCGCCAGCCCTCGAAGGCTTAGTTATTAGCTTTTTCATATTCATGTATGGCCGGCCTGCGCGCCGATATATGAAAGACGCTATCTTGTTAAGCGAACACTTTTGTAAGGCCTTAAGGCCGTGAACTCTTTTGTGTATTTTCATGTTTGTCATTCCTTTGTGGTATTTTATTACTAGTGGACATTCATGCCTTTATGGGTTCCTTGTTTAACTTTAAAATGCTTCCGTTAGAATGCGTTGTGTAGGACGTTGTTGTTAAATTGGTTGGAATGGTTGTCCATATTCGTAACCTTACGGTCTGTCCGTAGTATATAGCGTCAGGCCCCGGCCGGACCTACTGCTATATGCTATGCGACGGTTAGGGGTGTTACATATTATATACTGCATAAAATTACCCCTTACAAGGACATGCCAGCATGGAATTGGTTGTCCAAAAATCAATAGAAATAAAGGAAGAGAAGCAGGAGATATTCATCTCCTCCCACTCAAAGATACAGAAAGGACCCTCCTCCTCCTCCATCAACTGCTGGTGCTTCAGACACAACTTCCCAAAGGTCTACCAAGTTTCAAACTTACCAAAGACAACAAGGTAGATCTTCATCTGGCAAGCAACAATATCAACAACAGCATCAATAATAACAACAGCAACAATTCCCTGAACATCAAAAGGCTGAAAGCCCCAAAAGACCTACTTCCCCACCTGTACCATTTGAAATCCAGAGACAACTACAACAGCTGGGAATGCCAGACTTCAGGAACTTGTTGGCCTTTCAATGATTAATAAAGCTAAAGTTGAAGGGAAGGATCCCTCTCAATACTCTACATTGCCCAAGTATAGAAAGGAAGAGCTTAACATGTTTGAAAAGGCTAATAAAATATTTAATGTTGATGACTACATGAAATTGCATCCAGAAGTAGTGGTCCCAAGGACTACCTCTCTAAATATCATTGGGGCTGCTGACATGACAATGACCAAGGCTCAAGCTGGAAATCCCAACAGGGAAATCATATTTACTCAGTCTGGAGGTAAAGGCAAAAGGAGAAGCACAAGGAGAAAAAGTAGAAGAAATGAAATTTTAACTGATTAGTTTGTGATATTTTAAAACTGCTTTCTCATTTCCTGATACAAAGCTTATTGTATATATATATCTGTTGCATATGCTAATTTTTCCTGCTAGATATATGTTTTCTTGCTTTATACATTTTTGATTTTATTATGAGTCTGTAATTAGTGACCTCACCCAAATAGTGGGAGATTGTCGGATCCCTAGGTTGATTTGGGCTAGGTTCACTAAGTTAGGATCATATGACCCAACATGTATAGCCAGGGTCATGGTTTTGTCCTAGAGTCTAGGCCAAGTCCTTAGAGTTAATAATGCATGAACCAGCCATCAATAGACTGCCAAAGACTCAAGACTTAGAGAAATATCAAAGACTCGGAAAATGAGTTCATTGTTCGTCGAACTCAGGTCGACGAAAGCCGTGCTCAGCTCGAAGAACTCAGAGAAAATTCTCTGAGCTGAGCTCGACGAACTTGGTTCTCTGTTCGACGATCTTTGTACACTATGATTCAATATTCCTAAGTCCAGAATCAGACTTCAGTAGACGAATACATCTTCTCAGCTCGACGATCTTGGTGCACAGAATTGGAAAGATTCATCAAGCAGCAATCAATAGTTCTTAGGTCGACGATCTTGGATCTTAGCTCGACGAACAACAATTATCAGCTCGACAAACTGTGGACTCAGATCGACGAATCCAGACTTGGTTATTCCCATCCTTCTGTCCCTATTCTATTGCAATAATTACTGAGTAATTAATTCTAAAATATTCTCTAAATATTACCGTTAGACAAAGCATTAGTTATGGTCTTCATAAGGATTATTACTTCCCGTTTTCAAAGGGACAGTTGGGGAAATCAGTCAATGCAAACATTCTCATGGCCATCAGCATTGAATACAGAAAGGAATTCAAATTTCAAAAGGAAATTTATATGGAAAATATAAAAGGGATTTTTCCTTCTCTTCCTGCAACAATAAATACAGAAGTACAGAACAACAACATTGAATAAGGATCTTCTGCTCTCTCTCTCGACAGCACTCTGAGATGTAGAGTACACAGAATAATGTGATAGAGAGAAACAAGTGTTAGACCAGAGGAAGAACTTTAAGTTGAAGAAGAAGAAGAACAACCATTCAAAATCAAGAGTCTTATTATGTCCTCATCCCAGGATTCTTCAAAGAACAACAACTACAGTATCAGTCAAGAAGTTCCTAGATCTCTTCTAGTCAAAGCAAAAGCTTAAAGTCCTATCACCCTGCAGTAAAGCTCCAACTTCCTGAACCCTTCATTATCTCAGGGGGAGCCTTTTCTAACATCAAAATCCGCACAAGTCTTCTTAGTTGTACTTAGAGAAAGAGAAGACAAAATCAATCTTTCATCCCCCACGATATAAAGGGTTCTTAACTCCCTTCAAAAGTTATTCCTGGTTGCAAGTCACCTAATCAAAAGACTTGAGGTTTTGTTTTTGAGCACCTGATCAAAAGCTCATTGGTGGTAGTCACCTGAACAAAAACCTGAGTGGATTCTTACCAGGGTGGTAGAAGAGTGGATGTACCCAGGTTGGGGAACCACTATAAAATTCTTATGTTGTCTGGATGCTCTTTTCTTTTGTTCTTGTTGTGGTTATTCTAGTTAGGTTGTTGTGTTTGTGATTATTTATATTAGACGTGCCTGTGAAAAATCAGATTAGTTTAGGAATAAGCTTTTATTTACAATAAAAGTTTTAAAAACCTAAAGATACTCTATCCCCCCTCTAGAATATACCAGATATAACCCTTCACTTTCAATTGGTATCAGAGGAACCTTCTTTTGGTTGTACAAGCTAACCCTTGAACCAAAGATCCTGAGTTAGATCTGTCATTTCTATTAGGTTTATACACACAGCATGGCACAGAACAAAGATTATGCAAGCATCATACCTCTAGTATGTAATATAAACAAGTTTGTCATCTAGAAGGCAAGAATTAAATTGTATACGAACTCTATTGATGAAGATATCTATAACTCTATTTTCACAGGTCCCCCTCAGGCATCTACCTCTACAGCAACATCAAGCACTAGTGCAGTTCCACCACCCGAGTTGACTGAGGCTCAGAAAAAGTCCAAAGTTGCTGATGCTAAAGCAATGAACATTCTGGCCCAAACAATGTCAGATGACATCTTTCAGAAAGTGGTTGAATGTATATCAGCCAAGGCCATCTGGGATTCCCTCAATCAAATGGTGGCTAGATCTGCAGATGAAAGGAAAGATAGAAGATCAAATCTCATATCCCAATATGAGAATTTCAAGAAGGAGGAAGCAGAAATAGTAGCAAACATATACAACAGGTTGAGCTCAATCATCAATGAGCTAAGAACCTTAGATAAGGACATCACCCTCACAGAGGTGAATGATAAAATCCTTATGTGCTTCCCAAGCTCATGGGATTCAAGGATCTGGCCCATCAAGGAGGTCAGGAGCCTAAATGAGATTTCCACTGAATCTTTTGGGAAAGCTAAAGTCCAATGAGCATCTCATTAAATCTAGAGAAGCAGCTGAGCAGAGAACACCTCCACCAGCAAGGAAGGAGCACAACATAGCATTCAAGGTTGCTGAGGAGACAGAGACTCCAATAATCAATGAAGAGTTGATGGTCTTATTTTCCAGAAGATTCTACAAAATGGCAAAGAAAGATTTCAGAAGAAAGTCATCCAGGCATGATGACAAGCCAAGGTATGACAAAACCCCCACTAAATAAGTGGTGTGCTTTGGCTGCAGGAAACCTGGACACTTCTTCTAAGAGTTTCCAGAGAATCAGAAGAAGGAGAAGAGAAGAGAGGACTCTTGAAGATAGCAAAGCAGCAGGCCTTCTTCCAGCAAACATAAGAAGAAGGAGAAAGGCTTTGTAACTGAAAGCTAGAGTGAAACAGATGATGAATCCTCATCTTCCAGCTCTAGTGAAGAAGAAGAAGAGGCAAGGGCCAAATAAGTTTGCCTCATTGCCATTGATGCCTCCAGAAATCATTCAGATGAAGAAGAATCAGACAATGAAGAAGCTTCAGAATCTAAAGTTGAGGTGGTATTGTCTTCTTTTGATTATAGCTCTGATTCATTTTAATTTTAATTTAAAACCATGTGCATTGATCTAATAAATTCAGAAAAAGAAATTACGACACTTACGAAAAGACTAGGAAACCAAGAAAATGTTATTTCTGAAACAATAGGCTAAAGCCTGAACTAAATCAAGCTAATGAACTAATCAATTCCTTAAAGACACAACTATGTGTGGCCAAACAACTTGAGGAATCTCTCAATGGGAGAAGCCTCAAGATGATGGACATTACAAGCACAGTTAATGCCAGACTGAATGACAAGCTGGCCTTGGGTGTTTCATCAAGTTTGCCCCCCATTCTTAAGAAGAATATCTTGTCAGCCCCCATTTAATTTGTTTTTGCTAAGGGGAAAGAAATAATTACCAATACACAAACCACAGAACAAATGCCTAATTCAAAAAGTCAAAAAAACAAAAATCAGAAAACCTTAGGTAAAAATAAAGTTCAGTAGATTTCGTTGAACCCAGATTGATGAAATGTGGTCAGTTCGTCGAACTCAAGTCGACGAACGCTGAACGCAAATTTATATAATAATCATTCATCTTACTGTTACTGACGAACTGTGTATGGTTCGTCGAGCAGAGATCGACGAACTTGGGGCACAAAAAATGAACTTGTTCATCCTCTGAGCAGAGATCGACGATCTCATCCCAATTCGTCGAACTCTGATCGACGAACTCACAACATTTCGTCAAACCTAGAAAGACTTGCTAATAATCATAACTATAACAACATCTCTAATAAACCTAGGAAACCATTTAGTCCATTAGATGATTGGATAACTCCACCTAGAAGATATCATCCATTAGGATACAAATCTCAACCAGAATTCTTTGTAATATCTAGTTTTCATATCAGCAGTATAAAGGACCCAAGGTAACCTGGGTCAAGAACAACTAACTATTTTATTTGCAGATAAAGAGCTGTCCAGTTATGAATCAACTATGGTACCTGGACAATGGTTGCTCCAAACACATGACTGGCAACAAGGAAAACCTAATCAACTACAAGTCCCAGCTGGGACAAAAGATAATCTTTGGTGACTCAAAGTGTGGCCAATCTAAAGGCTATGAAGAATTAAGGATTGGAGCTGTCACTTTCAAGAAGGTGACCTACGTAAGAGGACTCAAACACAAGCTCATCTCCATAAGCCAATTATGTGATGAAGTTTATCTAGTATACTTTAACTCAACATCTTGTATTATTTCAAATAAAGAAAAACAAAATGTTTTAATTGGGAATAGACAAGGAAACATATACTTAATTGATTTTCATTCTGCCAATTCAGATATCTGCTTACTTAACATAATTAGTAATCAGAATGAATTATGGCATAAAAGGCTAGGACATGTAAACAT
The DNA here is from genome assembly GCA_039513925.1 of Platanthera zijinensis. NCBI lineage: Eukaryota > Viridiplantae > Streptophyta > Magnoliopsida > Asparagales > Orchidaceae > Platanthera > Platanthera zijinensis. The sequence continues at coordinate 34,838,909 of CM077094.1, forward strand.
GAAAAATATTGCTAGGCTATCAAAAGACAACCTTGTGAGAGATTTACCTTCTGGTCCCTATAAGAAGGAAGGCCTCTGCAGGGCTTGTCAACTAGGCAAGCAAACTAAATCTAGCTTTAAATCAGTAAATAAAAGTGATTCACCTAGGATCTTGTACTTGCTACACATAGATCTCTTTGGACCCATTGCTGTACAAAACCTAGGAGGGAAATTCTACACTTTAGCTACTGTAGATGACTTCTCAAGATTCACTTGAGTGTTCTTTCTGATATCTAAGTCAGATACCTTTAAAGTTCTTACAGATTTTCTCAAGACCATATAGATTGAGTACTCTACTCATGTTGCATTGATCAGAAGTGATCATGGTACAGAGTTTGAGTCTCCTCTTATGCATGAGTTATGTGAGAAGGAAGGTATCAGGCATTGCTTCTCAGCTCCTAGAACTCCCCAACAAAATTTGGTAGCTGAAAGGGAAAATAGGACCCTAATTAAATATGCAGGCATATTACTTACAGATGCTTACATGCCCCTATCCTTTTGGGCAGAGGCTGTAAGCACGACAAATTATGTACTGAACAGAAGTTTGATACATAAATTGAAGAATAGTACTCCCTATAAATTACTTAAAGGGAAGAAATCTAAAATCACCTATTTTAAAGTGTTTGGTTGCATATGCTATATACATAATAACAACAAGAAATATATTAGAAAGTTTGAAGCTAAGGCTGAAGAGGGAATTTTTCTAGGATTTTCCCAAGTAAGCAAAGCTTATAGGGTATTTAATAAATCATCTTTAAAAATTGAAGAAATAATTAAAGTAACTTTTGATGAGACTAATATGTCCTGTAAGGAGAAAGAGATTTCTACCAGTAATCCTTTGCAGGTACCTCACTTATGTGAGACTTTGGATGAATTAAGCCTCACCCATGAGGCTCCAACACATCCTTCTCCATAGGTTTATGAAGACAGTGAATAAGAACAGTTGGAAGAAGTTTAACCTCATCCAACAACAAACATAATTCAACAAGAGGAATTAATTCAAAATGTTGTTGCTGCACCAGCTCCACCCACTGATTTTGTCACACTATGGGATCACCTCAGATCTCAAGTGATTGGAGACATGTCAGTAGGTGTACAAACAAGGAATCAACTCAACCAAGACTTGATGCATGCCTGTTTCCTCTCTCAAGTTGAACCTCAATCCATAAAAAATGTTGAGCAAGATCCCCACTAGATCATTGTTATGCAAGAGGAACTCAACCAATTTGAGAGATATAGAGTGTGTGATTTGGTTCCAAGACCCCAAGGCTACCCAGTCATTGGAACCAAATGGGTATATAGAAATAAAATAGTTGCCCAAGGTGTAATTGCGAGAAATAAGGCTAGGCTTGTTGCTCAAGGTTATAGGTAAGAAGAAGGGATAGACTATGACCAAACCATTGCACCTATTGCAAGGATAGAAGCAATCAGAATATTTCTTGCCTATGCTGCCTACAAAAAATTCAAGGTATATCAAATGGATGTAAAGAGTGCATTTCTAAATGGAGTACTCAAAGAAGAGGTTTATGTTTAACAACCTCCAGGTTTTGTCTCTCCAACTTATCCCTCTCATGTATTTAAATTGCATAAAGCTCTTTATGGTTTAAAGCAAGCTCCAAGAGCTTGGTATGAGACCTTAGCCAGTTTTTGGATATAGCATAAATTCATTAGAAGCATAGTAGATAAAACCTTATTCACTAGACATCATAAGGACCTTACTTTATTGGTACAAATATATGTGGATGACATCATATTTGGGTCTACTGATTCCATATTATGCAAGAGGTTCTCTGACCTCGTGCATTCAAAATTTTAGATGAGTAGCATGGGTGAACTCTCCTACTTCCTTGGTCTCCAAGTAAAGCAGCTCCCTGATGGTATCTTTATCTCCCAAGCTAAATATGCTAAAGAGCTTATAAACAAGTTTGAGATGGCTTATGCCTCAGCAAAGAAAACACCCATGGCTACAAATGTTGTAATAGACTCTGATGCACAAGGGAAACCTGTGGATCAGAAACAATATAGGGGCATTGTTCTGTCCCTACTATACCTTACAGCAAGCAGACCTGACATCATGTTTGCCACATGTCTATGTGTTAGGTTCCAGGTGAACCCTAAAGAATCTCACCTAGTTTTTCTAAAAAGAATTTTAAGATATATAAAGAGTTGTCCCAGTCTAGGACTCTAGTATCCTACTGAGTCAGAATTTGAGTTAATTGGATACTCAGATGCTGAATTTGCTGAATGCAGGGTGGACAGAAAGAGTACCTCAGGAACCTGTAAGTTCCTTGGTACGAGATTAGTGTCCTGGTTTTGTAAAAAGCAGTCATCTGTGCCTACATCAACTGCTGAAGCAGAATATATTGCAGCTGGCAGTTGCTGTTCCCAGATGTTGTGGATCCAAAACCAACTCCTGGACTATGGCTTCAACTTAAATAATTCAACCCTCTTATGTGATAACACAAGTGCTATAGCTATAGCACAAAATCCAGTCCATCACAGTAGGACTAAACATATAGACATTAGGCATCATTTCATTAGAGAGTGTTTAGACAAAAACAAAATTAAACTTGTCTATATCTACACTGATTTACAAAGAGCTGATATTTTCACCAAACCCCTAGATGAAAGAAACCACTTGTTCTTTATAAATCAGCTTGGAATTATCAATAGAGAAGACTTAGTTTAGTTTCTGTCTACACTCGATGAATTTTTCAAAGTTCGTCGAACGGAGCTTGACGAACTGGGAAAAGTTCTTGAGATATTTATCGACCAGAGATCGATGAACTCTCTTAGAGTGAAGTTAGTTTCTTTGAACGGAGATCGACAAATCTACTTCAGAAAACTTCGTCGAACGGAGCTCGGCAAAATTTCTTCAAACCTTCAGACTGAGTTCGACGAATTGTTTAACTCCAAATTATTTCGTCGACCTCAGATCGAAGAATTTCTTATTTTTTGTGGAACGGAGTTTGTCGATTCATATTCAGAACAACCTAATATTTAGGTTTTCTTCGACCTCCATCCCGCGCTTTCAGTTCCTTGAACTTGATCTTCATTTTTCTCTTGCAGGTGCTCTAATGGAGATTCCAGCTAGAACTCTCGCAGCAATGAAATTCGATACTGGCTATGATGTCGACTTCGAGTCTTTCCAATATTCCGACCCCATCTTTCTGGAAATCCTGCAACTGCTTGAAGGACAGCAGTTGAAGAATCTGCTTTCCACAAGGATCAAAATATTTTGCACTGAAATCCGTGAGTGGGTCTATACTTCCTCCACCACAGAATAGAATACAATGACAGGAACTATATTGGGTACTGCTGTCTCCCTTACCCCTATAGTGTTAACTAAAATTTTTGGATTAAACAATGGAATAGAAGAATTGGAGATTGAGAATGAAGAGTGTGCTGAGATCCTAAGTCTAATGGGTTATTCTGGAGAAAACTCTAACAAACTGCTGAAGGAACACTTGTCTGTTGAATTTAAGTTTCTAGCAGACATTGTGGGGAAAGTCCTGCTGGGCAAGCACACTGCCCATGACTACATAACCAGGCACCAATTCCTGGTAATGTGTGCACTGGTAAACAAGAAACAAGTTAACTTGGCTCATATCATGTTTGATCTGATTAAGAAGAAGAATACTAAGAAAGAGGTTTGTTTTGGAAGGATCTTAGGGATCTTCCTGAAAGAGAAGGCTGCTGAATCCCTGGTCTACCCGACCATATTCATAAATGCCAGCAAGAGGCTCACTTGTGCCCTCTTTAGCAAATGGGAGAGGACTATCACCAAGCCCTCCAAGGCTACCTCCTCTTCCATCAGAACTTCAGAGAGTACCAGGGCTTCTCCAGCCACTTCCCATCCTACTAAAGAGGTTCCATCCTCCATCCTACAAATTCCAGATATCCAAACTCCCTCTCATATAGCACATCAACAAACCTCACAATCAATTCATATCCCAGTCTTTACTCTCACACCTCCATCATACCCAATTCATATATCTCCAACTCATATTCCCTTTCATACTCCTTCCCCCCGAACATGATACATCAATACCATCACCACCCCCATCTCCTCTTCCACTGCACTTGGCTAACATCCCCCTATCCAACCTGTCATCCCTACCAACATTCAATTTACTATCATCCCCCGTCAATACTCCTTCTCCTCAAGCTGAATCTCCTCAAGAAACTCACATGCAAGATGCTCCACCTCTAACTCAACCAACTACTACCATCCCCACCTCTATCACTATTCAAACACCCCCTGCCACAACCTCTTCCTCACCACTATAGGATCCCTCCATCATACCACCACTCCTTGCACTTCTCACACCCCTTCTCAAGACCATCATAGCAGAGGCTATTTCCCCTCTTGTTGTTTCCATTTCCTCCCTTGCTGCTCAAATCACAGCCCTCTCTGCTGTTCCCTCTTTAGGTCGGGGCCTGGCATTAGTTACCATTGAAACCAGGCAGGAGGAGATACTCCATTAAGAAGTAGCAGTACCAGCAGCAACAATAGCAGAATTAACAGCAGCAGAAGAAGCAGAAATAGATGTTGAGGATTTATTTGATTTCATTCTTTTTATTGAATCTGATATGGAAATAGATGAGCAGGACCCAGAAAAAGCAACTGTGGTGACAATTATAAATCCCACAGTTGATCTTGGAAACTTATTGAGCATGTTTGATAAAGTTCATTTGAACTCTCTGCTAGAGGAAAGCTTTAAGCCATCAATGGCTATAGTCCCTTACACCTCACCAATAAGCCCCAAGGTTGCCAAGCAACTTAAGGACACTTTTGGTGTTCTAGGAATCACAGCCATTCCATCTCCTCCAAGAGCTGTTTCTCCCACTATCTCATCCCCTCTTGCTCCAGTTTTTGTTATGGATGATTCACCTATGCCTGATATTGATGCATTGATCATGGATAATATAGAAGAGGAAAATAAGTGAGTTATTGAAAGCACTGAAGTGTACAGTTCTCCAGCTCCCTTCCAGGCTGAAAAACCTGAAATATTTGCTGAGACTCTAAGAGAAATAAATGCATTATATGACAACCCACAAGATTCTGATGATGATGATGATGATAATGATGAGGACTCAGATGAGGATCCTAAGAAAAAGAAAACATCAAAGAAGAGGAAAGCTCCTCCACCTCCTTCCCCCAAACCAAATCCAACAGATGACACCCCATATTATATACTGCATAAAATTACCCCTTACAAGGACATGCCAGCATGGAATTGGTTGTCCAAAAATCAATAGAAATAAAGGAAGAGAAGCAGGAGATATTCATCTCCTCCCACTCAAAGATACAGAAAGGACCCTCCTCCTCCTCCATCAACTGCTGGTGCTTCAGACACAACTTCCCAAAGGTCTACCCAGTTTAAAACTTACCAAAGACAACAAGGTAGATCTTCATCTGGCAAGCAACAATAACAAAAACAACAGCATCAATAATAACAACAGCAACAATTTCCTGAACATCAAAAGGCTGAAAGCCCCAAAAGACCTGCTTCCCCACCTATACCATTTGAAATCCAGAGACAACTACAATAGCTGGGATGGCCAGACTTCAGGAACTGGTTGGCCTTTCAATGATTAATAAAGCTAAAGTTGAAGGGAAGGATCCCTCTCAATACCCTACATTGCCCAAGTATAGAAAGGAAGAGCTTAACAGGTTTGAAAAGGCTAATAAAATTTTTAATGTTGATGACTACATGAAATTGCATCCAGAAGTAGTGGTCCCAAGGAATACCTCTCTAAATATCATTGGGGCTACTGACATGACAATGACCAAGGCTCGTGCGGGAAATCCTAATAGGGAAATCATATTTACTCAGTTTGGAGACAAAGGCAAAGAGGAGAAGCACAAGGAGAAAAAGTAGAAGAAATGAAATTTGAACTGATTAGTTTGTGATATTTTAAAACTGCTTTCTCATTTCCTGATACAAAGCTTATTGTATATATATATCTGCTGCATATGCTAATTTTTCCTGCTAGATATATGTTTTCTTGCTTTATACATTTTTGATTTTATTATGAGTCTGTAATTAGTGACCTCACCCAAATAGTGGGAGATTGTCGGATCCCTAGTTGGATTTGGGCTAGGTTCACTAAGTTAGGATCATATAAACCAACATGTATAGCCAGGGTCATGGTTTTGTCCTAGAGTCTAGGCCAAGTCCTTAGAGTTAATAATGCATGAACCAGCCATCAATAGACTGCCAAAGACTCAAGACTTAGAGAAATATCAAAGACTCAGAAAATGAGTTCGATGTTTGTCGAACTCAGGTCGACGAAAGCCGTGCTCAGCTCGACGAACTCATAGAAAATTCTCTGAGCTGAGCTCGACGAACTTGGTTCTCTGTTCGACAATCTTTGGACACTGTGATTCAATATTCCTAAGTCCAGAATCAGACTTCAGTCGACGAATACATCTTCTCAGCTCGATGATCTTGGTGCACAAAATTGGAAAGATTCATCAAGCAGCAGTCAACAGTTCTTAGGTCGACGATTTTGGATCTTAGCTCGACGAACATCAATTATCAGCTCGACAAACTATGGACTCAGATCGACGAATCCAGACTTGTTTATTCCCATCCTTCTGTCCCTATTCTATTGCAATAATTACTGAGTAATTAATTCTAAAATATTCTCTAAATATTACCGTTTGACAAAGCATTAGTTATGGTCTTCATCAGGATTATTACTTGCCGTTTTCAAAGGGACAGTTGGGGAAATCAATCAATGCAAACATTCTCAAGGCCATCACCATTAAATGCAGAAAGGAATTCAAATTTCAAAAGGAAATTTATATGGAAAATATAAAAGGGATTTTTCCTTCTCTTCCTGCAACAAGAAACACAGAAGAACAGAACAACATCAGTGAATAAGGATCTTCTGCTCTCTCTCTCTCTCTCTCTCTCGACAGCACTCTGAGATGTAGAGTACACAGAACAATGTGATAGAGAGAAACAAGTGTTAGACCAGAGGAAGAACTTTAAGTTGAAGAAGAAGAAGAACAACCATTCAAAATCAAGAGTCTTATTATGTCCTCATCCAAGGATTCTTCAGAGAACAACAACTAAGGTATCAGTTAAGAAGTTCCTAGATCTCTTCTAGTCAAAGCAAAAGCTTGAAGGCCTATCACCCTACAGTAAAGCTCCAACTTCCTGAACCTTTCATTATCTCAGGGGGAGCCTTTTCTAACATCAAAATACACACAAGTCTTCTTAGTTGTACTTAGAGAAAGAGAAGATAAAATCAATCTCTCATCCCCCACTGTATAAAGGGTTCTTAACTCCCTTCAAAAGTTATTCTTGGTTGCAAGTCACTTGATCAAAAGACTTGAGGTTTGGTTTTTGAGCACCTGATCAAAAGCTCATTGGTGGCAGTCACCTGAACAAAAACCTGAGTGGATTCCTACCAGGGTGGTAGAAGAGTGGATGTACCCAGTTTGGGGAACAACTATAAAATTCTTGTGTTTTATGGATGCTCTTTTCTTTTGTTTTTGCTGTGGTTGTGCTAGTTAGGCTGTTGTGTTTGTGATTATTTATATTTGTTGTGCCTGTGACAAATCATATTAGTTTAGGAATAAGTTTTTATTTACAGCAAAAGTTTTAAAAACCTAAAGATACTCTATTCACCCCCCCCCCCCCCCTCTAGAGTATACCAAATCAAACCCCTCACTTTCATTTGATTTTGTCAAAAATCATCATACCCCACTGAAATTTCTTCCTGCAGATTATAGCAGTCATCATGTCAAAGAAATCATTTGCGATAAAGCTAATCGAACTGGTGTTGCACAGAAGCAATTTTTCGAGAATGTCCGCAAGCAACTTGCTCTCTACATTGAGATTAGGTTGGCAAATAGTACACAAAGCAACGGAGACACCACACAATCTGCATGCGTGATCATAATCTTTGACAATTAGGTCATCTTCCTCATCGATGATAGACAGCCTAAGTGGCTTAGAGATGATTGGGGCGGTCAGCTTGATCTTAAGTCCGCGAACCTTGCTTTTGAGAATCTTCCCATTTCTCTTAATTTTGGCATTCTGGAAGAATTCCTCGACTTCAGGAAGTAGAATCTTGCACGGATGTTCCAAAATGAAAGACAGTCCGACAGATTCTAGTAGCAACAGAACATTGCGGAAATTGTCAGAGAGTTCGGCAATTCCTGTGGAAACTAGCTCACTGCCAATACCAACTTTCGACAGAGGAGCCATCGAACAAGATAGATGAATAGATATCTTGCCTTCTGAAATAAAAACTGAAACGGCAGTAGGAGAACGGCGGTGACAGAGAAGACGAAAGGTTTCTTGTTATCGAGAAAAGATTTGAGATTCAGGATTTTGGAGTTTTCTGAACTTAATCTATTTATAAATCTTAAATCGTGATGATTAAGGAAATAATAATAAAATACCTGAAAATACGGCAGTGTCTGGGTACCAATATCAAAAGTTTGAACTTGAGAAATAAAATCGGCATCAAATTTCTCGAGAGACAAGTCATTTCTCGAGAGGAGACATAGAAGTTCTCGAGAAGAAGAAATTGTTCTCGAGTAGAGAAATTCTTTCTCGACAAGCAAATTTAAAGTTCTTTAGAATCAGATAAGTACTCGAGCAATATTTCTCGAGAATCAATTGTGGTTCTTGAGTAGAGATCTGAGTACTCGAGTAATAAGCATCTTCTCGAGAAGTGAAGTCCTGTGATAGAATTTTCTTAATTTTTGAAGTGTAGCCCGAATCTTGAACTTTGCTATAATACAATTTTCTTCATTCTTCCTTGTTGAGCATGCCAAGTTCTGTTTTGAAAAACAAGAACATGGCCTCGTCCAGTGGCTTCGTGAAAATGTCTACAACCTGCTTGTCAGGCAGAACATACTGGAGATTGATGTATCCATGCTCCACATACTCCCTAATAAAATTATACCTCAGCTCTATGTGCTTTGTCCTGCTATGCGAGACTGGGTTGTTAGCGATTGCAATTGCACTGGAGGAGTCGCAAAATATCGGAATGTTCTTGAACTTCATATTGTAGTCTTCAAATTGGTTCTTTATCCAAACCAGTCACAACAACTGGCTGCAGAAATATTTTCAGACTCGGCTATTGAAATTGCGACACAATTCTGTTTCTTGCTGCTCTAGGAGATAAGGCTTCTTCCTAGGAATTGACAAGTCCCGGAAGTTCTTTTCCTATAATCCTTGCTTCCTGCAAAATCTGCATCTGAAAAACCTATCAGTTTTTTATCATTACTTCTTTGGTACCATAAGCCAAGATTTGGTGTACCTTTAAGGTATCTTAAAATCCGATTTGCAGTAGCGTAAAGAGATTCCTTACTTGAAATCTAGTACACACACATGTTGAAAACATTATGTCTTGTCTACTAGCAGTAAGATAAAGCAAGAATCCAATTATTCTTCTGTACTTGGTTTCATCAAAAGGTTTACCTTTCTCATCCTTGTCCAGAGACATAACTGAGCCCATTAGAGTCTTCATAGAGGTTATGTTCTCCATTTCGAATTTCTTAATTAACTCCTTGGTGAATTTTGTCTGAGAGATGCAAATTCCATCATCAGATTGTTTCACCTAAAGTCCTAAGAAATACTTTAGCTCTCCCATACTGATCATTTCAAACTTCCCTTGCATAAGTTTGGAAAACTTTTTGCAAAGGTTATTGTCAGTAGAGGCAAATATGATATCATCGACATAGATTTACACTAGTAAAATCTTGCCTTTTATTTCCCTAAGAAATAAAGTCTTATCTATCTCTCCTTTTATGAACTTGTTCTCAAGAAGAAAATTAGACAACGTCTCATACAAGGCTCGAGGAGCTTGTTTCAAACCATATAAAGCTTTAAATAAAAGATAAATATGCTCAGGATGGTTAGAATCAACAAAACCTCGAGGTTGTTCCACATACACTTCTTTATTTATGTCACCATTAAGGAAGGCCGACTTCATGTCCACTTGATAGACAGTGAAGCTGATAAAATTGATTTCAAGATAACCCAAACACCTAGAGGGGGGGGTGAATAGGTTCTTTTCTTTTTTACTTAAGGCAGAATAATATTTCAGTTCTTTAAATAGAATCTAATTATTCTACAGCAATCACAAAGCACAGAAATCACAGTCACACACACAATACAGATTGCACACAGGTTTATAGTGGTTCCCCAAGGTCTGGGTACATCCACTTTCCCCCATCACTTATCTAGCAGTGTGCTAGATTCGGCCTAACTTCTTCCTTCTTCTCAGATCCATAGATCTTACAGCTCAGAACCCTGAAAGGTTCCTACAACTCAGAATGTATCCACACTCCTACAGCTCAGGCTAATAGCCCTACCTCAGCCTTACCATAAGGCCTACAACTTAGAGAATAATTTCTCCTACACTCAGGCTCAAAATCCCTACCACTCAGAGATCTATATCTCCTACACTCAGCCTTTATAATATAAGCTTACAACTCAGATCTTTGAAAAGATCCTACAAAATTTGATAAGTGTTTTAGATGGACTCTTACCCTTGTTGAGAGAGAAGGGATAAAAGGTTTCTTGATCAACTTCTTGATAAGATTGATAGCTGAAATCAACCTGTTCTTAGCTTTCTTCAAAGCTTTTTAAATCTGAACTCAGTAGAGTTGATCTCCTTTGAAGTTGACTGGCTGGCACCTTTCTTCTTAGATTTCAGTAATAGAACTGAATTTTTCTTAGCAGATTAGTTCAAGACCTGCTTCTTAATAGACTTGTAAATGTCTCCTCCTTTACTTCAATAGCTGAAGATCTCTCTCAATCTCCACAACTTAAGAAGTTTCTTAAGAATTCTTGCTTGAATTCTCCTTAGACACATTCTGAGTAGATTACCACTTCAGATTGTCTTCTTAGATCTTCTCATGAAAATCTTCTTCTGTGTGTCGTGCACTTTCTTGATCAATGATCAATACTTCAATAGTTGTTTGTGTTGTTGTTATTGTTGTTCACGTTGTTGTTCTTATTGTTGATAGAATCCATCTATATATAGACTTCATCCATGGTAACCGGCTGATCCGGTTTCTAACCAACTTCTGATAAGTCTGACAGCTTCAATAAACTTGCTGGAATACACAGCTGTCAAGTCTCCAGTCAGTTCTTGAACCTTTTTCTTTGTCAGGAAAACATCAAGACTGATTGTCATTATGTGTCGACACAAGTAGATTAAGTGCCGACACAAGCTTTGGTGATGTCGACATAGCTCCTTTGGTATCGACATTGCTTCTTGACACTGTATCTGTAGAGTGTGTCAACACTGCTTCTTTGTATCGACACAGAGACTTATTCACATCACAGCAATCAACATTATTGAAACTCTGCTATATGTGGACACAAGTCCTGTGTGTCGACACAGTTTATATAGTCTAAGAATTTTGTATGTCGGCACTGCCTCTAGGTGTCGACATAGTTGATGTAGTCTAATAATTTCTGTGTGTCGACACTGCCTCCCGGTGTCGACACAGTCGATGTCGACAAATACATCTGTGTGTCGACACTGCCTCCCGTTGTCGACACAGTTGATGTTGACTACTAAATTCTATGTGTCGACACAGTTGCTTCTAGTGTCGACACAGCTTTTCCAAGTGTCGTCACATGCCTTCTCAAGTGTCGACACATGGACTTAGAAACTTTTTCCTGCATATTAGCATATACTTAACCTGCACATATAAACTCAAAATAACATCAAATACACCTTGATGTATATCATTGAACTAAGTGAGGCTTCTTCAAATCAGGTACACATTTTCCCATGTACCCAACAATCTCCCCCTATTTGGAAAAGTCATAACCCTTTAGTCAATGATATACACCATTTATAATGAACAAACATTATGATGTATATAAGCATTATATGACAGGGCAACTTATAAACAAAACATATACCAATATAACAATACAGAATGATAATACAAGCTCAATGAACATGAAACATTGTTTAGTTTATACTTATCAAAAAGTTTCTTAACAACTGATTACATAGATTTCATTTAACATTAAAGATTACATTGTTCTTGTAAAAACTAGTAAATCTATACTAAGGCTGATCAGGCTCCTTGATGACTATTGATAATACGTTTTGTAGCCTAAACTATTATCGTATTTTCTATTTTATATTGTACAAAGTATGTCTATTATTAGTTTATTTTTATCATTTTTTGTAAATATTATTGCCACTGACTTTTTCTTGTCTTTTTGTAGGTTTCCAGAAAATTAGCCAAAATGACCTGACACGCCCCCCTGTCACGCCCTCCCTGGGCGTGACCTAGGGCGTGTCACCCGATCCCATGGACTCCTGCTGGAAGGGACCGAAAAACGATCAAAACCGCTATCACGCCCCCCTGACACGCCCTCCCTGGGCGTGTCAGCAGGCGTGACCATGGGAGTGTCGCCCTCTGCCGCAAAGCCTGCCGCCGCATTAAATGACGTTCCGCCACAGCACGCAAACAGTACTGACACGCCCCATGTCATGGGCGTGACTTTGGGAGTGGCATCAACTTTTCCGACGACTGACGGATTTCCGACCAATGATTTGGATATGACGTGCCTGTCACGCCCCCCTGTCACGGGCGTGACCTAGGGCGTGACCACCGACGTACCGAAGCAATCATCCCTCCTGTAAGAATCCAGAGCACGAGGTCAACATAGTACTGTCACGCCCCCTAACACGCCCCCCCTAGGGCGTGTCGGAGGGCGTGACCAACCCGAGAAAAAATTCTATAAATTGAGACCCCCCTCTCCATTTCAGCAAGCTTTGGTTGAGAGGGGGAGGTGCTGCCCCTTTGTTTCTTGATCCTTTCTTATGCTTTTTCTCTCTCTCTCTCTCTTTGTAATTTTTGTTTAACCCTAGTTTAATCTTAGCTTGTTTATGCTTTCCTTGTAATCTTTAGTGTTGCTTAGTGCTAATTGTAGGGCTAGAATAGGATTTAATTTTCATGCACTTGTAATTTCAATTTTAATAGTGTAACTTGCCCTTTTTCATTAATAAAAGTGTTCTTCCTTTACTTGTCTTCCTTTATATGCTTTTCTACTCATCTCCCCTCCTCCACTCCATTATGATTAACTAATCCTCCTTGTACTCGATCTTGATGATCCGAGGTTAGAGCGATTATGTTATGATGTTTTAATTAATCTTTTCTTTTTAGGTTAGGGCCTTGAATTACTCTTGATTAATCACGGGTTGGAGGTATATTTTCGATATATACTCTCCGCCTTTGCTTTCATTCTGGGCTAGCCGAGAGGCCGAAAGAATGAAGTGAGCATTCAAGAGTAAAGGGAGTTGTACGCACCCCTCGAGAGAGGCAGACGTCCAAATCTCCCGGATTAGAGTAAAATCCAATAGTGGGGTTCACCGCGTAAAGCGAGTTTTAGGCCTCCGATTTAGACGAGAGTCGGTCGGACCTTCCTAAACTCAGTTGGGCACGACTTCGAGAGAAGCGTGTTCAAGCTTTAGGAACCTCCACGGTCAAGGACCTTTATCCTATTAAGTTTATATTTTTATCGCATTTTCTTAATCGTCTTTAGCCGAGGTGAATCTTGATCGAGTGCATTTCCATTTCATATTTTCTACCCTTCGTACTAATCGTTTTACTTAATAGCTTTACTTAATTGCGGTGTTTCTCTTTCTAGTATAGCTTTACTTTCTCCCTTGCACTTAGATTTTCTAAAACCCTAGTTTTTTCCGTCGATAAGATAATAGCGTTCGTGTGAGTAAGCATAGCCAACAGTTCCCGGATTTCAATACGACACTTGTGTCCCCTAGCTACAATTCAATAGGTATACTTGCCTCATTGGGTTGCTAGTTCGGTTGCGTTTATTTTCTTCGAACCCTAGCGCGCAACAACTATGCCTTTTCTTAGCTTAATCTGAGCTTGCATAGGAGGTTCTGCATCATCAATGGGCTTCTTTCCTTTCAACTCTGCCTTCTTCTGATCTTCATCCTTAATCCTCTGTCTTTCAAAATAATGAAATGGCTTAGGGAAATATTTGCTAGGCTCCTGAGCATTTGGAGGTAGCTTCCTAATTTTAGCCTTCCTTCTATATTGCACAATGGCCTCTTGCCTTGCCTCATATTTCTGCCATTCTTGTTCATTATACCATTTGCCCCTTTCATGAACCTGATCTTTCACAGCTTTCCAGGCAGTCAGAATGATATTCCTGGAAGTGGGGCTCCATTGCTCAAAATCAGGCTTTAACTCAACCTATTCTCTGAACCTTTTCTTAGATAGTTGAGCTTCCTGCTGAGCTTTCAAGGCAGCTTCTGGCATTTCAACATTCTCTATAATAACATTATCAACTTCCTGTGGAGGAATGTACATAGACTGAACCTATTGTTGAATCATATCAAAATCTGCTGGAGGGTAGATGATCTGAGCAACTTCAGGTTGATCACCTTTAACATAAGCTGGTTGCACACCAGATTCAGCAACATTATCATCATCACAAAAAGGTGCATATCCCAGAGTGGCTCTGATGCTATTGGATATCCATTTAGCATGATCTGAGCCTGCTTTGACTAACATCCTCTCCCCCTTTATGACTTCTCTTTCAATGTGGTCCCTTAAGTCATCTTTTTGAAATCTTACTTGTTCATCAAGAAAATTTACACCATCTTTATAAAATGATTTTAACTTAAGAAGCTGATCAGAGATTGTTTTATGAGAAGTAGTAATGGTTGTCTTAAATGAATCTAAGGCATCCTATAACTTCCTATCAAACTCTTCTATTTTCTTTAGCTCTTTCTTTAGTCATTGCAGTGACTGTTTTCTTAATTTCAGTGACTATCTCATTGTGAGATTTAGTCAAATTGTCATTCATCCTAATCTGATTTTCAAGGACTTAGCCTTGTTTAATAGCAATGTCATCCACTTGAGCCTTTACTGCTGCTTGCTACTCAGCAAGAAATACTACAGCATTGCCCCCTTTGTGGAAACAATCTGTCATTTCTTTCTTATGAAGATTTACTTCAAACCTGATGGATTTAATATCCTGAGCCAAATCAAATTGAAGTGACTTATGGCTTTCATCCACATACTTCTCTAGAGCCATTATCTGCTCATCTAATTTAACTTGCAAATCCACCAATAAAGAGATGTAATCAGCCTCTGGGGCAGGTTGTGAAGTAGTAGTTTGCAATGCCTTCTTATAGATCTGGCTCCTTCTCTTAAATACCATCAGTTTTCTTTTCTTGGCATTTCTAATTTCCTCATCTTCTGAAGCAGAGGTACTGGCTATATTAACTCTTTCTTTAGGACTAAAAGGAATCTCCTTTTCAGTTCCAATCTACTCCCCCTCAAGGTTTGCCTGCTCCCCTTCATTCCTTATTTGCACCTCCTTATCTACTGCTCCCTCAATATCAGAAAACAATTCTTCCAGAGTGAATTCCTATTGAGTGTGAACTGGTGATACTACTTTCTAAGGAGCATCAGCAGCTCCAGATGTATCCTCCATAATAGCATCTAGGGCTGGAATATTGGTATGAGATGTCTCAAGGAATGTTTGTGAATCTATTTCCTCTGCCAAGTGGATTCTCTCTTCCCCCTGCACCTGTGCAGTAATTGTCTCCCCCTGCACTTATGCATTCTCAGACAGGTCCTGTACTTGTACACTATCTAGCTCCCCTTGCACTTGTGCACTAATTATTTCCTCCTACACTTGTGCATTCTCAGTAAGGTCCTGTACAGGTGATTTCACTGCAGCCTCTTGTCTCTCTATATCAAGTATGTCCTTTGATAGGACCCTATCCCATCTTGAAATAATCCTGATGTCCATTCTTCTCATATGATTAATTTTAGATCCAGGGATCTGGTGCATTTCTTCTGTAATGGCTCCAGCCAAGTATAAACTCATTAGTCTAGCCAAATTAGGCTCCTTTATTCCTTTCTTAGTCTTTTCAAACAGTACGACAGACCAATCTGTGTTGAGCTTAAAAATTATCCTTGTCATGAGGTTGAACATATAGGAAGAAATCCTATCATGTCCCCCTGGCTTACACAGAAGTACCTTTCCTACCACTTCTGAAAGAAATTTGCCTTGTTGATTCATCCCTTTCCTTTTAATTGTTGCTCTAATATTCAAGGTGGGATCCAATCCACACCATTATAGTGCCTCCCTTGTTTTTGATACTGGTACTTCTTCTTCATCCTGAGTTCTCGAAAGATGAAGAATTTTTCTCAAACTTTTCAAGGTTAGTTTGACTCTTGCTCCATGAATTGTTGATTTAATCTTAAGTCCAGTTGAGTCTATTGTTGCTGCAACAAAAAACTCAAAAACCTCCTTCTTCCAAATCTTGGTTGGTTCGGATACCAGAAACTCCAAACCACTATCAGTAACCGGGGTAATGACCCCTTTAATCTCTGAATCCGCATCATCAAAGGCATGGCAAACCAACTCTTATCCTTCGTTAATGTTATCTTCAACCTTTGGCGCCATTGGGATGGTGAGAAAGCTTGGATTGAGAGAAGAGAGTTTGTCGACACAAGGTTTTAGTCTCAAAAACCTGGAGAGCGTGTCGACAGAATATGTTCTTGACCTATTTATACCCTTCTAAACAAAGAAGGTCAAAAGGCGGGAAAAAACTGTCTAAAAGTGTTGACACTGTTGAAATGTGTCGACACATACTTATATTCTCTCGACAACGGCGTTGACTACTATGTGTCGACACCAATTGATGATATGTCGACACTAGACATACTTAATAGTTCATCAGAAATTATGTGTCGACTCTTATTGCAAGTGTCGACACAATATCTTGATGTGTCGACACCACTACTCTGGTTGTGTCGACACCATTAACTTAAGTGTCGACATCACTTCTATGGATGTGTCGACACAGATTTACTGAAGTATCGACATCACTTCTCTTAATGTGTCGACACAGATTTACTTAGCAAAATTAGTTAGACTAATCGATGTTCAACATTCCTAATTCAACTTTAAATTTATTGAATTTAGTTTCATCTAGAGGCTTAGTAAACACATCTGCAATTTGATAATCTGTCTTGACAAATTCTAGTGAGATGTCCTCTTTCTCTACATATTCTCTAAGAAAATGGTATCTAATTTCTATATGCTTAGTCCTACTATGTGAAACAGGATTATTAGCAATAGAAATGGCACTAGTAGAATCACAATGCAAAGGTGTTCTACTTACCTGAATACCATAGTCTTCTAGCTGGTGTTGAATCCATAACAGCTGTGCACAGCAACTTCCTGCTGCCACATATTCAGACTCAGCTGTTGAAATAGCCACACTAGTCTGCTTCTTACTGCTCCAAGACACCAATCTTCCTCCTAGAAATTGACAGGTGTCTGTTGTGCTTTTTCTATCTTCTTTGCAACCTACAAAGTCTGCATCTGAATAGCCTGTCAGTAGAAAATCTCCATTCCTAGAGTTCCAAAGGCCTAGATTAGGTGTGCCCTTTATATATCTCAAAATCCTTTTTACTGTAGTGTAATGAGATTCTTTAGGGCATGATTGGTACCTAGCACAGACACATGTTGCATACATAATGTCTGGTCTACTAGCAGTTAGGTATAGAAGAGAGCCAATTATTCCTCTATACAAAGACTCATCTATAGGTTTACCTTCATCATCTTTGCAAATAGGCATACTTGTTCCCATAGGAGTTTTCATGGTGGAGGATGATTCCATACCATATTTCTTAATTAACTCTTTGGTGAACTTAGACTGGGATATGGACAAGCCATCATCAGTCTGTCTTACTTGAAGTCTCAAAAAGAACTTAAGTTCTCCTATGCTGTCATCTCAAACTTCCCTTGCATAAGTTTAGCAAATTTCCTTCAAAGGTTGTTTTCTGTAGACCCAAATATTATGTCATCTACATAAATCTGAACTAAGATTATCTTTCCTTTGGATTCCCTTAGGAATAGAGTTTTGTCTATTTTTCCCCTTGAGAATTTATTCTCAATAAGAAAAGTAGACAGGGTTTCATACCAAGCCCTTAGTGCTTGCTTTAACCCATATAAAGCTTTCCTAAGTCTATAAATATAATCAACTTTGAGAGAATCAACAAAACTTGAGGGCTGCTCTACATAGACTTCTTCTTTTAGATTTCCATTTAGGAATGCTGATTTTACATCCATTTGGAATACCTTGAAGCCTTGATATACTGCATAGGCAAGGAACATCCTAATTGCTTCCAGTCTTGCTACTGGGGCAAAGGTTTGATCAAAGTCAATACCCTCTTCCTGCATGTATCCTTTTGCAACAAGTCTTGCTTTGTTCTTCACAATGATCCCATTCTCATTCAGTTTGTTCCTAAAGATCCACTTTGTTCCAATGATGTTGTGGTCTTTTGGTTTAGGAACTAACTCCCAGACCTTGCACCTTCTGAACTGATTTAGCTCCTCTTGCATGGCATCAATCCAATGTGGGTCTAGAATAGCTTCTTCAAATCTCTTTGGCTCCAGTTGAGATAGGAAGCTTGAGCAAAGCACTGTGTTCAAGTTCCTGCATCTGGTTTGCACTCCATGTCTTAGATCACCAATTATCTGATTTGTTGGATGATCCTTTAAGTGTCTAACAACTGGAGGTAGACTATCTTTAGGTTGAACACCTCTAGTCTCTTCAAAATGCTGCACCTCTTGGTTTTCATCAGCATCTAGAGAGTCTTGTACTCCCCCTGGACAATAGCCACCATTTTCAACTTCCTGCTCTTCAGTTGATTCTTCTATAATGGTAAGCTTGTCCATTCTCTCATTTATACCTGTAGAACTGCATGAGCTACAAGGAAACTCACTGTTAATCAGTCTTGTTTCATCAAAGACAACATGTACAGACTCTTTTACAACTTGAGTAATCAAGTAGTAGACTCTATAAGCCTTACTATTGTTGCTGTACCCAACAAATATCCCATCTTGGGATTTGGCAGCAAACTTAGTTAGATAAGACTTGCCATTGTAAGGACATAGCACTTGCAACCAGAGATCCTAAAATAGGATAAGTTTGGTTTTCTACCCTTATGATCTCATAGGGAGTCTTTTTGTTGCTTTTGGTGATAGAAGCCCTATTGATCACATGACATGCAGTGTTTACTGCCTCAGCCCAAAAATATTCTGGGAGAGAAGTGTCACTCAATAGAGTTCTACCAGCCTCAATCAGTGTTCTATTCTTCCTTTCAATAATACCATTTTGCTGTGGTGTTCTAGGTGAGGAGAATTCTTGAAAAATCCCAAATTCTTCACACAGTATTGTCATACTCTCAGAATGAAATTCAGTGCCATGGTCACTTCTGATTTTGACCACTGTAATGTCATGTTCATTATGAATTTGCTTGACAAAACTATATAAAAAACTTGGGGTTTCTGATTTTTGTCTCAGAAAGAACACCCAGGAATATCTAGAATCGTCATCTACCACAACAAAAGTGTAGACCTCCCTACCTAGACTATGAACTGGCATAGGACCAAAAAGATCCATATGTAAGAGGTATAGACACCTCACTGAATCCTTGTTTTCAAGGCTATGAAAGGAGGATTTTGTCTGCTTGCCTTTTTGACAAGCTGAGCATATCCCATCCTTTATACACTTAACTTTTGGACCATTCCTTACTAACTCTTTGCTAAAGAGTTGGCCAATTATTTTGTAGTTAAGATGAGCCAGTCTCTTGTGCCATTTGACACAATGAGAGGCTCTCTCATCAGCTACAAGACAAATAGGAGAAACATTTTTCTCACACTCAAAGTTAAGACAGTACACATTTCTTTTTCTATATCCTGTCAATATGACCTTTTTATCACTTGATCTTTTGATATTACAACCATTCTTAATAAAAGAAATGTCATATCCTAAATCATTCAGCTGACTTATGCTTATAAGGTTGTGTTTCAAACCCTTCACATAGGCCACTTGAGTGATAGTAATCTGGTTATTAGAAATGTTACCAAATCTTTTGATGATTCCCTTTTCAGAACCACCAAAGATTACTTTAGACCCATTTATGATAGGTAAGTACTCCTTTAGCAACCCCTTTATTCCAGTTCTATGCCTCGAACATCCACTGTCCAAGTACCGTATAGGGGCATGGTAACTTGGACTCACCTGCAATAAAGAATTACCTCTCCTTAGAACCCAAGTAAGTCTTGGGTCCTTGGTTCAAGTTAGCTTCATAATTCACAAATCTACCTGTAGCTCTTCGAACAGGTAGACTGTTGTTCTTCCTGACACTAATGTTGTGCCAGAAATCTATGGCATGATGGCCTGTCTTGCCATGCACCAGCATTCATACTTGTTGTATCTATTTTTAGATACATTCTTGGCAGTCTGGTTGACAGCAAATCTTTTGTTTTGTGCTGGTACTGCTGCAGCTATACCAACTATTATCTTAAGAATATGGGGTTTATTGACATGGGCTACCTTATTGACATAAATACCCTTGTCATTCAGAACTTCAGTCTTACTATGACCATGAGTATTCTCAAGGTCATACTTGTTAGAAGGAACTTGTACCTTTCTAAAAACTATAGGGACTTTAAAATTCAGTGGCTGGACCGAGGCTTTGCCCTTTCTCTTGAATTGGACAGCCCTGGTGTCACCTTTAAAGCCTATTCCAGCCTTACCCTTTTGAGCCATAAACTCATATATTAAGGGTAAAACTGATTTTGGCTTGGAATAACTAGCCACCAAATCTTTCTCCTTTTGAAGTCTGGCTTCAAGACTTTTAATTAGATCATTTTTGTATGTGATTGTACCCATCTAAATAACAGCTATAGTTTTTAGTTTGGCAACCACATTCATTTTTTGATCCAACTCTTTCTCTAAATCAGATGCAACCATCTTAAGATTTGAAATTTCCTTAGCCTGAGTTTTGGCCAGGTTTTTGCTTTTCTTTAGTATCTGTAATAAGTCCCAATATTAATCTATCATCTGATGAATATCACCTTCAGACTCAGACCCATCCACATCACTTGATGTAGATATAGCTAACTCTGTACCATTACTACAATCTGAATTTATAGAAATACATTGTACCTTACTAGGACCAGGCTGATCCTAGCACTTGTCTTCTTCTGACCCAGCCATAAGTCCCATGCACTGATGGTCTTCTTGTTCATAGATAGATTTCAGCACTTGCATAAACTCATCTTCTTCATCTGCTGCATATATACTAATGTATGCCTCAGCTTCAGATTCAGACTCTGAAGATGATTGGCCCGTCAAGCTATTCTCCATCTTAGCAATAAAGGATTTATCCTTCTTGCTCTTTTGTTGAGTCTTCCTTTTATCAGCAGACTCCTTTCTTTTGTCTGGACACTCAGCCACAACATGTCCAGGCCTATTACAGTAGTAGCAAACTATCTTTGATGTTGTAGATTTGCTAGGCTTAGACCTGCTCCTATCCTTCCTTGATGACTTCCTCTTTTGATAATAGTCATCCACAGGCTGAGATGTGGAGGGCCTAGACTTCCACTGCTTCTTCTTTAGGAATCTCTGAAACAGTCTTGTGAAGGCAGCAAAGTCTTTATCTGAGTCACTGTTGTCAGAACTTTGGTTGTCTTAATTATCTGAAGTAATTTAAGCAACTATCTCAGGAGGTGATGGAGACATCCTCATATTCTTCCTAGTGGTCTCCACCTTGAAGGCCACAGACTTTTCTCTATGCTCCCCTTTTGCACTTTTCTCTTCCTCTTTCCTAGCCATCAGCTGCATCTCATATGACAGCAATTTTCAAAACAAAGTTGGAGGAGAGATATCTGCAAGTTTGGCCACTTCCCTAATGGAACAAATCTTAGTGTCCAAATCCTTTGTCAAGGATCTTAGAAATTTATCATTCAGTTCATATGTACTGAAGATCCTTCCATAGGACATCAGCTCATTTACTATTCTATAGAACTTTTTATAACACTCAGTTATACCATCTGACTTTCCTTGTTTGAAACTCTCATATTCCTGGTTCAGCATAGATTTTCTATCTTGTCTGACTTCTTTAGAACCCTCCATGTAGACTATTAAGGTGTCCCACATTTCCTTGGAGGTCTTGCAGTGAATCAAATTTTGAAAGGTTGAATCATCTATGACACTCACTATGATATTCTGGACTCTTTTATCCATATTTGACAGGATGATCTCTTCCTTAGTCATCTCTGAAAAATACTTGGGAGTTCTTTGATTTGCATCTAGAACTGATAATTTCATTGGAATATAAGGACCTTCCTTTACTGTAATGTAGATCCTTGGATCATAAGCCTCCATAAAAAGTCTGACCCTTTCTTTCCATATTCCAAATATCTCTTTCCTGTATATGGGTAATTTCATAGAACCTAGTTCCTTTTGATTTTCTCCTTAACCCATTTTCTTGATCTTGGATCTGCCTTATGGATATTACTCAGACTGTTAAGTCCTTCTTTGAGTAACCTCCCTCTGATACCACTTGATAGAATTGATTTCAAGATAACCCAAACACCTAGAGGGGGGGTGAATAGGTTCTTTTCTTTTTTACTTAAGGCAGAATAATATTTCAGTTCTTTAAATAGAATCTAATTATTCTACAGCAATCACATCACAGAAATCACAGTCACACACACATTACAGATTGCACACAGGTTTATAGTGGTTCCCCAAGGTCTGGGTACATCCACTTTCCCCCTTCACCTATCTAGCAGTGTGTTAGATTCAGTCTAACTTCTTCCTTCTTCTCAGATCCACAGATCTTACAGCTCAGAACCCCGAAAGGTTCCTACAACTCAGAATATATCCACACTCCTATAGCTTAGGCTAACAGCCCTACCTCAGCCTTGCCACAAGCCCTACCACTCAGAGATCTATATCTCCTACACTCAGCCTTTATAATATAGGCTTACAACTCAGATCTTTGAAAAGATCCTACAAAATTTGATAAGTGTTTTAGATGGACTCTTACCCTTGTTGAGAGAGAAGGGATAAAAGGTTTCTTGATCAGCTTCTTTATAAGACTGATAGCTGAAATAAACCTGTTCTTAGCTTTCTTCAAAGCTTCTTGAATCTGAACTCAGTAGGGTTGATCTCCTTTGAAGTTGACTGGCTGGCAGCTTCCTTCTTAGATTTCAGTAATAGAACTGAATTCTTCTTAGCAGATTAGTTCAAGATCTGCTTCTTAAGAGACTTGTAAATGTCTCCTCCTTTACTTCAACAGCTGAAGATCTCTCTCAATCTC
This sequence comes from Platanthera zijinensis, assembly GCA_039513925.1. NCBI lineage: Eukaryota > Viridiplantae > Streptophyta > Magnoliopsida > Asparagales > Orchidaceae > Platanthera > Platanthera zijinensis. The sequence goes on from CM077094.1 coordinate 34,862,130, forward strand.
CAGAACTTCTGAAGTTTCTTCAGAATTCTTGCTTGAATTCTCCTTAGACAAATTCTAAGTAGATTGCCACTTCAGATTGTCTTCTTAGATCTTCTCACAAAAATCTTCTTCTGTGTGTCGTGCACTTTCTTGATCAATGATCAATACTTCAATAGTTGTTTGTGTTATTGTTATTGTTGTTCACGTTGTTGTTCTTATTATTGACAGAATCCATCTATATATAGACTTCATCCATGGTAACCGGTTGATCCGGTTTCTAACCAACTTCAGACAAGTTTGACAGCTTCAGCAAACTTGTTGGAATACACAGCTGTCAAGTCTCCAGTCAGTTCTTGAACCTTTGTCTTTGTCAGCAAAGCGTCGAGACTGATTGTCATTATGTGTCGACACAAGTAGAATAAGTGTCAACAAAAGCTTCAGCGATGTCGATATAGCTACTTTGGTGTAGACACTGCTTCTTGACATTACATCTGTAGAGTGTGTCGACGCTGCTTCTTTGTGTCGACACAGAAACTTCTTCACATCACAACAATCAACATTGTTGAAACTCTGTTGTGTGTCTACACAAGTCCTGTGTGTCGACACAGTTGATATAGTCTAAGAATTCTGTGTGTTGACACTGCCTCCCGGTGTCGACACAGTCGATGTCGACAAATACTTCTGTGTGTCGACACTGCCTCCCGGTGTCGACACAGTTGATGTCGACTAATAAATTATGTGTGTCGAAACAGTTGCTTCTGGTGTCGACAAAGCTTTTCTAAGTGTCGACACAGGCCATCTCAAGTGTCGACACATGGACTTAGAAACTTTTTCCTGTATATTAGCATATACTTAACCTGCACATATAAACTCAAAATAACATCAAATACACCTTGATGTATATCATTGAACTAAGTGAGGCTTCTTCAAATCAGGTACACATTTTCCCATGTACCCAACAGAGGCCCTTAAGTGCTGCATATGCCAGGAACAACTTGATTGCCTCCAGCCTTGCCACTGGAGCATGCGTCTAATCGAAGTTGATTCCTTCTTCTTATTTGTATCCCTTGGCGACGAGTCTAGCCTTGTTCTTTATAATTGTTCCATCTTAGTCCATCTTTTTCTTGTCGACCCACTTTGTTCTAATAATGTTATTACCTTTGGGACTTGTAACAAGCTTCCAGACTTGGCAACGCTTGAATTGATTCAGTTCTTCTTCTATTACCATTATCCAAGATGCGTTTGAGTTTGCTTCCTCAAACTTCTTTGGTTCAACTTGCGAGAGGAAACTTAAATATATATTTTCATTAGTTGTACCTCTATGAGTTCTAACACCATCCTGGGGATCTCCTATGATTTGATCAATTGGGTGATCCTTCAAGTGTCTGAGCTCTAGGGTTCTTGCATTTGGAGCTTCCTCTATCACTGGAGTGACTTCATCAACTTGGATAACATCTTCATCATGGTGATCATCCTCTCCAATTAGGGTTAGAGTGGTGATCTTGATGAACTTTTGAGCTTTTTCTTCAGTCGGCTCATCCAAGTTTAATTCCTTTAGTCTTGAACCTGCACCTTCAATAAACACACTAGAAGAGCTGCCTTGCAGCAAGCTCGTCTCATCAAATATAACATTAATAGATTCTTCTATAACCAGGGTTTTCTTATTAAAAATCCTATATGCCTTACTATGGCTACTATAACCTACGAAAATACCTTCAAAGCTCTTTCCACTAAATTTAGTTATGTGATACTTCCCATTGTTAAGGATGAAACATTTATTACCAAAGATTCTAAAATATGAAATTGTCGGTTTCCTGCCCTTTAGTAGTTCGTAAGGTGTCTTATTATGGTTCTTGTTTATGAGTGCTCGATTTTGCACGTGGCATGCAGTGTTGACGGCTTCAGCCTAGAAATATTCTAGTAGTGAGGCATCACTCAACATGGTTCTGCAAGCCTCGATTAGTGTTCTATTTCTTCTCTCAACAACTCCATTCTATTGAGGAGTACGAGGAGAGGAAAACTCATGAAAGATACCAAGACTTTCACAGAATTTTGTCATGGCCCCAAACTTGAACTCTGTTCCATTGTCACTTCTGATTTTGACAACGGAGCAGTTGTATTCATTTTGAACTTGCATGACAAAATTAGTAAATATATCAAAAGTATCTAACTTGTGTTTTAGAAAGAACACCCACGCAAAGCGAAAGTAATCATCAACAATAACCAATATATAATCCTTACCTCCCAAACTTCTAATTTGTAGTGGACCGAACAAGCCCATATAAAGTAGGTGTAAACACCTATTAGAGTCTTTGCCACTAATGCTTTTAAAAGTAGCCCTTATTTGCTTGCCTTTTACACATGCATGACAAGTTCTATCTTTAATGCACTTAATGTTGGGTGCATCGCGTACTAAATTAAGAGAAAATAATTGATTAATAGTTTTGTAATATGTATGTGCTAATCTCTTGTGCCATTGGTCACCAAGAGACCCACTCTCTTTTACCAAAAAGCACACTGGCATAGAAGAGTCTATGCAAATAAAATTAAAACAAAATATATTCCTACTACGAGTGCCTGATAGAATCGTTTCTAAGTTATCGACCAATTTTATCAAACACTTGTCTGCATGAAATTCTACTATGTATCCTTTATCACAGAGTTGGCTTATGCATATAAGATTGTGTTCCAATCCTTCAACAAAAGCCACATGTGAAAAGGATACACTACCATTAGTAATCATACCGTAGCCTTTTGTAATCCCTCTATCAGAACCTCCAAAGATGTCATTTGGCCCATTCATGACTGGAGAATAATTCTGGAGTAGGCTTCTAGTCCCGGTCATATACCGAGAGCATCCACTGTCCAAATACCCGATAGTGTTTTTGGTGGCCTTTGGACATTCCTGCAAAAGTAGAATCAATTTTCCTTAAGAACCCAAAACTATTCGGGTCCTTGGTCTCTAGTTAGCATACTCCCCCTACGTGTGTTAACATTGTGAGTGGTCTTTCTCACATTATTAACTTGAGGAGTTGCATAATATCTGGGGTTAAACCAGCAATCTATAGAAAAGTGACCAACTTTTTCGCAATACCAACAGTCAAACCTGTTATATTTTTGCCTAAAGTTCTCCTGCTTGACCTTTTGAGAGTATGGTCTAGTAGGGGCAGTAGACTTGGAGGTAGAAGCTTCGTGGTGATGGCACTCACATGACTTCTTCTCCTTAAGAGGCTTTTCCACAATGGGTTTAACTTTTGGAGCTTTCTTGATGTTATGACCATGACTATAAGGGTCGTAGCTCTGAAGAGTGATCTCCTCATAAGGTGCCTTGAGGACACTTTCACCAAAGTTCCAGGGACGGGTCCATCCTTAGTACCGAGACTTCGGCTCAACATAAGTAGGCCTAACAAAGTGACCTTAGGATGAATATAGATCAAACTCATTTTTTGGAAAGATAACCTTTTAAACGAAGTTTGGTCTTGAGGAGTTTTCCCCTTCTCCTTGGCTAGAGCTTTATTGGCAGCCTTATTTCTTCTTTTGGTTTTATTTCTCCTAGAAGATTTACTAGGGGTAGCCACATGGCCTATGCCAGCTCCTTTACCCTGAGCAGAGAATTCAGCCACAAGTGGAAGGACTTTATTGGGCTTGGAGAAACTTTCAACAAGTATCTTTTCAGCAGCAAGTGGTTCTTCCAACTTTTGAATGATTTTCACCTTCTGGTTCAGGTGCTCGAGAGCTTTATTATATTCTTCCATGGCATCATGGAATTCTTTTCTGAGTGAGTCCATAATTATGACTTCCTCTCTCAGAGTGCTCTCCTCAGCCTTAAGGGATTTAATCTCCTTAACTAGAGTTCTTGCAAGTCTTCGACATTTGTCGTAAGCCTTGATTAACTCTTTGTATTGAGTCATGAGTTCAAATTCATCATTAGACGAACAGTCCTCATGATCATGGTTGATCAGAAGCATCTAATTCTGAGTGAGGGGTGTGAGAGTTTACCTTCCCAGTGAACTGGTGTTCTTCTTCAACTGTATGTGCCATTAGCCCAAAGTAGGCTTCCTCATCATCACTAGACTCAGATATCTATGTCGTTAAGGGTCTTGGCCTTCTTGGCTACCAGGCTTCTTTTAGTTTTCTTCTTATTATAAGAAGATTTCTTCTCCTCTCTTCTTCCACCCTCCTTCATGTAAGGGAAATCAGCTATGACGTGTCCTGGCTTAGTGCAATAATAACAAATAATGTCAGAAGAAATATGTTTGTTTAGTTTTGAGTGATACCTGTCTTGGCTAATTGAGCCTTTCTTGTGACGATCACCATCATGACGTGATCTTCTGGACGAGAAATCTTTGCCTCTCCACTATTTCTTCTTGTTTAGGAACTTCTTGAACTGCCTTGAAAGAAGAGAAAACTCTCTGTTAGATAGCTCTAAGCCCGAGGTACTTGGATCTGAAGCTTCTTCTTAACTCTCTTCCTGTGCGGGAGAAGGAGATGCAGCTTTTGGCTTCCTCAAGATGTCTGCCTTTAAAGCAAAAGAATTCTCCTTGGATGAAGACCGGCTTTTCACTTCTTCAGCTTTTCTTGAGTTTATTTAGAGCTCATACGACATAAGCTTACCAAAGAGATTCTGAGGGTCAGTCTCTGCCATCTTACCAAACTCCCTGATTGCACAGACTTTGTTGTCTCATTCCTTAGTCAGGGATCTCAGAAATTTGTAATTCAGTTCTCCATTAGTGAAGACCAGGCCATAGACTCTTAAACCGTTGACAATCTTGAAGAAGCTTTCAAAAGTATCAGCAATAGAATCCTTAGGACCTTGTCTGAATGCTTCATATTTCTAATTTAGGAGGGATCTTCTGTCATTCCTTACCTCTTCAGTACCTTCCATCAGGACGATGAGAGACTGCCACATTTCCTTGGCGGATTGCCAGTGAATCAGATTCTACAACATAGAATCATCGACTGCACTTGCGATGATATTCTAGGCTTGCTTGTCTAAAGAGACAAGTGCATTCTAATCTTTATCAAGATCCATAAGCTTCTTTGGAACTTGCCTTGTTGGGTCAATGCTGGAAGCCGTCATTGGAATATAGGGTCCTTCTTCCACTATCATAAAGATCCTTGGATTCACAGATTCCATGAAGAATTTTATTCTTTTTTTCCACATCGGAAAGTTATTCTTTATGCATAAGGGAAGCTTAGCAAAATCCTTGGATCTTTCCATGCTCATATCCTCTTAAGACAACTAGGAGCAGATCTGTTTAAGGTGTTAACCTTTTTGATGAACAACCTACCTCTGATACCAATTGATGTTTTTAGTTGTCTATCTAAATTACCTAGAGGGGGGTGTATAGGTGAGGTCTGCGTCTTTTTGCAGAATAAAAACTTGTAACGATGGAGCGTAGAAAATTAACAAGCAATCCACAGAAAACACAAGATTTATAGTGGTTCCCCAACCTTAGGTACGTCCACTCTCCACCTTACTGATCTATCACCATGCTAGACTCGGCTACTTCACTATTAGCTCGGATTGGAAAACAATCCTACAACTCGGAGCAATGCCCTACAACTCGGAGTCAAAACACTCCTACAAAAATCTCGGAGAATAAAGCTCCTACAATTCGAAGAAAAATCTCCTACAAGAATAAAGTGTTTTATAGAAAATATACAAACAGAAATATTTCAGATCTGAGTCTTCAGCCAATCTTCCTTCTTAAAATTTGAAGCTCTGTCAGAAACAGATCGAAGAAGACAAAGGCAAAATCTCTTGATCTGAAAACTTAGGATCAGCACGATCAAGGAATAGATCTTTCAATGTTGAAATTCTTGATCTATTGAAACCTTCTTGTTCTGAATCTCTTGGATCGGAGAAGGTCGGCGGCAAAGAAGATGATGAATAGCGGCGGCGCTTCCCAATTTAGAATGAAAATATGCGATTCAGAATACTTAATTTTATTGTTAGGGTTAGTCGATTGTGATAAGACCTTTTATAAGACTTGCCAGACGGTCATAATCATTAATGACAGAATACGTGGACCAATAAGAAACGAGATGAATTTGAAATTACTTCTGTCGGGGCTTAACAAAAAAATTAAAGAATTGAACTTCATTTCTCGAGTGAAGGATTGACTTCTCGAGAACAACTTCTGTTTCTTGAGAAGAGGTATAAGGTTCTCGAGAAGTACTTAAGGAAAACACTAAAAATAAGTTCTGGCTTCTCGAGAAAGAAAATTCTTTTACTCGAAAAATAATTTCTGTTACTCGATAAATAGTATTGACTTCACGAGAGCTTACTGGACTTCTCGAGAACAATTTAGACTTCTCGATAAATAACTTCAGCTTCTCGAGTAATGACTTTTGCTTTTTTGAGACAAAGTTTGGCCTTCTCGAGTAATAACTTCTACTTTCTTGAGACAAAGCTTTGCCTTCTCGAGTACTAGATTTAGAAAAAATTCTGAGCTAAGTTTGAGTTTACTCGAGAAAAAAACAAGTCTTACTCGAGTACTGCAAGGCTTTCTCGAGAACTAGACTATGTCTTCTCGAGAACAACTTCTGCTACTCGAAAACCTGGCTGAGCTAACTTGAGAAATGACTTCAATTCTACTCGAGTACAAATAAGTCTTTCTCGATTAAAACACCTAGAAAAATTTTGTCATTCTGAAAAATAATTTTTTTCAAGGAATTCAGCATCTAGTCTTTCTCCCATAACTTCAGTACTTTGAAAATGAAGTGTGTCCTAATAGAGAGGTTATATACGAGTCAACACCATAGATCACACAACGAGGGATTACATTGTATGGTCCTGTGTTTGTTGACCCATTGTAAACTAACATTGGTCTACACTTAAAAATTATAACCTGCAAACACTTAACTTGAAAAGAGTATCAAATACAAACTTAATTCATCTTCATTCAAGATTTACTTCATACAAATCTAGGTTATTGTGGATAAAATACCCAATGTGACTTCTTCAAATAGGGGGAGATTGTTGGGTACATTGCCCACAATGTCCTAAATTTGAAGAAGTCAATCATATCACTGATATACACAAAGTTGTATTTGATGTATGCTTAAGTTCATGTATGCAGGTTGGTCCTTATAATATTAATAGGACAGGTATTCCAATTGATGTGACAGGTGGTCACAAAGTGAAGATGTTGGATAGGCTAGAAATTGCCTAAGTCCACAGGCATCGAGTGCAGTCTACTCACTCAATGCCAGGTGAGTAAAATCATTGAGTATAGCTTGGATAGTCAAAGCCTAATAAGAATCAGGCTGAAAATGTGGCTAAGTCCACAGGCAATGAGTGAAGTCTACACACTCAAATGTCATACAACAAAAAACTGTGAGACAGGCTAAGAAAGTCAAAGCCTAAAAAGAATCAGTCTAAAAATGTGGCTAAGTCCACAGGGGTTGAGTGAAGTCTACTCACTCAACACCATACAGTAAAAAGTTGTAAGACAGGCTAAGACAGTTAAAGCCTAATAAGAATCAGGCTGAAAATGTGGCTAAGTCCATAGGCGTTGAGTGAAGTCTACTCACTCAATGTCATACAACATAAATCATTGAGTATAGCTCAGTCAGTCAAAGCCACAAAAAATTTGTGTAATTATTTGACTAAGTCCACAGGCGTTGAGTGAAGCTTACTCACTAAACGCCAAGTGATAAAAAACATTGACTGAACCTTAGTCATAAAGAGATGGTGATTTCACAGAAATTTGGCTGTGTCCAGATGCATTGAGTGTAGCTTACTCACTCAACGCTAGATAACAGAAAAATATTTGTTAAGTAGTTTGTCGTTGATTGTAGTTTAATCACTCAACGCCAAGTGGCAAAAATCCGTCTAAGTAATATGGCGTTGAGTGATGAAGACACACTCAACGCTCTCAACGCTTGCCAAGAAGGAAAATCGGCTAAGTATAAATGCATTGAGTGAAGGTTGCTCACTCAACGCCAGGTGACTAGAATCATTTTTAAGTGACATGGCATTGAGTGAATCTTACTCACTCAATGCCAATAGACAGAAAGTTTGGCTAAGGAAAAAAGTATTGAGTGAAGCTTACTCACTCAATGCTTATAATAAGTTGTTTGATTTTGGCTAAGTCCACAAATGCTGACATCAGTAAAAGTCAACAAAATCAACATGGTTCAAATTACTCGTGGGAAAGCTACGGAAAGCTATAGAATACAACAACTAGTGCCAGAGAGCTATTGTACGTCTTCTTCCGTTAAATCATGTTGCAGAAGTCAACTGCAGGTGGTCCCAACTGTAGCTTGGAGTCATTAATCGGTGGAATATAAAAGGGCAACTTCAATATGAAGAAAGGAACCTTTAGGGTTTTAAAGAATAAGATAACGAGCGGATGTACTTCATCTTCTTCGCCATTACTACCGAGAAAAAGCTTGAAGTCTTCCAGCAGATCAAAAAGTTCAGTTAGTTGTAACACTTTGCTTCTGCTACAGCAAGATCATAAAGACTTCTGATAAATAATGAAAGGAGATTCTTCACCATCTAGGGGTTCTGTTAGCTGATTGAAGATTTCAAGACCTAGCCGTTCTTCCATCTTCTTCAGCAAGTTTAGAATTTATATCCTCAATTTCTTCCAACAAAGGCAGAATTTCTTCCTACTATTGTGAAGAAAGATAGAGTTGAGATAACTCAGCCTTAGTTGTTGACACAGAAATTTTTCTATGTCAAATTAATTAAAATGTCTATATTTCTATAGGATCCTACTGGATCTGAGCTGTAGGGCCTTTGGCTTGAGGTAGGGCAAATTAGCCTGAGTTATGGGAGAGTTATACTCTCTGAGTGTAGGATCCTGTTTGGATCTGAGGTAGGTGATGTGTTGATCACTGAGTTGTAGGGCTTTTGGGCCTGAGGTAGGTGAGTCATTCTCACTGAGTTATAAGGCACTTGTGCCTGAGCTGTAGGATACCTTGGATCTGAGGTAGGGCTTAATAGCTTGAGTTAGGAGAGTCATTCTCTCTGAGGTAGGATCTTTTGTGGACTTAAGGTTGGGCATTCCTCCCAGCCTCAGTTGTAGGGCCTTTGTCCTGAGTTCGATGATCTGCTGATCACTGAGTTGTAGGGCACTTGTGCCTTAGCTGTAAGTCTTGGAGGAGACTGAGAGATCCTGAGGGATCTGAGATGTAAGCTCTTTGAGCTGAGTTTTGGAGAAGTGTCTTATCTAACTGAAAGTTAGAAAGGAGGGAGGAGAGTGGATGTACCCATAATCTGGGGAACCACTATAATTTCTGTGTGTGCTTTTCTGTGTTGTTTTCTTTATGTATGTTCTTTAAAGCAAATTACTGCCAACACACTAAGTACTAAAGAAAGAAATAAAAAGATAGTCACAAGATTTAAATATACCTATTCACCCCACCCCCACCCCCACCCCCCCCCCCCCACCCAACCCCTCTAGGTTGAAAGCTATCTTGAAAACAAAGAGTTTCAGTTATTAATAGGTTGATCCGAGATGGCATGTTAGAGGCTCAAAGACGGCTAGCGAAGTACTATAATGCAAAACACATGATGGTGGAAATCCAATTGGGTGACAAGGTATTTTTACATATTAGGTCAATGCATGGGGTGTCACGTATTCGTGGAAGGAAGATGCTCAGCCTGCGATACTTGGGGCCTTACACTATTTTGGAGAAGATCGGTCCCATGGATTATAAGCTGAAGCTACTACAGGAATTTGAGAACTTACACGATGTTTTTCTTGTATCTTCCCTTAGGAAGGCACTACTTCGGCCTGAGTCATTTGTCACCTCTACATCTAGACCCGTGGCATCTGATAGATCTATTCAACTAGAGCCGGTGTGGATAGTAGATTATGAAGTACGATGGTAGAGGAGAAGAAGTGTTCCATTAGTGAAGTTCCTGTGGTCCAACCATGGAATAGAGTACACCTAGGAGCCTCTAGACCTTATGCGACAATGCTACCCGGATTTGTTTCCCCAAGGTAAATTTATACACTTACCTTATATATCTTGTACTTAGTTAACCGTAGACTTAGCTTCGATTTCGGGGATGAAATCTTTTTGTTTGGTTATAGGATTTGTAATTACCCATTTCAAACTAGACCTCTAGTATGTGTCATTGTGTCACTATGGCGACTTGAGTCAGCAGTTAGATCAGTCCTGGAGTGAACATGAGAAATTCGTCAAGTGAACTCAAGAGGACTTGTTAATTCGTCGAGAGGACTTGACGAATTCATCGAGCAAACTTGAGAGGACTTGTGAATTCGTCGAGAGGACTCGACAAACTCGTCGAGAGGACTGAACAAATTCGTCAAGTGAACTTGAGAGGACTTGTGAAATTTGTCGAGAGAATCGTTGAGAGGACTCATGAATTCGTCGAGAGGGTTCGACGAAATTTGTTGAGAGATTCGTCGAGAGGACTCATGAATTCATCGAAATGACTCATGTAATGGACTCAATACACTAGACTATTTGTCGAGTGATTCCGATGAATCAACAAGTATACAAGACGAATGGACTTGGCATTTTTCTATGCTGACTCTGTTCGCGGTCTAAAAGGAAAATGCAGACTGTCGTACCTTGGGAACTATTCATACGGCGCGTAAATGATCCCACCTTTTCCGAAAAGTAATTTTGAGATATAAGAGATCGTTCCATTAGAAATGTGACACATGGCATGGAAGCCATCAACCCTAAAAAATAAGCAATTCTTTATAAGGGATAATCTGAAAACCCTATGGACTTTCTACATCAGCTGACTCCTCCCCCCTCTTCCTGAAAAACGACAGACATGAGTGTACCGTCGAAAACTAAACATTGCTATGCTGCCAAGAAGAAGGACTCGGTCCATGGCCGGAAACTAGGTGAGCTTATTACCCTCTCCCTTGGTGCAAGATCTTTTGATCCAATATGTAGGAGATACATCGGCTCAAGGGAGCTTGGTTTAAGCATTTAATGGAATTTTCCTAGGAAGGGACCATGCTAGAACATTCATTCTAGGGCATCATTCTCCACAAGAATGTATTCAATCATCTCCTCTCTTCATTATGAAGATGACGGACTTTATTTCATGACGATCGGTGGTCCAATGAGGTGGAAATTGAGGAGAGAATTTGGGTATGCCTTGTGCGATGGCTAGAGGAAGATACGAACCGATGCCGTTCATCTGTCTTTACGATGCATGCAGAAAGTCCTAAACAGAAATCTGTTCCCTATGCATAGTAGACTTTAAGGCCAATTTTAGGTAGGATCTTATCTGATTCAGGTCTTAATCTCAACATAAAAGTTGTATCCCTCGAAAAGACCTTTCCAATGGATGGTAACACATTTTCTGATGAGTTATGTATCTTTCTAAAAGTTCGACCGAAGTTTCTTATTTGAAATGACATTTGTATAGGATGAGTTCTGTCCAAGTGTACACAGCCAGACTGAAACCCAATTTCAGGCATGATGGATTTAGATTTGGACCCCATGCTCAACATGGAAGTTGTATCACTTGAAAATAGCTTTTAGATTTGGCGTTGCATGTAATTATTTGTGTACTGTAGCTTTCTGAAATCAAGTTTTAGTAACTGTGATGCACAAGGGTGATATGTTGATGTTTAGTTTGATTCTCTTATATTATTGACTAAAATCTTATGAGATTTTGTGATTATGTAGCTAATGATATTTAAAGATCACACATTTTCTGGTTAATAATTTTGTAAGAGTAATTGCTGTGATTTTTTTTAAATTGTAATATTTAAACCTCTCATGACATTAGCAGATATAACTGAAGATCGAAACATGTGATTTGGTGGAAACGATCACTTATTTATTGGAAAAAGGTACGCTGAATATCAGAAAGGGGCTTGAAGAGAAATAACCCCTGATTAAATGGCGGTTGTGGTCATTGACCTCTATTCTTCAGGATACAATATTGGGCACCAATAATCTTATATTAAAGTGGAAAAGGGACTCAGGGTGGAGCTTATGCATGCTTAAGGACACGGGTAAGATGTAATTTGAAGGGATTCGGTTGGAGCCCTTGGATGTTTGGGAGCATGGAAATGTGTGAGGTTTGTATGTATGTGTGTGTGTTTTGCCACATAGTGTTTGATCTTTTATTGAGGATTAATGTGGCAGGTCAACGAGCTTGCTAGTCTTCATACCGACGGAAGCCGGCAGTTGGACCTAGGACGGTTAGGCTAGGCTCTTTGGTGCTTACTTCCCAAATACCCCTTCCATTCATATTGAGCTGGTTAGGCTGGACTCTTTAGTGTTTACTTCCCGAAGACCCCTTCTATGCAGTTACGATAGTTTGCCTGGGCTCATGGTGCACATCTACCCAAGACCCCTTCTATGTTGCATATACAAGAGATCCGCTAGTTGGAGGATGATAACGTTGAGGCATACGGAGGCCTGGCCCTCTTAGTGTGGATACCTGCCTAGTAGTAGAGATGCCCGCTCCACTATCCATGTTTGACCACGATGGGTGATGTCGGACAGGACCGCTACCTCTCAAAAAGTGGGAACTAAGTTTTATGTTGACATAGCAAATTTGTGTGTGTGTGTAAGCATGGGTGAGTCATCATATTACATTTGTTTCATTCCGTTGCATTACACCGCATAAGATCCTCATCATATAAATTTATATAGGCACTTTTATATGATGAGTTACTTTGATATACCTGATCTTTAACTTATAAATTTGTATGGGCATTTTTAAAAGTTAAGTTAAATTCTGTACTTATGATTTGATATGCGGATATAATAGTAGTGCCTTTACATATATTGATATCTACTGATGTTACCTGCTTACTAATTGATATGCTATTATATACATGTATTGTTGGATTCAACAATTGTAACACCCCAAAAAAAGACTCAAAATTGGAATTGAGGTGCAGGTTGCTTAACACGGCCTGGGACACGGGCGTGTCCTAGGGCGTGTCGGGGTACACGGCCTGGGACACGGGCGTGTCCCAGGGCGTGTTCAGGTTAGTCGACGATCGGAGGTCGATGATAGTCGAGCCTGGGACACGACCTTCGACACGGGCGTGTCCCAGGGCGTATCACTCAATAAAATGTCGTATCGAGTCAGAAATGTACACGGCCCGGAACCAAGCCTTGAACACGGCCGTGTCAGTTTTGACACGGGCGTGTCTAAGGGCGTGTGCCTACCCGTGTACTACTCTAACTGGATTTAGCGCTCGTTGAGTACCGTATAACAGGTGTGACACGGGCGTGTCACATGACCGACACGGGCGTGTCAGGTTCGACACGGGCGTGTCGATGCCCGTGTTCTGGTAATTTGTAGTCGGTGCGAGCGCCGCGTATGCCGCTTAAGGGTACACGGCCTGTGACACGGGCGTGTCACAGGCCGTGTCGGCCAAAAAGTACAATATTTTGGGGCAGATCTTGGCCGTTCATTTTCCTTAAAGAGGATCCTGTGGCTGGGGATCATTCCTGGGCTGATAAGGCCGGGAAAGAAGGAGGAAAGGCTCATTTTGAGTTTCATCTTCACTTTCTAACTTTTAAGAGAGAGGTGAGAGCAAGGTGAGGAAGAAGAAGTGGAGTCCGGCTGCCGGTGGAGCTACGGTGGTCCAAATCGCGAGCCGAGTTCGGATTTGCGAAGGCAACGCTGCTGCGAAGGCTTTCATCCGTCTCAAATTTCTCTCCATGGCTCCGAAGCGAACTCCTAGGGTAACGATTTCCTGCTTGGACATGTGAAGTCCTTAATTCCTGCATTGCATAGGGAAAACCCTTCCCCGCGAGTGTGCGGTGGGTTGTGGCTTCCCTTGGGGTAGATATGTGAAGTCCCCCTTGTTAGAGTCCGGAATTGGAGTACGGATCTAGGCATGCTGTGTGAAGCCCATCTGGACATGGTCTGGATTGGTGATGCTTGTTTGCATATCGGAGAAGACTCTGTGATTCTTGCTTGTAGGCATGATGGATAAAGTACTGGAGGAAGTCCAGGAAATATTGAGAGTTGGACTCTCTTGTAGCCGTGAGTTGCTACTTTGTATGAGGTTGAGCCGTGGGGCTGCAACTAGGAAATGGTGGAACGGGCAAGGTGAAGCTGTACCCGCGTCAGTCCAGGCGTGAGTCTGACGATTTGAGCAACGGGAAAGGTGGATCTGTACCCGCGTTATGGTTGTCTAACCTTGGGTGCTTAAGACCCTGTTAGGATCACATAGCGAGAGTTGACGGCCTGTGAGCCGATCAGACTAGAATGCTCATATTGAATCGTTATGTCTGGGACCTTTGAACGGTGGTGTGGCCGTGGAAATACGGAACACCGATAATGTGCCCTGAGTGCACGGAGCGTCAGTCCGTCGTGCCGGCGTTTGTGATATGTGACTGTGCGGGCGTGCACGTCTTGCTTAAATTGCTATATATATCATATTGGAAGATTGCTATACAGGGATGGAATTCCGCTGCCCCGTGCCAGGGGCAGGGTCGTTATAATTGGTCAGCTGAATGCTGACCGTTGCCCTGTTTGCCACCGCTTGGTGGATTGGTTATTACAGGTACTGGAGTTGCTGGTCCGAGCGGGACTTAGCGGGCTGAAGCCCAAAGCTGCGCTGCTGCCCTCGAAGGCATTGTTTTGTTTCTTTTGTTCATGTGTGGCCGGCCTGCGTGCCGATGTCTGTAATCCACACTCTTGTTAAGAGAAACTGTTGTAAGGCCTTAAGGCCAGACTCTTGTGATGTTTATATAGATTCCTGTGTTTTAGTGGACAATGTTCATTATCTTGAGTTCAATAATTCAACCGTGAAACTTCCGCTAGAATGCTCTGTGTTAGGATGCGTGGTTTTGATATTATTTCGTAGCGTCTTTGCCTGTTTGTGGAATATGGTGTGGGGCCCCGGCCGGACCCTCTATTATATTCTTCTTAACGGGTAGAGGTGTTACAATTTGGTATCAGCTTGTTGGTCGATCTCTTCCGAATTCGCGGACGAATTCTTTTGAGAGGTGGCGAGCACGTGTTCGTGCCATCGTTATAACACTTAATTTGAACTCAAGATTGTCCACTTAGGATTGCAAATACACTTGTTTGTTGAACTTGTGTATTCTTTTTGTATGGTTGCCGGTTTTATTGGTCGTTAACCTGTGTATTTTACACATATAGGTGACCAGAAGTGTTGCGGGTCAATCCGAACCACAACGTTCTGTTGAGAGTGCGGCACCAGCCGAGGTGCCCACAACTCCTCCATCCGCTGAAACAGTCCGTCTCATCACGGAAACGGTGCTTGCGGTGATGAATGCTCAGCAGGCGGGGCTGGCACGTCCTACAGTGGTGCCAACGCAAGCTGGGGTACGGCAAGAACCGGTAGAAGCCGAAGTTGATCCGCGGGTAGCAGATCAACAATGGAAGCAATTCTTGAGCTTCAACCCTCCGCAGTTTCATGGGGCGGGTACACCGGCCCAAGCAGAGGATTGGCTTGCAAGAGTCAAGAGGATTATGAGATCTATCAAGGTTGAGGAGGAACAGAAAGTTATGTTAGCCACTTTCCTACTGGAAGGAGAGGCGCGATTGTGGTGGGATGAAATTGAAATGCATCACTTGGCCGGCAGTCAATTGGCAGAGGTTATAATGGATGAATTTTCTCGATTGTTCTTAGCACAACATCTGCCGATGCAGCAAAGGATATCGATGGAAATGGAATTTCAAAGGTTAGCGCAGGGAGATCGAAGTGTGGATGACTACCTATATGAGTTCACCCGGTTGGGAAGATATGCGGGCACGATCTTCGCCGAAGAAGAGCGTAAGACTAGTCGGTTTTATACGGGACTGCGAGATGAGCTGTGGTATTTGCTCTCGAGTTCTGTGAGTCAGGGATTCCAAGCCTTAGTCTGTACGGCTCGTTCATTGGAGACGGACATGAAACAGGGGCAAGCAAAGGGAAACTTGGCTGTTGTGAAGCCAGAGTTTAAGCCGCCGCGTCCGGACAAGTTTGGCTACCGAAAGAGATGGAACAAGAAGTCTAAGTCTTCTGGACAAGCTCCTTCTGCGACTGTGATGGATACATCTGGGTATGGATCTCGTGCTTGTTTTACGTGCGGGAAGGTTGGACACTTCGCACGTGAATGTCGATTTGGTCCTCCAAAGGGTGACAAGAAGACGGGAGCGTCTTATGCGGAGAAGGGGAAGGCTGTGGTGGAGTCTTCTGCCTCGCACGCGCAGCCCAGGGTCTTCAACCTTGGACAACAGGAGGCCATTAAGCAGGCAGATGTCGTCACAGGTGCGCGTAGATTTTAATGTTCTTGTTGTTATGATGTGCTGTGCTTGCTTTAATTGTAATGTTATAGGGTTTGTCCTTATACGAGAATATCCGGCGCGAGCACTGTTCGACACAGGTGCTTCACATTCGTTTCTGTCTGAGGACTTTGTCTTTCGTGTTGGGGTGCCGATCCGGACCACGACAGACAGTGTAAAGGTGTTGTTGCCTAACGGATGTTTGATGTGCGCGGATCGATCTTGCGGTCTTGAGGTCAAGATAGGAAGTCGGGAGTTCAAGGTGGAAACATTAGTATTGCCGATTAAAGAGTTTGATATAATCTTTGGTATGGACTGGCTTTCAGAGCAGCGTGCCTGTATAGATTGCACTTCAAAAGAGGTCACACTTAGGCAAAATACCGAACAAGAGACCAAGTTCATTGGTATGCAAGGGATGAGTGGGATATTGTTATCCGCTCTCCAAGTTGTTAAGGCAGTTCGGAAGGGTGCGGAGTTGTTCTTCACACTCATAGAGGCGGTGGCGCCGAAGGCCAGTGTGAGTGAAGTGCCGATTGTGTCGGAATATGCAGATGTGTTTCCAAAGGACCTTCCGGGGTTACCTCCCCAAAGGGAAATCGACTTCGCTATCGAGCTGGTGCCGGGTGCGAAACCCGTGGCCCGTTCGCCGTATCGGGTAGCGCCAAAAGAAATGGCCGAACTGAAAGTTCAGTTGCAAGAGTTGTTGGAGCAGGGATACATACGCCCAAGTATGTCACCTTGGAGCGCGCCTGTTCTTTTTGTGAAAAAGAAAGACGGTGGTTTGCGACTATGTATTGATTATCGCGAACTAAACAAGCTGACGGAGAAAAACAAGTATCCAATTCCACGGATCGATGACTTGTTCGATCAGCTAGCAGGCTCAACCGTCTATTCGAAGTTGGATTTGAAGTCTGGGTATTATCAGTTGCGGATTAGGGAAGGTGACATTCCCAAGACAGCGTTTGGCACACGCTATGGTCATTATGAGTTCACAGTGATGCCGTTCGGCTTATGTAATGTGCCTTTGGTATTCATGGATCTCATGCATCGAACGTTCCGCGAATACCTGGATCTGTTTGTGATTGTGTTTATTGATGATATCCTTGTATATTCATAATCGGAGGAAGATCATGCAAACCACTTGCGATTAGTATTGCATACCTTGCGAAGGAATAAGCTGTATGCCAAGTTCTCTAAGTGTGAGTTCTGGCTCTCGTCGGTGGCTTTTCTAGGCCATGTGGTAAGTGGAGAGGGCATAGCGGTGGATCCGGCTAAGATAAGTGCCATTCGTGATTGGCCAGTGTTGTCTTCGGTGGCCGGAGTCAGGAGTTTCCTTGGACTGGCGGGCTACTATAGACGGTTCGTGGAGAACTTCTCCCGGATTGCTTTGCCTCTGACTACGTTGACGAGAAAGGACCAGAAGTTCGTTTGGACGCCGGAGTGCGCACGAGCTTTTGATGAGCTGAAGAATCGTTTGACCACGGCGCCCGTTTTGACGTTGCCATGTGGTACAGATGGATTTGAAATATACAGCGATGCGTCAGGAAGCGGCTTAGGCTGCGTTCTCCTGCAGTTTGGCAAGGTGATCGCTTATGGCTCACGTCAATTGAAAGTGCATGAGCGTAATTACCCCGTCCATGACTTGGAGTTGGCGGCGGTGATCTTTGCGCTAAAGTTGTGGCGGCATTATCTTTATGGCGTGAAAGTGGATATTTATACAGATCATAAAAGCTTAAAGTATCTGCTTGATCAAAAAGAATTGAATATGCGACAAAGGAGGTGGATGGAATTCCTTGGGGATTATACCTTCGACATTCACTATGTTCCCGGAAAGGGAAATGTGGTCGCTGATGCCTTGAGTCGGTGGACTCCGGTACGGGCAAATTGGTTGCGGATACATGATGAGCGGTTAATCCAGGAGTTGGAAGCTTTGGAGATATCTTGTGTGGAAAGAGATTCTTCGACTGTTGCATGCGTGAACTGGTTGGAGGTTCAATATGACCTTGCTGACAGGGTTCGGCGGGCAACGGAGTTGGATGAAAGTCTCCAACGCTATGCAAAGGAGGGGTCTGGTGATCAATTCTCCTTGGATGACGGGTTATTACGGAAAGATGGCCGATTGTGCGTCCCTAGTGCGGGTAAATTGCGAGAAGGATTGCTATATGAAGCACGCTTTACAAAGTACTCAATTCACCCTGGGAGCACAAAAATGTACAAGGACATGAAGAAACTGTTCTGGTGGCCTGGTTTAAAGAAGGACATAGCCGCGTATGTGGCTAAATGTCACACTTGTGCTTTGGTAAAGGCAGAATGTCAACGGCCGAGTGGTTTCCTGAAGTCGTTGCCGGTTCCACAATGGAAGTTTGAGGATATTTCTATGGATTTCGTGCACGGATTGCCGAGATCTCAGCGTGGCCTTGACTCAATCTAGGTGATTGTAGACCGGTTGACAAAGGTGGCTCACTTTATCCCGAACAAGCGGGACGATTCAGTGGAAGCGTTGGCAAAGCTCTATGTGGAGCAGATTGTTCGATTGCATGGTGTTCCCCGGAGCATCATAAGTGACCGAGATGGCGCTTTACTTCGAAAGATTGGAGATTAGTTCATCAGATGTTGGGCACGAAGTTAGCATTCAGTACGGCCTTTCACCCGCAAACGGATGGCCAAACTGAACGAACCAACAGAACAATGGAGGATAAGCTCCGTATGTGCACCCTGGACTTCGGTAAGAATTGGGAAGAGCATCTTGTTATGGTGGAGTTTGCCTATAATAATAGCCATCAAGCGAGTATAGGCATGGCCCCGTTTGAAGCGCTGTATGGTCGGAAGTGTCGTACACCGCTAGCTTGGGCAGAAACTGGCGAGACTAAACTTTTAGGCAAAAAGGAAGTCGAGGATGCTACCTCAACAATACGCTCTATTCGAGAGAGGCTCCTAATAGCCCAGGATCGGCAACCAAATATTACAATGCGAAGCACCGGAACGTGGAGTTCGCGGTGGGTGACTGGGTCTATTTAAAGATTAAGCCCTTCAAAGGCGTATCTCGGATTTGGCGGTTGAAAAAGCTAAGTCCGCGATACCTTGGTCCGTTTGAAGTGGTGGAGCGAGTTGGGGAAGCCGCCTATCGGCTAGCTCTTTCATCGGAATTGAGTGGATTGCATGATGTGTTTCACATCTCGGTGCTACGCAAAGCAGTCAAGGATCCAGCTCAAGTAATTAACAACGATCGAGTGCCGGTAGAGTATGGGCTAACAACAAAGGTGAAGCCTATACGGATCGAGGATCGAGCCGAGAAACAGTTGCGGAACAAAGTGATCGGGATGGTCAAAGTCCGATGGGACAATTGTGGCCGAGAAGAGCTAACATGGGAGCGCGAGCAGACCATGCAAGCCGAGTTTCCCGAGTTATTTTCGTAACTTGTTTGCTCGTTATATATGTAATAGAAACATATAACTGTTTTGTTATTTTTCTCCCTATTGTCTGCAAATTTCGGGACGAAATTTTATTAAGGAGGGGAGGGTTGTAACACCCCAAAAAAAGACTCAAAATTGGAATTGAGGTGCAGGTTGCTTAACACGGCCTGGGACACGGGCGTGTCCCAGGGCGTGTCGGGGTACACGGCCTGGGACACGGGCGTGTCCCAGGGCTTGTTCAGGTTAGTCGACGATCGGAGGTCGACGATAGTCGAGCCTGGGACACGGCCTTCGACACGGGCGTGTCCCAGGGCGTGTCACTCAATAAAATGCCGTATCGAGTCAGAAATGAACACGGCCCGGAACCAAGCCTTGAACACGGCCGTGTCAGTTTTGACACGGGCGTGTCTAAGGGCGTGTGCCTACCCGTGTACTGCTCTGACTGGATTTAACGCTCGTTGAGTACCGTGTAACAGGTGTGACACGGGCGTGTCACATGACCGATACGGGCGTGTCAGGTTCGACACGGGCGTGTCGATGCCCGTGTTCTGGTAATTTGTAGTCGGTGCGAGCGTCACGTGTGCCGCTTAAGGGTACACGGCTTGTGACACAGGCGTGTCACAGGCCGTGTCGGCCAAAAAGTACAATATTTTGGGGCAGATCTTGGCCGTTCATTTTCCTTAAAGAGGATCCTGTGGCTGGGGATCATTCCTGGGCTGATAAGGCCGGGAAAGAAGGAGGAAAGGCTCATTTTGAGTTTCATCTTCTCTTTCTAACTTTTAAGAGAGAGGTGAGAGCAAGGTGAGGAAGAAGAAGTGGAGTCCGGCTGCCGGTGGAGCTATGGTGGTCCAAATCGCGAGCCGAGTTCGGATTTGCCAAGGCAACGCTGCTGTGAAGGCTTTCATCCGTCTCAAATTTCTCTCCATGGCTCCGAAGCAAACTCCTAGGGTAACGATTTCCTGCTTGGACATGTGAAGTCCTTAATTCCTGCATTGCATAGGGAAAACCCTTCCCCGTGAGTGTGCGGTGGGTTGTGGCTTCCCTTGGGGTAGATATGTGAAGTCCCCCTTATTAGAGTCCGGAATTGGAGTACGGATCTAGGCATGCTGTGTGAAGCCCATCTGGACATGGTCTGGATTGGTGATGCTTGTTTGCATATCGGAGAAGACTCCGTGATTCTTGCTTGTAGGCATGATGGATAAAGTACTGGAGGAAGTCCAGGAAATATTGAGAGTTGGACTCTCTTGTAGTCGTGAGTTGCTACTTTGTATGAGGTTGAGCCGTGGGGCTGCAACTAGGAAATGGTGGAACGGGCAAGGTGAAGCTGTACCCGCGTTAGTCCAGGCGTGAGTCTGACGATTTGAGCAACGGGAAAGGTGGATCTGTACCCGCGTTATGGTTGTCTAACCTTGGGTGCTTAAGACCCTGTTAGGATCACATAGCGAGAGTCGACGGCCTGTGAGCCGATCAGACTAGAATGCTCATATTTAACCGTTATGTCTGGGACCTCTGAACGGTGGTGTGGCCGTGGAAATACAGAACACCGATAATGTGCCCTGAGTGCACGGAGCGTCAGGCCGTCGTGCCGGCGTTTGTGATATGTGACTGTGCGGGCGTGCACGTCTTGCTTAAATTGCTATATATATCATATTGGAAGATTGCTATGCAGGGATGGAATTCCGCTGCCCCGTGCCAGGGGCAGGGTCGTTATAATTGGTCAGCTGAATGCTGACCGTTGCCCTGTTTGCCACCGCTTGGTGGATTGGTTATTACAGGTACTGGAGTTGCTGGTCCGAGCGGGACTTAGCGGGCTGAAGCCCAAAGCTGCGCTGCTGCCCTCGAAGGCATTGTTTTGTTTCTTTTGTTCATGTGTGGCCGGCCTGCGTGCCGATGTCTGTAATCCACACTCTTTTTAAGAGAAACTGTTGTAAGGCCTTAAGGCCAGACTCTTGTGATGTTTATATAGATTCCTGTGTTTTAGTGGACAATGTTCATTATCTTGAGTTCAATAATTCAACCGTGAAACTTCCGCTAGAATGCTCTGTGTTAGGATGCGTGGTTTTGATATTATTTCGTAGCGTCTCCGCCTGTTTGTGGAATATGGTGTGGGGCCCCGGCCGGACCCTCTATTATATTCTTCTTAACGGGTAGAGGTGTTACAACAATACTCTTATGTCACTTGTTTGATATATATATTATTGTTATATTGTGCTCCTCTTTCCATTTCTTCGCCCGATGCCGAAGAGTCGCTGTGGTGAGTGGATGTGAAGGCACTTAGTCTTTATGACTAACGGTTGCTACGTTTACCATTTTATGATGACACCTTTTAGATGGAGCAGCAGCACCACCCCGTGCAGGAGGACAGTCAGGCCTGGGGGACAGGGCCTGTTACGATGATACCCTCACTTCCTTCTGTGAATGATGTGAGTTTTGAGCATTATACTGTAGCCTTCGGGTAGTTTGTGTACTATGATATTACCAGAGCTGATGTGGCTTCCAATTACATTTTACTAATTTTAGACATTTACTTTTGTGGATCTTGACTTTTGTGTTCTACTATTTGTTGGGTTGGCATTGTGATATCAGAAATTATCTGGCAGAATAGGCGACTTGTGGTACAGATTAGCCTATGTGTTGATGTCATCATAAGGCAGCTATTCTGGGCATAAAACTCCCCTCGACTGTATCTTGTGTTCCGGGAGGGGGTTTACAACAACTTGACATTGCGTCTAATATGTTCAGTGCGTTGATTCCAACTCGACGTTGCATCAAGTGCAACTCGACATTGCATCGAGTACATTGAATGAATATTACGCTTTTGGCTAGGCGGTTGCGGTTAAGGACCACCGCTCCAGAATTGCTTATCCTTTATTATTAATGGATCTAGTAGTAAGTTTGCTTCCTTTTCTTTCCATTTCAAGGCTTTGGAAAGCTTTTGGATTGGAAAAGAAGAACGAGAAGGGTTTCTTCCATTAACGGAGCTCCAAAGCTCCACTTTGCAAGTCATTTTCTGATTCACATAGTGCAGTTTGTTGGGGTCCTTTTCAACCAGCCAGATTTCTATTTCATGGCACCAAAGTGATGGTCAAGGGTAATGATCCTTATTCCTAATACTAGGACATATTAGTCCTATATTAATTGCATAATTGCATGGAAACACTTTTAAGAATTAGTGGAAAATGAGACTTTCAACGTGTTGATATGGATTATCCCCGTTAGAAATTGCATATAGAGTTCGAATCGATGTACGGACTTAAGCATGTTATGTGAAACCTATCTACGATAGTTTGTTCGGATTTGGGATGTTTAATTTTGTGTGCTAGAGAAGACTCCATAGAAAACCGTGTGGTATTTTGGGTTTTGGGTGCTGCAGGGTGTTGTATGGAGTATTGGAAGCCAACTCCGGCCAGGAAATACCCGAAGTTGTAACAGAATTGATATTTTGTTGATGTTTCCTGACAATGGTGAATATTGCCGGAAATAGCTCCCATTGAGCATTATTTGTGGTTATGAAGCCTAATCCTGGGGACTAGGTTCATAGCATCTTAAGCTATAGGGCCTGGTGAAAGTGTAAAGTAGTCAACCAAAATCACCTAGAGGGGGGTGAATAGGTGAATCGTGCGTCTATTTGTGAAATAAAAATTTTAATGAACTTGCACAAGTAATCAAGCAATCATAGAAAGACAAGAAGATTTATAGTTGTTCCCCAATCTTTGGTACGTCCACTTTACCTCACCGATCTAGCAAATCACTAGACTCGGCTACTCCACTATCTCGGATTGAAAACAATCCTACGCCTCGGAACCAAGTTCCTACAAACTCGATCCAAAAGGATCTACACTCAGAAGATAAAAACTTCCTACAAACTCGGAGAACAACGCTCCAACACTCAGAGAAAATCTCCTACAATAATAGTAAAGAAATTTTTAATTACAAACTGAAAAACTTTCTCAGATCTAGAAAAGTGAATATCTGAATCTTCTTCTTGAACTTTGTGGCTCTTTCAGAAATGTTGAAGAAGATGAGTAGATCTGATCCGAGAAGCTTTGACCAACTCGATCAAGGAGAAGGTGAGAATCCTTGAACAGCAAGTCTTCTTGATCGAAAACAGAAGAATCGATCTGATCGAGAGCGGCGGTGGCGGCTTATGAGATCTTAAATTAGAGACGGCCGACGAGAAGGATTTCGAGTGAATGGACAGCCGCTTCTTGTAAAAGATAATTGTTAGGGTTAGGTCTTAATGAAAAGACCTTATATA
Source organism: Platanthera zijinensis (assembly GCA_039513925.1). NCBI lineage: Eukaryota > Viridiplantae > Streptophyta > Magnoliopsida > Asparagales > Orchidaceae > Platanthera > Platanthera zijinensis. Next base: position 34,886,002 of record CM077094.1, read on the forward strand.
GGATTACTCTTAACGATCAGAAAAGATATTAATAACGACACGTGTCAAGTCATTTCAGAAAATCTGGCCGATCGGGAGTTAAACAAATTTTAGAAAAAAAAATTTAGTCTGCAGTTTTCGAGAAGTAGCATTAGCTCTCGAGAACTGATTGAATTTCTAGAGAATTAAACTGTCTGGAATTGAACTTAGTTTTCGAGACTTCAGGATCAATACTTCTCGAAAACAATATGGACTTCTCGAGAACTATAGCCTGACTTCTCGAGAACTAAGAAGCTGAGTTTCTCGAGAACTGAGGACTTCTCGAGAACTAATTTGGACTTCTCGAGAAATAGGACTTAGAAAAATTTCTTGAAACTTTCTGAACTTCTCGAGAAGTACTCTAGGACTTCTCGAGAACTACGAGCTGAGCTTCTCGAGAACTGAAAGGACTTCTCGAGAACTAAGAGATACTTCTCGAGAGTCATACTTAGAAAATTTTTCTGAACTGAAACAACTCATCTTCTCGAGAACTAAACTCCTATTTCTCGAGAACTTCTAACTCAACTTCTTGAGAACTAAAAGGACTTCTCGAGAAGTGGACTTAGAACATTTTTGAACTTTTTAGAAAAAACTTTTCTTCTCTTCAAGACTCCAATCTTCATTCCATGGTCCAAGTGTTTGAATATGAAGTGTATCCCAATAGAGAGGCTACACATGAGTCAATACCTTGGATCACACAGTGAGGAATTACACTGTATGGTCCTGTGTTCATGACCCACTGTAGACTGACATTGGTCTACACTTAGTAATGATGATCTGCAAACACAACTCTTAAATAAGATATCAAATACAACTTAATTCATCTTAGTTTAAGGGTGACTCCATGCAAATTTGGGTTATTGTGGATGCAATGCCCAACACCTAGTGTGCCTAACTTTGGTGGCATTATGTGCAGACCGTAAGAGATAACATTTGTTATCATCTTAATAAGCCGATATGATGCTGACCCATATTGTGCTGGTTGTTTACGATTATTGGGTTAGGCAAAGCTGATCCAAACCCGTCCATTGTGAGTCGGTGAAGAGGTAGAGACTTGGTGCACCAATCCTAGGGAAGTATGGGTAGCATAATGACGTGATGACCGGCAGTCGCGCAATTGAACCATCTATATGAATTATAATTTGGATGGAGGTGGGACTCGGGGAGTACCCCAAAAATTGTGTCATGAGAGCACGAAACGTGTGGTCTTGTGTGTTATTGTTTGTTGTGATTGTACAAATATATGTTTTTATATTGCTTGCTTAATATGAAGGAGTACCACCACCCTAAGAATGGGGTGGGGTCAATATACCAATGTGGACAACGAAAGCTGACCATTATTTTGTTTTGCCATATCTTTGTGGAATGTATCTGTGTAGGTGTTGGTGAGCTAGGAGGGAAATAGCGGGATTAAGCCCTATGTTGTGATGGACTTTGAAGCCCAAAGTTTTTTGTTAATATCTTTCATGTATTGTCAGCCTGTATGCCGATATATGTAAACCATGTAGATATTTGTACACTTATTAAATCATGTACAATCTTAAGGCCAAGAACAGTTATGACTTTTCATTCCCATAGCATCGTAGATTCACTGGTTTGATTTGAATAAAATGTTTCCATTTAGTGTACTATGTAGTGTCTAGTTTGTGTTGATTACTCATTTTATAAGTCTTTGGCTTGCTCAGTTAGTATGGAGTGGAATTCTATCTAGACCCGCTGGTTTACTCTCCGGAATGAGTGGGGTGTTACACACATGATCGCCTTTTTCGTGGAGCATAGTTTGCAGTTCACTTTGGATCTCTTCAAAGAGTGTGCAAGGCATACACTGATATAGACAGCCGAGTTTAGGTGTATAGAAATTATAGGTGGCTTCAAATCGTGGATCATGCTGACCGTCATCATAGGAAAATCCTATATGGGTATGTTAGGAATTCCTGGGATCTGCCAGTGCAATAGAGGTCTCCTCTTATGCATTGTCGACATATGATACGATGGGAACAGGAGGTTTATGCTGGTATTGGGGTTCACCAATCCAATTATGCTAAAAAAGCCCTTGTTCTACATATATTGTTTGTCAAAGAGAAACATCAGTTATTGTATGGACTTTCCACTTGTGAGAAAAGAGCTAAATAACAAAATTTTATTTCTCAAAAACATAACATTACATTAGTTTGGCCTCTTATTTATAGGGGAGAAGAGGGAGAAAGAGAATGCAACAGGCGATGTGGGACTAATACAAACAGGCGAACTGGGAGGATACAAAAATATACACTGCAGCAAGTAATGTAGTTAGACAAGCTAATCGCCCATTGAAACCTCAGATCGCAACAACATAAACCTATCCGCCAGGCTTTCCTTTAGTCTACCAGAGGTGCTGTCTCACTTCTCCTTCTCAATGCATCTTGATAACTGAAACCAAACTACTAGGTCAAGATCACTACTGCAATTCACTAGTTCACTAAGAGTAGGCCATCATGGTAGACTGTCAGCTCGCTAAGGGAAGATCACTACTACAGACCCCAAGGATGCTAAGGAAAAACGACTATTGCTGATTGTCAGGCCGCTATGAGCAGACAGGCACTACAGACCACCACTACAGACTGCCACTACAAAATGCCACTGCTAACCGTCAGGCTGATAAGAGCAAACCATCATTGCTGACCGCCAGGCCGCTAAGGGAAAATCGCCATGACAGACCGCCTGGCTGTAATGTCTCATTTCTAGCTAGACCTCTTGTGTTGTGATGTCACTATGGTGACTCGAGATGGCAGTTAGAACAGTCTTGTAGTGAATTCGTCGAGATGACTAGGGAAATAGTCGAGAAGACTCGTGAATTTATCAAGTGAACTTGAGAAGACTCGACAAATTTGTCGAGTGAACTTGAGTGGACTTGTGAAATCTGTAGAAATGATTTGTCGAAAGGTCTCGAGAATTCATCGAGTGAACTTGAGTGGACTTGTGAAATTTGTTGAGAGATTCGTCGAGTGGACTCGTGTATTCATCGAGATGACTCATGTAACAGACTTAATTCACTTGACGATTCGTCGACTGATCCCGATGTTTCGTCCAGTATACTCGACGAATGGACTTGGTATTTTTCTATGTTGACTCTGTGCACAGCCAAGTCATTAATGGTACTTCTGGATTTGTACAGTACATCATTTTATCTTTTTAGGAACTTATTTTATGATATACTAAGTATGGTATAATGAGAGAGGGACACATGGCAAGATAATCTTCAACCCTAAATCATCAGCCACTTCTTTATAAACCCTAACCCTAAAATCTTTTGGGATCGTCTGATTTTAACGACGGACCGAGCATGATACCGCTGGAAAATCTGAACACGACATGCCGCCAAGAAGGACACAATACATGGCTGGAAATCAAGTGGGATTCCTACCCTCTCCCTTGGTGCTAGATCTTTAGATCTAAATTGTAGGATAAACATCTGCTCAAGAGAGATTGATTTGGAAGTTTAATGGAGATTTCCTAGGAAGGGACCATGCTAGAACTTTGGTCTGCGTCGATCGCCGCATGAATATCTTTAATCATCTCCTCTCTTCATTATGAAGATAGTGGACTTGATCTCGTGAAGAACCGCGGTCCGATGAGGGAGAAAGGGAAGAGAGAAGTTGGATGTGTTTTTTATGATGGATGGAGGAAGGAGATGAACCAATGCCATTCATACATCTTTACGATGCATGAAAAAGTGCTATACAAAAATCAGTTTTCTGTGCGCAGTAGATTTCAAGGCCTATTACAGGTATGATCTAACCTGATTCAGGTCTCATGCTCAACATCACAGTTGTAGCCCTCAGAAAGACCTTTCTAACGGATAGTTACACTTTTTTTGGGGAGTTTTGTAGCTCCGTGAATATTCAACTGAAGTTGTTGGGCGGTAATAATAAATGTGCAGGTTGAGTTATGTCAAAGTGTACAAAACTAGATTGAAACCCAATTTATGGTATGATGAATTTAGATTTGGACCCCAGGCTCAACACGAATGTTGTAGCACTTGAAAATAACTTTCCGATTTGGGGTTGCTCGTGATTTTTGGTGCACTGTAGCTTCTCGAAACCAATTTTTAGTAAATTGAGGTGTGTAGTCGCGATGTATAAATGTTTGGATGATTCCCTTATTCTATGAATTGATTACTCGGGGGATCAAACTGTTAAATAGTTGATGATAATGTGATCACTCCTTGCATGATTTATTTTCTTTGGAAAGAGTACTTACTACGAGGACTTGGAGATTTGTGAAACGAAGTTCGATGGAGAGGATTGAAATGATATAATGTATATGTATATGACAAATTCTAGAAAGAGGTTGGATGAGGTATACACCCATGGCCATATGATGAGTTGAACCTCGATCTAAAGTATTGAAGGGATTACTGGTGTAGTCCGTTTCTTAGAGTTATATTAACTCCCTATGGGTAGCAGCGAGGGATTGGTATGGTAATTAAGTTGTACTATCACCTATGTTAAATGTGGACTCTTAGATGCTTTGGAGCATGGTGTTGGTTATGATATGAAGGGACTCAGTTGGAGCCCTTAAATTCATAATGACATGGTAAATGTGAATTGAATGGGTTGGGTGTATGTTGATACACGGTATACGATCCTGTGTTGAGGATTTGGTTGACGTTTTACAGGCTCGCCAGTCGTCACACCGATGGGAGCTGGTAAATAGACCTTGGGTGGTTGGGCTTGGTCCTTTGGTGCTCACTCCCATAGGCTCCTTTTGTGCCAGTGGGAGGTTGGGCTTAGTTATTTGGTGACTCACTCCCGAAGACTCCTTACGTGCTAACTATAGGCTTGTTGGGCTCTGCACTTGGTGCACATCTACCCATGATACCTTCTGAGCCACAGTACGCAGGGGTTTTGCTATTGTGTTCTTAGCGTTAAGGCATACGGAATCCTAGGCCTGATAGTGTGTATGCTAGCCTAGTAGTGGAGACGCCCGCTCTACTCTCACTATTTGGCCATGACGGTTGATTCCTGAGAGGTTAGCTATCTACTCGAAAAGTGGAAACTAAAGTTTTATGTCAGCAAATCATGTGTGTGTGTGTATGCATGGGTGTGTCATCATACTTCATTCATTTCATATCATTATATTGCACCGCATAAGATCCTCATCATATAAATTTGTATGGTCACTTTTATATGAAGAGTAACTTTGATGTACCTGATCCTTAACTTATAAATCTCTATGGGCATTTTTATAAGTTAAGTTAAATTCTATACTTATGATTTATATGTTGTTAAAGCAGATGTACCTTTCCATATATTGATTGCTACTATTGTTACCTACTTACTTTTGATTTGATATTTATATATGTACTGTTGGATACATAATGCTCTTCTGTCATTTGATTGGATATATATTATAGCTATATTGTGCTCCTTTTTCTCTTCCTTTGCCTAGTGCCTAAGAGCCGTCGGGGTGAGCGTATGTGATAGCCAATTAGTCTTTATGACTAACGGTTATTATGTCTACTATTTTAGGAGGATACCCCACAGGCGGAGCAGCATCAGCGCCTTATGCAGGAGGACAACCAGGCCAGGGGGACCGGGCCTGATACGACGATACCCTCACTTCTTTCTGTGTCTGATATGAGTTTGAGCGTTATGATGTAGCCTTCGGGCAATTTGTGTACTCTGATATTAAAGAAGCTGATGTATCTTCTTATAATGAGATACTATTTTGGACATTTTACTTTATGTGAATCTTAACTTATGTGCTCTTGTACTTATTGGGTTAGCATTTGTGATATCGAAAATTAGCTGGAAAAATAGGAGACTTGTGGTATAGATTAGCTCATCTGTTGATGCTACCACAAGGCGGTTGTTCTAGGTAAAAAACTTTCCTCGGTCGTGTCTTGTGTTCCGGGAGGGGGTTTTATAATTGGTATCAAATTGCACCGATCCTGCGATGAAGAATTCAATGAACAAGGTGTTACCCCCGCTCGATTATTCAGTTTGCGAACAAACTAGATTAGCGGAAGCAGTGGGAATGCCCATTTAAGATTCACACTAAGTTTGTCAACCTGTTACCCTATTTTAGCCAACCTGACCCAAAATTTTTTGTTTTGTACATAGATTCGGGTACATACAGAGCCAACAATATGTAATACCCCAAAACTCAGTTTTGGTTTTCAGGCCAAGTGACACGGCCTGGGACACGGGCGTGTCCCAGGGCGTGTCAAGCAAATACTCGAGCTGGTCTCGAGTAAGTTTCAAAGTTAGGTTTCGTGTGTTTTTGGAATGATACGGCCTGAGACACGGGCGTGTCCCAGGGCGTGTCCTCCTCGGGTACCTGCAGGTCGCGCGTTCGACGATCGTTGAGCATCTTGATCGACGATCAACGAGAAGAGGCGACATGGCCTGTTACACGGGCGTGTCATAGGGCGTGTCCTTCTCGACGATCGGTGAGATCATATCGACGATCGGCGAGAATAATCTCGGCGATCGACGAGATTCGTCGAGAGAGGCGACACGGCCAGAGACACGGGCGTGTCTCACGCCGTATCAGGTTAGGCGGTGGTCACGGGCGTGTTCAACCCGTGTGGTGAGGCGGTTCCTTGCCGCTTAAGGGCCGCTTAAGGGACACGGCCTGTGACATGGGCATGTCATAGGGCGTGTCAGGGCCGAAAACGTCTTTTTCTGCAGATCTCGCCGTTTGTTTCCCTCTTTCCAGATCTGGTGGTCTTCAGTTTTCCCAGCCCCTTTAAGACCCCGAACCAGTAAACTTATCCTCACTTTATCTTCTTAAGTGAGAGAAGGAAGGAGAAAGAAGGAAGAAGGAAGAAGAGGGAGGAAGGAGAGGGAGATCCAGCTAGTCTAAGCTCGGATTCGCGATCAGAGGCCATATTCGGGAAGGCAGAGCTCCAAGCAGTGCTTGTCATGGCTCCAAAACGTCCTCCAAGGGTAACGACTTCCTCCTTGGATCTGTGAAATCCTTCCTTTTTGCATATGCATGAATCCTCTATAAAGGTAGAGTTGAATTCTCTTGGGATGTTGAACTCCATCCCTTGATTCTTGTTGGAGTAGTCCCGGAAGCGAGAAGTACGGGTAGGCATGCTGTGTGAAGCCCATCTGGACAGGTTAGTCCGGATTGGTGATGATTGTGTGCATATCAGAGCAAGACTCTGTATTATTGTGATGCGTGTGATGTTCTTGGTGTACACCTGCAGCTTGGTGCAGCGGGATAGTATGTGGATGGGTTTATGCTGTGTGATCTCATCCCATGTAGCTATGAGTGCTACTTTTGGGGGGTTGATGCTGTGTGATCTCAACCCTTGTAGTTGTGAATGCTAGTTGTTGAGCCAGTAGGGCTGCAACTGTGGAAAATCCTGTGTGGCGAACGGGCAAGGTGAAGCTGTACCCGTGTCAGTCTTGATCGACGTCTGACGTATGTGAGCTACGGGAAAGGCTGATCTGTACCCGCGTTCTGGTTGTCTAACCGTGGGGTGCTTAAGGTCCTGTTAGGATCACAGAATGAGAATTGCTCCGGCTATTTGAGCCATGGAGGATTGGAATGCTCACGAATTGCCGTCATGTCTGGAACCTCTCAACGGTGGTGGGACCCTGGTTTTCCGGTACACTGATAATGTGCCTTGAGAGCACGGAACGTCGGGCCGTCTTGCCGACGTTTGTGATGGATGATGACTTGTACGTGTGTACAAGTGTGATGTGCTAAAGCATACTCTTTTGATTGTATATAAGTGTTATGCAGGGAAGGAATTCCGTTGTCCCGTGCCAGGGACAGGGTCGTTATAAATGGTCAGCCAAATACTGATCGTTGCTTTGTTTGCCAATGCTTGGTGGATATTTTGCGTGCAGGTCAAGAAGGGCCAAGCAGGGATGAGGGTGGAAGACCCTAAGCTGCTGCTGCTAAGTGCTAACCCTCGAAGGCTAGTTTTGTACCTTGTGTAAGAACTCATGTATGGCCGGCCTGCATGCCGATGTATGGAAGATACCTTCTTGTATAAAGAGAAACACTTGTAAGAGGCCATAAGGCCGTACTTGTGGTATTATATTATGACATGTTTGGTTTAGCTGTGTACTTCTGCGTTGATGTTTGAGTTCATTCTTGCAACCCTTTAAACTTCCGCTAGAATGCTCTGTGATAGGATGCGTATTTGGTATTACTTAGTAACGTCTCCGCCTGTTTGTAAGACATAGTGTGGGGCCCCGGCCGGACCTTCTACTATGTTGCATGTAACGGGTAGGGTTGTTACACAATATGCATTCCTATTCCTCTGATCCCTACTTTATTCCAATAGTCAGAGTTAGGCAGACCCTAACTACAATCTTGTATGCCTTTAAGTCTTAGCAGGCCCCGGTGCAGAAATTGGACCAATGGTCTAATTGGCTGAGTACCTTCCGAGCTCTCTCTCTCCACCCATTTACCATGGGACAGTGTCAGTTGTTCGCACATAGGATTGGTTTGATGATGTGCAAGAGGTTGATGGCTGGAATCAGATGTCCAGCCAGTATGGTTATCACTTTATCGATATCTGTCTTAGAATCGCACGCAAAGAGGTGGTGGAAGTCTCTTATGGGCTCCACTTTTTAAGGACGAGTATACACTTACATCTATTGGAATGAGTTATCTGATGGTTTCTTAGAACATTTTGTTCCCTCTACTGCTCGAAATGAACACAAAGAAAGGTTCTTGCAATTAAAAAAGGATCTAAATCGGTACTGGAGTATCAACGGGAGTTTCTGTACCTTGCTAGGTTTAATGACTCCTATGATTTGGATGATCATGGGAACCCGAAACGATTCTACAAAGGTTTACGAGATCCTCTGAGGTAGACTCTATTATTTATAGCTAACTCGAGCCTGGATCAGATAATTAGCATTGCAAAAAGATTAGAGGCGGACCATCTCAGTATCAAGGCAAGTGATGAGAGACCCGCAGAGGGTGTTATGGAAGCAGGACCCAGCTTTAGATGGAGATAGAATATTAGTGGTGGAATGAAGAACTGAAGTTTCATAAAATTGAGAAATATTCTAAGTATTTTACTCGAGTGGATTCTTTGTACTCGAGTAAAAAACCTTAGAAGCTCTCGAGTAGGTCGTGTCTGAAACTCGAGTAAAGGAAGTGGTTCTTGAGTAGCCTTAATCTAGCTCTCAAGTTGCCAAGTCTAGTACTCGAGTAGACCTTCTCTCTTTCTCGAGTGTTTAGTTTTTAGTATCAGAAAGTTTCTAAGTAAAATACTCGAGTAGTCAAGTCTAGTACTCGAGTAGATGAGCAACCTATTTCGAGTGACAGAAGTATAGTTCTCGAGAAGATTCTAACCCCACTCGAGTAGCAAATCCATGTACTCAATTAGTTCGTTTAGTACTCGAGTAGTCCAATTTCAGTACTCGAGTGATCAGCATTTTTGTCCAGAATTTTCTCTAAGTCAAAGCTCTCTAGAAGTTCAGCTTCACGTCTCAAGTAGTATCTCTAGAACTCGAGTGATCTTTACTCCACTCGAGTGACTTAATACTTTATTCCAAAATTTCCAGAATGAGTTCTTCTCGAGTAGTCATTGCTATCCACTCGAGAGCTAGTCACAGCACTGGAGTAGTATTGATTTCACTCGATTAATGCTGTCTCAATTTCAGAAAATTCTTTAAGTCCCTGACAGATCTAATTTTTGAATTCTTTGATATGACTGGTCCACGTGGCTATTATTAATGACAAATCTAACCATTAGGGAGATCTTATAAAAGGTCCTGTCATTATGACTAACCCTAAGTGCGTGATTTCTATTATTCTAAGTTTTTGGATCGGGCCGACATTTTCCAAATCTACAGAAGCCGTCGTTCTTCTTCAAGATCGCCAAGGCTACTTTTGATCCAGATCGACTTGCAGATCAAGAGATTTTTTTCATTCTCCATCTACTCCTTGATTGTGTGAGTCAAAGTTTCTCAGAATAGATCTAGCCGAGAGTCTTCTTCTATAATTTCTGATAAAGCCGCAAAGTCCAAGAAAGAAGACCTAGGGAGAGATTTTCAGATCTGAGAAGATTACTGTTTGTATTGTACAAATTTCTTTTTAATCTTGTAGGAGATTATTCTCCGAGTGTAGGAGATTTGTTCTCCGAGTTGTAGAAAGTTTTCATCTTCCGAGTGTAGATCCCTTTTTGGATCAAGATTGTAGGAACGTTGTTCTGAGTGGTAGGATTGTTTTCAATCTGAGATTAGTGGAGTAACCGAGTCTACCGTATTGCTAGATTGGTGAGTGGAAAGTGGACGTACCCAAGATTGGGGAACCACTATAATTCTTGGTGTCCTCTGTGAATGCTTGTTTATTTCTTGTGCTTAGATCGCTAAAGTTTTCATTCCGCAAAAAGACGCACAACTCACCTATTCACCCCCCCTCTAGGTGATTTAGTTAGAAAACTTAGACGTTTTTCAATTGGTATCAGAGGGAGGTTGATCTTTAAAAGGTTAACACCTTGATCAGATCTGCCCTAAGTTATCTATGGAATTTTCCAAGCATGGACAGAGCCAAGTGAAAGTCAACCTAGTGCCAACTAACTTCACCTAGGGTGGGGGGGAATAGGTGATGCGTAGTCTTTTTGCGGAATTAAAATTATACCTGTACAATAAAAGAAAACAAACAAAGCACAGAAAGACACAGGCAGTTATAGTGGTTCCCCGATTTGGGTACGTCCATTTTCCCCCTTCGACCTATCTCTCAACAAGGGACGACTCGGTCACTTCATCAACCGAATTGAAATCCAATCCTCACACTACTGGAAGGAACCCTTCCAACCGAAGGAGTCACCACTCCTCCACCACGGGTTGCACCCAACCCTTACAACTAGGAACCAACGTTCCTTAACAACAAAATTGAAAATGGAGTGTATTAGAAATACAAACTACTTATGGAGAATAAGGTGTCCCTCTTCGTTCGACGACGTGTTCTTGAAGTCGACGAAGAGTCCACGACCCTAGATCTCACTTGGAGAGAATCTCCCCAAAACCAGCGGCGGCAAGAAGGGCGGCGGCTTGGCTCTCGGGATTGGCGGCGACAACGGAGTGCTGCGGCTGTTCTTTGGAGATTCAACCTTCGTAGTAAAGCTAGCAAGGTCTTCCAACGGTCACACTAGGATCGATCGTCTCGATCGATTCGGAAGGGGAAGGTTTTCCCGATCTACGAATCAAGAGACAAAGGATCTCTTGTTAGACGCGTGAGACGCTGTGCTTGGCTGAGCTTCTGTAGCCGGTAGATCTGGAAGAAACCACGATCAGTGACGGCAATCAACTGGCACGAGCGGCGACGGCGGCGGAGCGAGATTCAAGATCTAGGTCACGTCGGCGGCTCGTATTTTTGAATCCGTGTGTTCGTATCTCTGCTGCTCAACAATACCGATGTATTTATACATTAGGTCATCCAAAATGACAGTTGTGGGCCCCACCAAAAAGAAGCCCTAAGACCAGCTCCAAACAATGCATGTTAACTTGGACCGGTCCAGAGAGTAGCAGAAATTTGCCTAAGTCAAATTCGGCGAGAATCGTAGGTAATTCTCAACGAATCGGCGAGAATCACCTACGATTTTCGCCGAATTCTACTTAACTGAATTCTAGCTACATAGAAATAGCAAGCCGGAGAGAATCGGCGGGAATCACAATTGATTCTCGCCGAATCGACGAGAATGCAAGATCATTCTCGACGATTCGGCGAGAATCACTTAGTGATTCTCGCCGATTCTGCCTTAGTAGAATTCAGGGCGGCGTTGAGACGGCCGGCTGCATTCGGCGGGAATCGACGAGTGATTCTCGACGATTCGACGAGAATCACTAGTGATTCTCGTCGAATCGGAGAGAATCACTTAGTGATTCTTGTCGAATCTAACTTAGACGATTTCTCGTATTTCTTCCCGTGAGTTGCTTTGACCCATCCTTGCTCCTTGTCTCCTCTTGATCTTTCTCAGCCCTGTACTTGAAAATAAGTACACTCCAATAGAGAGAGTACACGTAAGCCAACACACTGATCTGCTCAACGAGGGATTACGTTGCGCAGACCCGTGTATGTTGACCCACTGCACCCTGACATTGGTGTGTACTTAGCGTGGAATAACTGCAAGTACAACTTGAAGACAAGTGATCAAATACAATGTCAATTCACCTTAGCTGGTCCACGGGAATCTTCAAATCAGGTATATTGTGGATACAATACCCAACACCAAGAGTTTTTCCAAGCTTCCTTTATGCACAAAGAATAATTTTGCTATGTGGAAAGAAAGGATAAAGTTCTTTATGGAAGCTGTGGATCCAAGGATCTTCATGAGTATTGAAGAAGGTCCTTATGTTCCCATGACTGCCTCCACTATAGATGCTACAAAGCAGGTTCCTAAGAAGCTGATGGATCTCGACAAAGATGAGATTGCACTTGTCTCTTTAGATAAGAAAGCCAAAAATATTATAGCAAGTGCAGTCGATGATTCAATGCCGCAGAATTTGATTCACTTCTAGTCTGGTAAGGAGATGTGCAGTCTCTTATCATCTTGATGGAAGGTACAGAAGAAGTAAGGGATGACAGAAGATCCGTTCTGAATCAGAAGTATGAAGCCTTCCTGCAAGGACCCAAGGATACCATTGCTGACACTTTTGAGAACTTCTTCAAGATATTTAATGGCCTAAGAGTATATGGCCGAGTCTTCATAAATGGAGAGATGAACGACAAGTTTCTAAGGTCCCTAACCAAGGAGTGGGACAACAAAGTTTGTGCCATTAGAGAATTTAGCAAGTTAGCTGAGACTGATCCTCAGAACCTCTTTGGAAAGTTGATGTCCTTTGAACTTTAAATTAATTCTAGAAAAGCTGAAGAAGAGAAGATTTGATTCTCTCCTAAGGAGAAGTCTGTCGCTCTGAAGGCAGACAGCTCAAGGAAGGGCAAAGCTGCTTCACCTGCCCCTACTCAAGTAGAAAGTGAAGAAGAATCATCTGAGCCAAGCACTTTAGGCTCAGAGCTATCTGAAGGAGAGTTCTCATTGCTCTCAAGACAGTTCAAGAAATTCTTGAACAAGAAAAAGTAATGGAGAGGCAAGGATGCCTCATACAGAAGATCACGACATGATGGTGATCGACAGCAGAAGGGCTCATGTAGCCACGATAGGTATAAGTCTAAACCGAACAAACATATTTCTACTGACATAGTTTACTACTGTTGTAATAAGCCAGGTCATGTAATTGCCAAATTCCCTCATAAGAAGAAGGAGGGTGGCAAAAGAGAGGAGAAGAAATCCTCTTACCACAAGAAAAGAACAGAGAGAAGCCTGGTAGCCAAAAATTGCAAGACTCTCAGTGATACTGACTCATCTGAGTCAAGTGAAGAAGAGGAAGCCTACTTTGGGCTCATGGAAAATATTGACAAAGAAGAAGAGCCCCAGTTCACTAGGGAGGTAAAATCTCATACACCCCTCTCTGAATCCGATGTCTCTGATCATGATCATGATGACAGCTCTTCTGACGATGAGTCTGAACTCATGGCCCAGTATAAGGAGTTGATCAATGCCTACGAAAAATGTCAAAAGGTCATGAAAACTCAGGCTAAAGAGATTATGTCTCTAAAGGCTGTAGAGAGCTCTCTGAGAGAGGAAGTCATTAAGATGGACTCATTTAGAGAAGAATTGAGTACTGCTGTTGATGAGTATAATAAGGCTCTCAAGCACCTCGATCTGAAAGAGGAAATCATCAAGGGATTGGAAGAGCAACTTAAAGCCGAAAAGAAACTTGTTGAAGGTTTCTCTAAGCCCAAGATAGTTCTTCCTCTTGTTGTTGAGTTCTCTTATCAGACCAAAGGTTCTGGCTTAGTCCATGTTGAGGCTCCTAGTAAATCCTCTAGGAGAAGTAAGGCTCAGCGAAAGATTAAGGCAGCCAAGAAGGCTTTGTCCAAGGAAAAGGGGAAAGCTCCACAAGATCAGACTACATTTAAGAAGGTTGTTTTTCCTACTAATAAGTTTGATCTTGAATTCTCCTATGGCCACCTCACTAGGCCTACTTATGTAGAGCCCAAGTCGAGGTACCAAGGATGGACTCTCCCTCGAAACTTTGGTGAAAGTGTCTTTAAGACACCTTATGAATAGATCACTCTTCAGAGCTATGGCCCTTTTAATCATGGTCATAACATCAAAAAGGCTCAAAAGTAAAGCCTATTTTTGAAAAGCCTATGAAGGAGAAGAATCCATGTGATTTTCTTCTTCATGAAGCTTCTACCTCTTAGAATGCTTCCCCTGCTAGACCAGACTCCCTAAAAGTCCAGCAGGAGAGAGCTAGGCAAAGATACAACAAGCTTGATTGTTGGTGCTGTGGCAGAGTTGGTCACTTTGCCATCGATTGTTGGTTTAATCCAAGAAAATATGTTACCCCTCAGTTTTACCATGTAAGAAAGACCGCTCACATTGTTAATACATGTAGGGGGAGTAAGCTAACTAGAGACCAAGGACCTAAGCAAGTTGGGGTTCCTAAGTCAAATTGATTTTTTACTGCAGGTATGTCCAAAGACAACCAAAACTCCAATCTGGTACTTGGACAGTGGATGTTCTTGGCATATGACCGGGACAAGAAGCCTACTTCAGAATTACTCACCAGTTATGAACGGACCAAAGGTCATATTTGGAGGTTCTGGCCGAGGAACTACGAAAGGCTATGGTATGATTACTAGCGGTAGTGTATCTTTTTCGGAAGTTGCTTTTGTTGAAGGATTGTAACACAATCTCATAAGCATATGCCAATTATGCGATAAAGGATACATAGTTGAATTTCATGTTGATAAGTGTTTTATAAAATCGGTTGACAATTTGGAAATGATTTTATCAGGCACTCGTACTAGGAATATAGTTTGTTTAAATTTTATTTGTATAGACTCTTATACACCAGTGTGTCTTTTGGCAAAAGATAGTGCGTCTCTTGGTGACCAATGGCACAAGAGATTAGCACGTATTAATTTCAAAACTATTAATAAATTATTTTCTCTGAACTTAGTACATGGTGCCCCGAATGTAAGGTGCACTAAGAATAGACCTTCTCATGTTTGTGTGAAAGGCAAGCAAACAAGGACTACTTTTAAAAGCATTATAGGCAAAGATTCTAATAAGTGTCTACACCTACTACATATGGACTTGTTCGGTCCACTACAAGTTAGAAGTTTAGGATGTAAGGATTATACGTTGGTTATTATTGATAACTACTCGCGCTTTGCATGGGTGTTCTTTCTGAAACACATGTCAGATACCTTCGATGTCTTTACAAATTTTGTTAGGCAGATCCAGAATGAATACAACTATTCCGTACTCAAAATCAGAAGTGACTATGGAACTGAATTCAAGTCTGGGGCAATGACAGAAATTTGTGAAAGCCTAGGTATCTTTCATGAGTTTTTCTCTCCTCGAACTCCTTAACAAAATGGAGTACCTCAGAGAAGGAATAGAACGCTCATAGAGGCCTGCAGAACTATGTTGAGTGATGTCTCACTACCAGAGTACTTCTGGGCTGAAGCAATCAACACTGCATGCCACGTACAAAATCGAGCACTCATAAATAAGAACCATAATAAGACGCCTTATCAACTTCTAAAGGGCAGAAAGCCGACTGTCTCATAATTTAGAATCTTTGGCTGCAAATGCTTCGTTCTTAACAATGATAAGTATCATACTACTAAATTTAGTGAAAAGAGTTTTGAAGGTATTTTTATAGGATATATTAGCCATAGTAAGGCATATAGGGTATTTAATAAGAAAACCCTGGTGGTAGAATAATTTATACATGTTGTATTTGATGAGATGAGCTTGCTGTAAAGCGGCTCTTCGAGTGTGTTTATTGAAGATACAGGTTCAAAGCTGAAAGAACTCAACTTGAGTGAGCTGCTGGAAGAAATGGTGAAAAGTTTATCAAGATCACCACTCCAACCCCTATTGGAGAGGTTGATGATCAAGATGAAGAAGCTACCCAAGTTCATGAAATCACTCTTGTGGTTGAAGACACTCCGGATGCAAGGAATCTAGAGCTCAGACATCAGAAGGATCACCCAATAGAGCAAATCATAGGAGATCTCCGGGATGGTGTCAGAACTCATAGAGGTACAGCTAATGAGAATTTATTTCTGAGTTTTCTCTCACAGGTTGAACCAAATAAGTTTGAGGAAGCCAACTCAGATGAGTCATGGATAATGGCTATAGAAGAAGAGCTAAATCAGTTCAAGCGTTGCAAAGTCTTAAAGCTGGTTCCAAGACCTAAAGGCAATAACTTCATCGGGACAAAGTGGGTCTACAGGAATAATATGGACGAGGATGGGCCATCATAAAGAACAAGGCCAGACTCGTCGCCAAAGGTTATCGACAAGAAGAAGGAATCGACTTTGCCCAGACATATGCTCCAGTGGCAAGGTTGGAGGCAATCAGGTTGTTCCTAGTGTATGCTGCACTTAAGGGCTTCACCATCTATCAGATGGATGTGAAGTCTGCCTTCCTTAATGGTGACATAAAGGAAGAGGTGTATGTGGAATAACCTCCAAGTTTCGTTGACTCTAACTTTCCTGATTACGTATATCTTTTATCTAAAGCATTATATGGTTTGAAAAAAGCTCCTCGAGCTTGGTATAAGACGCTGTCTACCTTTCTTCTTGAGAATAAGTTCACAAGGGGAAAGATAGATAAGACATTATTTCTTAGGGAAATAAGGCAAGATTTTTCTAGTGCAAATCTATGTCGACGACATTATTTTCGGCTCTACAGACGACAACCTCTGCAAGAAGTTTTCTAAACTTATGCAAGGTAAGTTTGAAATGAGCAGTATGGGAGAGCTGAAGTATTTCTTAGGACTTCAGGTGAAACAATCTGAAGATGGAATTTTCATCTCGCAGACTAAGTTCATCAAGAAGTTGATTAAGAAATTTGGAATGGAGAATGCAATCTCTATGAGGGCTCCAATGGGTTCAGCTATGTCGCTGACAAGGATGAGGAAGGGAAACCTTTTGATGAAACTAAGTACAGAAGCATAATTGGATCCTTGCTCTACCTTACTGCGAGTAAACCTGACATAATATTCTCTATAAGTGTCTGTGCTAGATTCCAAGTGAACTGTAAGGAATCTCACTATGCTGCTGTAAAGCGGATTTTGAGATACCTTAAAGGTACATCGAATCTTGGCTTTTGCCACCCAAGAAGTAATGACAGCGAGCTAATTGGTTTTTCAGATGCTGACTTTGTAGGTAGTAAAGATGACAGAAAGAGCACTTCCGGGACTTATCAATTCCTTGGAAGGAGACTCATTTCATGGAGCAGCAAAAAGCAAAATTGTGTCGCAATCTCAACGGCCGAGTCAGAATAAATTTCTGCCGGCAGTTGTTGTCCACAATTGCTTTAGATAAAGAATCAACTGGAAGATTACAACTTGAAGGTCAAAGACATCCCATTATTTTGCGACTCCTCCAGTGCAATAGCAATAGCCAACAACCCAGTCTCTCATAGCCGGACAAAGCACATAGAGCTGAGATACCATTTCATCCTGGAGCATGTGGAACATGGGGACATAGATCTGCAGTATGTTCCAACTGATAGGCAAATTGCAGACATTTTCACGAAGTCGCTAGATGAAACAAAGTTCAATTTCATTGAAACTTAACTGGGTATGCTCAATAAAGGGAATAGATAAGGTGGACTCATTTCACAGCTTAAATCAATGTTTATTCAAAAAGGTTAGAATTTCTCTAAGTGGACTTCATTTCTCAAGAGAAGGAATGACTACCCGAGAACTCGAATATGATTACTCGAGTACTTCTCTTAATTCTCGAGAACTAAGTAAGTCACTCAAGTGCTAACACTTGAGTACTAAACTTCTTCTCGAGAAGTAGAATTGTACCACTCGAGTACTGTCATACCGCCACTCGAGTATAGCTATTCCATCACTCGAGTACTGAAGTTCAACTCGAGAAATGACCTGTCAGATTCTGAATTCTTTCAAATTTTTCATTTTCAAAACTCGCATCCTTTCAGCCGCTATCTAAGGTATGTTTAAGCTTTATTAGAGTCCTAATCATCATTAATAAGGTTATATAAATAGAAAATATCGGATTTTAATAATCTACTCGATTTCAAATCCTCTCTCTCTCTCTAAAAGACTCTTCACCTTCCGCCGTTCACAAAGAGCACGCCGCCTTCGCTGTCATCTTCCAATCCATCACCCGCAGTTTACTGAAGGACATGGCGTCGCCGTCGATGATCGGAGTTGGCAGTGAGTTGGTTTTCGCCAGCATAGCAGAGATTTCCGCTGATTTCAAGAACTTGATGATACTACTCGACACAATAGGTTTGGCGTTTGTTCTTCAGCAGCCGTGTAAAATACTCTTTCTAGAAGTTGAAGAATTTTTCAAGAACATCAAAGTCAAGGGGAATGGGAAAGTGTTGAAGTCCAAGGTCAAGGGAATCAAGGTAAAGCTTAACAAAAACCTCTGTTTCACAACTTCTTAAAATGCATGTGGTGGATGAAGAAGATGACCTAACAGAAGAATATTATGATAAAGAATATAGTTTATGTGGTATCTCTGAGGTTATCAAGAATATCCGACATCCAGACCTGAATGTTGAAGAAAAACTCCTAGTGGATATTTTGGGAAAGGTTTACTGTGCAAAACCTCTTCTATAAGTTTCATTTTTACAGACCTTTTCTATATGATAACAACTATTGTTTCAAGGAAGAAATTTCAATTTGGTATGATGATCTTGGACAAGATAAGGGAGAGCATTAAGGCTCCAAACTATGCAAGGATTATCTCTTTAATGTTTCATGAGATTAATCCTAAGGTCTTTGATTTCTCCAAAGGCACAACCATCCATCACATGAATAAAGTATTTTTCTCCTCCATCCAGAGATGGGAGTTAAAATTACAGAACCCAGCCCAAGCTGCCTAAGCCCATGAGCAACCTGCTATAGAGGAAAGGACCCCATCTCCCTCTCTCCATAATGTTGCTGGCACATCTGGTACAGCAGCTGAGGGGGAGCCTGCCTCCATTATGCAGCAAGTTAGAGTGCCCTCTCCTCCTGCTCCTTCTGGTCAGCAAGACAGAGTACCTTCTCCACCTCCAGATACATCTATCCATCCATCCTCTCTAGAAGAAATTCTATCAGATGCACAAGTGTAAGAGACCATCCTCTCCACTACTGCAGATATATACAAGATGATTGAAGAACTTAGCTCTGTTGAGCCCCTACCTCCCCTCCATTAAAAAAATGTTGAAGAGCCCCACTCCTGCACCATCTCCATCTCCTGCACCATCTCCAGAGTCAACTATTGATCACACCCCAGCTACAGAGAATGAACAAGAAGACACTATATTGATTTCAGATGAGAATGAATAGTCTCCAGAATCGGTTGAAGCTCACTTGAAGAGGTTAGATTTCACTTTTCCCACCACTCTTGGTGAGGAAGGAGATGTTTTCATTCATACTACAAGAGCTCAGAGCTCTGTAGTTGTTGAAGAAATTGCACCCTGGACTGCCCCTCCTCCTCCAGCTTCTGTTACTCCTCATGTTACTACTACACCTGTTACATCTGATATACTTGGTAAGATTGAATAGATGCTGCTTGATCAAAGGAAGTATTTTGATGATTCTCTGAAAGTTGTTCAAGATAAAGTTTATGATCTAGAAAAAGAAATGAGCTGAGGATTTGCTGAGATTCAACACAATACTGACACACTAAGGCACCTCTTCCAGATAGGTGGCAAAGCTCTAGATCATACTATCACAAGTGTTGGTCAAGTCATGGACCAAGGAGTTACTCTTGCAAATAATCATATTCAACTTGAAAAGAAAGCTCAAGAGCACCTTCAAAAGATATGTGAATAAGTGGGCACCTTCAAAGATGAAGCTATAGAGAATCTATGTGTAGAAATCAGAAAGAGGGAGGGAATAGTGAAAGAACAAGTTGAAAAGTATGATACTAACGTCAAGACCCTCTGGACTGAGAAAATGACTGAAATTAATAAAGATGTGTTAGCCCAGATTCAGTCTGTGAAGTTTTATACTTATGATACTACTGTGTGGATGCATAATTGGATATTCTGTGAATTCCAAGCTGATCCAAACATCATTCCTCACCATCTGAATCCTCTTACAGAAGGCCAGCCTGCTCAGATGCCTGCTCAGATGCCTATCTTTTCTACTAGGCCTCAAGGGGAAGCTCCTCCTCCTCCAGAATCTTACTCTCAGGTATGGGAATCTTACATTCCTCGTTATCTAACAAAAATTCAGATTCCTAAAAGAAGGAAATATGGTGATGGAGCTTATGCCAGTAGATCCTTTCAAAACCCATAGGCAGAGAAAAGGAAAGCTCATGAGTTTGCTGAAATATGGAGCCTAACTTCCAAATCCTTGATTCTAGATACACTGAAGCTTATTATGGATTAAAATGAAAGAAGGAACCTGTATTATAGCTCAACTAAATGGGAATTATATGAGAAGTCTATGACCAAAAGAAGGATCTATGATAGAGAATATGAGAGAAATAATCCAAATGCACCACCAAGACCTCCCAGTACTATCCCAAGCCCTTATGTTATCAAAGGAGACAACAGGAAAAGCAAGAAAGGAAGCATCAGCAACAACAACAGCAACATCAAAGCAAGGAATGGTTTTATGTTATGAGATTGAGGATTGAATCTATGTAGAGATGAAATCTTGAAACATTTCTAATTAAATAATTCTTAGTTTTGATGATTATCCTTTTATTTCTAAATTTCATGCATTTTGTTCTATGCTTACTTTTCAAATATCTAGTTCTTTTTATTTTGGTATAATTCACCTTAGTGTATAGGGTTCTGACTTCTACAAATAGGGGGAGATTGTTGGGTATTATATCCACAATAACCTAGATTTGTATGAAGTAACCCTTGAACTAAGATGAATTAGGTTATATTTGATTTCTTGTTATAGTTATGTGTTTGCAGGACTTATTGTCATGTATAGACCAATGTTAGTCTACAGTGTGTCATCAAACACAGGACCATATAATGTAATTCCTCATTGTGTGATCCATGGTGTGGACTCATGTGTAGCCTCTCTATTGTGATACACTTCTTTTTCAAGCACTTGGACTTATGAAGGAAGACTTGATGCTATTTGTAATGAAGAATTGAAGTTTCATAAAACTGAGAAATATTCTAAGTATTTTACTCGAGTGGATTCTTTGTACTCGAGTAAAAACCTTAGAAGCTCTCGAGTAGGTCGTGTCTGAAACTCGAGTAAAGGAAGTGGTTCTCGAGTATCCTTAATCTAGCTCTCGAGTAGCCAAGTCCAGTACTCGAGTAGACCTTCTCTCTTTCTCGAGTGTTCAATTTTTAGTCTCAGAAAGTTTCTAAGTAAAATACTGAAGTAGTCAAGTCTAGTACTCGAGTAGATGAGCAACCTATTTCGAGTGACAGAAGTATAGTTCTCGAGAAGATTCTAACCTCACTCGAGTAGCAAATCCATGTACTCGAGTAGTTCTTTTAGTACTCGAGTAGTCTAATTTCAGTACTCGAGTGATCAGCATTTTTGTCCAGAATTTTCTCTAAGTCAAAGCTCTCGAGAAGTTTAGCTTCACCTATAGAGTAGTATCTCTAGCACTCGAGTAATGTTTACTCCATTCGAGTGACTTCATACTTTATTCCAGAATTTCCAGAATTAGTTCTTCTCAAGAAGTCATTGTTATACACTCGAGAGCTAATCACAGCACTCGAGTAGTATTGATTTCACTCGAGTAATGTTGTCTCAATTTAGGAAAATTCTTTAAGTCCCTGACAGATCTAATTTTTGAAATCTTTGATATGACTGGCTCACGTGGTCATCATTAATGAAAAATCTAACCGTTAGGGAGATCTTATAAAAGGTCATGTTATAATGACTAACCCTAAGCACGAGATTTCTATTATTCTAAGTTTCTGGATCGGGCCAACATTTTCCAAATCTACAGAAGCCGTCGTTCTTCTTCAAGATCGCCAAGGCTACTTTGGATCCAGATCGACTTACAGATCAAGAGATTTTTTTCATTCTCCATCTACTCCTTGATCGTGTAAGTCAAAGTTTCTCAGAACATATCTAGCCGAGCATCTTCTTCTATAATTTCTGATAAAGCCGCAAAGTCTAAGAAAGAAGACCTAGGGAGAGATTTTTAGATCTGAGAAGATTACTGTTTGTATTATACAAATTTCTTTTTAATCTTGTAGGAGATTATTCTCCGAGTGTAGGAGATTTGTTCTCTGAGTTATAGGAAGTTTTCATCTTCCGAGTGTAGATCCCTTTTTGGATCGAGATTATAGGAACGTTGTTCTGAGTGATAGGAGTGTTTGCAATTCGAGATTAATGGAGTAGCCAAGTCTAGCGTATTGTTAGATCAGTGAGTGGAAAGTGGACGTACCCAAGATTGGGGAACCACTATAATTCTTTGTGTCCTCTATGAATGCTTGTTTATTTCTTATGCTTAGATCGCTAAAGTTTTTATTCTGCAAAAAAATGCACAACTAATGTATTCACCCCCCTCTATGTGATTTAGGTAGACAACTTTGATTTTTTCAGCCATTCAGGCAAGTTTGTTTCTAGTGTCATCAGTCGGGCCACATCCGGCATTATTTCCCACAACTAGGTGGGAATTTCCCTCCTGTTTTTTATGGCAGCTCAGCAAGGATGAGGGAAAGGACGTGGTCGAGGATGAGGACCCAAAGTTAGGAACCCTTGACTTGCTTGAGAGCAGATGTTTCCTCTGGATATGACTCAAGAGAAGAACCTGTAGGACATTATTATAGGTATTTCGTAGTCAAATTGATATGTTATAAGCATTCATCCTTAGTATGCCTGAGATTGTGCTAGAAATCTTGCTTGAAACTATTATAACTTAATATTTAGGCATCATAACTATTATTGGGAGACCTGCCCACACATTATTCGATACCAATATCACCCACTCGTTCATCTCAGCGAACTTCGTAATGGATCTAAATGGTGTATAACATTTCACTGGAGTCACTCGAAGAGTATGCCTCCTAGATGGCTCAGAGATGACCATGTCTGCCAAGTGCGACTTGGAAGTATATATCGGAGGGAAGCTTTTTGAAATGCCTGCAATGGTGTTGGGGATGCCAGAATTTGATTTTATTATTGGTATGTCGTGGCTGGACTAGCATCACGCTAGGATTGATTATGTGACAAAGTAGATCACCTTGAGACATGGAGATTCAGAGATAATTTTTCAAGGTATTAGGTTCGCACCCTGAAAAATGTTGTCTTCAATTCAGGACATTAAGGCCCATAAACAAGGGGATGAGGTGTTCATGGTATGTTTTGAGCTGAAAGAGAAGGTGACTAGCATGAAGGATGGACTAGTGGTGCGGGATTTTTCTGAGGTTTTCCCGATAAGCTACCTGGACTATCCTGGCCTAGGGTTGGGTGCCATGCCCATCTCTCGAGCCCCTTAAAGGATGGATCCAAAGGAACTAGCAGAATTTAGGGTTCAGTTACAAGAGTTAGTGGAATCAGGATTTGTTCGTCCTAGTTCATCACCCTAGGGAGCCCTTGACTGTGCAGAAAACCTATCCTTTGCCCCGGATCGATGAGTTATTCGATCAGCTAGTGGGAGCTCACTGGTTCTCCAAACTTGATTTGTACTCGGGGTGCTGTTAGTTAAGGATACAAGAAGATAACATTCATAAAATAATGTTTAGCTCGAGATATGGCTTATGCAAATTCACTGTGATGATGTTTGGGCTCATAAACACCCCTTCTGCATTCATGAGTCTGATGAATATGGTGTTTGGACCGTATTTGGACTCTTGTGTCATCATATTTATTGATGACATTTTGGTTTACTCTAGGACGGAGGAGGAACATGTCGAGCACTTGGCCTTAGTTTTAAAGAAATGAAAGGAGCACATTTTGTTTGCTAAGTTCTGCAAGTGTGAGTTTTGGCTCTAAGAAGTTGCCTTCTTAGTCCATATTATAAGTGGTGATGGATTAGCTATGGATCCGGCCAAGTTGCGTTCCTTGAAGGAGTCGTCTTCTTTGAGGTCAGAGGCTGATGTGTGAAGTTTTCTCGGACTTGTTGGGTACTATTGCAAGTTCGTCGAAGGATTTTTGAAGATCACCCTTCCCCTTATTGCACGGACGAAGAAAGGTGTACCTTTTGTGTGGATACCGAAGTGTGATCCTGCATTTCAAGAGTTGAAAGCCCGTCTTACCTCTACGCCAATCCTTTCCCTACCATTTGGGAAGGAAGTATTCCAGATTTAGACAGACGCATCCTATCAAGACATGGGGGCGGTGTTAATGCAGTATGGGCATGCGATTGCATACGCTTCTAGACAACTTAAGAAGCATGAAGTTAATTACCTAGTGCATGATTTACAGTTGGGAGCAGTGGTCTTTGCTTTGAAGATTTGGAGACACTACTTATATGGCATCCACTACGTAATCTCTTATGACCATAAGAATTTCTAGTACATCCACACCCAGAGGGATTTGAACCTTATATTGTGGCGGTGGTTGGAGTTTTTATGTGATTATGAATTTACATTGAATTATCACCCTGGGAAGGTGAACTCAATGGCGGATGTTCTAAGTAGGAAGGCACTCGTGTCGAGCCCTGAGTCCTAATTAATTATTATGAAGTTGCATGGGGTACTTTGAAATATGGAGATTATGTTTGTGTCTAAGGCTTGTCATGAGGCCTTTATGGAGTATCTAGCAACCATGAGTATAGTTTGTGACATTCGAGATCAGATTCAGGTAGAGCAAGGAAGGGATGTTGCTTTGGCACCTATCTTCGAAGCAATTATTGCAGGATCAGTAGAAGAATACACACTAAAGAAAGAACTCATTCATTTCTATGGCAGACTTTACATTCCCGTAGGTGGTGGAATTCGGGAAGATATATTGAGAGAGGCTCATTGCACCAAGTATTTGGTGCGTCCCGGAATTGCCAAAATGTACACCGACTTGCAGAGGACCGTGTTTTAGCCAGGAATGAAGAGAGATGTCAAATATTATGTTACATACTGCGAGGCTTGTCAGAAGGTAAAGGTGGAGTGCAAGAGCCCTAGTGTATTGTTGCAATAGTTGCCCATTCTAGAGTTAAAGTTTGAGGATATTTCCATGGATTTTGTTCGCGGTCTTCCCCGATCTTGCTCGGGGAATCATTCAGTTTGGGTTATTGTGGATCTATTGACAAATTTTGCCAGGTTTATGCCGATGAGGAAGGAGGTATAAGTTGATGTGTTGGTGCATCTCTTTGTAGATCAGTTCGTTCGGTACTATGGGGTGTCTATGACGATAGTTTCAAAACATGATGGTCCCTTCACCTCTAAGGAGTGGAAGGCAGTTCAAGCATATATAGGTTCTCTCCTTACCTTTAGCATGGCTTTTCACCCTCAGACTGGCAGCCAGTCTGAGAGAACAATCAGAGTAATGGAGTGCTTGTTGATGTTATGCATTTTGGATAGTGTAGAGTCGTGGAAAGACTTTTACAATTGGTGGAGTTTTTATATAATAATAGACACCAAGCATACATTGGAATGGCATCTTATGAATCACTCTATGGTAGGAGGTGTAGAACCCCTTTATCATGGGTTCAGGATGAGGATCCTAAGGTGTTGGGAGTGGAGTATATTGATTACACCGATGTTATGATTAGGTTGATCCGAGATCACATGCTAAAGGCTCAGAGCAAGCAATCAAAGTACTATGATGAGAAGTATATAATGGTGGAATTCCAAGTGCGTGACAAGGTATTTATAAAGATTAGGCCGATGAATAGAGTATCACGTATTCGTGGAAGGAAGAAGCTCAGCCCGCGATACATAGGGCCTTATATACCATTTTGGAAACGATCAGTCCCTTGGATTATAGGCTAGAGTTACCGTAGGAATTGGAGAATCTATATGACATCTTTCAAGTGTCTTGCCTTAGGAAAGAACTAATTCGTCCTGAGTAGTTTATCACCGCTACAGTTGGCCACATGGGATCTGATAGATCTATTCAACTAGAAACTGTGCGGATAGTCGATTCCTAGGTACGGAGGCTGGGGAGAAAAAGTGTTCCACTGCTGAAGGTCCTGTGGTCCAACCATGGAAAAGAGGAGTACACTTGGGAGCCAATGGACATTATATGGCAACGCTACCCAGAGCTATTCCCCCAAGGTAAATTTAAACACATACCTTGTATTCTTTGTACTTTGTTTTCACGTAGACTTAGCTCGATTTCGTCTATGAAATCTTTTGTTTGTTTATATCATTTGTAACATCTCATTTCAAGCTAGACCCCTTGTATGTACTTTGATGTCACTATGGTGACTCAAGAGGGTAGTTAGAACGGGCCTAGAGTGAATTTATCGAGATGACTCGATAAATAGTCGAGAAGACTAGTGAAGTCGTCAGGAAGACTTATAAATTCATCGAGAGGCCTGGAGTGAATTCATCGAGATGACTCTAGAAATAGTCGAGAAGTCTCATGAATTCGTCGAGAGGACACGACTAATTCGTCGAGAGAACTCAAGTGGACTTGTGAAATCTGTCGAAATGATTCGTTGAAAGGACTCGAGAATTCATCTATAGGACTCAACGAATTCGTCGAGTGAACTCGAATGGACTTGTGAAATTTGTCGAGAGATTCGTTGAGTGGACTCGTGTATTCGTCTTGATGACTCGTGTAATGGACTTAATGTACTCAACAATTCATCGAGTGATGCTGACGATTCGTCGAGTATACTCAACGAATGGACATAGTGTTTTTCTCTGTTGACTCTGAGCATGACCAAGTCATTTACAGTACTTCTGGATTATACAGTACATCATTTTATCTTCTCAAAAACTTATTTTATGATATATTAAATGCGGATCAATGAGAGAGTGACACATGGAAAGATAATCTTCAACCCTAAATCATCAACCACTCCTTTGTAAACCCAAACCCTAAAAGCAATTAGGATCGGCCAATTTTCCCTCTTCCTGAATAACGATGAACTTCCTACCCTCACCCTTGGAAGTTTAATGGAGATTTCCTAGGATAGGACCATGCTAGAACTTCATTCTAGGGCATCGATCACCACTTGAATATCTTCAATCATCTCCTCTCTTCATTACGAAGATGGCATACTTGATCTCATGAAGAACCGTAATCTAATAAGGGAGAAAGGGAAGAGATAAGTTGGATGTGTTTTATGTGATGGCTGGAGGAAGGAGATGAACTGATGTCATTCGTATATCTTTATGATGCATGCAAAAGTGTTGTAAGAAATTCTGTTTTATGTGCGCAGCAAACTTCAAGGCCGATTTTAGGTATGATCCGATCTGATTTAGGTCTCGAGCTCATCATGAAAGTTGTAGCCCTCGGAAATACCTTTCCAACGAATTTGATATTTTTTTTCAGGAGAGTTTTGTAGCTCCATGAATGTTCAGCTAAAGTTGTTGTGTTGTAATAATAAATGTGCAGGTTGAGTTATTTCTATGTGTAAACAGGCGAATTGAAACTCGATTTCAAGTATGATGAATTTAGATTTGGACCCCAGGCTCAACACGGATGTTATAACCCTTAAAAATACATTTCGGATTTAGGGTTACTCGTAATTTTTGGTGGAGTGTAGCTTCTCAAAACCCATTTTAAATAAACTATGGCACATAGTCATGATGTACACACGTTTAGATGATTCCCTTATTCTATGAATTGATTACTCAGGGGATTGAACGGTTAAATAGTTGTTGATAATGTGATCACTCCTTGCATGATTTATAATCTATGGAAAGAGTACTTACTGCGAAGACTTGGATATTTGTGAAATGAAGTTCGACTGAGAGGATTGAAATGATATAATGTATAGATATATGACAAATTCTAGAAAGGGGTTGGATGAGGTATACACCCATATCCATATGATGAGTTGAACCTTGATCTCAAGTATTGAAGGGATGACTTGTGTAGTCCACTTCTTAGAGTTAACTCCCTACGGGTAGCAGCAAGGGATTGGTGTGGTAATTAAGGTGCACTATCACCTATATTAAATATGGACCCTTGCGTGCTTTGGAGAATAGTGTTGGATATGATATAAAGGGACTCAGTTGGAGCTCTTGAATGCATGATGGCATAGTGAATGTGAATTACATGGGTTGGGTGTGTGTTAACACAGAGTATATGATCCTTTGTTGAGGATTTGGTGGAAAGTCTGCGGGCTTGTCATTTGTCACATCGATGAGAGCTGGAAGATAGACCTGGGAGGTTTGGCTTGGTACATTGGTGCTCACTCGCAAAGGATCCTTCCGTGCTAGTGGGCTATTGGGTTTGGTTCTTTGGTGATTTGCTCTCGAAGACTCCTTTCGTGCCAGTTATAGGCCAGTTGGACTAGGATCTTAGTTCACATCTACCCAAGACCCCTTCTGATTCGTAGTACGTCGGGTCTCCACTATTGTGTTTTTAGTATTGAGGCATATGGAGGCCTAGGCCTGGTAGTGTGTATGTCTGCCTAGTAATGGAGATGCCCTCTCTACTATCACCATTTTCCAAGATATTTGATTCCTGAGAGGTTAGCTACATGCTTGAAAAGTGGGAACAAAAGGTCTATATCGACATAGCAAGTGTGTTTGTGTGCATGCATGGGTTAATCATCATATTGTATTCATTTCCTATCATTGCATTATACTGCATAAGATCCTCATCATATATATTTGTATAGGCACTTTTATATGATGAGTTACTTTGTTGTACCTGATCCTTAACTTATTAATCTATATGGGCATTTTTATAAGTTAAGTTAAATTCTATACTTATGATTGATATATTGTTAAAGTAGATGTACCTTTCTATATATTGATTACTACTATTGTTACCTACTTACTTTTGATGATATTTATACATGTACTGTTGGATATTTAATGATCTCCTGTCATTTGATTGGATATATATATTTTTGTTAAATTGTGCTCTATTTTCTCTTCCTCTGCCCGGTGCCTAAGAGCCGACAGGGTGAGCGGATGTGATTGCCACTTAGTCTTTATGACTAATGGTTGTTATGTCTACCATTTTAGGAGGATACCCCACAGGCGGGGCAAGAGCAACTCCTTGTGTAGGTGGATAGCTAAGCCAGGGGTACGGGTCCTGATACGATAATACACTCACTTCCTTCTGTGACCGATGTGAGTTTGAGCATTATGATGTAGCCTTCGGGTAGTTTGTGTACTATGATATTAAAGAAGCTAATATAGCTTCTTATAATGATGTTCTGTTTTGGACATTTTACTTTATGTAAATCTTGACTTCTATGTTCTTCTACTTATTGGGTTGGCATTTGTGATATCAAAAATTAGCCGGCAAAATATATGACTTGTTGTACAGATTAGCATGTGTGCTAATGCTACCACAAGGTGGCTGTTCTGGGCATAAAACTTCCCTCGAACGTGTCTTATGTTCCAGGAGGGGGGTTTTACACATGCCGCTAAGGGCAGACTGCCACTATCGATCGTCAGGCCGCTAAGGATTGACAACCACTGCTTACCTCCAGAACACAAAGGCTAGACCGGTAAGGCTAGAAGAGTTCTAACACCCCTCTCAAGCTAGAGCATATATATAAATCATGCCCAGCTTGTCCCAGATGTTTGAAAGAGAAGCGGATACTGGTTTTATGAAGATATCTGCTAGTTTATTGTCAGAAGTGACAAACATAGTACAGATTTGATTCTTCAATATTTCTTCTCAAATAAAGTGGCTGTCAACTTCAATGTGCTTCGTCCTCTCATGAAAAATTGGATTCATGGATATATAAATAATGTTTTTGTTATCATAAAACATAGAAAGAGGATGATCATAGACTTCCCCTAAGTCAAGCATAAATGCCAGAAACTATTTGAACTCATAAGTTGTTGAAGTCATGCTTCTGTACTCAGCTTCAGCACTTGACTTGAAAACAACAGACTGCTTCTTGCTTTTCTTGCTAACCAGATTTCCTCCTATAAAGGTGCAAAAAAAGATGTATATTTCCTATCTTCTTTATTATCATCATAGCTGGCATCCGAGTAGGCTTAAATTCTAAGATGGTTACGTTTTTTAAATAGTAACCCTTTTCCTGGAGACCCTTTCATATTTTCTAGGATTTTTAAAGCTGATCGAAGATGACATTCCTTTGGTGCCTGCATAAACTTGCTCACCCTTCTTACTACATAATAGATATCTAGTCTTATAACAGTCAGATAGATGATTTTTCCCACTAGTCGTCTATAAGTAGTACTATCTAAAGAAATGGAGAATCCTCAGTCCAACACTTGTCATCACCAACTTCTATTAGACATCGAATAGGTTTCATCAGAAAAAGATCGGTCTTTTTCAAAAGGTTCAATGCATACTTCTGTTGTGATAGAACTACAGAGCCCTATCTTCGTGAGATTTCTATCCCCATGAAGTACTTTGGAGACCCCATATCTTTAGTAAAAAAATATTATCGAAGCTGTTTTTTGCTAGATAAATTCCCTCCTTATCATCACCTGTAAGGAGGATGTCATCCACATTGATAGTAAGAACAACTAGCCCTTTAGAAGTCTTGCATATGAAAAGAGAATGATCTGTAGAACTTTGAGCAAAACTAATAATGGATATAATTGTGCTTAACTTGTCCAAACTAATCCCATGGATGCTTTAGGCCATATATTAACTTCCTCAACTTATATACCTAAGACTCCCCAAGGCCAACATAACCAGGAGGTTGCTCCATATATACCACTTCTTACAGATCACCATAATGGAAGGTATTTTTGACATCCAACTGTAACATCTCTCAGTCCTTGTTTATAGCCACAGAGACAAGGACACGGACCGTGCTTATTTGAGCAACTAGGGAGAAGGTGTCAAAGAAGACCATGTCATAAGTCTGTGTAAATCCTTTGGCAACACACATTGTCTTATAGTGATCTATAATACCATCGGGATGATACTTGATGACAATGACCCATCAACAATCAACCACATCTACACTTGGAGGAGTAGGGACAAGAATCCAAGTACCCATTTTAGTAAAGGTATTTATTTCTTCCATCCATAACAGCTTTCTAATGAGGAAGAGCAAGAGCCCTATGATAGGTAGTTGGGATGATAGTAACTGAGAGAGCAAGAGCAAAGCACTTTCCATCTTTGGAAAGACAAGCATACAAGACTGAAAGTCTTTAATTTCAAGGATAGCTAAATCACCTAGAGGGGTGAATAGGTTTCTTAGTCTCTTGTGACTATCTTTAATTTTCTTTGTGTTTTAGGTGTGTTGAGTTAGCTTAGTTAGCTTTCTTTCAAGAACACAACACAACACACAATGTTTATAGTGGTTCCCTAGATTATGGGTACATCCACTTTCCCTCCCACCTCTCTAACAGCATGTTAGATAGGGCACGTCTCCAATCTCGGCTCCTAAGAGCTTACAACATGATTCCTCAGGACCACTCAATCTCCTCCAAGACCTACAGCTCGGGCACACAGCCCTACAACTCAGTGATCCAAATATCACCTACCTCGGGCCCAAAAGCTCTACAACTTAGGCTGGGAGGATAGCCCTACCTCAGAGAGAATGACTCTCCTACTGCTAAGACTCTAAGGCCCTACCTCAGAGCAAGCTTGTTCCTATAACTCAAGCACAAGTGCCCTATAACTTAGAGAGAATGACTCTCCTACCTTAGGCTCAAAATCCCTACCTCAGATCCAAACTGGATCTTACTCTCAGGACAAAGCCCTACCTCAGGCACACAGGACCTACACTCAGATCTATAACCAGATCCTTCCTCAGCCTTTATAAATCAGACCTACAACTCAGATCCAAAAGGATCTTACAGGATGAAAGTGGGTTGGAAAAATATAACTACAGAGATATGATCTTTGAGTCTACCTTCCTGGACTGAGAGAACTTAGCCCAACTTTGACTTAAGGGAAATAGTCCCTGAGCCTATTGCTTCCTGAACTGAGAAAATCTCAGCCCTATCTTCTTCTTCACAGCACCAGAAATTGATCTTTAGGATTTGCTCTGTTTGGGATGTGAAGTGCTGCAGCTAGGGTTGACCCTTTGTTTCTTCTTCTTCCTCAGAGATTTCCTCTGAACTTAATGGTATAAGTGTGAATTCTACCAGCTAACTTTTTTCATCTTCCAGTTGCTACAGCTAGGGTTAGACTTTACTGCTTCCTGAGCTGAGATAAACTCAGTCCTAACTTTTTCTCAACAATAAGAATAGATCTTCAATGAATAGCTACTTATGCTGGAAGTACATTGCAGAACTCTTCTTCTTCTTGAAATGAACTAGAAGCTCAATCCAAACTTCTTCTCAGCTCCAAAAGTTGATCTTCAGGATTAGGCTTGATTGAGCTGAGAAGTCACAGCCACTTAGGCTTTCTCTTTTTCTTCTTATTACCTCAGTGAGAGAAAGCTTGCTGAACTGGCTTGTCTGAAGTTATCAGACTTGCACTACTGCAGCTAACCTTGACTGTAGAAACCTGAAGCTCTGCTTCTTCTTCTTTATCAGATCCTTATCTGAACTTGGTGTAGCAGAATAAAGTAGCTACAACTAACTTGCTGAAACTTTTAGAATAACTGGTTGAACTTTTATTTCTCAAGCTTGGCAACAATGTCGAGGAAGATGAATTTAAGCCGCCTCTTTTTGAAATGAATAAAAACAAAAATTTTAAGTTCTCAGCTCCCGATCTTGTCCTTTTATCTTCTGCCGATTAACGGATCTTAGAGCAGTGGAACCCACAATAGCTGACAGCTATAACTTTGCTTTTGCAGCCAAATGTCATTTAGTAGGCCTGCGGTGCCGTTTGTTGCGTTTTGTAGCCATCCCGCAATAACATCAGCATCTGTGGACTTAGTCAAATTCAACCGCTTCAGTATAGGTGTTGAGTGAGCAACCATCACTCAATGCAAAAACACTAAGACAGATTTTCTGTCACTAGGCATTGAGTGAATAAGCTTGACTCAATTCCAAAACACTTAGACGGATTTTCTGTCACTCTGTGTTGAGTGAATAAGCTTGACTCTATTGAAAATCATGAAGTAAAAGTGGTGGACTGGGCGACCTGTCCACGCGGCCTATGCGGATAGGACTGGCGGCTTGCCAGGTCAGCTATGGTGTTACAGTCGGCTTGTGCTCTGGCGGACTGGGTGGTCTATTCGCACGGTCTGTGCGGATAGAGGAGGTGGCTTGCTACGCCGGGTTGTCTTCAGCCGGCAGTTGGTTCCCAAAAAGTAACCAAGCCGATAGGATTGCTATCCGTGGAGCTCGCCAAGACTGGCAAGGTACGGACTTGGTTGAATTTTGCGGAGTCCGGGTTATAGGCTAGACCAGAGCTCGGGAGATAGGTATGGCATGTTCTTTGGTCTAGATCTGATGGCACGGTTGGTGGAAACCGTGGAGTTAGCCGGTTAAAGCAGACTGGTTCTAAGGTTCATCGGGTTGTGCAGGGGATTGCTCAGTCTGGGAGGTTGCGCGGTCTATGCGGACTGATGCCTCTGTCCGTCAAGTTCGGCAATTATCGGCCTTACGCGCTTCGTCTGCGGGCTCGGGTTTGCAGACGGGAGTATTGTCCGCTAGCGCTTGCAGACTAGATTTGTTTGCAGGTGGGTGAACTAGGTAAGTATTCGCAGAGTTTGCCTGTTTGGCGATCAAGTCTTGCTAGGCCTTGGTGACAAGGCGGTTAGACTTGGTATCTGGCTTTGGTGGTGCAACCTTGGTGGACTGGTTGTCATGCCTTGTTGCGGTAGTTTGGTTGTGTATCCATGGCTTAGCGTATATACTTGGTGCTTGCCGCAAGATGGGGCGATTATCCTATCAGCTATGGTGGTGATCATACTCCTCTTCGCGCCTATAAATAGGACCCCTTGTCACATCAATTAAGATCCAACTGAATAGTAAGTGAACTCATAGAGAGTTGTTGTGGTTAGGATTTTTTATGCGT
This sequence comes from Platanthera zijinensis, assembly GCA_039513925.1. Taxonomy (NCBI): domain Eukaryota; kingdom Viridiplantae; phylum Streptophyta; class Magnoliopsida; order Asparagales; family Orchidaceae; genus Platanthera; species Platanthera zijinensis. Next base: position 34,919,958 of record CM077094.1, read on the forward strand.
GCGGTTTGAGGGGGTTGAACGGCTTGTGCTGTGCAGGTTGTCTGGGTAGCGCTGAAAAGCCAGGGACTAGGGTCTGACTGTGGTCAGGGACAGTGCTGACTTTACAGATTGCAAATAGCAGTTAACAGCAGTTCACGGTTTGCGACTAGGCGGTCTCTCTTCTTCAATTAGTTTCCCAGTTTAATAATATGTCTGCATCTGGCGGCTTAGTTCTATTCAGCAGTAGCTAGCACGATCTGGCAGCTAGCAACCGTGCGGTTAGGCAGCTTGCAGATCGGCAGTTAGAGTTCAGCATTGGAATAACGGGCAGTCCGCGCGGATTGTTTTCTCTGCCTTGTAATTTTCTTCGATCGGGGACATCGGTGAATCATGTCTCACCATGTATACATCGTCTTGTACAGGTTTTTGATAGTACAAGTTTCTTGTTTTTCTATTTGCTTCGAGTTATTTTGACCCAGATTGGTTGAGTGTTCCTGCACCTGGTTTCCCATTTTCCGCTAACACAAATTTTTACAGGGTATCAGAGGAAACAGATGCCTGAGAAGCAGATCATCCGACAATTTGCTTCATTGCTTCTGGGAGTCTAAGTAACCCGGTTTAGTGATATGGAAGGTGGTATGGCAAGAGGACTTGGAATTGAGCTTCTTACTTCAACTAACTTTAAAAAGTGAAAGTCATGTATGGAAAGCTATCTTTTGGGCGAGGATCTTTGGGAGGTCATCTATGAAGACGAAAGGAAAGAGGTGGTCATTGATGCTAGCAATGCTGGAGCGGTGAGAGCTTGGAGGAAGACAAACGTGAAAGTGGAGTTTACTCTAAAGAGGGCTATCTCATTGGAACTCTTCGACCACATCATCGGATGTCAGTCTGCTGTGGAGATTTGGACTTCCCTTGATGGGTTGTTCAACGGGAAGAATGTAGCTTGGCTACTATTCCTGGAGAATGAGTTAGCGAGAGACAATCAGGGAGGTTTGTCCATCTTAACGTTCTTCCTAAAGATGAAGAACTTATGCGTTGAGATTTCATTATTGGACCCTAATGATCTTATTTCAGAGGTGAAGCTGAAGAGGCACAAAATCTGCAGTTTATGGAAGGAATATGTGGCCTTTGTCACTTCCGTTCATGGCTGGGCCAATCAGCAGTCTTTGCTAGAGCTTGAGAACTTGCTGGCTTCGCAGGAGAGATTAGCAAGTCAGATGGCTAGAGTCACTATCTCTGGAGGAGATGGTGAGGCGCTCTTATCGGGGAAGAAAAGGAGATGGTACAAGAAGATGTCGGTTGTTGGTGATGGACCTTCTACTTCATACTAGAAAGAGGAGAGGTATGCTCCTAGGCTTGATGGGAAGAGGAAGGAAGGGCCAAGGTGTTATATATGCAACCAGCCTTGCCACTATAAGAAGGACTGCAAGGTTATCTTTAAGTCGATAAACGTCGCTCATATAGGGAGAAGGGATGAGAACTTGGTTGTTGCTTCAACAAGTTCTTATGTTGATCGAATGAGGGCCAATGATAGTGCGGTTATCTTGCATGAAAGACTGGGACATGTCGGGATGGACAAGTTGAAAGCAATGGCGGAAAATAGACTTGTGAAAGTCTTTCCTAGGTTGTCATCCTTCGACGACGGTCATGTTTGCATGGGATTTCAATATGGTGAGGCTTATCAATTCACGTTTGATAAGTCACATACTAGGTATTCTCAACCATTAGAGTGCATCCATGGTGAACTATTGGGACCGACCGTCACCACCAGTCTGGGAGGTAGCAGATATATGTTGGGGTTGATTGATGACTATATAAGGTACACTTGGGTGTACTCTATGAAGGAAAAGTAAGACATATTCTATTTGTTCGTGGAGTTCAAGAAGGTTGTAGGGTCGGCGTGGCCTGCGAATCAAGAAGTTGAGAATGGGCAACGGAGGTAAATTTGTTTTAACCGTGTTCTCTATCTTTTGTAGGAAGCACTGAATCCAGAGAGCTTTCTTGTGGGCATACTCCACAACAAAGTGGAGTAGCAGATCGAAAGATCCGTCATTTTACGGAGACCTGCAAGTGTTGTCTTTATGGAAAAAGCATTCCTAAGGCCTTTTGGGCGAAAGGGAAGGTCTGCGCGGCATATATAATCAATCGGATGCCTTTGAGTCCGATCAACATGAAGTCTCTCGTTGAGATGATTTTAAAAGAAAAGCCCGGCATAGAACACCTTCGGTTATTTGGATCGACCTATTATGTACACGTCTCGGATGCTCTCAAGATAGAGCTAGATGCGAAGACAAGCAAGATTGTCTTCGTGGGCTATGATGATCAGAAGAAAGGATGGAGGTGTATGGATCCTGCGATAAAGAAGTTCATCATGTCTAGAGACATTATCTTTGATGAACTTACGTCATATGGAGGTAGCTCATCTGTGGAGCTAAAGGAGATCAGGTCAGACGGTGGGTAGAAGGAGGCTGCTGAAGATCTTCGGTTGGAGCTGCCTGTATCACCAGGAGCTCTAGATTATTCTAGCTTTAGGGCAGAGGCATCGGGTTCAGGAAGCAGGGGGAGCGATGCTCTAGGTGCTTCTGGTTCAGTTAGTAGGGGGGCGTTGCTCCAGGTGCTTCTAGTTCAGAAAGCAGGGGGAGCGATGCTCCAGGTGCTTCTAGTTCCAGGGCAGTGGCTTCTTGTTCGGGAAGCAAGGGGATTGATACTCTAGGTTTGCCCGGGATTTGAGCTGGTTTAGGAGATATAGCAGAGGTAATTAGCCATGATCAGGCTCTTCGGAGGTCGAATAGGATCACCAACCCACCAGCTCGATATTGCGAAGGAAATGTGGTAAGCTCGGTCTATTGATTCTTCGTAGGCCCTCAGATCGAGCGAGAGCCTTCTAGCTTTGAAGGGAGCACTGGAGTCAAGGTGGGGGAAAGCGCAAAGGATGAGAAGATGACTTCCCTCAGGGGTGATGAGGCTTGTGACCTTGTGCCTAAGGTTGGTGTTACTCCTGTGACGTACAAGTGGGTGTTGAAGCTGGAGAAGAAGGCGGAGGGAAGCATGACTCCTTTCCGGAGGTTCTGGAAGGATCCCTTATGGTCTGGTAAATGCGGAGCGAGTACTATGTCGTGGACATCTTCTCAATACCGTTATTGGAGAGGCTATATTCATGGTTATGAGGACTGTTGGGGTTGGTCACCACTTCTAACTTCAAGGGAGAGTGTTGAAAATCTTGAAGTGAAAGTGGTGGACTTGGCAACCTGTCCGCACAGCCTATGCGGACAGGACTAGCGGCTTGCCAGGTCTTCTATGGTACTGTTGTCGGCTAGTGTTCTAGCGGCCTGGGCGGTCTGTTTGCGTGGTCTGTACGGACAGAGGAGGAGGCTTGCTAGGCTAGGTTATGTTCAGCCGGCAGTTAGTTCCAAGAAAGTAACCAGGAGGATAGGATAGCTATCCGCAGAGCTAGCCAATACTGGCGAGGTGCGGACTTGGTTGAATTTCAAGAAGTCCGAGTTGCGGACTAGACCAGAGCTCTGGAGATCGGCATGGTGTGTGCCTTGGTCTAGCTCTGGTGGCGTGGTTGATGGAAACCGTGGAGTTCGCCGTTTAGAGCGGATTGGTGTTGGAGTTTGTCGGGTTTTGCGGGATGGCTCAGTCCAGGAGGTCGCCCAGTCTGCGCGAACTAATGCCTCTATTCGCCGAGTTCGGCAGTTTTCAGTCATGCGCACTTTAACTGCGGGCTCGGGTATGTGGACTGGAGTATTGTCCACTAGCGTGTGTGGACTAGAGTACTGTCCGCTTCTATATGTGGACTGGAGCTATTCGCAGGTGGGCGAACTGGGGCAGTATTTGTAGAGTCCGCCTGTAGGGCAATCAAGTCTGGCTGGGCCTTGGTGACAAGGCGGATTGGCTTGGTATCCATCCTTGGTAGTGCAACCTTGGCGAACTGGTTGTCATGCCTTGTTGCGGCGGTCTCGTTGTGTATCCGCAGCTTGGAAGATACAATTGGTGCTCGCCTCAAGATGGGGCGGTTATCCTATCAGCTAGGGCTGTGATCACACTCCTCTCTGCGCCTATAAAAAGGACCCCCTGTCACATCAATTAAGATCCAATTGAACAGTAAGTGAACTCGCGGATAGTTGCTGCGGTTAGGATTTTGTATTCCCGTGGTTTGTGGGAGTTAACCGGTTTGTGCTGTGCAGGTTGTGCGGGTAGCGCTAGAAAGCCAGGTGCTTGGCTCTGACTGCGATCAGGGACAGTACAAACTCTGCGGATAGCAACCAGTGGTTAACAGCAGGTAACGGTTTACGACTAAGCAGTCTCTCTTCTGCAACTAGTTTCCCAGTTCAATAAGTTTTCCGCATCTGGAGGCTTGGTTCAGTTTGGCAGTAGCTCGTGCGATCTGATGGCTAGCAACCGTGCGATTAGGTGGCTTGCAGATCGGCGGTTAGACTTTGGCATTGGAATAATGGGCAGTTCACGCGGCCAGATTGCGGTTTGGAGATCTGTCGGTTTGAGCGAACTCCGTAGCAATTAGCCACAGGGTCAGCGGTTACTCTTGGAGTCTGTGCGGCTTGTTTTATCTGCCTTATAATTTGCTTTGATTAGGTACATCGGTGAATCATGTCTCACCATATATACATCGCCTTGTAAAGATTTTTTTTAATAGTACAAGTTTCTTGTTCTTCTATTTACATCTGATTATTTAGACCCGGATTTGTTGAGTGTTCCTGCGCTTGGTTTCCTGTTTTCATCTATCACAAATTTTTTTAGACTCAACGCCAAAACACTTAGATTTTCTGTCACTAGGCATTGAGTGAATAAGCTTGACTCAATGCCAAAATACTTAGACAGATTTTCTGTCACTAGGCGTTGAATGAATAAGCTTGACTCAACGCTAAAACACTTAGACCGATTTTCTGTCACTAGGCATTGAGTGAATAAGTTTGACTCAAAGCCAAAACACTTAGACAGTTTTCTGACACTAGGCGCTGAGTGAGTAAGCTTGACTCAACGCCAAAACACACCCAATAATTATGTTATGGAAGCGTTGAGAGCATTGAGTGAGCCTTCCTCACTCAATGCTTTTGTACTTAGACAGATTTTTTTGTCTTTCTTATTTAAGCTTTGACTGTGTGAGCTTATCTCAACGCTTTCTATAGTATGGCATTGAGTGAACTGTCTTCACTTAATGCATGTGGACTTAGCCACTTTCCTTCCTTTCCAATGTTGAAGGGCTTTGATTGTCCTGTCTTCACTCAGTGCTTTTTGGTATCTGGCATTGAGTTAGTTTGCTTCACTCAATCCATGTGGACTTACCTACATTTATTTGCATCTGGAGTTGAGTGAGTTATCCTCACTCAATGCCTATAGACTTAGATAGATTTTGTCGCTCCACCTGCCTACCTTGTGACCCCCTATCACCATCGCTTAGAAAACCTGTCTAACCTTGTTCTAAGGAACATCCTGCACATGATGAGCTTAACCAACATCAAATATAATTATGCTCTTCGTGTTTACGGTGATGCCTCTTCAAATCAAATCTAGGGATCATTGAGGGCAATATTCCCAACAATCTCCACATATTTGAAGAAGACGGAACACCCAGCAATACTAAGAAGCATTTACATATAAGGCATATAAATTTAGTAGTTGTTGTAAGCTTTCTCATACCACTTGAAAATTTCAAAGAAGCTTACAGCTCTCCTCACAACTTAACATTTCAGTAGAGGACTTTCCTCAAGCCACTTGAGGGTGGAAACATAACATGCAATGGCTCAACATTGCTCTCTTCATATTACTTGAATATTTCTATGTAATATGCACTTCTCAGTATTCTACATCCCCCCTGGGCATGTAATGTCCACCATCTCCCCTTTTTTTTGGCAAGTAATGCTCTACTCAATATTCTTCTCAGTATGCTCTACTCCTACCCCTTTAGGGTTTAGGGTATTGTCTACCTCTCCCTGTAGGATCTTAATAGATCATCTACACCTCCCCCTTTAGGGTGGTATTGCCTACCTCTCCCCCTTTCTTACTTCTTCAAAAAAAGTTTCCTAATGAGGGAGGTGAGGGGATCATGGGAGAAATTAACTCTTGGTGTTATACCACTTGATAAAATCCAGTGTTGATAAATTTGAGAAATTATCCTAGTGATCAATCTATTTGACTAGGAGTCATACCTTTTGTGTTGATACATTGATACAACACATAACTGCAGCCACTTGAGCTAGCTGCAACATAGGTCCACTTGATCCAATGCCACTCCTATACCACTTAAAGCTTCTACATAATGCAGTTGTAGTAAGTAAGGTATAGGTTTTTCCTCTTATCCTACAGCAGCATTTCTTTGCAACAGCAGTAGCCATCCACTAGGGTTAATCTCCCCCTTATACTATGCATAGTCTTGAGAACCTGCTTATCAGCTGTGATGATCTTTGATTCACTACAGCTGTTGTCTGCCTCTTAACAGGAAGTTGAACTTATTCCTGCAACTTCTGGATTTGCTCCCCTCCAATTGAAGCATCTTGACTTGCTCCCCCTCAACTGGAGAATCTGCTGTCATTCCCTTTATTGGACACTTGAGTCTATCTTAGTCTTGATACCACTTGATATCACTTGAGAATCTTGATATCAAATGTCAAACTTATCTACCTGTAAGAGAGGTGTGTTCTGCAACAGAAATAAAACATGGAGTAACTGAAGCTATACCAAGTTCAATATACCCAACTCAAACTTGAGGGTGTTGAACTTGACTTCATTTAGTGGCTTAGTAAAGATGTTAGCCACTTGCTTGTCTGTGGGGACAAACTCAAGACAAAAGTCTCCCTTTTCCACATGCTCCCTAATAGAATGATACATAATCCCTATGCATAGTCCTGTTATGAGAGACAGGATTCCTAGAAATGGGGATTTAACTATTTGACTGACAGTATATGAAAATATTACATATCTCAATGTTGTAGACCTGGAGCTGATGCTGGATTCACAGCAGCTGTGCACAGCATCTCCCTGCAGAGATATACTCTGACTCAACAATGGATATAGGCACACAATTTTGCTTCTTGCTGATAAAATGACATCAGCCTTCTCTCTTGGAATAGACAAGTTCCATCCTTGCTTTTCCTATCTCCCTTGCACCCAGTGGTGGAGGTGCTTCATCTCACCTGTCTCTTTTCTTTTGACTGGGCAGTCAGCACTGACATGCCCAGCCTTTCTACAATAATAACATATTATGTTAGAAGAAATATGTTTTCTGGGTATAGGATCATACCTGTCTCCTTTGGAGAGCATCTTCCAAGAATTGTTGTGATCCTTCTCGTAATGTGAGGAGGAGGAAGATTTGTTCTTCCATTGCTTCCTCTTCATCATTTTCTGGAACTGCTTGAAGAATAGTGAAAGTTCACCATCTGTATACTATTCAAGCCACAATGAACCTCTGATTATATTGGTGACCCAAACAGTATTCTCCCCCTGATACACACACACAAGCCTGATTAGGAAAATAGGTAGTGTACACTGTAAACCACTGGTGGCACATGTCTCTTCTTTATACCACCTAGACTTGCATTGCATACTCCCTCTTAATCATGGTTATTGCCTTTGATCATTGACATTTCCCATTGACTAGGACAGGGAGGCTTTGGCTTGATCTATCTCTTCATCCAGATAGATCATTATCCTTTGAAGCATCATTAGTTATTTCAATTGCACTCTTATTATCTGGAGCAGGGAGTTAAGTTAGAATCTCCCCCTAATCTCTGTATTTCCCATAGGAAGTTGTTGACTTGTATCAACTATAGCTGGAGCAATCTAGCTGTTCTTGAATTGATTGCACTTACTTACCTACAGCAGGTGCAACCATCTAGGTATTCTTCCTCTAACCCCCCGCAATGTCCATCGGGACAAGCTTATCTTCAGTAGTTTTGCTGACCTATTCTTTATTGTAGGTGCACTTGTACAACCTCGTATTCGCTAAGTGAGACCCAAAGGCCTAGGGCCCCAGGATTGAGAGTGCTTTAAGCTAGATCAGGTCAGGTGAGTAGTGCTTGTGGAAGGTCTCTGGCCCAGGGTTTGCGGTAAGGTTTGCGCCCGAGCCGATGGGAGGCCCTCACGGTTGGCGTTGAGTGATGCTTCTCCACTCAACTCCTTAGACCATAGCATTGAGTGATGCTTCTCCACTAAAAGCCCTAGTTCCTAGAACCGGAAGGGCTCTTGCCCAGGGTTTGCAGGAAGTTTTATGCCTGGGCCGGCAGGACGCCCTCAGGGTTGGCGATCAGTGATGCTTCTGCACTCAACACCTTAGCCCATGGAGTTGAGTGACGCTTCTCCACTCAACACCCTAGCCCTCAGAGTTGGCGTTGAGTGATGCTTCTCCACTCAATGCCCTTTGGCTTTTGGCATTGAGTGATGTTTTTCCACTTAGCACCCTTTGATCTTTTTTCTCCTGCCTGCGGTAGGAGGGAAGACTCTCGCTCTTGTAACTCGTCGAACTCAGCAAGTGATTTGTCAAGCTGAGATCTGCGTTTGTCGAGCTGAGCTCTACATTCGTCGAACTGAGCTCAAAGTTAACCCATTTGCTACCTCCCGAGGTAGGCGGGAAGGCTCTCGCTTGTGGTAAGCGAGAGGCCAGCAGGGATCAGTGGAAAAAGCTTTCGCTCGATAGGGTCCAGCCAAGTAGGGTCTTGGTATAAAATTACCTAAATGCCCCTAGGTCTACATTTAGCTCCTCAGAACAGCAGAGTTTGGCTGTTGACAGACCAGATCAGGATATTTTGGTAATTTTAGAATAGCAAAATCACGCTTTTGGAAGAACAGATGTTGAAAACCTATAAATAGACCCATGGAATTCCTCAGAAGGCAGGCACTCACAATTTCTAAAATCTGCTAGTGCTTTCTGAGGGTCTCCTTGCCCAACAATTAGCTTAAGAGGGGAAGCGCTTAGAGATCTTCAAGGTTAGTAGAGGGACCTCCCATCTGAGGCTTAGGGTCAGTTCCTGGTTCTTTGTTACTAGTCAGGGGTCTGGGTTTGGGAGAAGTAGGCACTGACTACACCCCAATGTCCGAACTCTTGTTGAGGCCAGTTTTAGGCTTCAACATTTTTGGTACGATGAGCGTGGACCGTAGCTGGTACAAGAAAATTTCAAGCTAAGTATCATGATTGGAGGCGAAGGTGAAGGAGCTGGTTCGGGAGGTTCCCCCCCTCAGGGAAGCGGGGTGATGTTGGGGTTGTTGGAGGACTTCAGGCGGGAAGTCCTATAGACCATCCACCTGGCCTTCTCGGCAAGGAGCGATTGGGCCACACCTCAGGTCCCAGTGGCTGTTGTTCCATCTTTGGGCGAGAACGCTCACAGGAAGCGTCCAGGGAAGGAGGTTCCGGAGGAGGTTACTGAGAGGGATCTCGCCGGGAGGGAGCTATTCCCCGCGCAGGCCAGCGCCGATAGGGCTAGCGAGTCGAGGCAGCGGGAGGAGCCCTCTCGGTAGGCTAGGGGCGGGAGCCCTTTTAGTTAGCTCATCATCTCAACTCCAGTTCTAGAGGGGTTCTGGGAGCCAGACATGTCATAATACACAGGTAGGGAAGACCCCACGCAGCATGTGCAGTGGTTCGAAGATGTCGTCTCCATCAGGAAAATGTTGGACGCCTTCAACTGTAGGCTCTTTGCCATCACATTGAAGGAGAAGGTGAGGGACTGGTTCCACCAGTTGCCGACAAATTCTATCTACATTTTTGAGGATCTGCGGCGTGGATTCTTACTGAGGTTGTCGACATCGAAGAAGAGGAAGAAGGGGGCGGAGTGCCTGTTAACGATCAAGTAGAAGCCGGAGGAAATGTTGGTATACTATGTTGATAGGTTCCAGGAGGAGATTCTGCAAGTCCAAGAGATGTCAGGGTACACGATGATGGAGAGGAGGCGAAGGAGATTGAGATTGAGGTGGCCAATCTGGCATTGGCCAAGAAGTTGGCCAAGTTAGCGGAAGAGGACTTGAAAGATCCAAGAGCCGAGAGGAAGAGAGAGCAGAGGGAGCAGCGGGAAGAAAGGAGAAAGGAAGAGCCCAGAGGCCAGGGGCATCAGGGGCAGCCCCAAGGGTGGGGCATATGGAGCCAAATAATTGGTTTGGCTAGAGGCCCCAAGAAGGTCACCCCTAGGGGTTGGGGGGAGGATGGCAAGGTGGAGATAACTTCCACGAGCAAAGGAGGTTCAACCAGTCGGCTTGAAGGTAGGGGCAGAAGTCCCCCCTCCCGCCGCAGTAGGAGGCCATGGAGATCGTAAGAGGAAGAGGAGGAAGGAGAGGATCTTGGGGAGGAGAGAAGGCAGGGTGGAGTTGCCCTTTTGTGACTTCCACCAGGAGGGGGGTCATGCAACAGCCACCTGCCTAGAGTTCTTGGAGATAAGAGGGTCCAGGGGTAAGTCTAGAAGCAGTCGCTCGTGAGGATTGAAGAGGTTCAACCAAGAGGAGGAGAAGAGGATAGATGTGAAGACCAGGCGGATGTGGGGGCCCGAGGAGGGATTGGGGTGATCCATGGGGGAGTGGGGATCGAAGCCACCCATAAGGGGAGCTTCCAGACCATGCATCGAAGGATTGTCGCCTCGACCTCCCAGACCCCCCCCCCAGGAGGAGGAAAGGTTCACCTTCTTGTCGAATGATATGCCAGACTATGAAGACTCGATCTGTGATACCTTTGTGATCCATACTGCGGTAGAAAATTTCACGGTCTCCCGAATCTTGGTAGATAATGGGAGATCCGTAATGTGATCTTCAAGAAGGCCTTTGACGAGATAAATGTGGAGGCTCGTAGGGTGCTAGCCTCAGACAAACCATTGTTTGGGTTCTCGGGGGAGAGGAAGGAAGTAGAAGGAGGGGTGGGACTATATGTGACATTGGGGGGTGTCAAGGAACTGTTGGTTCATCCTCATTGACGCTAGTGATTTCTGAGGTTCTCCTTGCCCAGCAATTGGCTTTGGAGGGGAAGCACTCAGAGATCTTTCGGGTTAGTGGAGGGACCTCCCAGTTGAGTCTTAGGGTCAGTTCCTGGTTATTTATTACTAGTCAGGGGTCTGGGTTTGGGAGAAGTAGGTGTTGGCTATACCCCAAGGACTGAACTCTCATTGAGGCCAGTTTTAGGATTCAACAACACTACGTATGATTAAGGCTTGTTCAGCTACCTACTCTAAACTTGCTCCCCATCAGTAAGAGCATCTTAGCTTGATAGTCTTCCTCTCAACATTTGCACAGATTATGTCCTCATGACTTTCAGTCATCATTTCAGCTGATGATGCCAATTGACTTGAATGTCTTTTCTGTATATCACTTGATAGTTTGTCTCTTCTATATAGTGAGACTTTTCAGCTGAAGATCATGTGCCTCTTTCTTGCTGCTCTTAGAAGAGCTGCTTCCTGTGCTTTACTCAGTGATGAGTACAGGCAGCTTGTTCTCCTCCTCACTATCTTGCTGAAGTGGCAACAGTACTATGTCCCTCCAGTCAGACATCTTTGAGCTTCAATGGCTGGATATAGCTAGTCTATTTATCCAGTCAGATACCACTTGAGGGACTTTGCCCAAGACATGTGTGCATTATCCTTTTTCAAGAATGCACACAATATCACACCATCCTCTTCCTCTTGGGCAGTAAGAGGAGTAATCTTGATGGTATGTTTATCCATCTCCAACTTCACACCTGCTGACCATAGCCATTGGTGACTCCTCTGTCTAACCCACCAAAGCTTACTTTGGATCCATCTTATACAGCAGTATGATCCTTCTGTTGGGTTTTTGTTCCAGTCTTATTCTTGGAACAATCTCTGTCCAATTACCATATAGGGGTACGGACACTTGGACTATCCTGCAAAACAGGATTAATATACCTTAGGACCCCAATTTTTATTGGGTCCTAGGTTTTGGTTAGCCTGAAATAGACCTTGTCTACCTGCAGATTTTCTGATAGGAAGAATACCACTTGCTCTGGGCACAATAGGATTGTGCCAGCAATCTACGACAAAATGTCCCACTTTGCCACATCACCAGCACTCATGAATATTATACCTTCTTTTCTGAGTAGGTTTGGTAGCAGCTAACTGTTCAGAAGGAGGAGCAGCTTCCTTTATCTTATTTTTCTCAATCGCAATCTGACTGAACGTGAGTTTGGCAGTAGAAGAGCTTGTTTTTTCTTGAGATTGACCAACAATGATTTTCTTTACAGAAGACATGTTGTTGATGGCCTCATAAATGCCCAAGTCTGGCTTGCTGACAGACTTGCCCTTGGTCTGAGTGTGTGCTGGGAGATCTTGAGAAAAGGCCACAACATTACTCTTGAGTGTTGGGGCTAGAGCACCAAATACAAATTGTCTATGATGGGCCATTTTGACTTCGTCATGGGGAGTCCTCTGTGCACTCAAACCCATGCCCTTCCTTCTTCCATTGCAAGGTACCCTTGTACTCTTACAAGGAGAATTCTCATTCTTCCAGTGACCATGTATGCAGTCTTGTCCATACCTGTTGGAAGGGAAGATTACCTTATAAAGGGTGGCCTGAGGCACTACAGGAGCTTTGCCTTTCCCTTTGGAATGTCCAACTCTAGAATTACACTTAGACCCTAAGCCTCTCTCATCTTTTTGAGTGGTAAAGGAGTCAATCAGTGGTAACACTATTTTGGGCTTTGAAAAACTAGCCACAATATTTTTCTCCTTTAGGAGTTTCTCTGTAAGATCTAAGATGATCTTATTCTTTTGTCTTATGTTCTCAATTTGGGTGATTGAGATGGCATTTAGTTGGTTGACTTCCATAGCCTTTTGATCCAGTAAGGATGTTGTCTCAGCCTGTTGGGTAGCTAGGGGTATACAAAAATACCCGAAGAACCAAAAACCGGACAGAAACTGAACTGAATCGGGTGGTTCGGGTCAGTTCCTATTTCTGTCGATTCGGGTACGGTTACAAAAGATATAGAACCGATGGTTCGGTTCGGTTCTCATTTCTGACAGTCGGGTACCCGAGAACCAACCCGAACCGAATATAAATTATAAATTTTAACTTAAAAGAATATATGTATTATTACAAATTTTAACTATAAAGATTGGGTCGGCTCGGCGCTGGGCGCTAGCGTAGGTCACATAGGGCTTAATTGGAGATGTTATTTTATAATTTAACAAATCAATCTTATTTAATGCATAAAAGTAAAAATCTCTTATTTTGATAATTTTCTTATAGTTCATTAGTCCCATGTTATGAACCAAGAACCAAACCGAAACCGACCCAAACCAAATGTTTCGGATCCGGTTCCATAATTTAGAACCGTGGATCGATTCCAGTGCCAAAAATTTGGAACTGAACCTATACAGGTCGGTTCTTAGTTCTATATGGAACTTAACCGATCCGAGTTTACACCCCTATAGGCAGCAGCTAGCTGAAGGGAGGTAATCTCCTCAGCTTGATTTTTGGCCAACTTCCTGCTCCTTCTCAAAGCCTCCAAAATTTCACTATACTAGTCAATCAATTGATTGACATCTACCTCAGACTCAGAGTCATCTTCATCACTGGATGAAGATGCTTTAGAATTTGGACTAGTCTCATTGCCAGTCGCAGAAGAGGAGCTAGATACGGAATGTACCTTTCCTGGACCAGTCATATCCTGGCAGGCTTCATCATCTGTCATTGTAACCAGCCCATAATAGTTGTTGGCATCTTCATCACCATTCTCCTCCTCTGAGTCACTGTCTGAAAGTGATAGAGGGGCCCTGATCTCTATCCTTGCATTTGTATTGACATCATATTCATCACTGTCACTAAACACAGAGGACAGTGGGTCTCTGATTCCTATCCAAGCAGTAGGATAGTCTTCATCTTTGTCTTCAATAGTAGCAAGCAGCCCAATGAGGGCTTCTTCTTCTCTGCATACTTGAAGCTTCTTTTAGCTCCACTCCTTATGGTTCACTTCTAAACCCATAAGTACTATACATTTAGCTACCCTTTGAGATCTACTCAGACTGTTAAGTCCTCCTTGATCAACCTCCATCTGATACCACTTGAAAGTCTTTAATTTCAAGGATAGCTAAATCATCTAGAGGGGGGTGAATAGGTTTATTAGTCTCTTGTGACTAACTTTAATTTTCTTTGTGTTTTAGGTGTGTTGAGTTAGCTTAGTTAGCTTACTTTCAAGAACACAACACAATACATAATGTTTATAGTGGTTCCTTAGATTATGGGTAAATCCACTTTCCCTCCCACCTTTCTAACAGCTTGTTAGGTAAGGAACTTCTCCAATATCGGCTCCTAAGAGCTTACAACACGATCCTGTAGGACCACTAAGTCTCCTCTAAGACCTACAGCTCAGGCACAAAGCAATAAAACTCAGTGATCTAAAGATCACCTACCTCAGGACCAAAATCCCTACAACTCAAGCTGGAAGGACAGCCCTACCTCAAAGAGAATGACTCTCCTACAGATCAGGCACAAAGGCCCTACCTTATAGCAAGCTTGCTTCTACAACTCAGGAATAAGCTCCCTACAACTCAGAGAGAATGACTCTCCTACCTTAGGCTCAAAAGCCCTATCTCAGATCCAAACTGGATACTACTCTCAGGCCAAATCCCTACCTCAGGCATACAGGCCCTACACTCAGATCTATAACCAGATCCTACCTCAGCCTTTATAAATCAGGCCTACAACTCAGATCCAAAAGGATCCTACATGATGAAAGTGGGTTGGTAAAATATGACTACAGAGATATGATCTCTGAGTTTACCTTCCTGGACTGAGAGAACTCAGTCCAACTTTGACTCCAGGGAAATTGTCCCTGAGCCTACTGCTTCCTGGACTGAGAAATTCTCAGCTCTATCTTCTTCTTCATAGCACTAGAAATTGATCTTCGGGATTTGCTCTGTTTGGGATGTTAAGTGTCGCAGCTAGGGCTGACCCTTTGCTACTTATTTTTCCTTATAGATTACCTCTGAACTTGCCAGTGTAGGTATGAATGCCACTAGATATCTTTCTTCAGCTTCCAGTTGCTATAGCTAGGGTTAAACCTTGCTTCTTCCTGAGCTGAGATAAACTCGTCCCTAACTTCTTCTCAACAACAAGAATAGATCTTCAATGAATAGCTACTTGTGCTGGAAATACCTTGCAAAACTCATCTTCTTCTTGAATTGAACCAAAAGCTCAGTCCTAACTTCTTCTCAGCTCTAGAAGTTGATCTTCAGGATTAGGCTTGGTTGAGCTGAGAAGTCACAGTCGCTTAGGCTTGCTGTTTTTCCTCTTCTTACCTCAGTGAGAGAAAGCTCACTGAACTGGCTTTTCTGAAGTTATTAGACTTACACTACTGCAGTTAACCTTGACTTCAGAAACTTGAAGCTCTGCTTCTTCTACTTTATTAGATCCATACCTGAACTTGCTATAGCAGAAGAAATTAACTATATCTAATTTGTTGGAACTTTTAGAGTAGTTGGCTGAACTTTTGGTTCTTAAGCTTTGCAACAATGGTGAGGAAGATGAAGTTAAGCCGCCTCTTTTTGAAATGAATAAAACCTTAAAAGTTTAAGTTCTCAGCTCCTGATCTTGTCCTTTTATCTTCTACTGATTAACAGATCTTAGAGCAGTGGGGCCCACAATAGTTGACAGCTGCAACTTTATTTTCACAGCCAAAAGTCGTATAGTTGGATTGCGGCGTCATTTGTTGCATACTGTAGCCATCCTGCAACATTTTGAATTTTGTTAACGTCAGTATTTGTGGACTTATTCAAATTCAAACACTTTAGTATAGGCATTGAGTGAGCAACCAACACTCAATGCCAAAACATTTAGACGGATTTTTTGTCACTAGGCGTCTAGTGAATAAGCTTGACTCAATGCCAAAACACATAGATAGATTTTCTATCACTAGGCATTGAGTGAATAAGATTCACTCAACGCCAAAATACTTAGACAGATTTTCTATCACTGAGCATTAAGGTAATAAGATTGAATCAATGCCAAAACACTTAGACAGATTTTTTTGTCACTAGGCATTGAGTGAATAAGCTTGACTCAATGCCAAAACACTTAGATAGATTTTTTGTCACTAGGCATTGAGTGAATAAGATTGACTCAATGCCAAAACACTTAGACAGTTTTCTTTCACTAGGCATTGAGTGAGTAAGTTTGACTCCATGCCAAAACACATAGCCAATGATTCTGTTATGGAAGCGTTGAGAGCGTTAAGTGAGCCTTCCCCACTCAATGATTTTTTACTTAGACAGATTTTGATGTCTTTCTTCTTTAAGCTTTGACTGCGTGAGCTTGTCTAAACGCTTTTTGTAGTATGACGTTGAGTGAACTTCCTTCACTCAACATCTGTTGACTTAGCCACTTTCCTGCCTTGCCAATGCTTAAGGGCTTTGATTGTCCTATCTTCTCTCAGCGCTTTTTGGCATCTTCTGTTGAGTGAGTTTGCTTCACTCAACGCATGTGGACTTAACTATATTTCTTTGCATCTGGCATTTAGTGAGCTGTCCTCACTCAATGCCTATGGACTTAGATAGATTTTGTCTCTCCACCTGCCTACCTTGTAACCACCTGTCACCATCACTTTGACAACCTGTCTAACCTTATTCTAAGGAACATCCTGCACATGATGAGCTTAACCAACATCAAATACAACTATGCTCTTAGTGTTGATGTAATGTCTCTTCAAATTAAATCTAGGGAACATTGAGGGCAATATTCCCAACAGAGACAACATCATCAATAGAATGCTTGGTATATTTCAACTCCCATCCGTAGAGAAAGTATAAGATCAAGATCTATCTTGTCTTCATAGTGAATCAATCCATCGGAGAGATTACTAGCCCGAGCATTGCCAGCGACAGATCCAAAGGTATTGAACTACTATTGGGAGAAAGAGAGGATGAATCGTAAACCTATGTGAGAAGAGTGTAAAGAGATAGTATAGATAGAGGAGCAAAGAGAATAGGTATAGAAGGTGATTCATCAGTTGATGAGAGAGTAGAATAATGAGAAAAGTAAAGTGTATCTTCAAAGAAATGACATCAGCATAAACATATTGTTTCATCAGGAGAGGATCAAAACACTGATACCCCTTTTGACTCGGATAATAACCAAGAATGATGCACTTAATAGAGTGAGGAAAAAATTTGTCATGGCCAGGAGAAGGAGAGTGGACAAATACCATACATCTAAAGATAAGTAGAGGTAAGGGAAATAGCAGGGAGCCTGGATACAGGATGGAGAATTGAGTTTTGTCGTGAAAAATTGAAGAGGGAATTTGGTTGATAAGATAATAAGACAAAAGATTGGCAAGACCCCAATATGATCAGGGAACGTTCATCTGTGTGAGAAGGGTACGAGCAACATCCAGGAGATGGCGATTTTTGCATTCAACAACAACATTTTGCTATGAAGTGTAAGGACAACTAGTTTGATGAATAATGTTATGATGCATGCAAAAATACGAGAATTGATGACTAACATATTATTTAGCATTATCAGTATGAAGAATTTTAATTCGCACACCAAACTGAGTATGTATTTCATTATAAAATGTAGTGAACATAGAAAAAATTTAGAACGATCTTGCAAGATATAAAACCAAGTACATCTTGAGTAATCATCAAAATAAGTAACAAAATACAAGCTTCCCCTATCAACAGACCTAATTGGATAAGGTCCCCAGACATCAGAGTGAACAAGATCAAAGGGATGAGAATAACTACCTCTTGACTTGCTGGATAAGAGGAGCGATAGTGTTTACCAAGTTGGTAAGCTACACAGTTTAGAGAAGAGTTCCCTTAAGGAAGATCAGTAGGAGTTGGTAGATGAGGCGAGGAGGGGGATGACAAAGGTGAAGATGCCACTGGTGAAGAGAAGCAAAAGCAGAGAAAGTAGCAACATTATCGAGGAAGAAGAGACAGTCACTTTTAGACTTTGTAGCAATCATCTTCTTGGAGTAAGGATCCTGAAAGGAACAAGTAGTAGATGTAAAGTTAACCGTATAGTTTAGTTGTTTGCATAAAGCTGAAACATAGACCAAATTGCACAGAAAAGAGGGGAAATATAGAGTGTCCTGAAACTATAAATACAAAGTGATAACGACTGTACCACTCCCGCACATAGGAGACGGAGTACCATTCGCAACAAAAACCGTAGGCAACCGGTTATGCTTGTCAAAAAAGAGAACAACCGAGGATTGTCTGTCATATGATTTGTAGCTCCAGATTCAATAAGCCACTTACCTTGAGTAAACATTTTGGCACTTCCTAAATAGGAGGCACGTGGCGTAGAATTTCTTATGTCATCACCCGCAGAAGGGCGAAGATGAGGATACTTTACCCAATACTGATCTATAAGATGTTATGTCTTGCCGTAGTGAGAATAGAGATGACGAGATGGACCACGCCCACCAAAGCGACCCCTACGACTTATAAAATTACTAAAACGAGCCGAATGAGTATTAGTGTTGGGATGGGGTGGGGAGGCAAGCAGAGGATACTAAAGAAGAGTACTAATAGCAGTAATGTGTGCAGCAGAATCATCCAGAGTAAGAGAGTCGGCTTCTCCAAGAATTTGTTTTCTAATCATATCATAAGACTCTAGTAGGCGGATATGATAACACACAACAAGAGCATGCACATCCTAGTAAGTAGCAGTAGGATCCAAGATGGGACGGGCAAAGAGATCAGCATACAACATGTATATGCATGAAGTTTGAGCTCCTTTAGAGTATAGAGTAGCGATATGAGTCCATTCCGCCTTAACAGTCTCATCATGACAAATGATGGGCAGACACTCATCTAAAAGGCTATTTGCAAACTAAGTTCTCACTAAATCATCACTGACATCCCAATCATCAAAAGCAATAGATCCCTGAGAAGGAGGTTCATTAGTAAGATAATGATGCTTGTACTGAGAGCACAAAAAGAATACAAAGGAAATGCTCCAATCTAGATAATTTGGGCCAGTCAGCTTGAAAGTAGTCCCAACATTACTAGAAGAAGTGTTAGCAGAGATTGCGGTCAGAAGATAAGGCGTGGATAGGGTAGAAGAAGAGAGATGCAGAGTTTCCTTAAATATAACTGACAGCAAAGGAAATCGCACACATAGAGGAAAAAATGCATGGATGGAGGAAGAAATTGCTGATATAAGAAGAAATCGCGCGGATAGAGGAAGAAACCGAGAGATTTTGCAAGATACGGACAGAAAGAGTCCGCAAGAGGCAAACATAGCGAGTTCGCAAGAGGACAATAGAGCGATTTCACAAGGATACAAACTGCACACAGTAGAGAGCAAAGGGATCAGTGGGCGGTTAGAAAACTAAAGTCCACAGAGACCGCTAAAGAGCTTTGTATGCGGTAAGGAAAAAGGAGACCGCAAGGATCGAGTTATCCTCTGATATCATGTTAGAAAATAACTAAATAACATAATTTTATTGCTCAAAAACTTAACATTACAAGGTCATGACCCCCTATTTTTAGGGGAAAAGAGAGAGAAAGAGAATACAACAGACGATGTGGGACTAATACAAAACAAGTGGACTGGGCGGATACAAAAATACAAACTGAAGTAAGTAACGTGGTTAAACAAGCTAATTGCCCATTCAAACCTCAGACTGCAACAGCATAAACCGGTCCTCCAGGATTTCCTTTGCTCCACCAAAGTTGCGGTCTCACTTATCCTTCTCAATGCAGCTTGACAACTAAAACAAAACCACCGGGACAAGATCGTTACTGCAGTTCGCCAATTCGCTAAGAGTAGACTGCCATGGCAGACTGTCAGGTCGCTAAGGGTAGACCACAACTATAGACTGCCAGGATGCTACGGACAGACCACCTAGCCGCTAAGGGTAGACCTCCAATATAGACTACAATTGCAGGCCACCACTATATACCGCCACTACAGAACAACACTACAGACTGCTAGATTACTAAGGGTAGACCACCACTGCTAACCACCAAGCCACTAAAGGTAGACTTCCACTATAGACCTCCTTGCTACTAAGGGCAGACCACTACTACAGAATGCCAGGCCACTAAGGGCAGATTACCACTACATACCGCTAGACTGCAAAGAGCAGACTGCCAAGTCTAGAAGAGTTCTAACACCACTAATGTTTAGTGTTTTTTTGTGGTTCCTCTAGATCGTAAGCAAACGCACAAGGTTGTCTTCAGATGTAGTAGTTCGAAATTCACGTCTTGTTCTTCTTCTCGGCTGAGGTAGCATACTGATGAGGTGGCTCCCTGTAGTTTTAGAGTTGACTTCACTTCTACCGATCTTGACCTTGACATTCTGGGATCTACTGCCCCCCGAGAACCTCCTGAGGGTGCTTCTATGCCTCTAGGGTTGTAAATATAGATGTGTGACTTTGTTATATGAAGTTCCAAGAAATTAACTAGAGTGAACAGTGCATCGTTGTGAAGCTCTGGGATATTGTCTAGATATCTCGACATTCATAACGTCAACTTGATGATCTCAACAACATCAAACATCTTAATGACATTCATAATATCGTCTTCATGATCTCAATGACATCAAACATCTCGATGACATTCATAATATCGTCTTGATTATCTCAAAGACATTCACTGGTTGACTAAGGCCCGAGTTTACCCCATCGGCATTCCTAATGTAGACAGTCGGTATTTCATCTAGACATCTTGATGACAATCAAAATTTCATCTTGATGATCTCAACAGCATAGACGGGCTGAGAAACAAAAAAGTCTGCAAGCCTTCTTGAAGATATTCACAATGTCATCTTGAAGTCTAGCCGGCATTCACAATGTCAAAAGACCATCTAGATGACATGCTCCAGACTATATTTATAATATCAAAGGAGTATTTAGCTGACCTAACCCAATTCCAGTGAGTCATAGGATTAGTCCTTCACTCATATCCAATATGATTAAGTCCAACACAATCCTTCATTCAAATTTTTTATATGATCTTATGTACGAACCTATAGGCTCATATCATGTTGGCAGTGAGACTAACTACTTGACTACTTCTAGATCACCGTAGAAACAACAACAGAACCTTCCAAGGATGCCTTGTTAGATGAGATGTTTTATCTCATCCTAAATATTTATGCATTCTTTGGTGATAGGCCCCGTCCCTCGGTAGAATTCCCAGAACTTCGACCGAGCTCCCTTGTCGTTCAACTAGAGCTCTTGTTGTCTTTGCTTTGTTGGATTACCCTGGATTGCATAGAGCATATTTACGCGGGAGGTGTTGAGGGGTGTGTTGGGTCCATTGACCCCAATGTTCCAAATTTGTAATAAGTCAAACTGGTCAATGACATACACACATAAATGTATTTGATGTGTGCTCATGTTCATATACGCAGGTTGTCCTTGATTGGACAGGTGAACAAGAAGAATAAGCTGGAAGTCAGATAATTTGACTAAGGCAAAAGTGCTGAGATAGCTGAGACAGATGAGACAGCTGAGAAGATTGTCTTAGCATAACCGCTGAGACAGCTAAGAAGCTCAATACAAAGCATTGACAAGAGTGTTGGTCTCAACAGAACTGCTGAGAGAGAAGATAGTCTAAGCTGTGAAGAAGAAACTTCTGAGACAGTTGAGAAGAAACCACTGAGACAGAAGATAGTCACAGATGTGAAGAAGAAATCGCTGAGACTGTTGAGAAGGAACCGCTGAGACAAAGCCAGCAGAATTTCTCTAAGTCCAGAAGCGTTCAGTGAGGCGGGCTCACTCAACGCTTCTAAACAAGAGCACAGTTATGAATTCGTCGAACTGAATTATGAGTTCATCAAGCTGAGCTCATCTTTCGTCGAGCTCAAGTTAAAGTTAGACGATTCTGAGTTCGTCTAGCTCAGTTCAAAATTCATCGAACCCAGCTCACCTTTCGTCGAGCTCAAGTTAAAGTTTGATGATTCTAAGTTCTTCGAGCTCAGTTCAGAATTCGTCAAACTGATTTCAGAATTCGTCGAACCCCACTCACCTTTTGTCGAGCTCAAGTTAAAGTTTGAAGATTCTGAGTTAGTCGAGCTCAGTTCAGAATTTATCGAACTAATTTCAAAATTCTTCAAACCCAGCTTACCATACGTCGAGCGCAGTCAAAGTATTTCATGTCATTGCGGAAAAGCTATAGCAGCGCTAGAAAGTTTTTGCCCATCCAATCTCGATCAGATTAAAGCTTCCAAGCATTGAGTCCTATGATGAGATAGAAGACCCTTTATAGCACGCGGACGACTTCCCCATCATCCTCAAGACCTACATCACCACGCCCAACTACGGTGTTAGGTGTTGTTGGACAGACCGATGGGGCAAGCAAGGACGGAGTTTCATTCCCTCTAAGAAGGAACTATCTACAACTTTACGGAGCTAACCCAATAGGTCTAGGAATAGTTCATTGCTAACTGCAAGATAGTGAAGGATCCCTCCCACATGTTAAGAATCTGCTAAAGTGGAAAATCTTATGGAATTATTCCATCGGTTAACCACAGAGGCCCGGTATATCTCTGGGGAATACCCCGAGCTTCTACAGCGAGTCTTCTTGAGAGGACTGCATATGAATGGATTTTACTCTAAACTAATAATGGATACAATCCCTAGTTATCCCAACCTTGTATATAGTGTCAAAGCACAGATCACGACCAACGAAGCTATAGAGGCCCATTGACGATAGTTCGAAGGAGGAAAAAAGTAGAAGAGAGAAGAACCTGCCCCATAGTGAAAGGATACATGCCTAAACAATGCATGCCAGCAAGATCACTGTAGGGACCGAGGTCCCCAACCCTACAAGGAGTACACACCAAGAAAGTTATTACTTTAAGGTTAGCTAGTCACCTAGCGGGGGGGGTTAATAGGTCTTTAAAATTTCTTTAGTTTTTTTGTTGTTTTCTTTCTAAGTGATCTAGAGCTTATCCTTAGAACCTACAATATAAATAATAACAAGAAACACAACACAACACACAAATATTTATAGTGGTTCCCCAATTGGGTACATCCACTTTCCCTCCCATCTTTCTAAATTATGTTAGACAAGGCACAAACTCCTCCAAATGCTCCTCAGAACTTACACCTCAGGCCCCCAACTTTACACTCAGGTTCTCTTCAAAACCCTACCTCAGAACCACAAAGGTTCCTACCTCAGAGCCCTGCCGTGCTCCTACAGCTTAGTGGTCCTCAAACCACCTACCTCAGCCTTATCTCTAAGGCCTATAGCTCAGGCTTTTCAGCCCTACAACTTCAGGCACAAGGCCCTAGTCTCAGAGTGCTGCATCACTCCTACAACTCTGTACCCTTCCAGGTACCTACCTTAGTGCCCTTCCAGGCAGCTACATCTCAGCCTCCTCCATTGCCTATAACTCAGTGACACACTTGTCACCTACAGCTCAGTGATTCAACAGTCACCTACCTTAGGCACTAGGCCTTACTACTCAGGCTGGGAGGACAGCCTTACTCTTAGATCTACACATGGATCCTACCTCAGTACCCCAGCAGGGCACCTACCTTAGTGACTAATTAGTCACATACAACTCAGGCACAAAGTGCCTTATAGCTCAGATTCAGACAACCTGAATCCTACAGTAAATTAATTAAGAAGTTGAAATAAACTAAAACCTTGACTCTGAGATAAATCTCAGAGTTTACCTTGCTAGACTGAGCAGATATCAGTCCAGTCCTCTTGTTGGAGAAGGAATTAGACTTCTTCTACAACTAGCTCCTTTTCTACTACACTGAAGAACAACTATCTGCTATTGAAGGATGATGGCCCTTCACATAGCTATCTCTCCTGGCTGATTAGATGAATCAGCTGCCTTGTTCTGGAAAGAACTAACTTGCTGAACTGGAAAAAGCTTCAACTATCTTTCTCTGCCTTTCTAGCTAGCTCTGCTGGACTTGGCTTTCATGCTCGTCGGAGAAGATGAAGCCCAATCGTCTCTCTTTTCCTTTTCTGTGTTTGTTAACCCTAATCCCCTTTTCTTCTTTTCCTTTTATATCTTTTGATTTGAATCAACGACACAGTTTGAATGTGGTCCCCGCCAAGGATGGTTAGCGCCACCTCCCACAGAAGAGGGAAAACAGTACTTTCTAGCGCTGCTATAGCTTTTCCGCAATGACATGAAATACTTTGACTGCGCTCGACGTATGGTAAGCTGGGTTTAAAGAATTTTGAAATCAGTTCGATAAATTCTGAATTGAGCTCGACTAACTCAGAATCTTCAAATTTTATGGTGGTTAAGCGGTTATTTGCACACCAGAACCATTTTATGTGTTATTTGCACACTTGATATTATTATTTATTAAACATATTCTTAGGGAATTTATTATATATGCATTAATCATTAAATTTGGTTATGTGCACCCCCATAATGCGTGGTTACGCAAGGTGTTTATGCTGTGAATGGACAACAGTGATCAGATTGTGGAAGATCGGCTGGAGGCGATGAAGGGGTCAGCCGACTGGGGGAGCGGTCGGCAGGGCAGCTGATCCCGACAATGCGTCCCGCTGGGAGGCCAACCACATGGATACACTACTGACTACGATGGCAGAAGAGAAGACAGCCCACCGGTCATGCAGCTCCCATTCTAGTGGTGGACCGCTTGGCCTCACAGTTGCATGAGGGTTGTGGCTGCAAATCCAAGTAGTCGCGTGGTGGCAGTAGTTGGTCGGTTAGGCAACCAATCATTCGCCTGGCCCCGTGGAATGCTTGGTCATGTGGTGGAGGTTGCTGGTTGGTAGGCCATCCAACCACTTGGCATTGAGGCCATGCAAGTTGTGTGGCAGCGATCTCTTGAGCGGCAGTTGATCATGTGTTGGCCGACCATGCGGTGGTCAGTCGCTCACCGGCCAACCGCGCGGTTTGAGGGCGGTGGTGTGATGGTTTTACCAAGAGCATAATGCGTGCGGGGGATGGGGTAGTTTCACCATGGAGTTAGTGGGGTTGACTTTAGTCAACCCCACACACCCTCTATAACCTTACTAAGTTAGGCACAAATCTATTTCGGAGAAGCAAATTTGCTAGAGACACATTTGGAGAAGTGCAAGTTAGGCACAAATCTATTTTGGAGATGATCATATTGATTTATCACTTTAGTCCCTGTAATGGCGTGTATTTATTTTTTTTATTTGTGCAATTCATTATGTAGCGGAGTAGTGGGGATTTTGAGTTGATCAAAAACAAAAAACATGTACTATTCTGTGTGTTTATACATCTTTGGTGACGAATTTCTAGGTTAGACTCTGATTGTCATGAATTTCACACCCAAGTAGATTTTCAAGTTAAAAATCGCATGACATGTATTTATTTTCATTTTTGTTTTGTTTGCTTGTGTGTTTGCATGTTGCTAAATGATCGCAAATGTGCTCTCACAAAGTCAAATTTTAGGTGCTTAGGTTGAATTTGAACGCTCATAATTCCAACATGAAAATGATCGTCGAGGAAAATTCAGTGAGATCAAAAACCTACGATGAAGCTGGGTGCATGGGCATACCTATTCCTAGACAACCTGAGCATGTGCCCGGGTTTGTTTCGTGATTTTTTCTACAATTGTGCTGGTCCACGCAAGATATATTACTGCTAGGTTTTTTCACCCTCATTTCAGTGCAACCCCGAGCAGTAACCGAAACCCCGAGTTGTAAGTGAAACCCAAAGTGGAAAAACACAGAGTCACGGAGCGGCACCATAGTGGAGAGATCAGAGACAGACTTGGAAAGCAGACGGAGGCACTTGCAGTGAACTAGTGCAGACCGATTGAGCATCTGCGTTTGATTCCAACTAAATGGTAAGGGATTTTTGGATCGGTCATCAGCCGATGAGTTGAAAGCTAATTTTTATTTTTGTTTCTTCCATTGTTGGGATCTGCGAATGAGTTCAATGTGATGATTTTAGGTCTATTTGTCTATTTCCCTTGCCCCTTGGACCTTTCAACTTATCATGGTGTAATTTTTATGCAGGAAGATTAAGATTTCCCTAGTCAACTGACTGGACTAAGCCTTATATAGTTGTATGCAGTAAGATTTCTGGCGAAGGGATTGGGCTCTTGTATAATCTGGTATGCTAAAATCTTATTGATTTAGTTTATCCCCAAATAACCTAATTTCAATTTCTATTTCACCGTGAATTGGTGGTATGCTTGGCTTAATGCTTTTGTATAATCTGTTTGTAGTATGCTTAAGCAGCTTAGCTTAATGCTTTAATAAAAACATTTATGTTATTATATTCCAATTTCTATAATCTGTGATATTGTTGGATCCCAAGTTGGATTTGAGAAAGGTTCACTAACTTAGGCTGAGTCTGACCCAACATTGTATAGCTAGGGTTATGTTTTGTTATCCTAGAGTTTAGGCTAGGTCCTGTTTAGTGCTACCTCCTTGGACAAGCCAGCAGTGGACTTCAGAGACTCAGAATTAGAAGTTCCCAGAAGACAGTGATCAGTTCGAAATTCTTCGAACTCAGCTCAACGAAAGTCGATCTCAGATCGACGAACTCAGAGTTAATTCTCTGAGCTAAGCTCGACGATATTCGACCTCAAGTCGACGCTTTGTTTTCTTCAGACAGATTCTCAGCTTGACGAACTCAGAGATAATTCCCTGAGCTAAGCTCGACGATATTCGAGCTCAAGTTGACGTTTTGTTTTCTTCAGACAGATTCTCAGCTCGACGAACTCAAAGAACAGAATTTGAAAGTTATTCTCAATTAGCAGTTCGTAGAGCTCAGGTCGACGAACTTGAATTCTCTGGTCGACGAATTCCGTTTAGCGTTCGACGTTTTCTATCCAGTTCTAGAATGAGTTTTTCCTCCTTCTGTTCCTTATTTTCTCTATTTATTAGCAGTATTATTCTGAGTATTTAATGCAAATATTCTTCTGAATATAGCCGTTATTGGCTGCATTAAATATGATATTCATCAGAATAAATATTTGCTTATTCTATCAAGGATAGTTGGGAAACTCATAAATGTTATTATTCTAGCCATTTTCAATTCTCCAGATCATCCAACATTTATGGAAAGAATTCAAAATTTGAAGGAGAATTTTTGGCAGTAGAATAAAAGAGATTCTCTCTTTTTCGACGAACAGTTAGAGATATAGAGAGAGATATACATTCAGTAAAAAACAAGAATTGAGAAGCACTAACAGAGAACATTCATTAAGCAGTTGACTCTTTCATTCTCTCTTAACGCTTTTCTTACTCTGCCATTTCTCAAGACAGAAGAAGAACACAACATCAAGATCAAGAGTCTTCTTCAACTTCTATTCATGAAATTTATAGACATCATTTTCAACATCAGTCATTGGATTTCCTAGAACTTGGCAGATCAAGCTGAAGACCTACTCACCCTTAAGCAAAGCTCATTCTTCCTGAAGCATTCAACTTCTCAGAAGATGCTTTGATAACACAAGAATCCACATAGTCTTCCCAAGTTGTATTGAGAAAAGAGAAGACTTCCATCAAACTCTTTTCACCCCATTGTACAGGGTTCTTACTCCCTTCAAAAGTAATTCTTGGTTGTGAGGCCTCTTGATCAAATGACTTCAGTGGTTTTTGGGCACCTGATCAAAAGCCTGAAGGGTTTCTTGATCTACCTGAATTAGATCTTGTGGTGGCAATCACCTGATCAAAACCTGCTAGTGGATTTCTACCATGGGTGGTAGAAGAGTGGATGTACCCAAGTTCAGGGGAACCACTATAAACTTCTTGTGTCATCTGGTTGCTCTTTTTTTATTTGTTTTGCTTTTTACTGTGTTTGTGATTGCTGGAATAGTTAGTCTAGTTTTCCTATTTTTAACTAGTATATGGTATCATTATATTTACTCTGATATAAACTTTAAAAAAAAGAGCCAAAGTTTTAATACTCTATTTACCCCCCCCCCCTCTAGATTAATCAGATCTAACCCCTCCTTTCAATTGGTATCAGAGGGTGTGTTTGTTCGGTTGTACAAGTTAACACTTGAACCAAGATCCAGTTAGATCAGATTTTACTCTTCCCAACTATTATCTATCACAATGGCACAAAACAAGGATTATGCAAGCACCAGACCTCTAGTCTGTAACTTAAATAAGTTCAGTATCTGGAAGGCAGGAATCAGATTATGCATGAACTCAATTGATGAAGACATTTTTAACTCCATTTTGACAGGTCCACCTCAACCAACTGCAGCCATTTCTATAACTGCTGACACTCATACAGTTCCACCACCAGACTTGACTGATGCACAGAAGAAAGCAAAGGTTGCTGATGCCAAGGCCATGAACATATTGGCCCAGACCATGTCAGATGACATATTCCAAAAAGTTGTTGATTGCACATCAGCAAAGGCCATCTGGGACTATTTGAACAAGATGGTGGTAGGCTCAGTAAGAAAGAAAGGATAGAAGATCCCTTCTCATCTCCAAATATGAGAACTTCAGAAAAGAGGACAGTGAGTCGGTGGAAGAAATGTATGGCAGACTGAGTGCCATCATTAGTGAACTGAAGACATTGGACAAGGACATCTCATTGACTGAGATCAATGATAAGATCTTAATGTGTCTTCCCAGCTCATGGACCACGAGGATCTGGCCAATCAAGGATGCCAGAAGCATTACAGAAATCTCCACAGAAACTCTTCTAGGGAAGCTCAAATCTTTTGAGCACTTGACAAAGACTAGGGAGGCAGAGCAGAAGACTACTACTCCAGTCAGAAAAGAGCAAAATATTGCATTCAAGGCTACATAAGAAATAGCAGCTCCTGCTGTTAATGAAGAATTCTTGAGTCTCTTTGCAAAGAGATTTTATAAGATGAGCAAAAGAGACTTCAGGAAGAAGTCATCCAGACAAGAAGATAAGCCCAGGTATGACAAAACACAAACTAAAGATGTTGTTTATTTTATTTGCAGGAAACCTGGATACTAAATCTCTGAGTGCCCAGAGAATCAGAAGAAGGAGAAAAGAAAAGATAAGGACTCCAGAAAACAGAAGTATAACAAGCCTTCCTTAAGCAAACATAAGAGGAAAGAGAAAGGCTTTATAGCAGAAACTTGGAATGATACAAAAGAGGATTCCTCATCCTCTAGCTCTAGTGATGAAGATGAAGAGGAAGCAAAGGGAAAGGAAGTTTGCTTAATGGCAATTGGTGCTTCCAGCATTCATTCAGATGAAGACCCATCAGATAATGAAGAACCACTCTCTGAAGTGGACTAGGTACTCTCATCTTTTGATTTCAATTCAGAAGATTTTTTACTTGAATTTAAAACTATGTGTATAGACTTAATTAGTTCAGAAAAGGAGATCAAACAACTTAGAGAGCAATTAAATGATCAAAGTAATCTAGTTACAGAGAACAATCAACTAAAAGATGATATTACACTTGTTAATGAACAAATAATTAAATTAAAAACTGAACTAGCTGAGGCAAGGCAACTTGAAGAATCCCTTAATGGGAGAAGCCTCAAGCTGATGGACATTACAAGCACTGTTAATGCCAGACTCACTGGCAAGCTAGGTTTAGGTGCTTCATCAAGCAAACCCCCACTGGTTCAGAAAAATATACTAAGGACTCCTATAAATTTCATCTCTGAAAAGGGTAAAGAACTAATCTATGAAAAAAACCCAACTGCAAATAGAAACAAACCTAACAAACGAAAAAATAGAAACAGAAAAAATAAAAACAAAATCAATATTCAGCAGTTTACGTCGAACTTAGATCGACGAAATGTAAACAGATCGTCGAACCCAGATCGATGATCTATGAACGAAAATACTTACTATGATCAATCGTCTTACTACGATCGATGATTTCTATATGGATCATCGAGCAGAGATCGACGAACGTGGGGCACAGAGAATGAGTACTATCCTTCTCTGAGCAGAGATCGACGATCCTAACCCATGTCATCAAACTCAGATCGACGATCTCACTTTCAATCATCGAACCTAGTAAGAAGTAATAAGACTCTTAATCCTGGAAGAAATTCTAACGTGAACAAAAACTCTAATCAGATAAGGGAAACAGTTAATCCTTTCACACATTGGGAAATTCAAAATAGGAGATATCATCCACTAGGATATCAATCTCAGCCAGCTAGTTCTGTTATTTCAAGTTTTTCTTATCAAGAAAAAAAAGGACCCAAGGTAACCTGGGTCAAGAACAATTAATCTTTTAATTATTGCAGGTAAAGAGTTATCCATCATATAACCAGCAATGGTATCTGGACAGTGGGTGCTCAAAGCACATGACAGGATGGAAGGACAACTTATCCAGCTACAAGTCAAAGCTAGAACCTAAAGTTATTTTTGGTGACTCCAACTGTAGCCAGACTGAAGGCTATAAGGAAGTCAAAATAGGAGCTGTCATATTCAGGAAGGTAGCATATATAAGTGGATTGAAACATAACTTGATCTCCATCAGTCAACTTTGTGATGAAGGATTTCAGGTATCATTCAATCAGTCTTCTTGCGTTCTTTCTTCAGCTAACAGCATGGTTGTTTTAATTGGTTCTAGAGTAGGTAATATTTATGTTGTTAACTTTAACTCAGCCATAAATGAAATTTGCTTATTTAACCAATCTAGTAATCAGAATGAACTATGGCATAGGAGGTTAGGTCATGTAAATTTAAAATATATTGCTAGGCTATCAAAGGACAACCTTGTAAGAAGATTGCCTTCTTACCCCTATAAGAAGGAAAGCCTGTGCAGGGCTTCTCAACTAGGCAAGTAAACTAAAAATAGTTTCAAATCCATTAATAAGTGTGACTCACCTAGGATTTTGTATTTCCTTCACATGGATCTTTTTGGACCCATTGTTGTACAAAGCCTAGGAGGGAAGTCTTACACCTTGGTTTTTGTAGATGACTTCTCCAGGTTCACATGGGTGTTCTTCTTGAAAAATAAGTCAGATAACTTCAAGGTTCTTACCGATTTCTCAAGTGCATACAGATTTAGTTCTCTACTCAAGTTATATTGATCAGAAGTGATCATGGTACTGAGTTTGTGTCTCTTCTTATATAAAAGTTCTGTGAGAAGGAAGGTATCACGCAATGTTTTTCTGCTCCTAGAACTCCTCAACAAAATGGGGTAGCTGAAAGAAAAAACAGAACCCTAATTGAAGCTGCAGGTACATTACTTACTGATGCATACTTGCCCCTTTCCTTTTGGGCAAAGGCAGTGAGCACAGCTAACTATGTCCTGAATAGAAGCTTAATACACAAGCTTAAGGCTAAGACCCCCTATGAGCTACTCAAAGTGAAGAAACCTAAAGTAGACTATTTTAGAGTATTTTGTTGTATCTGTTACATACATATTAACAATAAAAAATACACTAGAAAGTTTGAAGCCAAGTCTGAAATGGAAATTTTTCTAGGATATTCCCAAGTAAACAAGGCTTATAAGGTTTACAATAAATCAACTTTGAAAATTGAAGAGTCTGTACAAGTATCTTTTGATGATGCTAACATGTTTTATAATGAGATGAATGCTTCTACCAGTCATATTTTGCAGGTACCTACCTTGTGTGAGAATTTGGAAGCTGTGACCCTCACCCCTGAGGGTGCTACACCATCCTCTCCACAAGTAGCTGAAGACAGTGATGAGGAAATCAGTGAGCCCACTGATATAGTTCCAATAGCAGTTTTGATTCCACAAGAAGAATAGGTCCCTGAAGCTGTTGAACAACCAACTCCTCCTACTGATTTAGTCACATTTAGAGATCATCCTGTATCTCAAGTGATTGGAGACATATCAGCAGATGTGCAGACTCGGCATCATCTCCACAAGGATTTGATGTACTCCTGCTTCAT
Organism: Platanthera zijinensis; assembly: GCA_039513925.1. Lineage (NCBI taxonomy): Eukaryota > Viridiplantae > Streptophyta > Magnoliopsida > Asparagales > Orchidaceae > Platanthera > Platanthera zijinensis. The sequence continues at coordinate 34,951,653 of CM077094.1, forward strand.
TTCTCAAGTTGAACCTCATTCCATTCAAGATGCTGAGCAAGATCCCCACTGGATTCTTGCAATGCAAGATGAGCTAAACCAATTTGAGAGATGTAGAGTTTGGGAATTGGTTCCAAGAACAAAGAATTACCCAGTCATTGGAACAAAATGGGTGTTCAAAAACAAGTTGGATGCACAAGGATCAATTATAAGGAATAAGGCTAGGCTTGTTGCTCAAGGCTATAGGCAGGAAGAAGGCATTGATTATGACCAAACCTTTACACTAGTGGCAAGGTTTGAGGCAATCAGAATTTTCTTGGCCTATGCTACTTCTCAAAAATTCATAGTCAATCAGATGGATGTTAAAAGTGCCTTCCTAAATGGAGAACTCAAAGAAGAGGTGTATGTTGAACAACCACAAGGTTTTTTTTCTCCAACTCAACCCTCTTTTGTTTATAGAGTTCATAAAGCTCTCTATGGCCTCAAGCAAGCTCCAAGAGCTTGGCATGAGACCCTAGCTAACTTCTTGTTAGAACATAGTTTCTCTAGAGGCATAGTCGATAGGACTTTATTTATAAAGCATCATCATGACAAAATACTGTTAGTACAAATATATGTAGATGACATAATATTTGGCTCTATAGATCCCAAACTATGCAAGAGGTTTTCCAACCTTATGCATTCAAAGTTTGAGATGAGTAGTATGGCTGAGCTCTCCTACTTCCTTGGTCTCCAAGTGAAGCAGGCACCTGATGGCATTTTCCTATCCCAATCTAAGTATGCTAAAGAGCTGATCAAAAGGTTTGGGATGGCTGATGCCTCAGCTAAGAAAACACCCATGGCTATAAATATTGTGATTGATTCTGATGAGCATGGGAAACATGTTGATCAGAAATTATATAGGGCAATTATTGGGTCCCTGTTATATCTCACAGCAAGTAGGCCAGACATCATGTTTACTACATGTCTTTGTGCTAGGTTCCAAGTGAACCCTAAAGAATCTCACCTAGTTTTATTAAAAATAATTTTGAGATATATAAAGAGTTGCCCAAATCTAGGACTCTAGTATCCAACTGAATTAGAATTTGAGTTAACTGGATACTCAGATGTAGATTTTGCTGGATGTAGAGTGGACAGGAAAAGCAAAACAGGAATATGCCAGTTCCTTGGTGCTAGACTTGTCTCCTTGTTTCGTAAAAAGCAGACATTTGTGTCTACATCAACAGCAGAAGCTGAATATATAGCAGCTGGCAGTTGCTGTTCATATATGCTATGGATACAAAATCAACTCCTAGATTATGGTTACAACTTAAATAATTCAACACTATTTTGTGAAAGTACAAATGTTGTATCTATAGCATAGAATCCATTACATAATTCTAGGACCAAGCATATAGATGTTAGACATCATTTCATTAGAGAGTGTGTGGACAAGAAGAAAATTAAAATTACCATCATTCCCACTGATTTGCAAAGGGCAGATATCTTCACCAAACCCTTAGATGAGAAGAAACATCTATCCTTTATGAATCAGCTAGGCATGATGAATGGTATACTTTAATTTAATTCTCTGTCTGTGGTCGAAGAATTTGCCAAATTTCGTCGAATGGAGCTCAACGAACTAAGGGAAGTTCTTGAGATATTTCGTCGACCTGAGATCAACGATCTCTCTATGGAAGTAATTTTTCGTCGACCTGAAATCGACATTCTGACTTCAGAAAAATTTTCGTCGACCTGAGAACGACGAAAAGTTTTCCCCTTTCTTCTGGCTGAGATCGATGAACTCTTTTGACAATAAAATATTTCGTCGACCTCAGATCGAAGATTTCTCTTGTTTCGCAGGACGGAGTTTGTCGTTTCATATTCTGGCAAAACCTTATATCTAGGTTTCCTTTGACCTTTATCTCGCGCTTTCAGTTCCCTTGCACTTGATCTTTCTACTTTCTTGTTGCAGGCGACTAATGGCAATTCCAGCAGGCGCTCTTTCTGCAATGAAATTCAACATGGGATTTGAAATCGATTTCGATTCATTTCAACAATCAGACCAGATCTTCATAGATATTCTGCAGCTATTTGAAGACCTAATTTTGAAGAACCTAATGACTACCAGAATGAGGATTGCTGCTACTGAAATAAGAGAATGGGTTTATACTTCATCTACTCTAGATGCTGACACTATGGTTGGAACCATATCGGGTAACACCGTTCCTTTAACCCCAAATATTCTTACTGAGATTTTTGGACAAGTAAACGGAGAAGAAGATATTGAACTTGAATCTTCTGAATATGATGAAATGTTGACGTTGATGGGTTTTTTTTGAGACAACCCAAATAAATTGTTGAAGAAGTATCTTTCTGCTGAATATAAGTTTCTCGCAGAAGTAGTCGGTAAGGTGTTGCTGGGCAAGCATACAGCCCATGATCACATTACCAGACAGCAATTTTTAGTGATGTGTGTTGTGGTGAATAAGAAAGTCATTAATTGGGCTAAGATTGTGTTCAACGTGATTAAGAAAAAGAACAACAAGAAGGAAGTTTGTTTTAGAAGGATTCTTGGAATCTTCCTTCTTGCCAAGGCAGCTGAATCCCTAGTCGCCCCGACCATATTCATCAACGCCTCTAAGAGGCTGACATGTGCCTTGTTTTTCAGGTGGGAGAGGAGAATCCCAAAGCCTTCCAGGGCTTCCTCCTCTAAAACTTCTGAGAGTACTAGGGTAGTATCAGCCACTCCCCACCCTGCAGAGGGCAGTTCAATTCCACCTCCTCCCCTCATTCCAACTCCTTCCTCATCCATCCTACAACCTTCTCCAGCTCCAGCACATTATCCCACACCTACACCACCACCACCTCCTATTAGCCCCATCCACCCTTCTTCACCAATACATTATCCTACACCTCCTCAGTCCCCCATTTCATCCTCAGTACAACAACAACAACATCAACAACTACTACTAGAACAACCTCTATCTCCAAATTCTACTACTCCACCTTTATCCCCCCTTCCATCTCATCTTGCAGACATACCTCCACTCCAAAATCTCACCTCACTACCTTCTTTCAATCTTATTTCCTCCCCAAGCAATTCTTTAACACCTTCAGATGAACTAATGATAAATTGTCATCACTCATCCTCTTCCATAATCAATCCATCTATTTCTACCCAAACCCCACCAGAATTCTTAGAATTCCCTTCACCCTCCATCTCTTCCATCTTGGAATCCATCACACCTCTTCTGAAATAGCTGATAGCAGAGGCCATCTCACCTATTGTTTCCTCTATCTCAATCCTTGCTACTCAACTTGTTGTCTTCCCTATCCCAACTTCTTTTGTCAGGGGCCTGGCTCCAGTAGCCACTACAACTAGGCAGGGAGAGATACTCAGTGAAGAAGTTGCCCTAAAAGCTCCAGCAGCAGTAGCAGTAGTTGAAGATTTTGCAGCAGCAGTTTCAGATGTAGATATTGATATTCTTGATACAGAAATTATAGATGCAGATCTTGTTGAATTCTTGGAAACTGATATTGAAACTTCTAAAGAACCCCTGAAAATTCTCTATGGAGATTGCTTCATTGCTCTAGATTTTGACCTGAAATCAGTTCTAAGTCACTTTAATCTTATGTACAGAGATTGTCTTCCTTTTGTTTCTTTTCAATTATATATAGATATTGTTTATTATTCTGCCCCCATCAGCTCAGAGACCTTACAGTAGATTCAGGAAAGTCTTTCAGCTCCAGTGCCTGAGCTTTCTGTAGCTCTAGAGGCTGAGCCTATCAGCATAGCTGAGGTTGAGATTTAAGAGCCCAAGGCTTTCTCTCCTCCAACCTATGCATGTTCTACTTCTCCAGTCCCAGACTTGGATGAAGTTATGGCTGCTAATATAGCTGAAGAACTTTCAGTTTCAGTTCCAAAAGAAGTAATTATAGAGATTGATGTTATATATGATAATCCTCAAGGATCTTCTGATGATGATCAAGATGATGACTCAGATTCTGATGATAGTAAAAAGAAAGTGTCTAACAAAATGAAAGCCCCACCTAAGGTTGTTCCAAAGCCAAACCCTAACAATGACACTCCAAACTACATACTCCAGAAGATTACTCCCAATAATGGAATGCCATAACGGATGTGGTTGTCAAAGAATGAGCAAAAAGAAAGGAAGAAAAGGAGAAGGTTCAGGTCTCCTCCTAGACAATTCAGGAAAGACCCTCCTCCTCCCTCTTCAGGCTCCTCAGGCAATATCAGTCAGGGACCAGCTCCAGTGACCAAAACATATTATAGACAATCCAGACAAAGCAGTCAACAATCATCTTCAAGTAATCCATCTTCAAATTCTTCTAAGAAAGTGCCTACTGAAAAACCAATGCAGGATTCTAGTACAAAGAGGCAAGAGTCTCCTCCTATCCCTTTTGTTGATCCTGAACAGGAGAAATCTGCCAAGATGGCCAGATTCCATGAACTTATAGGACTTTCTCAAATCAACAAAGCTAAAGCTGAAGGGAAAGACATATCTCAGTACTCAACTATGTCAACTTACAGAAAAGAAGAATTAAAAAGGTATGCTAAGGCTAACCAATTTTTCAATGTTGATAATTATATAAAATTGCACCCAGAAGCTGTTGTACCTAGAACTTCATCCCAAACTATGATTGGAGCATCTAACATGTATATGTCAAAGAAAAAAGCTGCCAATCCTAACAGGGAAATAAAATTCAAGCAATCTTCTGAAAGATCAGATACAGATAAAGCCAAGCAGAAGAAATGAGTTTACTTTCTGTGTTTTCTAATTGTCCTTTGAACTCTATTCTTTGTATATGTCATGAAGCACAATCTTGTAAATATCTGGTGAATATTTATTTTTGTCAGATATATTTTCTCTGGCTTTATGTTTGTTTGTTTTTGTTCTTGAGTTAGTAACCTCACCCAAATAGGGGGAGATTGTTGGATCCCTAGTTGGATTTGGGCTAGGTTCACTAACTTAGGCTGAGTCTGACCCAACATTGTATAGTCAGGGTCATGTTTAGTTGTCCTAGAGTTTAGGCTAAGTCCTGTTTAGTGCTACCTCCTTGGACAACCCAGTAGTGGACTTCAGAGACTCGGAATTAGCAGTTCTCAAAAGACAGTTATCAGTTCGAAATTCTTCGAACTCAGCTCGACGATCGTCGATCTCAAATCGATGAACTCAGAGTTAATTCTCTGAGCTAAGCTCGACTATATTCGAGCTCAAGTCGATGCTTTGTTTTCTTCAAATAGATTCTCAGCTTGACGAACTCAGAGATAATTCCCTGAGCTAAGCTCGACGATATTCGAGCTCAAGTTGACATTTTGTTTTCTTCAGACAGATTCTCAGCTCGACGAAATCAGAGCACAGAATTGGAAAGTTATTCTCAGTTAGCAGTTCGCAGAGCTCAGGTCGGCGAACTTGAATTCTCTGGTTGGCGAATTCTGTTTAGCGTTCAACGTTTTTTGTCCAGTTCCAGAATGGGTTTTTCCTCCTTTTGTTCCTTATTTTCTCTATTTATTAGCAGTATTATTCTGAGTATTTAATGCAAATATTCTTCTTAATATAGCCGTTATTGGCTGCATTAAATATGGTATTCATCAGAATAAATTTTTGCTTATTCTATCATGGACAGTTGGGAAACTCATAAATGCTATTATTCAAGCCATTTTCAATTCTCTAGATCAGCCAGCATTTATGGAAAGAATTCAAAATTCAAAGGAGAATTTTTGGCAGTAGAATAAAAGAGATTCTCTCTTTTTCGACAGACAGTTAGAGATACAGAGAGAGATATACATTCAGAAAAAAACAAGAATTGAGAAGCACTAACAGAGAACATTCAACAAGCAGTTGAATCTTTCATTATCTCTCAATGCTTTTCTTACTCTGCCATTTCTCAAGACTGAAGAAGAACACAACATCAAGATCAAGAGTCTTCTTCAACTTCTATTCCAGAAATCTATAGACATCATTTCAACATCAGTCATTGGATTTCCTGGAACTTGGCAGATCAAGCTGAAGACCTACTCACCCTTAAGCAAAGCTCATTCTTCCTGAAGCATTCAACTTCTCAGAAGATGCTTTGATAACACAAGAATCCACATAGTCTTCCCAAGTTGTATTGAGAAAAGAGAAGACTTCCATCAAACTCTTTTCACCCCATTGTACAGGGTTCTTACTCCCTTCAAAAGTAATTCTTGGTTGTGAGGCCTCTTGATCAAATGACTTCAGTGGTTTTTGGGCACCTGATCAAAAGCCTGAAGGGTTTCCTGATCTACCTGAATTAGATCTTGTGGTGGCAATCACCTGATCAAAACCTGCTAGTGGATTCCTACCATGGGTGGTAGAAGAGTGGATGTACCCAAGTTCAGGGGAACCACTATAAACTTCTTGTGTCGTCTGGTTGCTCTTTTTTTATTTGTTTTGCTTTTTACTGTGTTTGTGATTGCTGGAATAGTTAGTCTAGTTTTCCTATTCTTAACTAGTATATGGTATTATTATATTTACTCTTATATAAACTTTAAAAAAAAGAGCCAAAGTTTTAATACTCTATTCACCCCCCCCCCCTCTAGAGTAATCAGATCTAACCCCTCCTTTCAGATATTAATTTCTATTTCTATTTCTATAATCTGTGGTATGCTCAGCTTAATGCTTTTGTAGAATCTGTGGAATCCTCATCTTATTTTCAGTAAAAGATATTATATTCCACGGTGTGACGGTGAATCAGTGATAGTGCAAGGAAGAGATTTCAGACATTTCACAAGCATGGTATTATATGTTACTTATTCATGATTGTTCTTTCTTTTGTTTAGAAGAAATGGTGTTTGAGCTATAATTTATAAGAATGTATTTACGTCATTTTTAGGACAAATATTATTTAAAAGTAAGCGCACACGAGTTAAAATCCACATATAGTAAGATACTTTGAGTTGATTTTAAGCTTGAGAATTTACCTTCAGATCCGGGTTTGAGGCAGCATATAATATCATATGATGTTAATCTTCATGATTCTATAAGAAGATTTTATCTACAAAAAGGACCTTGTCAACCAATTTTAAAGAGTTTTCCACAAACTGAGGTTGGAAAAAAACTCGTCATTTCACAAAAATTGGTTTAATGATTTTAAAGATTGGTTAGAATACAATGTCAAAAAGGATGCAGCCTTTTGTCTTTTCTGTTATATCTTTCCACAAAGAGGTTGTGATCCAACTTTTGTTTTTCGTGGATTTCATTATTGGAAAAAAAAGACAATAATCGAAAAACACGTCGATAATTACACTACTCCACATAGTATTGCTAAGAGAATGTGTGAAACTTTTATGAATCAGAAACAGGGTATACAAATTGCTTTTGCAAAACAAGAAGAAAGTCAAATCCTTGAATATCGAACTCGTTTAAGAATATCTATTGATTATGTACATTTTTTATTACGGCAAGGGCTATCTTTTGTGGTCATGATGGGTCCAATGATTCAATCAACAAAGGGAATTTTCTTGAAATACTGGATTTTCTTGCATCACATAATAATGGCATTAAAGTTGTGGTTCTAAAAAATGCCCCACTTAATTATCAACTGGCATCATCAAAAATACAAAAATAGATTATTTCTACAATATCAAGTGCAATAACAGACACAATCATTAAGGACATTAGACATGATTGTTTCTAAGTTTTAGTGGACAAATCTCGTGATATAACAATGAAAGAGTAGATGGTTATTATTTTGCGCAATGTTGATAAAAAGGATTAATTATTGAAAAACTTCTTGGTTTTGTGCATTTATCTGATACCACCGCTTTATCACTGAAGATTATTATTGATAAGTTGTTTAAAAATACAGTCTAAGTATTTCAAAATTACATGGATATGGTTATGATGGAGCCAGCAATATGAAAGGTGAATTAAATGGTTTAAAAACTTTGATATTGAAGGAAAATAGTTCTCCATTTTACATTCATTATTTTGCTCATAAACTACAACTTATATTAGTAGCTATTGCAGAATATCAATCTAAAGTTATTGAGAATTTTTCCATATTAGCATGGTTGATGGGGTTCCCCTTGAACTTTGAGCCAAACCAGGAACACTCGGACTGAGGACACATGGGGAAAACTAGCTCGATCATACAAATCATGAGCAAAAAGTTATGCTCCCCGCGAAGGCTCGAAAACACCCGAGAAGAGCGCAAAGCCAAACACGCGGCACGCAGGTGTACAAGCACACGTGTGTGCCTCATGTGCATACGATACGCAAGCGCTCACACGCGTTGCGCTAAAGCACACTTTAAGCGTGCGCAGCGCTAGGGCATGTGCCTAATACTAGAGTGCGCATGGGCCGCGCGCTTGCACGTAGCACGCATATGTGGGCCGACGGCTGTTGTCGTCACCGACCGCCTCTACCACCTCTAGACGCCTTCGTTGCTCTCAGCAACCGTCGACCGCCACCGCTGCCGAGTAACCTACCCCGATCGCACGAACCACTCGGGGGCGCTTTCATCATTTCACTAAAATTGGTGATCTAGGAGACCGAAATGGAGCGATGTCATTAGCCAGCATAAATTTCTCCCCAGCGCAATTACCAACGTATCCCTCCAGAAAACTATAAATAGGCCCTCAGGCCTTCATTTGAAGACAATATCCGCTAGAGTCTAAAAAGAGCTCTAAGGTTTTCTGGCGAGATCGTGGACTTAGACCATTCCTCTGCTCAAGAATTTGCTTCGCTCCTCCTCTAGCTCAAAAGTTCTAGTAGGCTTCAAGGCAAGCCGCTCTTCCTAGCCAAAATGCTTCCATCAAGGTTCCATGGATTTAGCCAAATTTCTAGGCCAGAATGCTTCCATCGAGGTTCGGTGGACTTAGCCAAATTTCTAGGTCAGAAAGCTTCCATTGAGGTTCCATGGACTTAACCAAATTCATAGGACGGACCACTTCCATCGAGACTCCAAGTACATAGTTACTTTTCATCATTTTTGTACTTTATGCTTATATTGGAGAGGTGGCCAGTCACCCTCCAAGAGATCATCCCAAACTCTTGTATACTCCAACGAAATAGTGGATTTTGGCTCGCCACAGATCCAACCATATGGTTTTTCACCCTTTTTGGGTTTTCCACATCAAAAAAACCTTTTGTCATTTGTTGTTGTTTTTCTTTGACTATTTGCACGCCCAATCTGACTCTGAGCTAAGGAAGTTTGATTCTCTGAATCGGGGAAAAACTGAGTAACCCATAATATTTTAGCGTTGTTTGTGGGATAGTGTTCTCAAAAGCTCTACAAATTTCAGAATCGCATCACCTGCCGTAATGAAAAAAGGAGGCGTGTATACCGCAAACCCAGCAAATTACAAGGAATCAAATAATCAAACCTCCAGAAACTCACATACCAGCAATGTGTCTTGCCTCAAGAAGATGATCACCCGCTAATGCCTTTAGGTAAGGAACATATACAACTGATGAAAGAGCATCAGGCTTAGGCATTTGCAATGCTAAGGGGCTTAGAGAATTCTGAGTCCCAAGGGGCATATCTTATGGCAATGGACCCAACATCATTCCCTGCGATCTATCGCTTGCTCAGCGGAGTAAGCAATGCCATGTACGATACATGAACCTAAGGGGATCCGGTCGTAGGAGGCATTACTCTAAATAGACAATATCTCTAGCAATAAACGGGGGAGGAAGATGGAAAATAACCTGGACCTGACATGCAAAAAAGGAAGGAGATACTTTATGGGAACCCCACGAACCAGGGGAAGCCACATGATCCACACCTCACTCCGCTCAATGAATCTTACATTAAAGTTCTATACACCAATCAAGACACCTCCAACTTGCCCGCGGGCAATGTTACGCTTCAACAAGGTGCCATTATCATTGCATCCCCAACATCTGTGGAAGAACACAAGCGCCAGATAAAGGAGTGCCATGCAAAGGCACTCACCTTCGTAGGAGACTTGAGTGCTCATTTTTTCCCTAGCACAGACATCACCCCAAGAGTTCACCCACTTCTGATCCCAAGTCAGATAGTGCATGAAGACACTACCCGCTCTATGGATCTCGTTGCAAGTGAGTTGTCTGACGCTAGTAGCTCAACACATCTTGTACTACATGACGGGATTCTCGAGTACATGGAAGAAAACTTTTGAACGACAAAGGAGGCTGCTACTCAGGATAACAGAGAACTCGCTCGTGAGGTAGTATGATGCATGATCAAGGAGGATTATAGGCATAGGGATTGCTAAGATTCAGAAGTGCAACACCTCGTTCACTATATCTCCGCTCTAACTTCATAGGTCCTGGAGAATCTCATTCCACTAGGAATCAAACCCTCTGACTTCGAGACATTTGATGGGTCAAATGATCCTCTGGAGTATGTCAGACACTTTTTAGACATCATTTTCCTCTACAATTCCACGAACTCGCTCTTGTGTCAAGTGTTACCGATAACCCAAAGAGAAGAGGCTCACACCTGGTTCTTCTTTGTAAGACAGGATCTCACAATTATGTCTCAGGGTGCATGTTTTGTTTGATCATAGCAATTATCCGTAGGAAAAAAGTTAACTAGGGCATTGTGTTGTTTGACAGAATCAAGGCTAGTATATAGAAACTAAACTTTGGAAGGATTATCTCTCTTTATCTCAATCAACTAGATTGAAATTATTTCGATATATTTTCTGGTATGCCCATTCATCATCTCAAGAAGATAGACACTTCAATCTTCAGCAGATAGGAAAGAAGAATTCCCAAGCAAGATGTCAGGAGAGTAGTTAAAGTTGATTATGATGAGAAAAGGGGTAATTCTCCAAACCCCCATGTAGCTCCAGAGATTTAGAGTGTAGTTGTTGAGGGGGAGAGCCTACTTGTAGATGCTACTATTGTTCCACATATACAAGTTGATACTCAACTTCAAGTTCCTAATGTTCAGAATTATGTAAAGCTAGATGTTTAGACTTTTGTAGAGCCAGCTGTTCAGACAGACGTACAAGCAGTTTTGGGATCTAAATCTGGAGGAATTTTATATTTGGAGAAATTTTCTGTTGAGAAAGAACTCCCAGTAGAGTCTGAGGGAGAGACATTAGTTGAAGACTCACTCCAAGAAGACCTCAATGTTGAAAGTGCTTCTGGTGAGGGGGAGGATTTGGTAGTTCTTTTTAAAGAAGTCAGAGAGGTTATGGTAAAGCCTCCTACCCAAGAACCACTCTTGCTGAAGGACCACTCAGGAGAAGTTATCTCAAATAGTCTTAAAACTAATGCTGACAATCTTGAAGCTTTCAGATCTCAGGAAGCTATTTCTCCTTCTTCAGAAAGTTCTTTTTTAAAATCTATAGAAGTCATGCTAGTCACATAGAAGGAACACTTTGAATTCCCTTAGAACAAGTTTTGGCAAAGTGGCTGAAGTAGAAAAGGTTCTAAACAATGGGTTAGCTAAAATGAAGCACAACATAGAAAAGTTCAAGTCCTCTTTGACTGAATGGTCGACTCAAGGTAGGAATGCCATAGATCATTCAATCAAGAGCATTGGTGTCGTTCATAATAAGATAGTTAACCTTTTGACTGAGAATGATGGTATGATTAAATCACATGATTCCAGCATGTATTATATTGATGAGCAAATGGGAAAAGACAAAGATGTATTCATTCAAACCCTTACTAAAGAAGACAAAAAGGTGGAGAGATAGTTATAGAGCCAAATGGAAACATTGAAAGGTGATGTGAAAATCCAAGTGGACAGTGTTAATTCTTACTATTATGAGAATATCAAGTGGCTGCATGAAGAGTTGACAGGAAGAGTTCCAGCTCGAACTTTTGAGGAAGAGCAACCTATTGAAGGTGGAGAGATACATGTTGAGGGTGCAAAGCAATATCTTGAAGGTGGAGAGTATGTAGAGCATCATGATCAACATCCTAAAGATGGAGAGTATGTACCTCCTGATGAATATAATAAAGTTTGGTCTGATTCTGCTGATGCAGAGATCACTGGAGAATCTTCCAGACCTCCTCTTTAGAAGAGAAGAAGATATGGAGAAAGCCCTTTAACTAGTAGATCTGATCCCAGTCAAGTAAGATAATTTGCTAAAGTATGGAGTCCAATCTCCAAAGGAATAATCTTGGATACTTGCAGGTTAATGGATCTTTCAAATGAGAATCCAATGAACTGTTACAGCACTGAAAAGTGGGAGAAGCATGAAATTTAAAATATGAAGAGGAGGTTCCACTTCAGAAAGTATAAAATGTCAGATCCTACTACTCCTCCTCCTCCAAGATTCTATCCCAAGCCAGATGCATACTTTGACAGACAGCATGAGAAAAGCATGGGAAAATATTAGAATTTTTTCTCTATTATTCTAATGTGTAGTGAGGGTTGTGTTTGCCCACAAGGAAGTTTTATATAAATATTAATGTTTTGTTTATCTCTTGTTGATTTCAATTCATATATCTTTTCTATTCCTTCTATTTCTTTTCTTTATTTTTTGTGCAATTCAACTTAGTATATGGGGTTCTGACTTCTTCCAATAGGGGGAGATTGTTGTGTATTATATCCATAATAACCCTGATTTGAAGAAGTTTCCCTTGACTAAGATGAATTGAGGGTGCATTTAAGGTTATCTATGTTGCAGGACATTTTAAGTACTAAGTACAAACCATTAATAGATTACAATGGGTCACCGAACACAGGTATATGCAATGTAATTCCTCATTGTATAGAACATCGTGTTGACTCATGTGTAATCACTCAAATGGGGTGTACTTCATCTCCAAGTGCAATAGAAGAATCAAGAGTTGTTGCTTTCATTCACTACAGATGATTAGAATTTTCTTAAGTACATTCGTCGAGTAAACATGTGAGCACTCGATATATTCGTCGAGTAAACATGTGAGCACTCTATATATTCGTCGAGTCTTCATGTGTACACTCGAGAAATTTGTCGAATGTACTCAAGAATATTCAAGAGTTCTCGAAGATGTGGTCTCTAATTTTGGCTAAGTAAATGCATTTGAGTTCTTGTATTCACTCGATTAATTCATCGAGAATACTTGAGAACTTTTAACTAATTCGTCGAGTGTTCTCGAGAAATCTCATGTATTCTTCTCTAAGTATTTGTGAATTTTAATAAGTCTTATTCGTCGAATGGATTTGTTTAATTCATCGTAACATGTCGTGAAGTATTGTATGGTCTCTACAAATAGACATGAATAGTTTTCATTTTCAAATCCAAGAGGCTTTCCAAAATTAGACCGAGAACCATGTATAGTACACGTGGACGTTTTCTCTAAGTTCTGAATCTAGCCATTAGTGAGTAATTATCGTAAACCCTAATTGCTCGTTGCTATAATTTTTCGGGATTTCAAAATCATTTCACGAAGAACACTGATAGCGATACATTTCCCGATCAATGATTCCTCCTGCAATGAAATCTTTTATTGATCTCTTGTTCTCAAAGTCTTTCAGAATAATTCTAGAGATTCATTCGATTCTTAGTTCAGATCGATCATCAAGCAATTTTATTCTTCTTCATCAAGATTTGAGTCAATGCTTTCAAGTAAAGAAAAATGGATATTTTCAAGATCTGAAGAAAAACTCCTAAGAGTTTTAATAAGATTTCTTGCAATATATTTGTTTGTATAAATCTTTATACCTTGTAGGAAGTTGTTTGCTTTCGATTTTTTGTTTATCCTAGTTGAGAGGATCGAGTGTAGGAGACATTGCTCTCTGAGTTTGTAGGAGTGGAGACTCTAAGTTGTAAGATTTTTATTGATCTAAGATTTGGTGAAGTAGCTGAATTTAGCCCGAAGTGCTAGATAGGCGAGGCGGGACAGTAGACGTACCCATTTTGGGGAACCACTATAAATCATTGTGTCTATGTTGTGCTTATTCTCTTTTTCTGTACGCTTTATTTTTATTAGATTTTTATTCCACTATAAGCGGCATGATTCACCTATTTACCCCCTCAAGATGATTTAGGTTAATAACTAGATACTTTCAGATACTCTAGCCTCTCCTAAATATAGTGTTTGGATATCCGAAGTAGAGTCTCCGTCTCTCCCAAACAGAATGTTTGGATATCCCAAGTATTGGATCTAGTGGCCAACCTTAGAGGGATGGGGTGAATAAGGTTTTGGACTTTTATTTGAAATTCGCAATATTTTAGTCCAGAAAAACTAGTCCTGCAAGCTACCACGGGGCGGTAGGTAGCTAGCATGCAACGGTAGGTCACAAACCTCATTTTTCTTGGCAAATTCCTCCTTGGATATCTATGCACCCTTTAGAGAATCACAGGCTAACAATCCCAATGTCCTATGCAAGAGAAGAAACAGATAATGAATTTCATTGCAAACTAAATCAACAACTATTTTTAATGATAACAAAAACTTGATCTCCATGACGCCAGAGATCGAAAGCAATGAAGAAAGAAACTCTTTTGGTTTTCTATACTGACCCACTAGCCGGACTAGTTGGCTCTCTCCCTTTCCCTCTAAGAAAGGTCTTTGAGCCGGCTATTCACCTTCATGCAAGGAAGTGTCTTAGAGCCTCGCTAGATCCCCGAATCTAGATGTCCCTTCCCTGGGACAATTTCTCACAGAATCCTCCCCGGATTCCGACGACCTTAACTGGTTGATTTTCCTCACCACAAGATTATAGAGAAAAGAAAAGTAAAATAAGGGTATAAAAAGATTAAGGTTTGAATCTCCCTCAAGATGATTTCTCTATTGAGTGATCCATGACCGGTGCTTTAAATTTTCATGTGCTTGCAACTGATCAACTTTTCATAGTCATTGTTATCCTTGGATCACCAGAGTTCTTCGTGCACGAATGGGAGGGTGACGGTTTCATTTTCCTTCGACGGAGACATCGAAATGGAAGCATAGAGGCGACTACTGTAACCTAGGAATGAATGTTTTGAGTCTCTATTTGTCTTGGCAAGGAATACAGAAAATGAGACACCTTTTCTACGTCATTGTAAAAACAGGCTACTGTCGGCGATAATACTAGCACCCGGCGGTAGGTCGATGTGCTTGATGCTGACAACTATCCTATAATATTAGAAAAATATTCAAAACAAATATTTTCCTCTTTTTGTGCTAGCACGGCGCGGTAGGGAGGTATCGTCTGGGGGTACTCTAGTCATCTCGACGCTCTCGACAATCGTTTAATGGGCTAGCATGACATAGTAATAAGTTAACACCTGGGCGGTAGCATCCTGAGCGTCTGGCTAAATTAAATCCTCAGGCTAATATGGGAGGTAGGACTAGCACAGCGCGGTAGCAACCCGAGCGCCATGTCTATTAAATTCAGGCTACCACCCTGCAGTAACTAATACCACTTAACAGTAGGCGCTTAAGGAGATCTTCTTGCATCGCTTGGACCTATAAACCTGCACACTCTACCAAGCACAAGATATGATCAAATACAACATGGGAATTGATATTATCAAACTGAGGATATGTGAACCGTCAGTTCCAACAAACTCCCCCTTTTGTTAATATCAAATCCAGTTCATGAGATATAACAATGAAGTACATGATACAGCGTATATAGAAGAGATAATCTTTAAAGCTCAGGTTTCAGGTTACATATAACTCCCCTACACACGCGCTCCCCCTATATACGTGTTCTACACGCTCCCCCTATCTACGTGCACATAACAAAATGAGCTCCCCCTACATGTGATCTACCCTTACCCATGACTCATGAACAATATATTCTCCCCCTTTGATATTATTGAAAGGGGGTAGGCCAGACCAAAAGTAAACAAGCACATGCACGGGAGAAAAGGAATGCAGTATATAAATGAGCATGATTAAAAAAATAGTGCACGTTAGAGAAAGTGAAATGAGAAGCGAAAAACAATAAGGGTGACCAAACATAAATCAGAGAATATAAAACATAGAGGTCAAACTAATGAGCGGAGTACACAGAAACTGTCTAAATTAGTTTTCATAGTTAAAAAGGATTGGACAATGTAGGTTAAACTAAGCACATAATAATTTATAGTATAATGCTGAGAGAGTTATAGAATCAATACAGAGGAACATTATATATGCCAAGAATAGAAATCGTGTACTAGTACTTACGTGCTATAAATGTATAATGTTGTTTCAGTCCAATTCTTATGCATGGAAGCGTTAGATAGAGTAATGATATGTGTACATGTAGCATCAGAAGACAAACATCAAGTAGAGTTAACATTCATTACATTTTTTATCTCAGTAATTCAATATGATATCACGAGAGGAATAAAGGGAAAAATCACATCAATTTTCTATCTACGCTATAACAAGACTAAAACTAGAGGCACTAAACTTAAGGTTTTAGTCTATGCACAAGATCGAAATGATTCTTTGGACCAAGGTGCTCATCCTCACAATGCTCAAAAAGACTTATCAGGAGGAGTGAGTAGTACTTGGTGGGTATCCTTGACACAAGTCTTGATAATATGTAGTTTTTTTTCATTTATACGTGTTGTACTATCAATTTTATAGTTTGGAGTTCAAGGAACCCGAATCAATCGAAATCTACCCACATAGATAGATACACTTTAACTTGTATATACAAAACTTGACCACTAGAGGTTTGTCCCAAAGTTCTAACCTTTATAAAAATGCGTGTATGTTATGATATTGATTATTCAAGTTATTTCTAACGTGTTAGACACAATATCATGAGTTATAGTATTTAAGCATATAAGTTCTACAAGAGTGCTCCGTCTAGGGATTGTGAATAGTGTAAAGCCATTCCGCTACCTAAATCCTCACACATACCTAGAGGCATATTCAACGAACACTGACATGTTTAGTCACACTCAGTATCTAAGCACCTATAGATTTGACACATCATGACAAAAAGAGACAATTTTCACAGGGATTAACAATCCTAAATAAAACATTGTACATAATCGTGATGCACTAGATTCTAGCCATGTGTGTCCTAAGAGTTATCAATACATAAATTTTTTAGATATTTTGGGTTATATATATAATTTTTTCCAAAAAATGATTAACGAAGTACGCAAATCAAACAGCAAAAAAATTATTGATTTAAAAAATGATTAAACAAATCAAGCAAAACAAACGAAGAGAAATGAAAAAATAAATACGACATCACGATAGAGTATTATGCCTTAGACTATTTACCATGTGGCATGAAATAACGTTCGTGCTATGAATGAAATAACCATGAGAATGCTCAAGAAATAATTAGCCCAAGCAATGTGCCATCACTCTAGCCCCATACTAAGTGACATATGGGCATGAGGAGCTACAAAAGTTTCATAGGGTGGGGTGTTAATCCCATATGCCTGCACAAGAACCTGCTCAACCTAACATTCTTTCCCCTCAGCGTCACACAAGTACCTACTGGAACCCTTCCTCGGTTAAGGACAAGACGTGGATTATGAGTTAGCGATCCTAATTTCGACACACCTACGCCCTCGCTATTATGATACACATCACAGTGAGACTTATGTTGCCGTTTATATTAACTGATTAATGAAGATACCTGTGCTGATCATCAGGAATCAGTATGTAAAAGAGTACTACCGTCGGCGATAGAGGTACCGCGTCGCGGTAGCTCTAAGTTATCTAAGCAACGTTCAGGTCCAATTTTTCCATTCCAGCTTGTGCACTCACTCACCTTCGCATACAGTATTTCCGTCGACGCTGTCGAGATCGAGGTACTCTCCTCCCCTTTTTCTCTTCATTTTGATGAAGGATTTGATTTAATATGGATTTCATGGAGTTTTGGGGACGATCCGTGGTGATTTAGATGATTTTCAAGCGTGATTTGTGAATTTTCTCCACAGATCAGGGTTCACTACAACAAATTGCACTTATAGTAAGGACCTAAATCGTTACAATAAGTACCAAAAATCGTTAAAAAACTTTTTGGTAATGAAAAAACTTTATGTAACGGTCGTCCTCTAAAGCTCGACACTAAAACTTCTTATAACAAATGTATGCGTGTCGTTACAAATAAATTAATTGTAACAAACGATACTTCCTCACCCAAAAAAGATTCTTCCTAACAATAAACTAGTTACAATAAATATTATTTCGTTATGAATGTTGTTTTTCCTCACAAAAAATCAGTTACGATAAATATTATTTCGTTACAAATGTTTTATTTTTTCTCACTAAAAATAAATTTACTTCGTTACAATAAATTATAACAAACATTATTTCATTATAAATGTTTTATTTTTTCCTCACTAAAAATAGAGTTACTTCGTTACAATAAAGTATAACAAACATTATTTCGTTACCATAGATTAAACAATAGTAACAAAAAATTCGTTATAATTATTTTCTATTCTTCTTACTACAGCCAATTCATTTATATATCAAAATATTCAATTTCTATTTTTTGTGTACCTGAGATTTTATTTCAAATAATAATTATGATTTCATATTTCTTAAAGATTTAGCTAAAGATAATATAAAATCTTGAAAACACATATTTAATATTACATAACAAGATCAACATGTATTAATTCACACAAAAAAGTATTACATAGAGTACAAGTTATTGTCATCTCATCTAGAACAATACAATATTACATAACAAGACCATGTAATCATCAGCGTTCTCAACAAGCTGATGGAAAGAGAGGGTCGCATTGTATGGCTCAACAACTGTGCCCTATACTTTTGGAGATGGGAAGACAGAGAAGGTCAACATCATGCGATCAGGGTACTCCTCCCTGATCTTAGAGATGAGAAGAGTCCCCATGCCAGATGCAGTGCCTCCTCCCAATGAATTACACACTTGGAATCCTGCAGAAAACAAGTACGAAATTTTCAAACAGCAAACTAATTATTTTTTTGGTTACCACACCCAATATCTGATATGTTTGTGTAATTAAACAATCAAAGAAATCAAAGTACGCAAAATTTGAGATTGGACCGATGAATATCAGGGTTCTTTTGTTGTATTTTACAAAATCCAGAAACATACTATGACTCTGTTTGTCATAGAGAAGAGTTTGATGTGCGCTAAATTTTCTAAATTTGAGAATGATTCATGATTATTATGGCAGCATTATCGAACTCATCATACTGAATGTACAGATAAGTAAGCTCCTGCTAGTGTTGCTGCTCATCACAAGCTCGAATAAGTTTTGGGATGTTCAGACATGTAAAGAAGAGTTTGATGTGCTCCATAAGTTTCTCCTGCCTGTATCTTTCATACAACACTCCCAGCTCTGTAAAAATGCCCATGTGTGCACGTTACAATCCGAGCCCACTCTCCATCAGAGAGATTAGCTCATTGAAACATCCCCTATTCCTATAATAATCACTGACTTCTTCCAAATCATCAACCTACAATAATTAGAATCAACAAATACATGTGAATACAGAGCATGACTTTAAAATCTAGACTGGTTAAATGGAGAAGCACACCAAGAAGACTATATAGCAATAGTAAATCATGGAGACTTGAGATAAATTTTATAAGACCACTATTAGGACGACAATGTTGTATGAAGCTGACCACCGAGTGCTAAGCAATTAAAAAAGTTGTTGATGCCTAGATTAAGCATAGTAAAAAATTTAGAGTACTCAGATGGATGTGCGGCAAAACTAAGAAAGAAATAAGGAATGATTATAATAGAAGAACTATTGAAGAAATATATTGATGCTAAGATGATTAAAAATAATCTTGATGGTTTGAACATATACAACTTGAGGGTTAAAAATGCAATGATGAGTAGATAAATTAGGGTCAGAGGAATAAGAAGAGGTAGACCTGAGGCAACAGGTTTAGAATGATTTGCAAAGGATATGTTAATACCTCATGCACCACTTAATAAATAACTAATGGAAATTAAGGATTCCTAAAGCCCCGCCAATAATTAGGATAAGGTCTATAATGCAAGAAAGTTGATCACTTAATTCTACAAGAAATAGTACCTGGATAATAATATTCATCCTGCATATTTGAGCCAAGAGGAACTCCTCAGCATCAACACAAGCAAAGCAAACCACCTTCCATGTTTTTAAGCTATTTGCTTTACGAGCAGCATCAACTGCACCTTGAAATTGCTTCAGCCTCACAAGTGTGATGTCCAGCTTGGCCCAGTTTGAAATAAATGCAAATATAATTTTTTTCCGCTTCATACAGTTCAGCATCATATAAGCGATCACCAACATTTTGAAGATTGGCAACATTTGGCAAGAGAATGAATTCTTCAATATCTAAAAACAAATCAATCTTTACATAAGCATATATTAATTTACTGTCCTCCTTAGGTTCCTTCACCTTTTGTCTCACCATCTGTAACACCTCCCCTGTAATGACCATATAATATGGGTCCGACCAGGGCCCCACAACTTACAGACGCCACTGCTTAAGCATTATAAGATGATATAAGTCTACCCAACTCAAAACTAAGCATAAAATAGCAGAAACAAACAACCAAAAACTAGAAGTTATCAACCAAACCAGTAGTATCAAAACCGCCTTAAGACCTTACACAATACAAGTCCAAGACTGAACAACAATCCTATCAATGTGCAAAAGAACACCTAGGCTACCTAGGCATACAAGACGGATTACATATCATGGATCATAGCATTCAATCAAAACATAATAAAATATAAGAAAGATCGCTTCACGAGGCTTAGGCTTTTTTGGTTGGGGAGCTTGCTCTTACTTGCGATCCTTGCCCTATAAAAATTTGTTGTAACATGGGTCAACAAAGGCTGACCTTAACTGCGTAAACAACACATATCCTCCCGGCCATCCCTAATGGATCCCACGGCACTCCATCACCCTGTAGGTCAGCACTTCATATGCAATATACATAAATATGTAAAGCGATAAAACAAGTTCGGATGTCTTATATAACAAATATGTTTATACGTTGAGCATATAGTAAAAGGGGCCTACCATGCAGCATGTATGCAAACCTGGGATTCACCCAAGGCACCCTATAGCGCATGATTCTAACACATCATCAAAGCACAGCATCTTGGGTACTTCCAATTTCCCCATCGGCGTTCAATCCGCACACAAAAAAGGGTACTACAATTTCCCTTAATGGCATACAAGCCACCACATGGAAATCTTGCCAAGGCCCGACCCGCTCGTGGGTCTTAAACCCGGGCTTGCCTGCATGCTCTGACTTCTTCTATCAGGATCCATCTCTCACACAAACTGATTCTAAGAACCCTTGTTGGACCCCACCTGCTCTTGGGCTTCGTCGCCCGAGCTTGTCCTAAGCTTGGCATTCTCGTTAGTTTCACAAAAGGGAACTCGTCTCCCCGGGACACTCTCCCCACGTGACTTGCACATCACGGGATAGTCAGCTGACCACGGAGACAAGACTACGCCTTAGAACATCACAAACAGCATCTTGCCGCAATAGATTTCTACAAAATCCTTAAGTTTCGCTATGCAACATCACCGAGTCGGACTAACGGTCGTGACAACGGATTCACCCGCAATGCCTAGTCCACTAGCAGAGCAGATTTATAATGCAAAATCATGTCGGGGACGGACACAAATGACCTGGTGGTTCCTCTTAAACCATGGCAACCTAAACCCCTCTCATTTAAGAGATCTGGTGCCTAAATACTTGAAATAAAATCAAGAAAAGGAAAATATGTCATGCACGCATCCTATAACCGAGAGGAGAAGTGTCATTACCTTATGACCCCTCTTCCTTGTCATGGAAACCTGATCTTCACAGATAAAAAGATGCACCTCCACTTCCTCTCCACGGATCTGTCCTTAGAACGATTATCGGAGCTCCGAAGCTTCGTCAATGGCCGAAGAAAGCTTTCTTTTTCTTCTTCCGAACTCTCTCTCTCTCTCTCTCTCAAACCCTAAGTCAACTCCAAATTGAGCACAAATAAGGGAGAGAACCACTCAGCCCTACTAAAACCCATCGGGCAGAAGATCCTAGGGTCCAGAATCAACTTTGAAATTAAATCAAACGGCTAAGAAAAACAATCTATGAAACCCCGAAATTCGGCAATTTAGTCGAACGGTTCAGAATTCGTCGAGCAGCCTGAGCTCGACGAATGGTCCAGGGCTCGAAGAAAAAGACCTCAGCTCGACGAACAGCACTGAGCTCGACGAAAAGCCTGAGCTCGATGAACATCTTTGAGCTCTACAAATAACTTGAGCTCGACGAATGGCGCTGAGCTCGACGAAAAGCTCTGAGCTTGTCAAACAGTCTGAGCTCGACGAATAACTCTGAGCTCGACAAACATTTTATGCTCGACGAATGGTGCTGAGCTCAACGAACAGCTCTGAGCTCGACAAGTAGCTTTAAGCTCAACAAACAGTCTGAGCTCGACGAACGGCGCTGAGCTCGACGAACGGCGCTGAGCTCGACGAACAGCTTTGAGCTCGATAAATAACCTGAGCTCGATGAAAAGCCTGAGCCTTAAGAATAGCTCTGAGCTTAACAAACAGTCTGAGCTCGACGAAAAGCCTGAGCTCGACGAACAGTCGCGAGCTAGACAAAAAGGCCCGAGCTTGATGAACAGTCGTGAGCTCGACGAAAAGGCCCGAGCTCGACAAACAGTCGTGAGCTCAACAAAAAGGCCCGAGCTCGACGAACAGTCGTGAGCTCGACGAAAAGGCCCGATCTCGACGAACAGTCATGAGCGGCCTTCTTTCACCACTTCAACCCAATAGTTATCTCTGGAAAATTGTGGTGTTATAACTCCTCCCCCCTTAAACGAATTTCATCCTCGAAATTAATCTCCATACAGGAAAATAGCAAGAAAATTTTTCAACAAATTAAAACATTATTACAATAACTTTACATAACTAATTTCATTCAGGCAAACAGCAAGAATAATATTGTTACATAGAAAAACATTGTTACAATAATGTTAAATGAACAGCTCCATTCATAAAGACAGCAAAAAGATTGTTGCAGCATTTAAAAACATTATTCCAACATTACTATGCAAATAACTTTGGATAGTCCTCGCGCATTGCTTGCTCATGCTCCCAAGAGAACTCGCCTCGCTCGCAGTTGTTCCAACACACCTTTATGAGCTTCACATCTTTGTTCCGCAACTACCGAACTTTTGAATCCTCTATGCCCACCGTACGAACTTTCGTACTCAAGTCCTCTTCTATCGGCACCGTCGCCGATTCGATCACAACACTAGCCTCCACCAAGGCTTTCCTCAAGACGGAGACATAGAAAACATCGTGTAATCACTCATCTCCAAGGACAATGCCAAACAGTACGCTGCTTCTCCAATATGTTCTATAACCTCATACGGTCCCAAAAACCTCGAACTCAACTTCTCGAGTCAGTGAATCCGCAAAACGCCTTTAAATGGCTTAATCTTGAGATAGACCCAGTCGCCTACTTCAAACTCCACATTCCTATGGAGAGCATTAAAATACTTTTCTTGCCGATCCTAGGCAACCTTCATGCGCTCCTGAATGGTTCGCACCAACTCACATGCATCAGCTACCACTTCTTTTCCCAAAAGTTTGAAGTCTCCCGCCTCTATCCAAGACAATGGCATTTGACACCTCCTTCCCTACAAAGCTTTGTATGGCGTCATCTTTATACTTGCCTGGTAACTGTTGTTATAGGCAAACTCCACCATGAAGAGGTGGTCTTCCCACTTTTTTCCAATGTTGAGGGTACACATCCTCAGCATATCCTCCATTGTAAGATTCATTCTTTCGGTTTGTCCATCAGTTTGAGGATGGAACGTAGTACTTAACTTGAGCTTCGTGCCCAGACTCTTCTTAACCAGCCTCCAGTCTTTGGATGTGAATCGTCCATCGCAATCACTAATTATACTCTTAGGAATCCCATGTAGTCGCACATTGTTGCGAACATACAACTCTATTAGCTTTTCTACACTGTCCTCTTTCCGATTTGGGATGAAACGAGCCACTTTGGTCAAGCAATCCATGATCACCCAAATCGCGTCGTTACCCTACTGCAATCGTGGTAAGCCATGCACAAAGTCCAGGGAGATGTCATCAAATTTCCATTCGAGAATAGGAAGAGGCTTCAGGAACCCGCCAGGCTTCTGACACTCAGCCTTCACTAACGCACAAGTTTGGCACCGACTCACATACCAAGCAACGTCCTGCTTTAAACCAGACCACCAAAAGGATTTCTTCATATCCAAGTACATCTTTGTACTACCTGGATGAATGGAGTACTTCGTAAAGTGAGCCTCAAACATCAACTCCTCACGAAGCTTTCGAACTGCGATATACATATCCTTCCGTCCTTCCTCAAGATCCCATCAATCATCTCTCAGGTGCTACCATCACCCTTTTGAGCTTCCACCACGAATGGCTGGAACTCTACATCCAAATTAATCGCTTCCAGAACACGATCAGTTAAGTCATTTTGCAACTCAATCTAGTTCAACTAAGCCGTACCAAACTCACCTCTGGCTACACACTCAATGTCAAGGGACTCCCAGTCCCGCACCAACCGCTCATCATGAGCTTCGATCCAACCCCCTTATCCAGAATATTTTCTACTCAGGGCATCTGCCACCACGTTGGCTTTGCTGGGCCTATACTGAATTGCCACTTCATAGTCTCCATGGAACTCGAACCATCTGCGCTGCTGCATATTCAAGTCTTTTTGATCTAGCAGATACTTCAGGATTTTGTGGAACAAGTGCTTCATGATTAATTAATATAAATAATTCAGAAAATAAACTTATCAAAAAGGTCACTTAGGTTTCTTGCACCTTTCTTTGTCAGAAGGCTATCTGAAAATGATTTCTCTGTTGGAATTGGCAGCTTCTCTCTTGAAAATTGTCATGTCAACAGCTCCAATAATATTGTAAGAGGTAGCTCTTGGCACAACCGCTTCTGGGTGGAGACTCATGTAAGCATATATATTGAAAAATTGATTTGCTTTATCATACCTTTTTAACTCTTCTTTCCTATAGGAGGACATGGTCGAATATTGAGATGGATTTTTGTCTTCTGCTTTAGCTTTGTTAATCAATGATAATCCAATAAATTCTTGAAATCTGGACATTTTGGCAGTGGTCTCCTGTTCAGGATCAACTAAGGGAATTGGTGGAGATTCTGGCATTTTTGGACTGGTGTCCTTCTTTGATTCATCATGTGATATTGAAGAACTTTTCTGCTATGAAGCTGGAGGTGGATTGCTTTTAGTAGACTGCTCTTGTTGATGCTTGCTATCCTGAGAACTTGGCTTGGAATGTCTTTGATATGTTTTGGTTATTGGACTTAATTTATGAGAAACACTTCCAGAGGCCCTTGCTGATGGAGGAGGAGGAGGAGGAGGAGTATCTTTTCTGAATTACTTAGGAGGGGACCTGTATCTTCACCTCTTATTCCTTTCCTTTTGTTCATTCTTAGATATCCACATCCACTGAGGCATATCAGGATAAGGAGTAATCTTATTCAATATGTAGTAAGGAGTATCTGCATTGGGGTTTGGTTTAGGAATGGCCTAGGGAGGTTCTTTCCTTTTCTTAGCTTTGCTCTTCTTGGATTTTGATTCATCAGAATCATCATCATCATTGTCATCAAAAGATTCAGGAGGGTTATCATATAATTCATCAACCTCTTTCAAAGCTTCCTTGGAGATCTGCTTTTCAGCAACACTCTGATTTTCTTTTTCTTATTCTGCTATATCTGCAATCATAATATCATCCAAGGATGGTATAGTACTTTCATCCATTTTGTAAGTTGGAGGAGAGACAGCCTTTTGCTCAGGAACAGAAGTTGGTACAAAACATTCTCAGCAATTGAAACATCTGAAAGGACTAGGGCCACAAAACTTGCTCTTATTTGGTCCATAACTGTTGGACTTACTAGAGCAAAATAGCATATAATGGATTTGGAGAAAACTTGCTCAGGAAGAAGAAGAAAATGATAAAGAGTGTCAAAAACTCTTAATAAATTAGCTAAGTCCACATAAGGGACTAGGTAAAAGAATGGTGCAGCTACCAAAGGTTCTGCAATCTAAACATCAGTGACCTTAATAACAAATTCTGAAAGATCTGCCTCAAGAAAATCTAATAGCTCTGTATCTGTGTTTACACTTTATGTAACTACTAAATCCATATATACATCTACTATTGTTGTTGCTGCTACTGCTGCTAGAGGAGAGAGAACTGGAACTTCTTCATAGGACATCTCCCCGTGCCTGGTTTCAGAGGGTCCTAAATCCAGGCCCCTAGAAGAATAAGGGATAGAAGGGGCAGCAACAAAGAGAGCAGAGAGGGAGGAAATAGAATTAGTAAGAGGTGCAATTGCCTCTGCTATAAGATTCCTGAGGGATGGAGTGATAAGCTCCAAGATTGTGGCAATGGATGGAGAATCCAGCTGCATTAACTCAGGTGATGTTTGAGTTGATACAGATAGATGGATGATGGTAGATGGAGATGGAATGACAGCAGGGATGGGAATGATATCAGTCATATCTTCATCTTGGATGGGTGAAGATGGAGGAGTATGTGAAGGGGATAGAGTATGATTGTGTTGTGGAGATGAGGGTGGAGAAAATAGATTAAAGTTTATGGAGGACATGAGGTTTTGTGGTTTTATGTTGGCAAGGTGAGGTGGAAGAGGAGATGAAGGAAGTGTGACGTGTTCTGGAGATGTAAGAGGTGTTGGTTGATGCACTGGTGAGGTAGGTGGTGTTGGAGATTGAAGTTGTGATGTTGAGGAAGAAGATGGTTGTTAGAGGGGAGTTGATGAAGAAAATGAAACCTGTGGAGGAAAAGGTTGTTGTTGATAGGGAGGTGATGGAATCCTAATGGAGGGAATTTCTTCTAGAGGGGGAGGAGTGGCTATTATTGCCCTTGTGTCCTCAGAAATTCTGGAAGAGGATGAAGCCTTGGATGGCTTAGTGATAGTCCTCTCCCATTTACCAAATAAGGCACAAGTCAGCCTCTTAGAGGCATTGATGAACATTATTGGGGTTACAAGTAGTTCATTAGCCTTTTCCTGCGGGAAGATCCCCAGAATCCTCGCAAGAAACACCTCTTTCTTGTTTTTTTTCCTTTTAATCAACTCAAAGAAAACCTTTCCCCAGTTCACTTGCTTCTTATTTACTAAAGCACACATAACAAAGAACTAGTGCCTGTTAATATAGTCATGAGCAGTATGCTTGCCCAGCAAGCCTTTTCCTATGACATCAGCCAAAAACTTATACTCAGCAGATAAATTTTTCTTTAATAATTTATTAGGGTTTCCCTCGGAGTGACCCATTTTTAGCAGCATATTATTATACTCAGAACTGTCTATTTCTATATCTTCATCTCCATTATTAAAACCGAAAATTTCAGATATAATGACAGGAGTAAGAATAACCTATTGTCCTGTTATTGTTCTTGTCATTGTCTCAGCATAAGGTGTGGTTTAAGTATATACCCATTCCTTTATTTCATTCGTCGGCAACTTCATCCTTGTGGTCATGAACTTCTTTAACTGTTATTCTTCAAACAGTTGCAGTATATCGGTGAAGATCTTATCAGAATAGTTGAAGGAGTCAATTCAAGATCGAATCTGGTGTCGTACTTCATTCCTGAAAGAGAAATCGCTGAAATCGCCATGGCTTGCCTGCAAAAATGAGAAAGATCAAGTGCAAGAGAAATCTGAAAGCGCGGGATGGAGCTCGAAGAAAACCTGATGATAAGTTTTTTAAAATATAAAGTGACGAGCTCTGTCCTGTGAAAAATAAAAAGTCTTCGATCTCAGGTCGACGAAAAATTTCATGAAGAAATGATATCATCGATCTCAGTCTGAAGAGGGGAAAACTTTTCATCGTGCTCAGGTCGATGAATAGTTTTCTGAAGCAAGATCGTCGATCTCAGGTTGACTAAAATGACTTCACACAGAGATATCGTCGATCTCAGGTCGACGAAAAATCTCAAGAAGATCTCTCAGATCGTCGATCTTCATTCGATGAACTGTGAAAAATTCTTTGACCACAGACAGAAATTAAATTAAAGCTTCTCTATTTATCATACCAAGCTGATTCATAAAGAACAGATGGTTCCTCTCATCCAAGGGTTTGGTGAATATGTCTGCTCTTTGCAAATCAGTTTAGATGTAGACAAGCTTTATTTTATTTTTGTCCACATAATCTCTAATGAAATGATTCCTTATTTCTATATGCTTAGTCCTACTATGATGCACTAGATTTTGTGCAATGAAAATTGCACTTGTATCATCACATAGTAAGGTTGAATTATTTAATTTGAAACCATAATATATGAGTTGGTTCTAAGTCCACGGTATTTGGGAATAACAACTGCCAGCTGCTATATATTCAGCTTCTACAGTTGAAGTAGACACAGATGTCTGCTTTTTGCAAAAGCAGGACATAAGTCTAGCACCAAGGAACTGTCATGTCCCTGAGGTGCTTTTTCTGTCAACTCTATATCCAGCAAAGTCAGCATCTGAGTATCCAGACAACTCAAACTCTGACTCAGTGGGGTACCAGAGTCTTAGACTAGGACAACCCTTTATATATCTTAGAATCCTTTTTTAAAAAAATAAGGTGGGATTCTTTAGGGTTCACCTAGAACCTAGCACAAATGCATATAGCAAACATTATGTCTGGCCTACTTGTTGTGAGATATAATAGGGACCCAACAATACCCCTATATAGTTTCTGATCAATGGGCATGCCATGTTCATCAGATTCAATCACAGCATTAGAAGACATGAGTGTTTTATTTACTGAGGCATTTGACATCCAAAACTTTTTGATTAGCTCCTTAGTATAATTGGACTGGGATATGAAGATGCCATCAGGCAGTTGCTTCACTTGGAGGCCAAAAAAGTAAGAGAGCTCACCCATGCTACTCATTTCAAACTTAGAATGCATTAGGTCAGAGAACCTCTTGCATAGTTTGGAATAAGTAGAGCCAAAAATAATGCCATCTACATAAATTTATACTAATAAGATTTGATTCTTATGATGTCTAGTGAATAATGTCCTATCTACTATGCCCCTAGAGAATTTATGCTCTAGAAGAAAGCTAGCTAAGATTTCATACCAAGCTCTTGGAAATTGCTTTAGACCATAAAGAGACTTATGCAATTTAAAGACATAAGAAGGATGAGTTGGAGAAATAAAACCTAGTGGTTGCTCCACATAAACCTCTTCTTTAAGTTCACCATTTAAGAATGCACTTTTGACATCCATTTGATATACTTTGAACTTCTTGTAGGCAACATAAGCAAGGAAGATTCTGATTGCTTCCATCCTTGCAATAGGTGCAAATGTTTGGTAATAGTAAATGCCTTCCTCTTGTCTATAGCCTTGGGCAACTAGCCTTAGCTTGTTCCTGACAATAATTGTCTAGGCATCTAGTTTATTCCTGAATACCCATTTAGTTCCAATGATTGGGTAGTCTTTGGGTCTTGGAACTAAATCCCAAACTCTACATCTTTCAAACAAGTTGAGCTCCTCTTGCATTGCAATAATCCATTGTGGATCTTGCTCAGCATATTTAATGGATTGGGGCTCAATTTGATATATGAAGCAGGCATGCATCAAGTCTTGGTGGAGCTGATGTCTTGTCTGCACACCTATTGACATGTCTCCAATCACCTGAGATACAGGATGATATCTAAGTGTGACAAACTCAATAGGTGGAGTTGGTTTAGCAACAGCTTGGGGAATTAATTCCTCTTGTGGAATTAAGGGACCTATTTTTGGCTCTTCACTGAACTCAGCGAGATCATCTTCACTGTCTTCAATAGTATATGGAGAAGGATGTGCAACAACCTCATTGGTGAGGATCAACTCATCCAACTTCTCACAGAAGTGTGATACCTACAAGGTTTCACTAGTAGAAGGATTCTTCTCCATGTAAGACATGTTAGTTTCATCAAATTATATATATACAGTCTCTTCCATTTTCATAGTAGATTTATTATATACCCTATATTCCTTACTGACTTGGGAATATTTTAGAAAAATTCCCATTGCAGCCTTGGCTTCAAACTTTTTAAGATATTTCTTATCATTATTATGAATGTAGCATAAACAACCAAACAACCTAAAGTAATCTACTTTAGGTTTCTTCCCTTTAAGCAATTCATAGGGAGTCTTGCCCTTAAGCTTATATAGCAACTATGTGCGTGCAGGCACATTCAAGCCATCACAACTATCGGCCACACGGCCCGACAGTCCGTGCACTCAGGGCACATTCTTGGTGTACTGGAATACCAGGGTCAACACCACCGTCTACACGGTATTTGAGCATTCTAGTCTTTCCGGTGCACGGGCCTAAGACTCTCATTAGGCGCTCCAACAAAACCGATAACCAGGCTTCCAAGTCGGACGGACCTAACGCAGGTACGGATCAGCCACCCCCCGTTGCTCAAGTCTCCGTGCCACCTCGAATACAGAAGTATCCATGGCTATTTATAGGCGCGGGTCGGTTTCACCTTTCCTGTTCGGCAATCTGCCTTTTCATCGAGTTGCAGCCCAACGGCTCAACCGCTCATAAAGTGGCAACGCACGGCCACAAGAGTTGCATCCAACCCTCTTCATTTCCTAGACATCATCCAGTACTTCCTGCTACACCAAGCAACAGGTAGGCACAAGGCAACACAAGCCATAATCATGGAGCCTTCTCTGATATGCAAACAAGCATCACCAATCCAGACCATGTCCAGATGGGCTTCACACAGCATGCCTAGAGCCGTACTCCAATTCCGGCCTCTAACAAGGGGGACTTCACATATCTACCCCAAGGGACACCACAACCCATCGTACACTCGCGGGAAAGGGTTTTCCCTATGCAATGCAGAAAAGAAGGACTTCACATGTCCAAGAAGGGAGATCGTTACCCTTGTCGATCTCTTGGGAGCCATCGCAAACTAGCCGGTGAGAAAGAACCGTAGTAGCTTTGCCTTCACAATGCCGGCTTCGGATCACCAATCGGACCACGGGAACTCCGCCGGTGGCTTGAGCTCCTCCTCCTTCTTCTTCCTCCTCTCTCTTTCTCTCTTCCTTAAGCAAATGAAGAATGAAGTCTTCATCAGCCTTCACGGATTAAATCCAGCCAGGAAATCACCTGAGCCCTTGGATCTAAAGAGAGAAATCTGAACGGCCACGATTTGCCCAAAAACTCATTTTTTTGGCTGACACGGCCTGTGACACGCCCGTGTCACAGGCCGTGTACCCTTAAGCGGCACACGCGGTATTCGTACCGACTGAGATTTACCAGAACACGGGCATCGACACGCCCGTGTCGAACCTGACATGCCCGTGTCACTCCTGAGACACGCCCGTGTCACCCCTGCCTCATCGAGCTGCAACCAGTACACGGGTAGGCACACGGCATCGGACACGCCCGTATCCAACCTGACACGCCCGTGTTCAAGGCTTGGTTCAAGGCCGTGTAACTTTCTGACTCAAAACGCATTTTATTTGCGTGACACGCCCTGGGACACGCACGTGTCCCAGGCCGTGTACCCCCGACATGCCCTGAGACACGCCCGTGTCCCAGGCCGTGTAAAATGACCTGCACCTCAAAACCATTTTTGAGTCTTTTTGGGGTGTTACAATCCTCCCCCCCTTAACAAAATTTCATCCCGAAATTTGCACGGTAAGAAAACAAGAACCAACAATGCTATAACTTGATAACTCTATTATAACAAAAGTACACGGTCTACAGTTTATACAAACAGCTCGGGAAATTCAGCTCGCATGGTCTGCTCTCGCTCCCATGTTAGCTCTTCACGGCCACAATTGTCCCATCGGACCTTGACCATCCCGATCACTTTGTGCCACAAACAGACAGTGAGGTCACAGGATAATACCAAACCAAACACAAATCCTAACTCAGAGCATTCTAGCGGAAGCTTTAAGTTGTAATTTGAACTCTAACCAGGAATTTCCAATATATAAACCACATTTATATATAACCACGGAATGTACACAAATACATAGAGTTTGGCCTTAAGGCCTTACAGTTCCTCTTTTCACACCGTATGGTTTACAAACCTCGGCGCGCAGGCCGGCCATACATGAGTAAAAGAGAACAAGCAAAAACATTCGCTTAGCCTTCAAGGGCTAGCCGCAGCAGCAGCAGCAACAGCAGTAGGGCTTCAGCCCTTCACTTACCACTTGGCTCTCCAGCACCTGCATGGGAACAATCCACCCAACCGGTGGCAAACAATGCAACGGTCAGCATTAGCTGCCCCAATTATAACAATCCTACCCCTTTCTCGGGGCATTAGCATTCTTTCCCTGCAAAGCATGGCATCATCATATAGCAACTATGTGCGCGCAGGCACATTCAAGCCATCACAACTATCGGCCACACGGCCTGCCAGTCCGTGCACTTAGGGCACATTCTTGGTGTACCGGAATACCAGGGTCAACACCACCGTCTACACGGTATTTGAGCATTCTAGTCTTTCCGGCGCGCGGGCCTAAGACTCTCATTAGGCGCTCCAACAAAACCTATAACCAGGCTTCCAAGTCAGAAGGACCTAACGCAGGTACGGATCAGCCACCCCCCATTGCT
The DNA here is from genome assembly GCA_039513925.1 of Platanthera zijinensis. Lineage (NCBI taxonomy): Eukaryota > Viridiplantae > Streptophyta > Magnoliopsida > Asparagales > Orchidaceae > Platanthera > Platanthera zijinensis. The sequence goes on from CM077094.1 coordinate 34,984,106, forward strand.
CAAGTCGCCGTGCCACCTCGAATACGGAAGTATCCATGGCTATTTATAGGCGCGGGTCGGTTTCACCTTTCCTGTTCGGCAATCTGCCTTTTCATTGAGTTGCAGCCCAACGGCTCAACCGCTCATAAAGTGGCAACGCACGGCCACAAGAGTTGCATCCAACCCTCTTCATTTCCTGGACATCATCCAGTACTTCCTGCTGCACCAAGCAACAGGTAGGCACAAGGCAACACAAGCCATAATCACGGAGCCTTCTACGATATGCAAACAAGCATCACCAATCCAGACCATGTCCAGATGGGCTTCATACAGCATGCCTAGAGCCGTACTCCAATTTCGGCCTCTAACAAGGGGGACTTCACATATCTACCCCAAGGGACACCACAACCCACCGCACACTCGCGGGGAGGGTTTTCCCTATGAAATGCAGAAAAGAAGGACTTCATATGTCCAAGAAGGGAGATCGTTACCCTTGTCGATCTCTTGGGAGCCATCGCAAACTAGCCAGTGAGAAAGAACCGCAGCAGCTTTGCCTTCACAACGCCGGCTTCGGATCACGAATCGGACCACGGGAACTCCGCCGGTGGCTTGAGCTCCTCCTCCTTCTTCTTCCTCCTCTCTCTTTCTCTCTTCCTTAACCAAATGAAGAATGAAGTCTTCATCAGCCTTCACGGATTAAATCCAGCCAGGAAATCACCTGAGCCCTTTGATCCAAAGAGAGAAATCTGAACGGCCACGATTTGCCCAAAAACTCATTTTTTTTGGCTGACACAGCCTGTGACACGCCCGTGTCACAGGCCGTGTACCCTTAAGCGGCACACGCGGTATTCGTACCGACTGAGATTTACCAGAACACGGGCATCGACACGCCCGTGTCGAACCTGACACGCCCGTGTCATTTCTGATACACGCCTGTGTCACCCCTGCCTCATCGAGCTGCGAGCAGTACACGGGTAGGCACACGGCATCTGACACGCCCGTGTCCAACCTGACACGCCCGTGTTCAAGGCTTGGTTCAAGGCTGTGTAACTTTCTGACTCAAAATGCATTTTATTTGCGTGACACGCCCTGGGACACGCCCGTGTCCCAGGCCGTGTATCCCCGACACGCCCTGGGACACGCCCGTGTCCCAGGCCGTGTAAAATGACCTGCACCTCAAAACCATTTCTGAGTCTTTTTGGGGTGTTACAATCCTCCCCCCCTTAACAAAATTTCGTCCCGAAATTTGCACGGTAAGGAAACAAGAACCAACAATGCTATAACTTGATAACTCTGTTATAACAAAAGTACACGGTCTACAGTTTATACAAACAGCTCGGGAAATTCAGCTTGCATGGTCTGCTCTCGCTCCCATGTTAGCTCTTCACGGCCACAATTGTCCCATCGGACCTTGACCATCCCGATCACTTTGTTCCGCAACTGTTTCTCGGCTCGATCCTCGATCCGAATGGGTCTAACCCTCGTCGTTAGCCCATACTCGACCGGTACCCGATCATTCTCCACTACTTGAGCTGGATCCTTCACCGCCTTACGAAGGACTGAGATGTGAAATACATCATGTAATCCACCCAAGTCAGCTGAAAGTGCTAGTCGATAAGCAGCTTCCCCAACTCGCTCCACCACCTCAAACGGACCAAGATACCTCGGACTTAGCTTTTTCAAACGCCGAATCCTGGACACGCCTTTGAAGGGTTTGATCTTCAAATATACCCAATCACCCACCGCGAACTCCACGTTCCGGTGTTTGGCATTGTAGTACTTTTCTTGACGATCTTGGGCTATCACTAGCCTCTCCCGAATAGAGCGTATGAGCGAGGTAGCTTCTTCGACTTCCTTTTTCCCACTCAGCTTAGATTCGCCTGCTTCTGCCCAAGCTAACGGTGTACGGCATTTACGACCATATAAAGCCTCAAATGGTTCCATACCAATACTCGCTTGGTAGCTATTATTATAGGCAAATTCGATAAGAAATATATAATCTTCCCATCTCTTACCAAAGTCTAGGGCGCACATGCGGAGCATGTCTTCCATTGTCCTGTTGGTTCGTTCAGTCTGGCCATCCGTTTGGGGATGAAAGGCCGTACTAAACGCTAACTTTGTACCCAACCTTTGATGAACTAGCCGCCAATCATTCGATGTGAACCGCCCATCACGGTCACTAACGATGCTCTGAGGAACACCGTGCAGTCGAACAACCTGCTCCACATAAAGCTTGGCCAAGGTTTCCACTGAATCGTCTCTTCTGTTTGGAAGGAAGTGCGCCACTTTTGTCAACCGGTCCACAATCACCCAGATTGAATCATGACCGCGTTGAGATCTTGGCAACCCGTGCACGAAATCCATCGAAATGTCATCGAACTTCCACTCCGGAATAGGTAACGACTTCAGGAAACCGCCGGGCTTCTGGCATTCTGCTTTCACCAACGCACAGGTATTGCATTCAGCTACATAACGTGTGACATCTTTCTTTAGTCCGGGCCACCAGAACAGCTTTTTCAGATCTCTGTACATCTTTGTGCTCCCTGGGTGAACTGAGTACTTTGCAAAGTGAGCTTCGTACATCAACTCTTCCCTCAATTTACCCACACTCGGGACGCACACTCGACCATTTCTTCGTAACAAACCGTTATCCCAAGATCGAGCTGCAAGCAGTACACGGGTAGGCACACGGCATCGGACACGCCCGTGTCCAACCTGACACGCCCGTGTTTAAGGCTTGGTTCAAGGTCGTGTAACTTTCTGACTCAAAACGCATTTTATTTGCGTGACACGCCCTGGGACACGCCCGTGTCCCAGGCCGTGTACCCCCGACACGCCCTGAGACACGCCCGTGTCCCAGGCCGTATAAAATGACCTGCACCTCAAAACCATTTTTGAGTCTTTTTGGGGTGTTACACCTCTGCGAGCTATTCCCGAAATATTAGAGGCGAAATGACGGAAGACGAAGAACCAGTGGCAGAAAAAATAAAGAGATGTATGCACAGTTCGATGAAGGGTTTCGAGAAGTATATGTGAATTCCTGTAATGCCTTTAAAACACTTATATAGATATTTTATTTTACGGAAATTGAAGAGGCGCATACCTTTGAATATTCGATAAAGATTCTTTGAATCCAATGATAAAGAAAACTTGGATAAGTACATTCGTCGAAAGCTCAAGTGAGTGCTTGTGAATTTCGTCAAGAGGACTCGTGATGTATCGTCGAGATGTCTCATTAATTTGTCTAAAACACTTGAGTTCTTCTTATTTATTTCACGAGTACTTGTGTGAGAACTTGAAGAGAAATTCTGCACTTGGACAGATTTCTTCAAATTTCTTCAGCGCTTCATGATTCTTTATTGAGCATTATAAGTTCCATTTTGAAAAATATGAACTTGGCTTCATCCAGCAGCTTCGTGAAAATATCTACAACCTGCTTGTCCGTTGAGACATAACAAAGATTGATGTCCTTGTTCTCAGTATGCTCTCGGATGAAGTGATATTGTATATCAATATGTTTTATCCGGCTATGAGAGACTAGATTGTTTGCAATTTCTATAGCACTAGATGAGTCACAGAACATTGGAATCTACTTCAGCTTCATGTTGTAGTCTTCGAGGTTATTCCTTATCCATAAAAGTTGTGCGCAACAACTTCCTATAGAGATGTACTCTGACTCAATAGTTGAAATTGCCACACAATTTTGCTTCTTATTACTCCATGAGATAAGCCTCCTTCCAAGGACTTAACATGTTCCTGAAGTGCTTTTCCTTTCATCCTTTCTTACTGTAGAGTCAGCATCTGAAAAACCAATTAGCTCATAGTCATTACTACTTGAGTACCATAAGCCAAGATTTAGTGTGCCTTTAAGATATCTCAAAATTCTCTTTGCAGTGGCATAATGAGATTCCTTAGAGTTCACCTAAAATCTGGTACAGATACATGTTGAAAACTTTATATCTGGTCTACTAGCAGAAGGGTAGAGCAAGGATCTAATTATGCTTTTATATTTGGTTTCATCAAATGGTTTTCCTTTCACATCCTTGTCTAGAGATATAGTTGAACCCATTGGATTCCTCATAAATGTTACATTCTCCATTATGAATTTCTTAAGTAACTCCTTGGTGAAGTTTGTCTAAGAGATGAACATTTTCATCTTCAGATTGCTTTACTTGAAGCCCTAGGAAATACTTCAGATCACTCATACTGCTCATTTTAAACTTCCCTTGCATCAAGTAAGAAATTTTTTGCAAAGGTTGTCGTCTGTAGATCCAAATATAATATCATCGACATATGCTTATACTATCTGGATATTACCTTTTACTTTCCTAAGAAATAATGTCTTATATATCCTTCCTCTCGAAAACTTATTTTCAAGAAGAAAGCTAGATAGCGTCTTATACCAAGCTCTAGGAGCTTTTTTTAACCATATAAAGATTTATTCAGGAAATAAACATGATTAAGAAAAGTTAGAATGACAAAACCTTGGGGTTGTTCAACATATACTTCCTCCTTTAAATTACAATTGAGGAAGGCTGACTTCACATCCATTTGGTAGACTTTAAAACCTTTATGTGCAGCATATGCTAGGAACAATCAGATTGCTTCAAGCCAGGACACCGGAGCAAAAGTTTGATCGATGTTGATTCGTTCTTCTTGTCAGTAACCTTGATCGACCCGCCTCCAGCCCTCCAATAAGGTCCTCCCCTTCTCCTTCTTTTATGGGTATATCTTAGGAATCAATAGGCAAAAGAATCTGGCTCAATTGAGCCCGATCGGGTGGTTACTTTTCCTTGTTTTTTCGTGAAAAATGAAGTGGCGGGATCACCGGAAACGGCCCCTCAGGTGGTCGTGCCACCGCCCGGCGATAGCCCCCATCTCAACGAAGGTGGTGGCGGCGGTGGCCGACCAGGGAGGTGGTCGGGTGACCGGGAAATTGTGTTGTAAGTTGCTCCAGGATGGGTAAATCACACTCGGTGGCTGGAGGAAGAAGAAGGCCAATGACCGTTGGATTTGCGCCAAGATTTGTGCAAAGATCATATTATATATATTACATATTTTGTATATTCTGTCACAAATAATCAGCCACCTTAGGAATTAATTTAAAAATACTTAGAGGCTTAATTAGAGAAAGTGGTCAACATGAAAATTGTAGCTCTATGGGTCTACTTTATTTTTAAAAAATTCAACCCATTTGGGTATGTGGTTTGACCAGAGCACTCATTTTGGTGAGGACTATACCTAGGCTAGACCAGAGACTATTTTAAGTGCCCCCATCAATACAGCCATCCAAATGACTTGAAATTTTGGATGGTGATCACTCTTACCTATACCTAAGACATATCCAAAAATAGAATTTTTGGAAAACATTTTCCTAAAGTTTTTGTAGAAATTTAGTAATCTATGTATGATTTATTTAAAAGGCCTTATGACCTCCAAACCATCCTAAATTTTTATGAGTGGTCCCTGGGGTCATCATAAGGCTCTGTATAAATTTTCATCCCATTTGGAGATGATTTAGTTTGGAAATAAGCAAACCCTAAGTTGGATCAAAAAGGGGTAATTAGGTCAAAGTGTCCCTTGTGGGTTTAGATGGCTAAATCACCTCAATAGAGGTTGAAACTTGGGCCACTGATTTTTTATGATATTTAACTCCCTCACATGGAGTATGGGATAGACACTACTAGAAAACTGACTTTTATCCACGGCAGATTGCCGTGGCTAAAAGTCCAAAACCGTGGCTAAGGACTTTTAGCCACGGTCTACCCATGGAAAATGGGCGTGGGCAATGCGAGCATGGCTAAAAGTCCAAACCGTGGCTAAAAGTCCAAACCGTGGCTAAAAGTCCAAAACCGTGGCTAATACTGGACTTTTAGCCACGGTTTGATTGTCGTGGCTAAAAGTCAATACTGGACTTTTAACCACGGTTTAATTGCCGTGGTTAAAGGGCCACTCATAACATAAAAAATTCAGGCCGGCCGCCGCCGCCATATTTATTTCAAATACTAATTGAAATAAATTCCTTATAAACCCAAAATTTCATTTTGTTTTGGCGGTGTGGGACTAAAGGTAGCCACGACCTTTTGCCACGGTTCAGGCAAACCGTGGCTAATACTAAACATTTAGCCACGGTTCAGGCAAACCGTGGCTAAAAGTCCAGTATTAGCCACGGATTAGTCAACCGTGGCTAATACTAGACTTTTAGCTACGGAATAAAAACCGTGGCTAATACTCACTATTAGCCACGATTTTTCCCCCGTGGCAAAAGAAACCGTGGCTAAAAGCCATTTTTCTAGTAGTGAGATTAGGTTAGATTTGCCCTAGGAACCAAGTTCAAACCCTAAGGTTGAACTTTTGGAATTTGTGAAGGATAAAGGGTGTTATGTCCTTGGATGGACTTGTTGATTAGTCCATGTGATCCTAGGGAGGTGAAATGCCCTAGGAAGGGATTTGGTGTACCTTGGACACATGCACCCCACTTAAAGCACTTAGTTGATATTTAGGTCCTTATACCTTAGAGAATATTCAATGGGACATATGACCTTGGATCTTTGAGATATTTTGGTAGGAGTATTGTCATAGTAATACATACCTCTAGAATTTATTATAGGGTGTCTAAATAACAGTAGCTCACCCTTATAGTTATAAACTTCATCTTTCCCTTTTTATGATATGATGTAATTATGCTTTATATGTCTTAGAATGATTTCAAACCCTGAAAAACTGATCAAATAGCATGTAGATGTACTAGTGAATTATTTGATATAGTTGAACACTTCTTTTTAGTACATCATGTGTAAAGTAAACTAGTGCACCCTACTTTGGTAAATAGAAGATAAATAATATAGCTTGATGGAAAAGTTTCTTATTTAGCCAGAGTACTTTTTAGGGCATAAAGAAGCTTGGAAAAATATTTATATGTTGTTTAGTTGAGATTACAAGGATGTTCCTTCACAAAGTGCCCCATGATGGATTTTGTTGAGATATTTTTATATATAGGTTACTGACCCTGGAATTGCATAAAATTTAGTCAGTAAGGTTTTATGATCATAATAAAACTCTGTTAATTTTTGTAAAAATTTTGGATAAGTATTTATGGTACTTCCTTCATTACCCCTATTTATTTGAATTACCTTGGATTATTTATTTGGAGGATAATTCCATTATAAAATTTATGAAATTTGGTATTCACTGATATCTTGTTACCCTATAGTGTTCATAATTTTTGTATGGTCATATATTAAGTAAATCTAGTACTTCATGTTCAAATCATCCATGGACCACTTTTTGGGAAAATTAATTAAATGCCAATTTATTTAGGAAAATTCCAAGTTTCTTGATTTAGGCTAAATATATCATGATAGGCCCCCCAATAAATATTATAGGGCTTTTTGGATGAAAATTTAGAGTACCTCCTATCGTATACTTCATATAGCATAAGTTGGTATGCATATAGTAAAACGGCAGAAATGGTAATAGAATGTAAAATGAACATAGGGAGTTGGGGTATCAGTTTTACTGTTATGGTGAAATAGAAAGGTGCTCATCAATGAGAGTCATGGTGTGGAGTAATGATGGGAAGACTAGTGTGGGTGATACTTGGGTTCGACGAAACATTGTCTTCCCTATGGAGAGGAAGGGTCAAATACACTGGGGTTAGATCTAATATAACATTAAAAGGGATCAGGGATTGGGTATTAACCAATAATAGTAAGTGCCTTGCGAAAGGGAACGATAGGCTTCAGCTAACATCATAGTTCCTAGTGCCATGTGAGAGCCCTTCACCGGGAATATCTAGGGCAGTCCAAGGTTAACATAAACCGTAAGAATAATCAATTATAAGAGTAATTAGTATAATTAGGATTACACTTACACTCACACTTCTCGGTATTGTGGGAGTTAGTTTGGGTCTCACGAGAGGTAGGCTCGGTGGTTTTAGTGGTGGGCAGGTTAGCCCGGCGAGCCGAGGGCTCGGTTGGAGAATATATTACTATTGCATGTGCATAAGATAAAAGGTGGTGGATCTTCGGTATCAGACTATTGTTTACACCGACGTCGATATGCTGACTCGGCGGGTGTGGTTTACACTTAGCTAAAGGAAGTCTGGTGGATATGGTCAGCATTAGAACGTGGTGACTCTAGGTTGTGTCGTTCCAGAGGCATACGTAAGGGCTAGGCCTGGTAGTGTGGATACCCACCTAGGAGTGGGGGGCCTGACCCACTGTCTCCGTTTGCCACTACGGAGGTTTCTGGGAGTGAAGCTAGCTGCCCAAAAGGTGGGAACTAAAGTTCTGTGCGCATAAAGTCGTGTGCGTGAGTTGGACTTGCATGAATCATGGAATAACATATCACTACACTCATACTTGCATACAACCTACACCCCAACGTATAAATCGGTATGGGACTTTTTATACGATGGGAGCCTTGCAGAAGACCTCTTAACTTATAAGTTTGTATGAGCATTCATATAAGTTAAGGTTACTTACTTCTTAGTATGTCTTTCTTACATATATTACTTTACTCTACTTGTTTACCTTACTGCTTGCTATTATAGAACTGCTAGCTTGTAACTTTCTTCCTTAGCTGTATATGCATTATAAATAACTGCTAGAATAGTTCTACCATCACCTGATTTGTTTATTCCCCACCTTCATAGCTTCCCTTTCCTCCTCCCCGCTCGGTGCCTAGGAACCATTAGGGAGGGGTAGGGGATGATAGGGCTTAGTCTTTTGACTAACAGTTTTCGGACATTAACATTCCATGGGCTCCGAATGGGAGACAGGGAGCAGCAGCAGGGGATACAGCACCAGCGGAGTACGGTGCACATAGAGGTGGGCCAGTCTAGCACAGGAGCACTGGCTACTGGTTCTGTGAGTGATTAGATTACTTAGCTTCCGCGAGAGTTTATAGTGAGGATTTATGTACCGGGTCTGAGCCCGTTTATATTTTATTGTACTGTTCTACTTCAGTAATTCTATTATCATGTGGACTTGATGTGATTTCTCATATTTTATATTATATGTGATTGTGGACTTAGTTTTATCAGAACTGGTTTAATCTTCTTACTCTTTGGTGATCATAAAAGGTCGGCAGGATCGGGGTTTTGTAGTGGCGACCTTCCCGAGTGTCGGTGTCACCGCAAAGAGGTGGTTCTGGGCATAAGACCCCGATGGTTTAAAAAAGAAAAAAATGGGGTCTTACATTTGGCCTGAGATAGGTGGTATTCTGACCACTGAGTTATTAGGCTCTGTTCCCGAGTTGTAAGTCTTGGAGAAGACTGAGTAGTCCTGCGGGATCGTGTTGTAAGGTCTTAAGAGCTGTGATATTGGAGTAGTGCCTTGTCTAACACACTGTTAGAAAGGCGGGAGGGATAGTGGATGTACCCATAATCTAGGCAACTACTATAAACTATTGTGTCATCTGGGTGAATATCTTGAAAGCACTAGGAAGTATATCACCTCTCACAGCCTAAAATTATAAAAGTTAAAGACACACTAAAAAATCTAGAAACCTATTCATCCCCCCCCCCCTCTGTGTGGTTTAGCTACCCTTGCAAACAAAGACTTTCACAAGAGATCACCCCATTGATCTGATCATTGGTGATCTTAGTGAAGGAGTTAGAATAAGAAGAAGTATTGCTAAAAAAGCCTTGCATTTGAGTTTTATTTCCCAGATTGAGGCAAAGAAGTTAAAGGAAGTAAACAAGGATGCTTCATGGATTGTTGCAAAGCAAGAAGAGCTCAATCAGTTTGAAAGGTGCAAGGTGTGGGAGCTAGTACTAAGTCTCCACCTTCGCACCATACATATAGTGCCACCACAACTTCAACGCAAAAATTACCGCGGCCAATTCCAAGTCATGGACGAGGTAATTCCTCTTGTGAGGCTTCAACTGCCTGGATCCAAAGGCTATCACACTCCTATGTTGCACCAACACACAACCCAACCCGCATCCAGATACGTCTGAAAATCTTAAATCCTTCAGTCCCTTTAGGCAGACTTAGGATTGGAGCTGTCATCAGCCTTCCCTTCAGGGTATCAAATGCCTGACTGCACTCCTGAGTCCACACAAACTTCTGATCCTTACGAGTTAGAGAGGTGAGAGGTAGAGCTATCCGTGAAAAGTTTTCCACAAATCTTCTATAATACCCGGCTAGTCCAAGTAAACTTCGGACTTCCGCCACGGCTATCAAGATCGGCCAATCCCTGATGGCTTCAACTTTTGCCGGATCCACCGCCACCCCATCACCACTAATTACATGGCCCAAAAATGCCACCTTCTCCAAAAAGAACTAGCACTTCGAGAACTTTGCATAAAGCTGGTTCTCTCTCAACACTTGCAGGACTACTCTCAAATGAGTCTCATGCTCTGCCTCTGATTTGGAGTATACCAAGATATCGTTAATAAAGACAACTACAAAAGAATCCAAGTATTCCTGAAATACTTGATTCATTAAATCCATGAATACTGATGGTGCATTCGTCAACTCGAATGGCATCACCGAGAACTCGAAATGACCATACCTCGTACCAAAACCTGTCTTGGGTATGTCCTCATATCGAATCCGCAACTGATAGTAACCTGACTTCAAGTCCAACATAGAATACACTACTGACCCCACCAACTGGTCGAACAGGTCATCTATCCGAGGAATCGGATACTTATTCTTCATAGTCAGTTTATTCAAATCTCGGTAGTCTATGCATAACCGCTTACTACCATCTTTATTCTTCACAAACAACACCGGCGCGCTCCAAGGTGAAGAACTGGGTCTAATATACCCTTGCTCCAACAGTTCTTGCAACTGTACTTTGAGTTCGGCCAACTCTTTTGGTGTTATCCTAAAAGGAGTACGTGACACCGGTCTAGCCTCTGATACTAACTCAATCGAGAAATCAATCTCCCGCCGAGGAGGTGCTCGAAGAAGCTCATCAGGAAACACATCCTCGAACTCTGCCACTACCGGCACTTCCCCAAGTGATAACCTGGAAAGGCGAACCTCCAATAATGCTATAAGAGCTACTCCTCCCTGGTTAACTGCCTGCACCAACTGAATGGCCGAAATCATGGAGCATGCCACTCTACTAAGGCCCTCAAACTTAACTTCTGCCTACCATTCACTTCTCAGGGTCACCACGTTAGATAGGCAGTCAATACTGGCACGTTGCTCTACAAGCCAGACCATTCCCAATATTATAACTCAACCAATGGTAGAACTTCCGCTACCAACGTGAAGTCAACTCCGTCTAGACTATAACAAATATGCCCCTTCGCCCTGGTAGTCATGGATGACCCATTGGGCATGCGCACCTTTAGCTCAACATCCGCCGAGAATGACTCAAATCCAATTCTCCAGATAAAGCTTTCCGCAATAAAAAATTGTGACGCTCATGTATCAAACAATATCCTAGCGGGGTATACAGAAACTAACACAAAGCCTAAAACATAGGCGACAAACATAAATAGTTTTGAAAGTCTAAAGCAGCAAATAAATATACTTAAACTTTCTCATACCTGTCACCACATCGGGTTGGCGGATTGCTTCTTGTTTCCCAAGGTTATAAGCCCTTTGCTATACAGGTTGAAAACGAGAAGCGCTAGATGCCACAATCTTTCCTTTTTCCATAGTGCTGGGGCCGGACCGCACGGAATGCTCCTATCTTTTCTCCGGCTCAGCACCACCCTCCGTACAAAAACAAGTTATGTGGCATGGCTTGCCACACTTAAAGTACGGTGGTGGTCTCTTGAAGCAAGACTCTCTAGACGTCATGTTGCTTTTCTCAACTGACTTGAAAAGATAAGGCTTTTTCTTCCACCTGTTCCCTTCAGACTTCCCTTGCGATTGAGAAGGCTTCCCTTATCCCTGCTTGGCTACAAACCCCTTATGACGTTTGGTTCGCTCCATATCGCTTTCCAACGTTCTGGCAGCCTCAACCAGCTCATTGAAACTAGCATTCTTCATAGATATGAGGGGTTGTCTCAGATTCTCCCTCAGCCCATGATAGAAGAGGTTGTCCCTCTCCACATCATCACCCATGGTCATCCCAGCATAACGACCTAAACGAGTGAACTCCTGAACATACTCGTCCACTGTCTTGTCCCGCTGCACTAAGTGCAGAAATTACCTTTGCAGGGCAAGCCTTATCGACGTAGGAATGTACTTCTTCAAGAAAGCATTCCCGAACTCTTCAATGGACGGGGTGCATCCAGGAAACTGGCGACCGCTATGGCTCACCCACCACAACTTAGCATCTCCTTCCAACATTAAGGTCACAAACTCTGATTTCTTTTCCTCTAGCATCTCTGCCGCCCTCAGAAGTTCTTGAATCCTTGCCCACCAATCCTCCGCATCGGTCGGTGTGCCGACTCCCTTAAACTTTGGAGGATGGAAGCTTAAGAAATACTTCATTTGTCGGTCTCCATGCCCAACAACCACTCTTTCAGCCAAAGGCTCTGCTTGTCTGCCTCCTCCACTCAGAACGGCTATTGTCGCATCTGGGGTAGCAGGAGTTGCTACCTGCACAACAGGGGTCACACCCTGCACTACTGCTGTAGCTTGGGCCTCTACCATTGCTTCTGCAAGCATGCGACAGAAATTGGCAGGGGTTACCCCCATGCCCAATGGTCCTGGAGTAGTAGCACTGCTCGCCGAAGGCTCTTCTCGTGGCCTTGACGTCCCTGCCTCACTGCTTGCACCCTTAACAAAAGCAAGGTAAACACGAATCAATCTTTATTCGTAAGACTCAAACACAAGGAAAATCATGGTCCCGCAATACTCATATATGGATAACTTCTCTGCGCGATCTGATTACGTTAAATCGATCGCAAAACCTGACCTTGGACACTAACCTGGCTCTGATGCCAAATTGTAACACCTCCCCTGTAATGACCATATAATATGGGTCTGGTCGGGACCCCACAACATACAGACACCACAGCTTAAGCATTATAAAATAATATAAGTCTACCCAACTCAAAACTCAGCATAAAACAGGGGAAACATACAACCAAAAACTAGAAGTTATCCACCAAACCGGGAGTATCAAAACAGCCTTAATGCCTTACACAATACAGGTCCAAGACTAAACAACAATCCTATCAACGTGCAAAAGCACTCCTAGGCTACCTCGGCATGCAAGCTGGATTACATCTTATGGATCATAACATTCAATCAAAACATAAGCAAATATAAGAAAGTTCGCTTCATGATTCTTAGGCCTTTTTGTCCGGCGAGCTTGCTCCTGCTTGCGATCCTTGCCCTGTAAAAATTTATTGTAATGTGGGCCGGCAAAGGCTGACCTCAACTGCGTAACATACACATCTCCTCCCAGCCGTCCCTAACGGACCCCACGACACTCCATCACCCTGCAGGTCAGCACTTCGTATGCAATATACATAAATATGTTTAGTGATAAAACAAGTTTGGATGTATCATACAACAAACATGTTTCTACGTTGAGCATATAGTAAAAGGGGCCTACCATGCAGTATATATGCAAACCTAGGTTTCCCCCAAGACACCCTATAGCGCATGATTCAAACACATCATCAAAGCACAGCATCTAGGTACTTCCAATTTCCCCATTGGCGTTCAAGCCACACACAAAAAAGGGTACTACAATTTCCCTTAACAGCATACAAGCCACCACACGGAACTCTTGCCAAGGCCCCACCCGCTCGTGGGTCTCAAACCCGGGCTTGCCTGCAAGCTCTGACTTCTCCTGTCAGGATTCCGTCTCTCACGCAAACCGATTCTAAGAACCCTTGATGGACCCAACCCGCACGTGGGCTTTGTCGCCCGGGCTTGTCCTAAGCTTGGCGTTCTCGTTAGTTTCACAGAAGGGGACTCGTCTCGCCGGGACACTCTCCCCACGTGACTTGCACGTCACGGGATAGCCATCTGATTATAGAGAAAAGACCACGCCTTAGCACATCAAAATAGCATCTTGCCGCAATGGATTTCTACAAAAATCCTTAAGTTTCACTATGCAACATCACCGAGCTAGACTAACGGTCGCGACAACGGCTTGACCCACAATGCCTAATCCACTAGCGGACCGGATTTCTAATGTAAAATCATGACGGGGACTGACACAATCGACCCGGTGGTTCCTCTTGAACCATGGCAACCCAAACCCCCCTCATTTGAGAGATCTGGTGCCTAAAAACTTGAAATAAAATCAAGAAAAGGAAAAGATGGCATGCATGCATCCTATAACCGAGCGGAGAAGTGTCGTTACCTTACGACCCCTCTTCCTTGCCATGGAAACCTGATCTTCACGGATGAAAAGATGCGCCTCCAGGTACTTTTGACGGATCTAGCCTCGAAACGACGATCGGAGCTCCGAAGCTTCGTCAATGGCCGAAGAAAGCTTTCTTCTTCTTCCAAACTCTCTCTCTCTCTCTCAAACCCTAAGTCAACTCCAAAATGAGCACAAATGAGGGAGATAATCGCTCAGCCCTACTAAAACCGGTCGGGCAGAAGATCCTTGGGTCCAGGATCAACTTTGAAATTAAATCAAACGGCAAAGAAAAACGATCTACGAAACCCCAAAATTCAGCAATTTAGTTGAATGGTTCAGAATTCGTCGAGCGGCCTGAGCTCGACCAATGGTCCAGGGCTCGACGAAAAAGACCCCAGCTCGACGAACAATGCTGAGCTCGATGAAAAGCCTGAGCTCGACGAACATCTCTGAGCTCGACAAACAACCTGAGCTCGACGAATGGCGCTGAGCTCGACGAACAGCTCTGAGCTCGACAAACAGTCTGAGCTTGACGAACAGCTCTGAGCTCGACAACTAGTCTGAGCTCGACGAATGGCGCTGAGCTCAACAAACAGCTCTGAGCTCGACAAACAGCTCTGAGCTCGACAAACAGCTCTGATCTCGACGAATGGTGTTGAGCTCGACGAACAACTCTTAGCTCGACAAACAGCCTGAGCGCGACGAAAAGACTGAGCTCGACGAACATCTCTAAGCTCGACAAACATTCTGAGCTCGACGAAAAGCCTGAGCTCGACGAACAGTCGTGAGCTCGGCGAAAAGGCCCAAGCTCGACGAACAGTCGCGAGCTCGAAGAAAAGGCCCGAGCTCGACGAACAGTCGCGAGCTCGACGAAAAGGCCCGAGCTCGACGAACAGTCGGGAGAGGCCTTCTTTCACCACTTCAACCCGACAGCTAGCTCTGTAAAACCGGGGTGTTACGCCATCAACAGATATCTTACGAGGTCATGATACACATTGGTTTCTTCAGCGGCACGAATAACATCCAAAAATTGTGTTGCATCATCTGCACAAATAAATGACTCGATTGCATCACTAACTAGCCCTTCCCTCAACTAAGCCTTTGTAACTTGGCTCCAAACAGCATCTTCTTCTACTCGAAAAGCAAACTCAACAGCTCTATCTATACTTCGGATGTTGTCCAAGAGGACATTAACTGCCTGGACATTCAAGTTGAATTTCTTGAAGATAGCAAAGGCTTCCTCATACAGTTGGGCATCAACTGCCACCTCCCCAACAGTAGGCCCATCAAAGTTGTCCAACCGATTAATGTAATCCATAACCCTTGATGGATCAGCTTTAATTGCTGTCAAGATCAGCAGGTTTTGTAAATTGAAGTTTCCACTAAAGGCAGAATTTTGGAGCATTATCTTTTCAAGTAGTTTAATGAGTTCATGTGGAAGATCAGCAGTCATAAAAGCTTTGACAGCAGCAAATACCTGCTCGGGACTTTTACTCTCAGGTAAAGCAGTAGAAACAACTTGATCAATAAGCTGCCTTCTATACTCATTTTCCGTTCCTAGAACCTTTGCCCACAAATCACCATCCATTCTTTCTACAACATACCTATAGTTTAATGAAGAAACCATTCAGTCCAGAAAATAATAAGTCAAGCACAAAATGAAACAGTGTGAACACAAATTTATTGTGTTTTAGCATAAAAATCCTAAAAGAACGGGTTTCTAAATTTTATAGTCCAGGTTCCCGACTTTTGAAAATCTTGCAAAGGATAAGATTTCAGGGTTCACCCCAAACCTATCTACACAATCTTGAGGGGCTTTAGTTATACCTGAATAAAGGTATCATACCTCTGCCAACATGTTATGTTATGGACAAAATCATATTGCACCTGCAAAGCTTTCTAAAGAAAGTTCAGCATAATAAACTATTCTTTATCTCAAATTTTTGGGTAATGCTGGTTAGTTGTTCTTTTGTCTCAAATACATTCAAGAGATCACAGATCTCATTATAAAAACTTAAAAAAATTCATCCTTTGTAACAAAAATGTTGAAAGGCCATGGACTTATATATAAAACCTTAAATTTATTCGACAAAGGAAGGGAGAAATCCAGTATACCTGGCCTGTAACTTGAACAGTCAATTTTTGTTTGTGGCATTGATAAGCTCACCATCACATTGTCCTCGCCTGTAGGCAACAACAGCTAAAGTGGGATCCCTCTTCTCACAATATTTACCAACAACATGAGAATCATAGTATGGATTAGTGGTGAGGAAATGCTCTTGTTTGTTGTTACTGTCTATAATGATTTTTCCTAGAGCATTATGAACATGCACATCTTGACTTCCCTCACTCACAAGAAGTTCCAGAAACTATGTAAGCAATCGAAGACGGTTCCTGCACAGGTACATTAAATTAAAGTCTGTTTATAGCCAACAATAAATAAAATGTCTTATATCAAATAGCTAAGATAGTACATGCCTTGTGGAAGCTTGGATCTCTCTCCCTTAACGTTTTCAAGTACACAATTTTAACAAAAACTGAGTTTTGGGGGAATTCCGGAGTTCATGCACGATCCATGGAGAGTTCAAGCGTTTTTCGAGTTTGATTTGTGATTTTCTCCACGGATCTCTTTTCTTTTCACGGATTACTTCGTATGAGCTTGGATCTCTCCCCCCTACTCGTTTTTAAGTGAAAATCGTGGAAAAATGGACTTTTGGGGGAGATCCAACGGAAGCAGATGAAGTGCAGTCCATCATGCTACCACGCGGCGGTAGCAGATTACCGTGCCATGCTAGGATCCAAAAACCGATTTTTGTTTTTTAATTAATTTTGTTGTTTTTAATGGAAAAATTTTGTGTTGTTTTTTCAGGTTATGGCATCCTCTAGCTCCCAACCACCGTGCTGAAGTTTCTCAAAATGATCTCAAGTGCCTGTGTCTACATTTCCCACTATAGATGAGGCGACGGTAAGCGTGTCGATGGTCATCGATATCGATGATCGGTACGCTCACGTCTATGGTTATTTAGAACACTCGGGCATAATATCTGTGATTTCCTCTGGTGATCCTTTTTCCCAGGTCCTCACCCGGGAGTTTTACAACAACCTCAGGGATCCTGCTCACATGCAACTGGGTGGTGGAGTGAAGTCATGTATCGGGACTGAGATCGTGACGATACTCCACGAGGATCTTTAACGAAAATACGTCTAGACTCCCAATTCTCTGTACCTTGACATCGTGGAGTCCTTCAGATCCAGCAAGAACTGGAGAGATGTTAATAAGGTTCTCCACGGTGTGGAGGAGCATAGATATCTCATCACTACAGTCGACATGCTCACTCCTGATGCCCGCATCATCCAAAATGTCCTACGTCACTCCTTGATGTTCAAGGTTGGGGATACCAAGAAGATCACGACCCAGCTCTCTATGGTGACATACTGTATCATAGCTGGGAAGTACTTCAGCGTCTCGGATCTCATACTATCGATGATGCACTACACCTATCGTCGGACGGTTGCTCGACATACACCTCTTCCTTAATATATTCATTCAAGAATGCACTCTTAACATCCATTTGATATAATTTGATTTGTTTGTAACTCGCAAACGCCAAAAACATATGAATGGATTCAAGACGTGCAACTGGTGCAAATGATTCCTCAAAATCCACACCCTCTATTTGTGAGTAACTTTGTGCCACAAACCTAGCTTTGTTTCTAGTTATCCCAGAGTCACCAACAAGTTTATTTTCGTATACCCATTTCAAACCTATAATTGGATGGCTATCAAGACGCTCCACTGACACCCAGACTTTACTTCTCTCGAATTGATTTAGCTCTTCATTCATAGCCAAGAACCACGATTCATCCTTTAAGGATTTTGAAATGTTCTTGGGTTCAATTTCAGATAAGAAGCACAGGTTCGAAAAGGATTCATGCAAGGCCGACCGGGTTCTAACTCCATGTGAGGGCTCTCCTATTACTAGTTCTCGCGGATGTTGCTTTAAGAAATTTAGAGTGCTTGGAGGACTATATTCTTCTACGTGAGTTGGAACATCAACCGACACTTCTCTGTCCTCACCCTTAGCTTACAACTGTGCATCGTCATCAATTTCCTCTTAGTTTGGCATAGGTTCTTCAGTTGGTGTATTTTCGTTAAAGTGTACGTGAGCCAATTCTTCAACAACTAAGGTTCATTTGTTATAGACCCTATAGACACGACTCATACTAGAGTATCCTAACAGGATGCTATGGTCTGATTTTTTGTCAAGTTTTCCTAAGTGATCCTTAGTGTTTTGAATAAAGCACGGACAACCAAAGACTCTGAAAAAAGGATACTGATGGCTTCTTATTGAAGTAGAGCTCATATAGAGTTAGCTTAAGAATGGGGCGAAGCATGACTCGGTTCATCACATAACATGTTGTGTTAACTTCTTCTTCCCAAAAATATCGAGGCAAGCCGAACTCGACAAGCATGGTGCATGCTAACTCTTGAAGAGTGCAGTTCTTTCTCTCTACTATGTCATTCTGTTGAGGAGTGCGAGGGGCTGAGAATTAGTGCTTAATTCCTAAATTATTACAATAGTTCGTGAAGTTCTCATTCTAAAATTCTCCCCATGATCTGACCTTATGCATTTTATTTTTAGTTCCTTATCATTTTGAAGTCTAGTGCATAGATTAGAGAATTCAAGGAACGTGTCAGATTTATTCGTAAGGAAGATCGTCCAGCAATAACGGGAGTAGTCATCTATAACAGCAAATGTGTATCGTTTTCCACCTAGACTGCATGTACTAAGAGGACCAAACAGATCCATGTGAATGAGTTCAAGTGGCCTAGTCATGGAAATGTAATTTTTGCTCTTGAATGCGGTTTTAACAAATTTCCCTTTTTGACATGGAGCACATAATGAGTTTAAACTACCGCTTAATTTGGGAAGTCCACGAACAAGTTTATTTCTCGATAGTTTTACTTTTGGTAACTAAGCATTTCAAATCAGAGGAAGATATATCTTCAAAGCTAACCGTGTAAATATTATGAGTTCTATGAGCAGTAAGTAGAACATTATTAGTTTTGGCATCTACAATCTTGCAAGTGTTTGTAGATGATTCAATTATAACATTCATGCCTATTTCACATAGTTGACTAATTGAGATTAAATTATGCTTAAGTCCAACTACAAACAATACATTTGAAATTGAAAAATGCTTTGTTACTTATGGTGTCGATTCCAAGAATGTGTCCTTTGTTGTTGTCCCCAAACGTCACCATGCCCCCTTCTTCTTCTCCAGACTAAGGAACTTGTCTTTATCTCCTGTCATGTGATTGGAACAACCAGAGTCTAATTACCACATGTTATTCTTGTCCTTAGCCTGCCAACACACCTAAAAGGATGATGAGGGTAAAGATCTGGTTACCCAAGTTATTCCACCCATACGATAGGTAGAAGACTTTGGTAGCCAGATTTGTATAGTTTTCTTGTCACCTTTCCTCATACACGACACGGATGTGTGACCAAACCTTTGACAGTTCGCATACAAAGTATAGGCAGTGGATGTTGCCTTTATTGTGTTCTTAGAGCTTGTGCATGAGGATGGGGATAGCCTTTCAGAATTATTGATCTTATTGTGTGATTTTTTAGAGTTCGTTTTAGTCTTAGCTTGAATATGATTAGCGCTCGGTGGTAGCTTTGGACTTACATATCCTAGTCCAAATTTTCCAGATCCATGACACTGTGCACCCAACAACATATTCAGAGATTTTTGCCCTATTCCAAACTTCTAGATAGCACAGTTAAGATCATGGATCATCGCCTTTAGGGCGTTGTTTTCAGTGACTAGCATTACGCACTGATTGGCGAATTGTTTTTTACCTTCTTCTATCTTGGCAAGAGACATTTGAAGTCTTTTCTCCAAGAGATTCTTTTCATTGGTGAGATTGTTCGTTTTCAACGATGCCTTGGAGAGACTTGCTTTTAGCTCTTTGATTGTTGCCATCAAGTGAGGACACTCTAGGCACTCGATCTTCTCTTTGCCGCATTTTATTAATTCACTCTTTAAATTTTCTAAGTGCTTTTTTTAATTTTCTTGTTTTCATTTATAATGGACTTTTTCTCAAGTATAACATTGTTTAACTTATCACATAGATGTTCGTAAATTTCAAGAAGTTTATTATAGGAGGGTGGAGTTACCTCAGTGTTGCTCTCTGGACACTGGACTCATCTTCAGACTCATCCAGATTTCTCCCCAAGAGGCACAGATTTGCCTCGTCTTCACTACTTGAGTCTGAGGTGCTTGAATCGTCAGATCCATCCTCGTGCCAAGTTAGCGCCTTTAGCACCTTCTTCTTTCCATTTTGTCGGCTCTGCTTCCCCTTTTTCTCCTTCTAGAGTCTTGGACATTCCCTCTTTATGTGTCCAGGCTTGTGACAGTGATAGCACTCAGGTAGGGTGTTCTCATCATCGCTCTCCGTCTCCTTTGACGGTTTATTCCACCTCCTGGTTTCTTCAGCACCTTTATTCAGGAATTTCTTAAATTTTCCCTGCCTCTTGGGATTCTTCATGAACCTTTTGAACTCTCGGACATAAAGGATTTCTTCGTCGTCTTCCTTAGATTCTTCAGCAACCTTTCTCTCCCTTGCAGCCTTAAGTGCCAGCCCCTTCTTCTTTATCTCCCTAGGATACTCCTCAACTTGAATCTTTAATTCGAGTTCATGTGTCTTCAGGTTTCCAATGAGGCTCTCTATATCCGTGGTGCTGATATCATGTGATTCAGCAATAGCAGTCACCATCAGGTTTAAGCGTAGAGGCAAAGATCATAGGATCTTCCTCACCGGATCTCCATTTGAGTAGGTCTTCCCGAGGGATCTTGAGGCGTTGACAATCTTGGTGAAGCAGGTATACATGATGTATACTTCCTCATCGATCTTCATCCGGAATTGTTCGTATTAAGATTCAAGTCAGAACAGCTTTGAATCCTTCACCTTCGAGGTAACTTCGTGAGTAAGCTCAATTAAACGCATATATCATACTCAGTTTCACAGTTGAGATTCTATTAAATTCAGTTTTATCAAATGTGCAGAATAAAGAGTTCATAGCTTTGGCATTGTTCATACATCTGAGCTTGACAGTGTCATCCCATTTATCTTATGGTTTGACTAAGACGGTGTCACCTACAGTTGTAGTGGGTGTAGTGTATTTCGTTTCGATCATGGCCCATGCGTCCATACTTTTTGTCATCAAAAATATTTTCATTTGTGTTCTCCAGTGACTGTAGTCACTCCTCATGAACAGTTGGGGTCTACTCACACCTTGTCCCTCAGGAAACGCATGAACCGCGTATGCCATCTTACTTCGAGTTTTTAAGCCTTTTTGAAGTAACCTCTCTCTGATACCACTTGTTGGATCTAATGACCAACCTTAGAGGGGGTGAATAAGGTTTTGGACTTTTACTTGAAATTCGCAATATTTTAGTCCAGAAAAACTAGTTCTGGAAGCTACCGCAGGGTGTTAGGTAGCTAATGCGCGGCGGTAGGTCACAGACCTCGTTTTTTTGGGCAAATTTCTCCTTGGAGATCTATGCACCCTTTAGAGAATCACAGGCTAACAATCACAATGTTATACGCAAAAGAAGAAACAGATAATGAACTTCATTAAAACTAAATCAACAACTATTTTTAATGATTACAAAAACTTGATCTCCATAATGCCGGAGATCTGAGGAGTTGAAGAAAGAAACTCTTTTTGTTTTCAAAACCGACCCACTACCCATACCGGTTTGATCTCTCCCTTTTCCTCCAAGAAAGGTCTTTGAGCTAACTCTTCACCTTCACGCAAGGAAGTGTCTTAGATCCCCGCTAGATCCCCCGATTTAGACGTCCTTTCCCCGGGACGATTTCTCACGGAATCCTCCCCGAATTACAATGACCTTCACTGGTTGATTATCCTCACCACAAGAATACAGAGAAAAGAAAAAGTACAATAAGGGTATAAAAAGATTAAGGTTTGAATCTCCCTCAAGACGATTTCTATATTGAGCGATCCGTAACCGGTGCTTGAAATCTTCGTGTGCTTGCAACCGACCAACTCTTCATAGTCTTTATTGTCCTTGGCTTGCCGGAGTTCTTCGTGTGCAAACAGGAGGGAGACGGTTTTCTTTTCCTTCGACGGAGACGGCGGAACGGAAGCACAGAGGCAGCTACCGAACCCTAGGAATGAATGTTCCGAGTCTCTATTCGTCTTGGCAAGGAATATAGAAAACGAAATGCCTTTTATACATCTTTGTAAAAACAAGCTACCGCCGACGGTAAGACTAGCGCCCGGCGGTAGGTCGACGCGCTTGATACCGACAACTGTCCTAAAAAATTGGAAAAATATTCAAAAAGAATATTTTCCTTTTTTTTGCTAGCGAGACGTGGTAGGGAGGTATCGCCTAGCAGTAGTCCAGTCTTCTTGACGCTCTCGATGATCGTTGAGTGGGCTAGCGTGATGCAGTAATAAGTTAATGCCTTGGCGGTAGCATCCTGAGCGCCTGGCTGAATTAAATCCTTAGGCTAACGCGGGCGGTAGGACTAGCGTGGCGCGGTAGCAACCTGAGCGCTATGTCTATTAAATTCAGGCTACTTCCTGGAGGTAACTACTACCGCCTGGCGATAACTACTACCGCTCGGCGGTAGGCGCTAGAGGAGAGCTTCTTGCATCGCTTGGACCTGTAAACCTGCACACTCTACCAAACACAAGATGTGATCAAATATAACATGGGAATTGATATTATCAAACTGAGGATATGTGAACCGTCAGCTCCAACACCAAGTGGAGACTTCGGCCACTCCCAAGTAGAGTGTTCAAATATCCTAAGTGGAGATTCTGGCCTCTTCTAAGGTGGGTGGTCGGATATCCCATGTGGAAACTCTGACCTCTCTTAAACCAAGCGCTCGGATATCCTGCGTGGGGATTCTAACCTTTCCAGCAAAATGTTTAGATATCTTAAAAAGCGACTTTGATCAAACGGGTGGATCCCCCCAAAAGGAGAGATCTGTGAAAAGCCCTTCTGTAATTCTTAGGAGAGATTGAGGAAAATACCTTTTGGATCGCTTGGCAAGATCGGTGAAAATACTTTTTGCACTTCCCAGGCAAGATAGACGAAAGTCCTTCTGCACTTTCTAAGCAAGATCTGTGAAATCCCTTCTGCACCTTTGGTAAGATGGATAAAGGTTTATCTGTATCTCCTAGGCAAGATGGACAAAGGTCCATCTATACCTTCACTTGGATGAACCTCGGTTCTTCTATGGCGTGAACGAACAAAGGTTCTTCACCACCTCCACCCAGACGGACCTAGGTCCTCCCAAAGCGTGATCGAATAAAGGTTCTTCGCTACCTCAGTCCAGACAAACCTCGATTCTCCTAAGGCGTGGTCGAACAAAGGTTCCTTGCCACCTCCATTTAGATGGACTCTGGTCCCCCTAAAGCGTTATCGAACAAAGTTTCATCGCCACCTCTATCTAGACGGACTGAGATCCTCCTAAAGCACAAATGAACAAAGGTTATTCGCCACCTCCATCCGGACGGACCCAGGTCCTCCTAAAATGTGATCGAACAAAGTTTCTTCGCCACCTCCACTCGAACAGGCCCCGGTCCTCCTAAGGCACGAACAAAGGTTCTTCGCCACCTCTACCTAGACGAACCCAAGTTCTCCCAAAATTCAAGCGGTCGAATATCTCCCACTAGCTACTTGTTGATAATTCCAACGCTCAAGCTAAACACTACTTTGCCAAAAGTGTCTGTGGACAAAAGTGCAACCAGGGCACAAAATATCTGAAAAAGAGGATCTCCATTTGAACAAAAGAATAAAAGCATGCAAAGGTACAAATGATCACCTGCAAAACAGAGAAGAAGCAAAGTAAAATAGACAAAAAGGGCACAATGCGATCATCCCTCAATATGTATACCAGCATCATCATCTGAGGCATACTTCACACCCAGATCACCGTGCTCTGGTAACATCCGAACAACCCAAAGCCCTTGATAAATTTCAAGTAGTGCGCGATATCATGTTCAAGCAGATCAATCCCAATCATCATCATCTTAGAGTGGGTCTCTTCTGTAATACGTGATCACTCCATCTCAAAGTCATCGTACTCGACCACCGTGGGTGCTCACATAACCTCGATGCCCTTCGGCTCCACGGTTAGTAAAGCATTATCTTTCTTCAAAGACTCTACCTCTATCTGGATGGACTTAGGAAAACCTAAAGAGCGACCGAACAAAGGTTTCACCACTACCGCACGAACAGAATCTAGTGCTCCGCAGGCAAAAGAGAGCAAAGTCTCTTTGCAAAATCCTGGGTACTCTCAAAGCACGCACAAACTAAGGTGAAAGTCTTATTTTTAAGGCTAGCTAAACACCTAGAGTGGGTGAATAGGTTTTGTCTCTATTTATTTTTTCTAACGTGTGATCAGATTTCAGTGCCTATGATTAGGTTAGTTATCAGCTTTTAAGAACATTCACAGATGACACAGCAATTTTATAGTGGTTCACCAATCTTATGTACATCCACTATCCCTTTGTGCCTATTTATCAGTGTGTTAGATTTGGCTCTCCCTCCAGAAATCAGCTACTTAATAGCTTATAGCACAGATCCCACAGGACCACACAGGTCACACAGTCCTAACACCTAGGCACAAAGCCAAGCCCAGGTCACAAAGACCTTTCACATAGCACTAAGCCAAACACAGGTCACAAAGACCTTAGCCTTTATTATACAGGCATACAACTCCAGACTCACAAGGAATCTAAACAAAAGAACAAGAAAGGTTGTATGATTAGACACCAGAGCAAGAACTCTGTGTCTTCTTCTTCTTGGACTGAGCAGATATCAGTCCTAGATATTGTTGTTGACGACAATGAAGTAGGCAGGAGAATCTTTCTTCAAACAACTTTCTTTTCTCTGCAGAGCTTGTTGATGTGCTTCCTAAGAATTACTTCTTAACCTGCTGTTGCAGATGGTAATTGCTTCAGCTATCTCTTTCCCAACAAGGTTCTCTGTACAGAACAACTTCTTCAGGCTCGACGAAAATAGCAAGGAAGAAGATGAAGTTCGACCGCACTTTTCATTTTCAGAAAACCTAGACAAGGAATTGATTCGATTGA
Source organism: Platanthera zijinensis (assembly GCA_039513925.1). Classification (NCBI taxonomy): domain Eukaryota; kingdom Viridiplantae; phylum Streptophyta; class Magnoliopsida; order Asparagales; family Orchidaceae; genus Platanthera; species Platanthera zijinensis. Next base: position 35,009,467 of record CM077094.1, read on the forward strand.
TTGCTCTGGCCAATTTGCTTCTTTTTATTCTCTGAAGGCCAATTGAGCAGTGGGTCCCACCACCAGGATTGATGGCTGAGATTAAGCCATTCAGCGCATGCTTTCCATTTAATCTTAATTCAACGGCTCCATGCTTTATGTGGGCCCCAACACTTTATGATGAAAATATTTCTTGTAAAGTGCAGAGGATGATAACAGCTGGCAGCCAATGTCCCTGGCAGCATTTCCGCAATATTTGAATTTTGGTTGACTATTTGACTTTGCTGATGTCAGCATGACTCAGCATCTCTGGACTTGGACAAAATTCAATCATCAGAACCAAAGGCATTAAGTGAGTAGGTATCACTCAACGCCACAACACTTAGATAAAATTTTGTCTGTCTAAGTGGTGAGCTCGACGAACGTTGAGCTCCATTCTACTAACGACAAGCTCATCTCGACGAAAGCACAAGTTCAGTTCGATGAACTATAGACTTAGTACGACAAAAGTCCAAACTCAGTTCGGCGAACTCCAGGCTCAGTTCGACGGACGCTGAGCTCAGTTCGACAAAGCTGAGCTCGACGAAAGCCAAGCAGTCCACTCATTTGGACTTAGCCTAATTTCTGCTTTAAGGCATTGAGAGTGTCGAGAGCGTTGAGTGAGTTTGCCTCACTCAACACTATTTGCCTTGGCAAATAGTTCTGCGCCTTGGCGTTGAGAGAGTAAGCTCCACTCAACGCCAAACTACTTAATAGAATTTTTCTATTATCTGGCGTTGAGAGAGTAAGCTACACTCAATTCTTGTGGACTTAGTCAAACTTTTGCCCAACTTTTCTGTGGAGTTTGCTAGCATAGCAACACTCAATGCTAAAAATTGTATGGAGTTGAGTGAGAAGACCACACTCAACGCCTGTGGACTTAGCCACATTTTCAGCCAATTTCTCTATGTTTAGACTGACTTAGCCTGACTCACAGCCTTTTTACTGTATGGTGTTGAGTGAGTAGACTACAATCAACGCCTGTGGACTTAGCCTCATTTTTGGCTATCTTTCAGTTAAGCTGAGATAGACATAACACTATATGTTATATGGTGTTGAGTGAGCTGTCCTCACTCAATGCCTGTGGACTTAGGAAAATTTCTACTAGACAATATTGAATTCACACCTCTGGCATTGAGTGAGCTTACTCCACTCAACGCAGTGGACTTAGTCTATTTTTGCTATGTCCAGCAACCACTTATTGTGTCCACATGTCCAATCAATGTGATATGGACAACCTGCACTCAAGACCTCAAATGTACATCAAATACAGTGGATGTGTGTGACATTGACCTTTTTGACTTCTGACAAATCAGGGACATTGCGAACAATGGACCCAACAATCTCCTCCTATTTGAAGAAGTCAAAACCCTTATCAACCTTTATCAAAAATGTTTTCTTTCCTTGGTCAATGATACACACAACCTATACAACAAAATAAATATTGAAATTCTGATAAGCTATAAGTAAATGTACCTCATTTCCTGCCTGTATGGTGAGCATCACTTACTCCCTCTATTTTGCTGCAAGGTGTTTGTCCTTACTTGAGTGCCACATGTCTTTCTTTACCCTTTATCATCTCTCCCACTTGCTAAGTCTCCCCCTTACTATGACCTCCTCTCTTCTCTCCCCCTTTTTGACTTCTGTAGAATAGGCATATGGGGGATGTCCCTTCCTTGGCTGACCTTCTCTCTTCTTTCCAGAGTAACTTACACCCCCTTAGTAGAAGCATCAGTGAACTGATACTACTGGGGAGTCTGTATGTCCAGCAAGAGGAACAATACCTGCACTAAAAATGCAAAAGGGAGTGCCTGAAGCTATGCCAAGTTCAACATACCCAACTCAAATTTGAGGGCGTTGAACTTTTCTTTATTTAATGGCTTAGTGAAGATATCAACCACTTGCTTGTCTGTGGGGACAAACTCAAGACTGATGTCTTCCTTCTCCACATGCTCCCTAACAAAATGATATCTTATTTCTATATTCTTAGTCTTGTTATGTGAGACAGGATTCATAGCAATAGAAATAGCACTTGTAGAATCACAGTAGAGAGGAGTTCTACTTACCTGAAGGTTGTAATCCTGGAGCTGATGTTGGATCCACAGAAGTTGAGCACAGCAACTACCTGCTGATATATATTCTGAATCAGTAGTAGATATAACCACACTAGTTTGCTTCTTGCTGCTCCAATAAACTAGCCTTCTTCCTAAGAACTGACAGGTTCTAGTAGTGTTTTTCCTGTCTTCTTTGCAACCTGCAAAATCTGCATCTGAAAATCATGTTAGATCAAAATCCCTATTTCTAGGTTAGCATAGGCCAAGATCTGGTGTGCCCTTCAGATACCTCAAGATTCTCTTTGTAGTAGAGTAATGATATTCTTTAGGGCAGGCCTGATACCTAACACAGACACATGTGGCATACATGATGTCACGCCTACTAGTAGTCAGGTATAGAAGTGAGCCAATTATCCCTCTATATAAAGACTCATCAATAGGTTTCCCTGCCTCATCTTTGCCTATAGGCATACTTGATCCCATGGGAGTTCTCATGGTGGAGGCATTCTCCATACCATACTCTTTGATTAGCTCCCTGGTGAACTTGGACTGGGATATGGACAAGCCATCATCAGTCTGTCTTACTTGGAGTCCCAAGAAGAACTTGAGCTCACCCATGCTTCTCATTTCAAACTTCTCTTACATAAGTTTAGCAAACTTCCTGCAAAGGTTGTCATCAGTAGATCCAAAGATAATGTCATCGACATATATCTGGACTAGGATAAGCTTGACCTTTAATTCCCATAGGAATAGGGTCTTGTCTATCTTCCCACTTGAGAATTTGTTCTCAATTAGGAAGCTGGACAAGGTTTCATACAAATCCCTAGGGGCTTGCTGTAGACCATATAGATCTTTCCTAAACTTATATACAAAATTAGGAGAGTTAGGATCTACAAAACCCGGTGGCTGATCCACATATACTTCCTCTTTTAGGTCCCCATTCAGGAATGTTGACTTAATATCCATCTGGTAGACTTTGAATCCCTGATAGGCAGTAAATGCAAGGAAAATACTTATGGCTTTAAATCTGGCTACTGGGGCAAAGGTCTGGTCAAATTCTATTCCCTCTTCTTGCCTGTAGCCTTTAGCCACCAATCTAGCCTTATTCTTGACAATAATATCATCTTGATCCAACTTGTTCCTGTAGATCCACTTAGTCCCTATGACATTTTGTCCTTGTGGTCTGTGGACCAACTTCCAGACCTTACATCTCTTAAATTGGTCCAGTTCTTCTTGCATTTCTCCAATCCAGAACTGGTCCTTGATTGCTTCTTCAAACTTTTTTGGCTCTTCTTGAGACAGGAAGCTTGAGTAGAGAGCTGTATTCTTGCTCCTTCTTCTGGTCTGGACTGTATGATTTGCATCACCAATAATTTGGTGTACTGGATGGTCCCTTAGATTCCTGGTAGCTGGAGGCAATCTAGCTGCAGCTTGTTGATCTTAAGGGTTTTCAGCTAGCTGGTCTTCATTTTCTTCAGGTATGTTTTCCCCTTCTCTTGGAATAGGCAGTCCATTGTCATTTTCTTGGACTATGGGGGTAGCTTTATTGATGGTCAGCTTGTCCATAATCTACTCTGTACCTGCAATACTATAAGAGGAGGATCTTGGCAGCTCACAGTTAACTATGTTGGATTCATCAAAAACAACATGCATTGACTCTTCTACAACTTGGGTAGTTAAGTTGTAGATTATATATGCCTTACTATGGTGATGTACCCAATAAAGATCCATTCATGGGACATGGTAGCAAACTTCATTAAATGGAATTTTCTATTATTGAGCACATAGCACTTGCAACTAAAGATCTTGAAATAGCTCAGGTTTGGTTTTTTGCCCTTCAAGATCTCATAGGAAGTCTTCTTGTGGCTCTTGGTGATAGAAGCCCTATTAAGAACATAGTATGTAGTGTTAACTACCTCAGCCTAGAAGTATTCTGGGAGGGATGAGTCACTTAGTAAGGTTCTACTAGCCTCTATGAGAGTCCTATTTTTCCTCTCAGCAATTCCATTTTGCTAGGGTGTTTTAGGAGAGGAAAATTCTTGATAAATCCCTAGCTCTTCACAGAACCTTATCATGCACTTAGACTGAAACTCAGTGCCATGGTCACTTCTGATTTTGACCATAGTAATGTTGAATTCATTCTAAATTTTCTTGACAAATGTATGAAAGACATCAGGGGTTTCAGATTTCTTCCTTAGAAAGAACACCCAGGCAAATCTGGAAAAGTCATTAATAACAACAAGGGTGTAGACTTTTCTACCTAGACTTTGAATTGGAATAGGACTAAACAGATCCATATGCAAGAGGTATAAGCACCTCACTGAGTCTTTGGTGCCAATGCTCTTGAAGGAGGTCTTAGTTTGTTTGCCATTTTGGCATGCAGAACAGATACCCTCCTTAGTGCATATAGACTTAAGCCCATTCCTAACCAGCTCATTGCTGAACAGCTTATCTATGGTCCTATAATTTAGATGGGCTAGCCTCTTATGTCACTGGACACAGGAAGATTCTTTCTCATCTACAACAAGGCATACAGGTGAGTCTTTGCTAGAGCATAGGAAATCTAAACAGTACACATTTCCACTCCTAGTGCCTATTAAGATGACCTCTTGGTCACTTAACCTCCTAATTTGGCACTCATCCTTGTGGAATACTATGTCATAGCCAAGATCATAGAGTTGGCTAATGCTTATCAGGTTGTGTTACAATCCTTCCACATAGGCTACTCTAGTTATAGTGACTATGTCATTAGAGATCTTACCATAATCTCTAGTTACCCCTTTTTCTGATCCACCAAAGATAACCTTTGGTCCATTCTTTACTGGAGCATAATCCTACAGCATGCTCCTTATTCCAATCATGTGCCTGGGACATCCATTATCCAAGTACCATATAGGGGTATGGGCACTTGGACTAACCTACAAAACACAAATCAGTTAACCTTAGGACCCCAATTTTTTTTGGGTCATTTGTTCATGTTAGGCTGAAAATAACTCTGCCTGCCTACATCTTTTCTGACAGGCAAGCTGACATTTGCTCTCTACACACTATGATTATGCCAGCAATCAACAGCAAAGTAGCCTACCTTGCCAAAGAACCAACACTCATGGATGTTGTACCTTCTTTTTGGAGCAGGTCTAGTGGTTGTGTTAACAACAGCTCTGGGTCTAAAAGGAGTAGTAGCAGTCCTGTTCTATGGTTTTTCAGCCCTAGTCTGACAAGTGGTGGGTCTGGCAGTAGAAGTGCTTGGGATATCTTGAGCTCTTCTAGCAGCAGCTTTCTTTTCAAAAAGCATACCCTTGATGGCCTTAGAGATTCCCAGGGCTGGTCTATTGACAGCCTTGCCCTTTGTCTTAGAGTGGGCTAAAGGAATTGAAGAACAGTCAGCAGCTTTACCCTTGACTGAAGGGGCTGTTGCACCAAACACAAATGGTCCAAGATGGGCCATTTCTATTTTCTCATAGGAACTTGCACCTTTACTGTAACTGCCACCCTATTGTGGAACATCTTTGTTCACACAAGATGGTCTAGCATGATTCCAGTGACCATAAATACTCTCATGGTTATGGCTGTTGGAAGGAAATTGCACTCTAACAAATTTTATAGGAGCCTTAGAGGCTAGTTGCTCCACTTGAGCTTTGCCCTTTCCCTTGGTATTATTAGCTCTTGTCCTTCCCTTGAATCCCAACCCTTTCTTTACCTTTTGGGAGGAGAATGAGTCTATCAAGGGAAACACTGTGCTAGGCTTGGAGTAGCTAGCCACTAGTTCCCTCTCCTTTTGGGGCTTTCCTTCAAGATTCCTGATATGGTTATTCTTGAAGTTTATGGTGCTCATCTAAATGATTGTTACATTCTTCAGTTTGCTAACTTCTTGAATCTTCAGATTGAGAAATTTTGCTGATTCTGAAGCAGCAAGCTTTAAAGAAATAATTTCATGAGCCTGTTGTTTGGCCAGGAGCTTGCTTTTCTTTAGAGCCTGCAGAAGTGCACCATAATTATCAATCAATTGATTGATGTCTCCTTCAGATTCTAAGCCATCATCATCACTTGATGCAGAAGCATAAGAATTTGGAACTGATTCATAATCTTAACAGGCAGAGCTAGTAATAAAAATTACCTTGCTTGGACTAGGCTGATCCTGGCTGATTTCTTCATCTGACTTAGCCATCAACCCAAGACAGCAGCTGTCTTCTTCAGAATACACCTCTAAATCACCATTATATGGTGATAGAGGGGCCCTATCTTCAATCCTGATAACAAGATGAACCTTCTCAGCTTCTTCTTCAAAAGCAGCCAGCCTTTTGAAGAAATCTGCTTTAACAGCTCCTTCTTCAGTAGAGTACAGCCCAATGTAGGCTTCTTATTCTTCTTTTAAGTCTGATGAGGAGGAGTCAGGCTGGCTTCTTTGCTTCTTGGCAATGAGGTATTTCTCCTTCTTTCCTTTTAGCTGGTGGTCCTTATTCTCACTATGTTCCTTTCTTTTGACTGGGCAGTCAGCTATCACATGCCCAGGTTTTATACAATGATAACAAGTCATGTTAGATGAAACATGTTTACTGGTTTTGGAACCATACCTGTCCTCCTTAGAGGATTTTATTTAGCCCTTGTAGTAGTCATCCTTGGGATAAGAGGAGGTGGAAGGCCTACCTCTCCAGTGCTTCTTCTTTGAGAACTTCTGGAATTGTCTAGTGAAGGAAGCAAAATCTTCATCAGACCATTGGCAGTCTGATGTGTTGTTCTCTAATTTTCTAGAATCAGATTCAGCATCTCTCCTTGGTGGAGAGGGAGACTTTCTTCTGCTTTTGCTGGATCCTTCAGCTTTGAAAGCTACAGTCTTGTCTCTTTCTTGAGACTTGTTGTTGTTCTCCTCTTCTTTCTTTGCATCAAGCTGCATCTCATAGGACATCAGCTTCCCAAAGAGGGTGTGAGGATCAATGTCACCCAGCTTTTCTACCTCTCTGATGGAACAGATTTTAGTATCCCACTCTCTAGACAGAGATCTAAGGAACTTGTCATTCAGTTCATAGTGACTGAACACTCTTCCATAAGTCTTCAGCTCATTCACAATCTTAAAGAACTTTTCATAATAGGTGGTTGTGTTGTCCCCCTTGGATTGTCTGGAAGCCTCATACTCTTGGTTGAGCATAGACTTCTCAACCTTCAAATTTCATGAAAAAAATGTTAATGTATATTTGGAAAAATATCATGTTCGCAGGCTTAACGGGTCGGTTATGTTTTCCCCCTTGGAATGCCTGAAAACTACATTTCCTTTGTTGTTTTATAATGGATCAGATTCTGAAGTGTAGAGTCATCAACATCACCCATAATGATATTCTTTGCTCTCTTGTCTATTAAGGCCAGCGCCAACTCATACTTGGTCATATCATCATATGTCTTGGGGGTCATGACATTAGCATCCAGTGCAGAGACCTTCATTGGGATGTATGGTCCCACTTCAACTGTAATATACATCATAGGGTCAGCAGCTTCCATGAACTGCCTCACCCTTTCTTTTCAGATGCCAAAATCTTCCTTCCTACAGATTGGAAGTCGTACAGCACTAAGCTCCCTATTGTTCATTCCTGAAACCATGGAGACAGACTTCTAGCTAACCTTGGAGATCTACTTAGACTATTAAGCCTTTAAAGAGCAACCTCCCTCTGATACCTCTTGAAAGTCTTGTATTCAAGGCTAGCTAAACACCTAGAGGGGGTGAATAGGTTTTTGTCTCTATTTAACTTTTCTAACTTGTGATTAGATTTCAGTGCATGTGATTAGGCTAGTTATTAGCTTTTAAGAACATTTACAGATGACACGGCAATTTTATAGTGGTTCCCCAATCTTGGGTACATCCACTGTCCCTCTGCACCTATCTATCAGTGTGTTAGATTTGACTCTCCCTCTAGAACTCAGCAACTTAATAGCTTACAACACAGATCCCGCAGGACCACACAGGTCACACAGACCTAAAACCTAGGAACTAAGCCAAGCCCAGGTCACAGAGACCTTTCACACGGCACTAAGCCAAATACAAGTCACAAACACCTTAGCCTTTATAATACAGGCATATAAATCCAGACTTATAAGGAATCTAAACAAAAGAACAAGAAAGGTTGTATGATTAGACACTAGAGCAATAACTTTATGTCTTCTTCTTTCTGGACTGATCATATATCAGTCCTAGCTCTTATTGTTGAAGACAATGAAGTAGGCAATAGAATCTTTCTTCAAACAGCTTTCTTTTCTCTGCAGAGCTTGTTGATCTGCTTCCTCAGAATCGCTTCTGAACCTGCTGTTGCAGATGGTAATTACTTCAGCTATCTCTTTCCCAGCAAGGTTCTCTGTGTAGAACAACTTCTTCAGGCTCGACGAAAAAGGCGAGGAAGAAGATGAAGTTCGGCCGCACTTTTAATTTTCAGAAAACCTAGACAAGGAATTGATTCGATTGATTGCTCTGGACGATTTGCTTCTTTTTATTCTCTGAAGTTCAATCGAGCAGTGGGTCCCACCACCGGGTTTGATGGCTGAGATTAAGCCCTTCAGCGCATGCTTTCCATTTAATCTTGATTCAATGTCTCCATGCAGTGTGTGGGCCCCAACACTTTATGATGAAAATATTTCTTGGAAAGTGCAGAGGATGATAACAGTTGGCAACCAATGTCTCTGGCAGAATTTCCGTAACATTTAAATTTTGGTTAATTATTTGACTTTGCAAACATCAGCATGACTCAGTATCTCTGGACTTGGAAAAAATTCAATCATCAGAACAAAAGGCGTTGAGTGAGTAGGTATCAATCAATGCCACAACACTTAGACATAATTCTGTCTGTCTAACTATTGAGCTCGACGAATGCTAAGATCAGTTCAACGAACGGCAAGCTCAGCTCTACGAAAGCACAAGTTCAGTTTGACGAACTGATGACTTAGTACACCAAAAGGCCAAACTCAGTTTGACGAAACCCCAAACTACTTAACAGAATTTTTTTGTTATCTGGCATTGAGTGAGTAAGCTACACTAAACGCCTGTGGACTTAGTCAAAATTTTGCCAAATTTTTTTGTGGAGTTGACTGGCATAGCAACAGTCAACGCTAAAAGTTGTATGGCGTTGAGTGAGTATGCCACACTCAACGCCTATGGACTTAGCCATATTTTCAGCAAATTTCTTTAGGCTTAGACTGAATTAGCCTGACTCACAACCTTTTTGCTGTATGGCATTAAGTGAGTAGACTACACTCAACGTCTGTGGACTTAGCCACATTTTTGGCTATCTTTCAGTTAAGCTGAGATAGACTCAATGCTATATGTTATATGGCGTTGAGTGAGCTATCCTCACTCAATGCCTGTGGACTTAGGAAAATTTCTACTAGACAATATTGAATTCATACCTCTGGCATTGAGTGAGCTTACTCCACTCAACGCAGTGGACTTAGTCTATTTTTGCTATGTCCAGCAACCACTTATTGTGTCCACATGTCCAATCAATGTGATATGGACAACCTGCACTCAAGACCTCAAATGCACATCAAATAAAATGGATGTGTGTGACATTGACCTGTTTGACTTCTAACAAATCAGGGACATTGGGAACAATGGACCCAACATAAGGTTTGTCACCACCTCCCGAAACAAGTAGACCTCCGAGTCTATTTGCACCACCAAGGCAAGGGGAAAGTGTCCTCCCCATCACGCTCAATAAATAAGCTTCTAACACTACGCTAGACAACAATCGCCAGTGATAGCGCACATCGAATAAGGAGCGTAAAAGCACAAAATACTCTCAGGCTGTTGCAACAAATGTCATGACACTATGTCACCACCACGTGGTCAACAACAAGGAGTGGTTCAATAACAGCAAAGGTTCCCCGCCTAATGACGGTGACGGGATCTTCACCACGCAAGACTTACACCTGAGGGGATTCGCAAGCTCAACACATCATGCAAAAGCCTACGCGACTAAACAAAGGAAGTGACAAAGGTAATACGCTAGCCAATAATGCCAAGTGCACATATGAAACAGATACAATTAAGTGCTCCCCCATTGACAACACCATCTTCAAGGCAGCACCTTCTCTGGAGATGGAGTGCATATCCTACGACAAAGAACCTACCTTTGTATCCCTCATCTCTGGGATCGTTCAGCTATCTAGCACCGCTCCACTCTAAGGCCTAAGGACTCCCTTTGTTCTGCAAATACGAAAGCTCACATCATTGCAACATACTGAGGCACAAACACCACTGATAGCCTCCACCTCCAGAAGCTCTGTCCCAACTCCTGGTAGGAACGGGGACTGAATCATTCTAAGTTACAGCATGGAAACAGACACCATGTCCTTCCATGACTTCTAGTAGCAGTAATCTCGCAGGTCTTTCTACAATGCCGAGACAAGGGGGCAAAACATCGCCCTACTTTGCAAGAACTCGCCACCAGCGCTGACACTCTACAAAAACTGAACCATCTAGTGTGTAACACCATACTCACACATTCATATGAGGAGATATGTAAAAACGGTGAGCTTCCGCACCAACGCAGAACACAAAGTGCAATGTGAAAGGACATTCCTGCAATACGCTGCAAGTACCACACAACAAGCAAGGATGATGTACAAGCAGTCTGTAAGGCCCCATTATTTTTGCTTCGCAACCGGGTCTTATCCCTAGAACCGCCGCCTTACGGTGACTCCAACTACCAAGATAGATGCCACCGCATGGCGCTGATCCTGCCGGCTAAAACAACCACATCACAGTGTATCAACAAAAGATAAGTAAGTAATACAAGTCAACAGGTCACAGCTCACTATCAATATATATAAAATAGCAATAGTCCACAATGAGTACAAAGTATGAAAGAGAGTAGAAAAAATGGGCTTAAGCCCGGTACATGTCTAATACAAATGATCTCTCTCTCTCACAATCACAACATCTAAGCGGAAGTAAACTGAAATCCATCCTCAACCTGTCACCGTATAGTAGTGGTAGTGCGTAGTAACTGCTCCTCATGTCTTGTCTCCTTGCCCTGCTAGTTTTGATGCTCCTGATGCTCGGTCCCCTAAAATGATGTTGTCCACCGACCGTTATTCAAAATACTAAGCCACTATAATCCTCGCCTCACCCCCGCAACTCCTAGGAACTATGCAGGGATGAGGAAAAGGAGGACAATAAAGAAGAGTGGAACAAGCAGGTGACAACTACCCTAGCAGGTGTATGCATAAAAGAACTATAGCAATTAAGTAGTAATGTAAACAAGTAAAGTACATAGCAGCAAAAATAGTAAAGTGAACAAGCTATAATAAAAGTAACCTTAATTTATAAGAATGCTCATACAAACTTATAGATTAAGGGGTCGTTTTGCAAGGTCAATTGTATAAAAAGTCTCATACCAATTTATACGATAGGGGTAGGGGTTTAAATGCATTGATGATATGATATGCTATGTTATACTGGTTTAATGTTATGTTCATATAAGTGCAACACACACACACCCGACTCTACGCGAACAGACCTTTAGTTCCCCGATTTTGGAAGCTATCTTCAATCCCAAGAGCCTCCGTAGTTGCCAACGGAGACAGTGGGTTGGGCCACCCCACTCTTAGGCAGGTATTCACACTACTAGGCCAAGCCCTTATGTACGCCTCTGAAGGACAAACCAGAGTCACTACGTACTAATGTTGTAAAATCCACCAGTATTTTCCTTAGCTAAGTGAGAACCACACTTTCCAATTTAACGTAACGACGTCGGTGCGAACGACTGTCTAATACCGAAGACCTACCAACTTATGCACATGCAACCATGAATTCCCGAGCCATCGGCTCCCCGGACTAACCTGTCTGTCACAACCACCTTCCGAGCCACTGGCTTCCTGGACTAACCAGTCCATACAAATCACCACAGAGCCTACCGCTCGTGAGTCTAAACCAAGCTATCCTCCCGTAACCATGAGGTGTGTGAAGGTGTATAATTAGAGTTAAATCTTGCATAGTGGTTTAATCCTACAGTTTAGGGTTAACCTTGGACTGCCCAAGGCATTCTCTGTGAAGGGCTCTCGAGGGAACTAGGAACTACAATGGGCTGAAGGCCGAAGCTCCATTTCGCAAGGTACTTATTATTGTTGGTATCTACTCATGTCCTAAACTCTCTTAGCATTACACTTGAACTAACCCTAAGTGTATTTAGCCTTTTCTCCAGGGAAAGACGATCCACTGTCGATCCCGAGCACAACCTTGCCCCTAGTCAACCAGGCTCTCACAACCCGCCTTTCATTGGTGACCTTATTCATTCTCAACCAGACCAGGTACACCAACTACCCCATACCAAGGTTCATATGTTTCCCTAATTCTACGGTTTTGTTGTGTGCAGACCTAATGGACTATATGATGTGCAAGGATGGTGATCTTCCAAATAATCATCCAAATGACCTAATATTATTATTGGGGGTCTATCATGATACATTATGAATAAATCTAGAAGATAATAATTTTCCTAATTTATTTGGTATTTATTATATTTTCTACAATATCAGGCCACCTATGCTTTTGAACACAAAGTACACTTGTCTGACTAGGTATGGCCTTATAAAAATTATGGTAGACTAATAACATTAAAATAACAGTAAATACCAAAACTCCAAATTTTCCAAGATGGATTTAACCATCAACAAATTATGGAATAAATAACTACAATATTAAGATAAATAGGGAAAATTAGAATCAGGCTTCCAAAAATTATAAGAAAATTACTAGATGATAAATATGACTAGAAAAGGATACTAACCAATAATTATGATTTTCCAACTTCAATTGGTCATATATATTAATTATTTAAAAATATTCAAAAATGGGCACTTGTGAAGGATCATATATGAAAATTCTTCCAAATTTTTTATAAAACTTCAGAGAGCATTATTATGTTCAAAAATATTCCCTAACCAAGTTTCATAATTTTAAAGTAAGCAAATGACCCTAAAATAATTATCTTGTGATTGAATCAAACTTAGGGTTTGTGAATGAAGTACTAAAATTATTAATCCAAAATTCACAATAAAACTTCTAAGGAACAAAATCATCTAAATAAGTTTACTTCCTAAATTTCATGAGCATCCAAGGTCATTTAACCATGTACATAAATATTGATTAAAAGTGCTCAAATCTGTCCATAACTATTTTAAAGAGGGTGTAAGTTCCTAAAAATCCTAATATCATTTTTCAGAGCCTACTTTTACTCTACAAACTCACTAACCAAGTTTCAAGACCATCCAAGGACATATAGTCTCATGTCCTTCACTAGGCTCCAAATCTCATCTCTATGGTCTACACTAGGGTCTTAGGGTATCTCCACCCCAAATAACCCTAAGTCTCTTGTGGGGTGTTATTAGGTGACTTTGAGGCAGTGGCTAATGTTTCATCCCTTTTGGATGAGGATTGGTCACTCAATCCTTCAAGTGCACTTTTGACCTAATTTTCCCCGTATATGGTCAAACTTTGGTCACACCAATACCAAATCAAATCAACCCCAAATGTCCTGACATTTTTACCAATGACCTATCATGACCCTAAGGGTCATCCACCAAAATTTTGGATGTTGTTGAGGTCATTAGACCCCTTAATTAAATCATACATGAATTATTAAATATTTACAAATACTATAGAAAAATGTTTTCCAAAAATTCTCATTTTTGGATATGATGAGTGTGTCTGTATAATTAGCCAATGGTCAAAATTTCAAGGCATTTTCAGAACTGGTTTAGTGGGGGCACTCAAATTAGTCTCTGGTCAACCCTATGAATAGACTGCACCATTTTGAGTGTTGTGGTCAGACTACTGACCCAAATGGGTTGAAGCACATTTTTAAATAAATTAGACTTCAAGGGCTACAATTTTCATGTTTGACATTTTCCCTAAAATGGACTCTAAGAGCCTCATTTGGTAGCATCAAAAAGTGCAAGACAAGAGATAATTAATCACTATATTATATATATATATAAATAAATTATCAAAACACTGCTCATCTTCTCCATCTGACCCGAAAACGCATGAACCTGTAGCTTTTTCCCAATCTAACCGTCGGCCACCCAGCCACTTCCTCGGTCGGCCACTGCCGCCACCACCTCCAGGTGGTGGCTATCGTCGGGTGGTTGCACGGCCGCCGGAGGTGGTGGTTTCCGGCTAACCGAAAATCCATTTTAATGGCTTTTTTCATGAAAATTCGGACTTGATTCGGCTCGTTTGAGCCCGATTCCGACTCCTAACACCCTAAATATCTAGCATAGAGGGAGGGGAGTAGAAGTGGACCTTGATTAGAGTCCGACGACGACGGTGGCGGTGGTTGGCCGTTGCTTTTCTCCTCTCCGGCGAGCTTACCCAATTTCTCGATCCTCCACCAAAACCATTAATCGAATACATTATTTTGACTGCCAAGGATGTTTTGAAGGTGATGGAATGGTCAAAAGTGGGAATGGAGGTTGTATAGGGCGATTTATATTTTTCCATAGGAGGGGAGGTGAAGGGGTGGTCGGACAAGGTGGTTGGGCTCCTCCATTGATGGTGGCTGATGAGAAACTGATGGGAATCTCTTCCCAAGGGTCAGGAGGAATGAATGGAGGCTTGGGGAGGTGAATGGGGTGGCTCGTTGTGTAATTCCCCAAAACTCAAAAGAGTAACGGATGGCGTTTTCAGGCCAAGGTGGAGTCTGAATGGGGTGACACGGCCTGTGATACGGGCGTGTCACAAGCCGTGTCGTGCTTGAGTTTGACGAAATTTCGGGAGGTCGACAAAAATCCGGTCGACGTTTTCCTATGGTCGGACACACGGCCTGAGACATGGGCGTGTCCAAGGCCATATCCTGCTCGGGCTATTTATCGGGTTGTTCTTAGGTAGTTACACAGCTTGGGACACGGGCGTGTCCCAGGGCGTGTCTGGCACACGACATGTGACACGGGCATGTCACATGGCCGTGTCCTGTTCGGGATTTGACGGTTTCAACGTCAATTGAGGCACACGGCCCATTACACGGGCGTGTCATAAGAGACATGGGCGTGTCCCAAGCCGTGTCACAGGTCGTGTCCTGTTCTGTAATCCCAGGTTTACGGCGAGTGTGGAACACAACCTTGGACATGGGCGTGTTGCAAAACGTGTTCGGCCTAGGAAAGTGATTTTCAGGGCAAATCGTGGTAGTTCGTTTCTTTTAAAAGTGATCCAAAGGCTGGTCTTGGCTGGGTTAAGGCCGGGAATAGGGTTTCAAACCCTCATTCCACTTGGATCATTCTCTTTCTAAAAGTTTAGAGAGAGGGGAGAGCAAGTAAGAAGGTGAAGGAGAGTTCCGACCACCGGAGAAGCTTTGGAACCTCGTTTCTCGAGCTGAGTCCAGATTCACGAAGGCAGGACCGTTGCGGAGTTGTTCATCCGACCAAGTCCTTCCATGGCTAGGAAGAGGGGTCGTAAGGTAATGACACTTCTCCTCTTGGTTTCTAGGATGCGTGCATAGCAACTTTTCTTTTCAAGTTTTTGGGCACCAGATCTCTCAAATGAGAGGGGTTTGGGTTGTCATGGTTCAAGAAGAACCTCTGGGTCGATTGTGTACGTCGCCGACATGATTTTGCATTAGAGATCCGCTCCGTTAGTGGATTAGGCATTGTGGGTGAAGCTGTAGTCGTGACCGTCAGTCCGACTCGGTGATGTTGCATAGCGAACCTTAAGGATTCGGTAGAAATCCCTTGTGGCAAGATGTCGTTTGTGATGTATGCGTTTTCCCCCTTTTCTCGAGTGAGTACTTGTAGTCGGAACTGGACAAGGTTAGCTCCGTATTGGCGGTAGATGGTTTCCTTGGCGCGCGGGAATGTTGCAGTATAAATGTTGGATTAGGGCGGGAAAGGTTATGTATTGTGATGTGCTAAGGCGTGGTTTTGTCTCTGTGGTCGGCTGGCTATCCCATGACATGCAATTCATGTGGGGAGAGTGTCCTGACAAGACTAGTCCCCTTCTGTGAAACTGACGAGAACCCAAGCATAGGACAAGCCCGGGAAATGAAGCCACGAGCGGGTGGGGTCCAGCAAGGGTTCTTAGAATCGGTTTGTGTGTGAGATGGAATCCTGATGCGAGAAGTCAGAGTTTGCAGGCAAGCCTGGGTGTAAGACCTATGATCGGGTAGGGCCTTGGCAAGATTTCCATGTAGCGGCTTTTAGGCCGTTAGGGGCATTGTAGTCCCCTTTTGCTTGCGGCTTAACGCCAATGGGGAATTGGAAGTACCCAGATGTTATGATGATGTGCTAGTTGCATACGCGATAGGGTTCCTTGGGCGAAGCCCGGGTTTGCATGCATGCTGTATAGTAGGCCCCTTTTTCATTTTGTGCTCAATATAGAAAACGTGTTTGTTGTTTGAGACATCCAAACCTGTTTTAAAAGCTTTATATGTTTATGTATATGGTATACGAAGTGATGACTTGCAGGTTGGAGGGGTACCTCGGGGTCCGTTAGGGGCGTCCGGGAGGAGATGTGTTGGTTACACAGTAGAGGTCAGCCTTTGCTGACCCACATTATTACAAATTTTTACAGGATAAGGATCGCAAGCGGGAGCAAGTGTGCCAGCCAAAAATCCCTAAGCCTCATGAAGTGTTTGTTGTGCTTGCTAGCTCGTTTTATTCTTGATTGTATTGCTCCATGTTTTGGTATCTTTCGGCTTGCATGCCAAGGTAGCCTAGGAGTGCTTATGCACGTTGATGCTACTATTGTTATTGGTGATTATAACTCTCTTTTGTTGTCCGGCCTTAAGGCCATTTTGATACTCTTGTGCTGTAGTGGATAACTTCTGGTTAATGTTGGTATGTTTCCGCTGTTATTTCTTATTCTGAGTTTTGAGTTGGGTAGATAATATCATCTTTTAACGCTGAAATTGTGGCGTATGTATGTTGTGGGGCCCCGGCCGGACCCATATTATACAATCATTATAGGGGAGGTGTTACACATGGTCTCCATCCATAACTCCTCTCTCTCTTTCTTCTTTCTCTCTCCCCCATTAAAGGAGAACTTGAGGTTTTTCTCTCCTAGTCATCAATTATAAATTTTTAGTGGCATTCCATGTAAATATCAGCCTCCTAAAGTTAGTGGGTCACTCAACTTGGGCTTAGCCAAAGTGAGTTGGGCTAGGTTGGGTCAACTTGAGCTAATTTGACCCAATTAAGGGTTGAGTTGACTTTGGTCAATTTGACCTTTTGAGTTGACCATAATGGGTCCTTAGTGACTCATTAGCCTCCCCTAAGGGTTGCGAAGGTTTAGGTGGGGTCATTTTGGCAAGTTGGAGGTCCATTGGTCCTAGATAGTCCACTTTGACTATTTTAGGGTTAGGGTTGACTTTGGTCAATTTGACCACTTTGGTTGACCCCAATGGGTTCTAGGTGCTCCAAGGGACCCCCTAATGGTATAGGGATGTTACGGTGGGGTCAAAGAGTAAAAGTGAGGCCTTAAAGTCAAACCCTAGGTTAGGTAATTGAAATTTGTTATTTGCAGATCAGGGTGATTTCTACCTTCATGCCCTAATTCACCTGGTCTCCTTGAGCTTCCTAGGATTTTGTCATGACCTAGTCATGACAAAACCACTCCTAGGATTCTAGTTATTTGAGAGATGTTACACAATCACCCCTAAGGCATGGAAGTCAAGCTAAGAAATTTCAGGGCTAGTCATTTGCAGTTCACGACCCGCAAAAAATTTGGGGCATTTGATGGGGTTCCCCCTGTAACTTTTGAGCCAAACCAGAAATACTAGGATCGAGGACATGTGGCGAAAACCAGCCTGACCGGACATGTCACGTGCAAAAAGCCACTCTGAAAGTGAGAGATAGATCTTATGTTTACTCTAGAGGGGGTGAATAGAGTATTAAAAATTTATTAACTTATTTTTATAGCGAATTAAAATAAAGTGATATATATAAGTATAAAAAGAAATATCACAGCACACAAACAAAAAGGAAAGGCAAACCAGATGACACAAGGAGTTTATAGTGGTTCCCCAATAAACTTAGGTACATCCACTCTTCTACCACCCTGGTAAGAATCCACTACAGGTTTTTGATCAGGTGCCCTGCCACCATAGGTTTTTGCTCAGGTGCCCTGTCATCACAAGATCTATTTTCTATGGAAGATCTAGGAACACTTTAAGCTTTTGATCAGGTGCCCAAAAACCAATCTAAGTCTTTTGATCAGGAGACTTAACAACCAAAAGGTCTAGCTTTTGAAGCGAGTTAAAACCCTATACACAGGAAATGGAAAAGTAAAAGTGATATTGTCTTCTCCGTCTCAATGCTCTGAGAAGACTAGTGGATCTTGTTGATGTTGTCAAAGCTCCCCCTGAGTTATAGAAATCTGATCAGGAGTGAAAGGTTTGCTTCAGGGTGTAGGCCTTCAAAGATGAAAACTTCTTCTTCTAGTAAATGATTCTGAGAAATTGAACTTTTTGTCTCAGATTGAATATGTGTTGCTGGAAGAAAAGCTTGAAGAAGAAGAATGATGAACAAGATTTTTTTTGTCTCGGTCTCTTGTTCTCTATTTTCATATGTTCTCTTTCTTCTTCTCCTTGTGCTCGATTACCAAAAAAAATTGTATATTCTCATTGCAATCTTCTGAAAATTTTCGTTATATATTGATTGCTGACTCAACCACATTTAAATTTCAAATTTCTTGAAATCTTCTACATAATTTCTGGGATCCTGAATGATTGATTTTTGCCTTCAATGTATTTCCCTAACTGTCCCAGTAAATATGGTAGAGTAATAACTCTATGAAAACCATAATTAATGATGCCCGGAACGGCTATATTCTTGAGAATATTTAGCATTAATTATCAGAGCATTACTGTCTTAATATATGAAATCAAACTACTTTAGTCGATTTGAGAAATTGCAGAGAAGAATAGTCGAGCAGAACCTGGAAAGAGTTAGTCGACCTCAGCAAAGATTTCGTCGACCTAAACTCCAAGTTCGTCGAGCTAAGAAATCTACTTCGTCGAGCTGAGCTCCAAGATCGTCAAGCTAAAAATATACTTGCCAATATGAGCTTCAAATTCGTCGAACTGAGAAGGCACTTTGTCGAGCTAAGATTATGATATAAGCTCATAGTTTGTCGATCTCAGCTGGACTTTCATCGAGCTCAACTCAGAGAAGGAACTCTAAGTTCATCGATCTGAGATCGACGATCGTCGAGCTAAGTTCAGCTATCATCGAATGACTTTTTCTACAATCTTTGAACTATCTTTTCTCTAAAGTCTTGTGTCTTTGGAGTCTTTTGAAGGTAGGTTTCAATAATCTAACCTAATTTGACTAACCTTAACCCTGGAACTAACAAAGGACCCTAGGCTATACATGTTGCGTCAACAATCTTAATAGTAAACCTAGCCCAAATCTCAAGTAGGGTTCCAACAATCTTCCCCTATTTGGGTGAGTGATGGAGACGTTGCTGACACGACCGCCAGTGATCCCCGTCTGAGAGAGTTCGTCAATTGGGACGATCGCTGCCGCAAGCTCGAGGATGGAATCGACGTCCGCCGCCATTATATAAAAGTATATAATTATAAATTAAATAATTATAATTATATATTTTTAGTAATTTTATTATTTTAGCAATTTTATTTCAAGTATTTATTTCATGTTTTAATTTTCATTTCATGTGTAATGATGGGTGCTTATAACCATCATGTGTTGTTTTAATTATTTCATTTCATGTGTAATGATGGGTGCCTATAACCATCTTATTTTCAGTTTGAATTTTGAATTTTGAATTTTTAATTTTTAATTTTTATTGGAGGGAGATTGAGTGGTGTAGGCTATATATAGCCATGTTGATGAAGGATTGTTTAAAGAGAATGAAAAATTAAAGCCTTAATTCAAAGATTGAATTTTCCCCCTCTTTCCCTCTTCCCCCTTAGGAAAATTTCGGCCTTCCTTCTCTTCTTCCTCCTCTCCCTCTTCAAAATTCATCCAAGGCTAGTTCCTCCTCTCCCAAAAACCGACCTCCAACAAAGCAACCATTCAACCCACCTCCTTGAAGAAATTGGCCAAGGCAAAGATCTCCTTTGTGGATTCCAACTCCGGTGTGATGCGACGAAGGCGAACAAGTTTCCTCTCCATCCGACGTGACTCCGACGGAGCCGTTGAAGAGTGATCCAAGTAGAGAAATCGGAATCATCTATTTCGATTGGGTAATGAAACCTTCTACCTTGTGTGTTTCTTTTCCAAGATTTATTCCTGTGGTGGTAGATTCTTAGCGTTGAATTTTGATAGCATTAATTCATCGTGGTTTTCTTCGCTCTGTTTGTGTTTTTCTTGATTGATTTAATTTCAAAAGGGTTTGGCGAACCTTCGTTTTCTTTTGTTGGGAGAGATCTACCTTTTCCGAATCATATTTTATTTGGTAGATCTCTTTTGGTACAACATCGCTCGTTCGGACCGGGTAGGCCCTTTTAGCCGGAAAGAATATTGGCCTATCGCCTCTATTCGATCCTAATCGGTTTGGCTACCCGTACGCTAGCATATAATTGATAAAATTAATTAACCAGGTGCCGCGTAGAGCGATTGTGCGAATATAGGATTTGGATTGTGGAGAGGTATACGTGCTAGTCCGTAGATCTATTCGGTGTCAAACGTGTGAGCCTGCATCAATTTGGTATCAGAGGGAGGTTTCTATCCTCCGACCTGTGGGTTATGGGCCAAATTTCAAATTTCAAATTCCAAATTTCATATTTTTCTCCAAATTAAAACAAAAAAAATAATTGTGGTCTGCCAATAGCCGGCTAAATTTTATTTTCAGCAATAAAAAAATACGAAAAAAATTAATTAATAATCTCCATATTTTAACCAACAAGAATATAAAAAAAAAATTATATATTATTTTGAAATATTAGCGAGAACAAATCTCTCTTTAAAAATTAATAGGACCAGGCTATTTTCTTATTAGCATGTGCACCGGTTCCGGTTGAGTGCTCTCTCCGGTTCTCTCTGAAATGGCCTACGATCTTCACGTTTCCCGAATGAAACCTTTAGGTTCCGTCATGAAAGTTAGAAAGCCATTTCATTGCCCGGTAGTGGAAGAGATTAAGGGGTTGATTGGCCAACTAAAGGCTAATCAAGTTACACCGCGCACCTCTAGGCATGTTAGGATTCCTTCTCCGACATATGATGGGCTAGGTGGACCGCGAGTGTTTCTATGTTGGGTGAACGACATGGAGCATTATTTTGAGCAATATCGTATTGTGGATCCCCACAGGATTCCCGTTGCGAGACTGCAATTATTTGGTCGAGCCCATACCTTCTGGCTTAATGAGGAAAGATGTTTAGGAATACCCTCCGTCGACCCACGTATAGGTTGGCAGATTATGAAAAATTACTTAACATATGAGTATTACCCTACCTACTGTCATTCCCAGTTTCCTGATTGTAGGAATGACTATAAGCCTCACGCTAGATACTTGCCCCGCAAAGATCTGATTATCTCAAGCACGAGTACACCTACCTATGAGTGGAAAGAGAAACTTAGGACCTTTATCCCTAGGTCGTTAGACGTAAGTGCTAGGAATGCCATGAGCCCACGGGGTAAGAGTGTTCCTATTAGCATGATTGAGTCTGAGGCTGTGGTTACGAGTGTGCCTGTCACTAAGAACGAGACTATTATCACTAACGAGTGTAGCGGCGTTGAGGAGATTGGTTACCCTAGTGACCTGGATGAGGATTTCTCTTTTGAGAAATCATCTCTGCTCCCCTTCAACGACATTTCGGAACCATCTATCTTGATTGTAGTGGAGTCTTTTGATGACACTAAGTCGATTGATAATCTGGCTGAATCAGAAGAGTTACCTTACGCTGAGAGCTTACCCCGTCGTGAGTTAGATAATGTTTGGGATGATGATAGTTTGACCTATGAGGGTATTACTTTGCCCATTACTAGCCACACTAGCGTTGTGACTGATCACCCTAGTGTTGAGAGCCCTCTCCAAACTACAAGCCCCGTCGTGTTAGAGGCTACGATTACACCTAATGAGAATATCTCTGATTTTCTTGAGGATCTTGTAAGTGAGGATGTTCCAGTCAATTTCTCTAATCACGAATTAATGGATGCCCCAACTGATTTGGAAGACTTACTATATGATCAACATTTATTGTTGGAAGGACTTTCGGATGAGTTGGTAGAGTCCTCTTGTGAGGAGTGTTATTCGGAGAGTGAGTTGGGTGATGATGAGCTAGATGAGTTTTTCGTGAGGGAAAATCTTTTGTTTGATTTTCCGTTTGATTTTGACGGTTTGCACTCGGAGGTTTGTTCTTGGACGAGTAATCCGTGTTTCGACGTTGAGAATGACTTAGCTCCTCCTTTGGACATGTCCCCTTTTACGACCTATTACCCTACGAGTCCATCGTTGGTCACACCCTCCGATGTTTTTGATTCTATTTCTGTGGCGACTATTTCTTTTATCCTAATTTTATCCTCCATGAATTTTAAAGAAAATCATTTATCGAATTATACGTTTAGGATAGGGCCGCTTATAGTTCCCCCTGATGTAATTCCATTGGCTCCACCAAATTTAGTTCCATTGGTGCCCCCTTATTTAGTTCCGTTACCACCGAATATATTAAGTGCGGTTGCACAAGATTATGCTCGCCATGACCATTATTTACGTAAGCACTTTTGTGAAACGCTAACCACGACACATAAATCTATTCAATTTCTTGCTAGCTTACATAAAAGGGCATCTTACTGTCTAATTGGCGATTTAGTTTTGGTGCGTCTCGTCCCTGAACGGTTGCCTTTGGGCACTATAGAAAGTTGGCGAGTTGGCGAGTTGGACCTTTTTCGGATATTAATGAAATTAGGAGAATACACATATCATTGTAAGTTATCCACTAATTGAGGTACTACCCCTATTTTTAATGTTTCTAATTTAACGCTATATGTTTCCCCACTGCTTGAATTATCTGCCTGTCCGTTTGGGTCCACTTTATTTTCTTATGGTTTGGGTAGTGAGTTTGTGCTTGGATCGCTCTCTTCATCAGTCTTCATTGGAGGTACGTTGGTTGTTGATGTAGAAATTTGTTATCCTTTATTCCCTAATGCTTTTCCGAGGTTCTCTAGGACCACATTTTTGCATGACAGGATACTCCAGGTTGAAGTGCTCTTTTCTCTAAGTGGTGTTGTTTGCCGCTACGTGTTTCTCTAGGATGATGCTCTCCTGCACTGGTACTTTCAGACCAACTCATCGGTGATGAGTACTTTTGAGCGGCGGAGGATTGATTGAGACATTTATTGGGTACATTGGAAAATGTGTACCTGATTTGAAGAAGCCTAACTTAGCTTAATGATATACATCAAGGTGTATTTGATGTTGTTTTAAGTTGACATGTGCAGGTGAAGAAGTATTAAAGAATACAGGAAATTATTCTAAGTCCATATGTCAACACCTGAAGAAATTGGGTCGACACTTCAGAATAATTGTGTCGACACTTGAAGGAAGCTGTGTCGACACAGAGAAAGATAGTCGACCACATTTGTGTCGACACTGGGAAGCAGTGTCGACTCACAGAAAGATAGTCGACCACATTTGTGTCGACACTGGGAAGCAGTGTCGACTCACAGAAAGATAGTCGACCACATTTGTGTCGACACTGGGAAGCAGTGTCGACTCACAAAAAGATAGTCGACCACATCTATGTCGACACTGGGAAGCAGTGTCGACTCACAGAAAGATAGTCGACCTCAACTATGTCGACACCTGAAGGCAGAGTCGACACATACTGAGTTCTGAATCTACAACTGTATCGACACACAGGACTTGTGTCGACACACTGCAAAGTCAAGACCAAGTTATTTTCTGAAGAAAGATGAAGTATTGAGTCGACACAAATTCTCTGTGTCGACTCATTCTCAAGATAAAGTTCTGAAGAAGCAGTGTCGACTTAAAGGCAAACTAGTCGACATCATCAAAGGCTGTGTCGACACCAAAGTCACTTGTGTCGACACATATAGACAGTTGGTCTCGACACTTTCTGACAGTCTCTCTCAACACTTTGCTGTCCAAGACTAAGGCACAGGATCTGTTTGAAGACTTGACATCTGTGGGTTATGACAGGTTAACTGAAGCTGTCAGACTTGTCAGAAGTCAGTTCGAAACCGGATCATCCGGTTACCATGAAGAAGATCTATAAATAGACAGATTCAGAAGAAGAAAGATACACATAACATACACAAGAGGAAATTAATTCTTCATCAACACATCAGTTAAGAGACAAGTCCTCTCTTCAAGAAAGTGCAAGGCATTAAAGAAGATCTTCATCAGAAGATCTAAGAAGACGATCTCAGGATCAGTCTAAGTAGAGTTCTTTCAAGAATTCAGAAGTATCATCAAAGGTGTTGGATAGAGAGGGATCCAGCCACTTGAAGAAGAAGAAGGAAGCCATCATTGGTTTCTCAAGAAGCTGTTTGGAAATCAACTCAGCTAAGTTCAGATTCAAGAAGCTTTGAAGAAAGCTCAGATTCAGTTGATTTCATCAGCTGATCAAGAATTGTCTTGTTCTTTTCTCTCTCAACAAAGGCAAGACATTAAAAACTTCTTTTCTAATTTCTGTAGGATCTGTCAATACAGATCTGAGTTGTAAGCCTGTGTTATAAAGGCTGAGTGTAGGAGAGTTGATCTCTGAGTGGTAGGGCTGTTTGCCTGAGTGTAGGAGAAGGTTCTTCTCTGAGTTGTAGGCTTTGTAATAAGGCTGAGGTAGGGCTGTTGAGCCTGAGTTGTAGGATCATTTTCAGGTTCTGAGCTGTAGGATCTGTGGATCTGAGTAAAGAGGAAGTTTGGCCGAATCTAGCATACTGCTAGATAGGTGAAGGGGGAAAGTGGATGTACCCAGACCTTGGGGAACCACTATAAAACAGTGTGCAATCTGTGATGGTTAAATTTCTGTGACTGCTGTGCTGTGTGTTTTAATTCTGTAATTGAATTCTGCCAAAAAGTGTTAACAAGCATTAGAACCTATTCACACACCCCCCCCCCCTCTAGGTGTTTAGGTTGTCTTGAAAGTAAAACTATCAACATTGCTGACACGACCGCCAGTGATCCCCGTCTGAGAGAGTTCGTCGATTGGGACGATCGTTGCCGCAAGCTCGAGGATGGAATCGACATCCGCCGCCATTATATAAAAGTATATAATTATAAATTAAATAATTATAATTATATATTTTTAGTAATTTTATTATTTTAGCAATTTTATTTTAAGTATTTATTTCATGTTTTAATTTTCATTTCATGTGTAATGATGGGTGCTTATAACCATCATGTGTTGTTTTAATTATTTCATTTCATGTGTAATGATGGGTGCCTATAACCATCTTATTTTCAGTTTGAATTTTGAATTTTGAATTTTGAATTTTGATTGGAGGGAGATTGAGTGGTGTAGGCTATATATAGCCATGTTGATGAAGGATTGTTTAGAGAGAATGAAAAATTAAAGCCTTAATTCAAAGATTGAATTTTCCCCCTCTTTCCCTCTTCCCCTCTTCCCCCTTAGGCAAATTTTGGCCTTCCTTCTCTTCTTCCTCCTCTCCCTCTTCAAAATTCATCCAAGGCTAGTTCCTCCTCTCCCAAAAACCAACCTCCAACAAAGCAACCATTCAACCCACCTCCTTGAAGAAATCGGCCAAGGCAAAGATCTCCTTTGTGGATTCCAACTCCGGCATGACGCGATGAAGGCAAACAAGTTTCCTCTCCATCCGGCGTGAATCCGGCGGAGCCGTTGAAGAGTGATCCAAGTAGAGAAATCGGAATCATCTATTTCGATTGGGTAATGAAACCTTCTACCTTGTGTGTTTCTTTTCCTAGATTTATTCCTGTGGTTGTAGATTCTTAGCGTTGAATTTTGATAGCATTAATTCATCGTGGTTTTCTTCGCTCGGTTTGTGTTTTTCTTGATTGATTTAATTTCAAAAGGGTTTGGCGAACCTTCGTTTTCTTTTGTTGGGAGAGATCTACCTTTTCCGAATCATATTTTATTTGGCAGATCTCTTTTGGTACAACATCGCTCGTTCGGACCGGGTAGGTCCTTTTAGCCGGAAAGAATATTGGCATATCGCCTCTATTCGATCCTAATCGATTTGGCTACCCGTACGCTAACATATAATTGATAAAATTAATTAACCTGGTGCCGCGTAGAGCGATTGTGCGAATATAGTATTTGGATTGTGGAGAGGTATACGTGCTAGTCCGTAGATCTATTCGGTGTCAAACGTGTGAGCCTGCATCAGTAAGGTCACTATACAAAAATAAAAATAAAGAAAATCACAAAGCAATAAAAATATCTGACAGAATTTTAATCATTCAGCAGACATAAAAAATTGTGCCTTGTGAATATATACAACAATAATAAAGTTAAAAATGCAGAATCAGAAGATTAAGAATTGTTCTTTGAAGCTTCTGAAGAAGGTGTGGGTTTTGAGAAGACCATTATTCTCTTAGGATCCTCTGCTTCTCTTTGAGTCATCTTCATGTCTTCAGCACCAAGAATCTTGACTGATGCAGCTCTAGGCACTACAGCCTCTAGATGAACACTCATATAAGTATCAACATTAAAGAGATTTTTCTTTTCATACCTTTCTATCTCTTTCTTCCTGTAGGAAGACATGGTAGAATACTGAGATGTATCTTTTCCTTCTTCCATGGCTTTCTTGATTTGTGAAAGTGCTATAATTTCCTTGAATCTGGCCATTCTAGAATTAGGATCCATTTCTGGATCACATACTGGAGACAGTGGACTTTCTAGACTTGATTCTTCCTTCTGAACATCTTGAACTTTCTACTGGCTGCTTTGACTATCAGACTGCTGCTGTTGTTTTTTTATTGGCTGCTAGAATGAGACTCTAACCTTGAAGATCTTTCCTTATTGCTATGAGTTGGTCTTGATTGATAAGAATGAGAAGCAGACCTTTGAGCTTGAGAAATGTGTCCAGTTGATCCTACTGCAGGAGGAGGAGGAGGTCCTCTCCAAGACTTCTTAGGAGGAGAATTATATCTCTTCATCTTCTTTCTTCTCTTTTGCTCATTCTTAGATAGTCTCATCCAGTAGGGAGTATCTGGAGTAAGAGTAATGTTGTGCAGAATGTAGTTGGGAGTGTTTGCTGTTAGATTTGGTATTGGTGCAGCCTTTACTGGAGCCTTCTTCTTGGCTTTTCTCTTCCTAGAACCAAAATTTTCTGAATCATCAGAATCATCATCATTATCTGAATCACTAGCAGGATTATCATATAACTCATCAATTTGCTTAAACAAATCAGCTTGATTTATAGTTGGAGCTGCTGGCAGTACATCCGTATCTATTATGTTTATATCTTCAAACATAATCTCATTCACGTTTGGCATAGGGGACTCAACCCAGCCAAAAGTTGGAGGTGAGAAAGCCTTTGGCTCTAAAACAGAAATACTGGAAGTAGTAATACAGAAACTATTTCATATTTCTTCTAACACTGAAGGTTCTACTGGAGCAGAATACATATTATTGCTTTAAATTAATAAAAAACTGTATTAACAAAAGCTGGTAAATTTGAGCTATAAACTGTATCCAAAGAATGAAATAATGATGGAAGGTCTACTATGGGATTAATGAAGAAATCACCAACAGTGATAATTGATGTATCAACCGACACTTCTTCTAAATAAATCATCTCAGAATCATCATCAAGAATTTCAACTATTTCAGTTGTTGGAATTTCTACTGTTATTGTTGCTGCTGGAGTTGTTGTGGCTAAAGATGGAGCTTCTTCACAGAACATCTCCCCCTGCCTGGTTTCAGAGAGTCCTGAACCCAGGCCCCCAGAAGAAGGGACAGAGGAGTAAGAAGCAAGATGAGCAGATATAAGGGAGATAGAGGCAGCAAGAGGGGAAACAGCCTCATCTATTAGCTTCTTTAGAAAGGGAGTGATAAATTTGAGAATATCATTTGAAATGTCAGAGAAATCAAGATATAAATTATAAGGAGTAGATGAGGTATAGGTAGATCTGTATCCACAGTTGGAACAGATAGAGGATGATTGAGGTAGGTCAGATTGGAAGAATGTTGGGAATATTGATGGAATATTGGATGGAGGGATGGCATCAGGTAGTTTATCTTGAAGATGTGAATGTTGTGGTGAGGGTTGAGGAGATGGAGATGAGAATAGACTGAAGGTAGGGAATGACAGAAGTTGATCTGTAAGAGTAGAAGTGGATGGAATATCAGCAATATGTGATGGTTGAGGTGATTAAGGAGGTGGAGATGGTGAATCCTCAAGAATATGGATTGGTGATTGAGGTGGAGATGAAGGTTAAGATGGTGAAATAGGAGGGATGAAGGTAGAAGGTGTGTCTGTAATAATTGTGGATGGTTGTTAAAGTGGAGGAGATGGTATATGAGTAGGAGAGGGAGTAGAAGGTGTAACATCCCATTTCCAACTAGACCCCTAAGAGTGGTTCTGTCATGACAAAACCCTAGGAAGCCCAAGAAAGAGTCAAGTGGACCTGGTAGTGTGGATAGGGCCACTATGGTCTGCACTTAGCAGATCTCTAAACCTTGGTTAAAAGTGATCATGGGGCTTCACCAAGACTCCAAGACCCCACCCATACCCTTATAACCCTAGAAAGAGATCAATGGGTCACTAAGGACCCATGAAGAGCAATCAAAGGACCTAAGTTGACCAAAGTCAACTATAGCCCTAATTGGGTCAAATTGACCTACACAAGGGTCAATTGCAGTCCCTTAGCCCAATGAACTCCACCCCTACCCTCATAAGCCTAGTGAGAGGCCAATAGGTCACTAAGGACTCATTGGGACCAATCATAAAGACTAGGTTGACCAAAGTCAACTCTTGACCTAAAATGGTCAAAGTGCCCTAGTTAAGGGCCAAGTGACCTCCAAGGGCCAATCCAACCCCACCTTGACCCTAGGAGAGGCTAATGGGTCACCAAGGACCTATTAAGGAAATCTCAAGGATCAAATTAACCTAGGTGGGCCCTAGTCCAACTTTGGGTCAAGTTAGCCCAAATGGGCTAACTCAAGCTCAAGCCCATTACATTGGGGCTAACCTTGACTTAAGTGGCCAAATGGATTTATGGGCTGACATGGGACATGTAGGATCCAAAAATTCAGGCATGGTGACTAGGAGAGAGAAAGTCACCCATGGAGGAGAGAGAAAGAGAAGAAAGAAGAAGGAAGGAGGACTTTATGCTCCTCCTTCCCCCTCCCCAACCTCCCCATTCATTTCAGAAGGACAAGGGGGATTGCAGCAGCCATTGTGGACTGTTTAGAGCAAGCTCCACCCCCCCTACCAACCTAGCTTCCAACCTTGACCATGGCCAAAAATGGCACATGGCTTTTCAGCCACCTAACACCTCCCCTCTCCACCTTAAAAGCTTCAGTGAGGTCCAAGGAGCATTTCCCACCACTTTCCTGAAGAAGCCAAGCTGTTTCACTGAGTTTTTGAAGAAACCCGACCACCACCACCACTATGGTATTCCGGCGATCCTCCCGACTTCAGGCCGCCAAAAAGGTCCTCCTCCACTCCTTCTTGCATGGGTAGATCGTAGGGATCATTAGAACCAAGGTTGGAGCTCAGTTGAGCCCAATCGAAATCTCAATTTCATGGTTTTTCCATGATTTTTCCGCTTGTCGGGATCGCCGGAGCAGTGCTCCCCGATGGCCGTGCCGCCGCCTGGAGATAGCCCCGACCACCACGAAGGTGTCGGCGGCGGTGGCAGGCCGAGGAGGTGGCCGGAGCGCCGGCGGCAGCCGCTGGAAATCGGCCCAGGCAGGATAGATCCTAGCCGTCGGCTGGAGGTTGAAGACGACGGGATGCCGTCCAAGGCGCGCCAAGATTCGTGCTATTAAATAAATATAATCTATAGGCTAGATGTATTATTATTTCATTATTGTCACAGTTTTTTACATTTATTGGTTTTAATTATTAAAAATAGCTGGAGCCATTTTCAGAGAAAATGGTCAACACCAAAAATGTAGCCCTATGGACCTACTGTCTGAAAAAATTGGTTTGAACCAATTTGGGTGACTGGTTTGACCAGGGCACCCATTTTGGTGGGGTCTATACAAATAAATAGGCAGTCATTAAATTAGTTGCCCACACTTCATACTTGGTCTAAATGAGCTGAAATTTTGGCAAGGAGTCACCTTACCCTATACCTAGACCCTGCCTAAAAATAGAAATTTTTGGGAATAATTTTCCTATAGTTTTGTAAAACATTTAATTATGCTAGGGTAAATTAAATTATGGGTCAAATGAAGTCCAAATTTATCCAAATTTTGGTGGGATGGATATGAGGTCAATATAGACCTCTGGTTAAAGTTTCATTAAGTTTGGAGTTGATTTGAATGGGATTCAAGCAAACCCTAGCCTTGCCCTAAGAAAGGTATTTTGGTCCAAAATGTAATTTTAGCTTTTAGTGTCCAATTCACCTCAACAGAGGTTCAAATTTGGTACACTGGTTTGGCATGACAATATACACCTCCCAATGAAAACTTGGGGGCATTGGATTTGATTTGGCCCAAGATCCTAGGTCAAACCCTAAGGAAGGGCTTTTGTACCTTGTGAAGGACATATGGCCAAAACACCTTGTATGGCTATGAAATTTTGTAGGGGGGGTATTTTGGTAACTATAACCCTCTGGTGAAAATATTAGGGTATTTTGGAAGGTTTAGGAACCTCAAAAGCCTAACCCTAGTTTAGGGCACAAATGTGGTGGGATAGGAATGGGTTAGCTAAACCCCTTTAAATGATATAAAATTTTGGTAGGATGGTCATAAGGATATTAAGAAGCTTTGGTGATTTATTTAAAAAATTTGGAGTAATATTTATAGCACTTCATTTGTAACACAAGGAATGCCTCAATTTAGTAAATTAATTATTATGCTCCCTCTGACCCTTGGGAGGTCATGAAATTTTGGCAGAGGAGGTTTTGAATCATTATGAGCTTATATAAATTTTATAAAAATACTTGGACATTTATTTGAAGTAGTTACTTCACAAGCTTGCTATATGATGGAATTATTCAATAAATTATTCAAGTCCATTTACTAAAAAATAAATTATGAAATTTGGCCCAAACCATTTACATGCCATTAGATTCATACTTGAATTTTCTATGAATTTTTGGAAGCAATATAGTATTTTATATTTCTTTAAATGAATTTTCAAGGATTAAAATGAAATAATGATTTGGGGATAAAACCTTACTGAAAAATTTAGATATTTTGGACGATGAGTTATATCCTCATTTTGAATAACATATAAAAGTTGTAGAATGATATCTTGACTGGAAATTGTACTTTATGTTCATTATTGGAAATATTAGTCAATAGAATAATTAAATAAATTATTAAATAAATAAGGAAAATTTTGGATCTCTGGATTTAGGGCTTAAAGGTCATAATAGACCTCCATTAATTATTATAAGAGTATTGGATAGTTATTTGATGTACCTCCTATTTTACATGAAGTTTGACACGGTGGTCTGCATATAGTAATTCTTCAGAAATAATCTGGAGTACAAGTTAGGTACATAAGAGTTCATCACTCAGGGTTGGATAAGATAGGAATGAGTTGACTAAATGTTGGATGATGTTTTAGGATCGACGAAAGATCGTCTTCCCCATAAAGTGGAAGGTCAAATCTCCTTAGGACTAGTTACTGTAATATGGAAATGAAAGGGGTAAAACCTAAGTCGTAAGCATAAAGTAGGTAGTAAACTTAGGATTTCACACTCTCACACCCCTGTGCCCCGAGAGATAGTTTGGGTTACTCGGGCAATAAGCCCAGTGATTAAGGTAATGTGCATGATAGCCCGGGGAGCTTCGGCTCGGTTGTAGATTATGACGGACGGGTTAGTCCGGGGAGCTTTGGCTCGGTTGTTGGTTATGACGGACAGGATAGTCCGGGGAGCTTCGGCTCAGTTGTAGGTTATGACGGACGGGATAGTCCGGGGAGCTTTGGCTCGGTTGTAGATCATGATGGACGGGACTGTCCGGTGAGCTTCGGCTCGGTTGGTTGTTTGACTCATAACTATTGCATGTGCATAAAAGGTTTAAGGTGGTGGGTCTTCGATATTTGGGAGTTCGATGCACCGACACCAATATCGTTGGCTCGACAAGTGTGGTGAGCACTTTGCCAACAGAAGTCCGGTGCGCCAGCCGGCAAGAGTACGCAGGCGTCCGCTTAGTGCACCAAGCGTTGAGGCGTACGATAGGTCTGACCGGTAGTGCTTTACTGGTTTAGAGGTGGGCGAGGCCCAACCCACCGCTTCCGTCTGCCACTACGGAAGTATCCTGGGAGGTAACGGCTCTGAAAGGGGGAACTAAAGGTCTGTGTACACAGAGTCGAGTGGGTGAGTTGCACTTGCATGTTCACATCATAGCATAATTGTATTTCATAGCATAACCATTGCATATAACCTGACACCTAATGTATAAGCGGTATGGGACGCTCTATACATAAGGCCTTGCAAAACGACCCCTTGGCCTATAAGTTCATGCGAGCGTGCTTATAAGTCAAGGTTCTCTTTCAGTATTTATATATTTAAGCCTGCTAGTAAAACTGACACCCTATCGTATAAATCGGTATGAGACTTTTTATACGATAGGAGCCCTGCAAAAGATCCCTTAGCTTATGTGTACCAATATAAGTTAAGGTTACTTATTTAATTTGTATAATTATAATCATGCGTATACTGTTAGTTTAGTTCCGCTGCCATCTGGAATTTGACTATTCTCCACCTTCATGTCCTTCCCTTTTCTTCTCCCCGCTCGGTACTTAGGAGCCATGGTGAAGGAGTGGGGACCGATAGGACTTAGTCTTTTAGACTAACGGTTTTCGAACCACATCATTTAGGGGACAACGGAGCCCAGCATGGAGGAGCAGCCCCGGAGGTCGGCACGCTTGGAGATCGGACAGTCTAGCACTGGAGTCCAGACAGCAGGGACAGTGAGTCCCGAACTATAGTAGTTGTATTAGTTTGCTTCCGCGATGAGTGAATTGTAGTGAGGACTTGATGTACCGGGCATAAGTCCGAGATTTTCATTATATGTACTATCTGTGGACACTCCCTTCGTGGAGTTTATTTCTATATATGTGATTTCTGTGGACTTGCATCTTTTCTTATGCTACAGTTACGATTGAAATTGGCCGGCAGAGTCGGCGTCTTGTAGTGACAACCTTCCCGAGTGCGAAGGTATCACCGCAAGGCGGCGGTTCTGGGCCTAAGACCCTGGTGTCGAAAAAGAAAAAAATGGGGGTCTTACAGAAGGAGCTTCTTCATGGGTTGGGAGAGTGGCTATTTCAGCCCTGGTGTCCTGTAAAGCTATCCTGGAAGAGGAAGCCCTGGAGGGATTTGGGATTACCCTCTCCCATCTGCCAAAAAGAATAAAAGTAAGCCTATTAGAGGCATTGATAAATATGGTCTTGGAGACCAATAGTTCTGGAACTTTGGCTTGGAGTAAGATTCCCAGAACTCTTCCAAAACACACATCATTTTTACTGATTTTCTTTTTAATCAAATCAAATAAAATACTGCCCCAGTTCACTGATTTCTTATTAAACAAGCCACATAGCAATTAAAATTGGTGCTGGGTAATATGGTCATGAGCAGAGTGTTTTCCTAACAACACTTTGCCAACAATATTTTCCAAGAATCTATATTCTATTGATAGATTTTTCTTAAGGAGGTGATTAGGGTTTCCTTCAGTATGACCTAACCTTTCTAGAATTTCATTAAATTCACTGCTAGATAAATCTATTTCATATTCTCTATTAACAAAACAAAAAACTTCAGTTAAAAGTTCTGGAGAAAGAGGAACCTGGTGACCTGATATCGATCCGATAAGAACTGGAGTATCTTGAATCTTTGCTGTGAAAACCAATTCTTTGATTTCCGTCACTAGGTGTTTTATCCTTGTCGTCATGAAAAATTGCAGATTCGGACCTTCAAACAGTTTCAGAATATCTTGGAATACTTGATCTGAGTTAGAAAACGATTTCAAATCAATATCAAAACCCGCATCAAACTTCATTGCTGCAAGGATTGCTGGAAAGACTATCATTTCTCTACAAAAACAACAAGAGATCAAGTGCAAGAGAACAAGAAAGTGCGGGATGGAGTTCAATGAAGGCCTAATTATAGGTTTTTAGAAGATGAAGTGGCAAACTCCATCCGACGCAAAGGAAAAGCTTCGAATTCAGGTCGACGAAAAAATTTCATGAAGAAATAAAAGCGTCGATCTCAGTTTGAAGAGGGGAAAAACAGATTGTCGTTCTCCGGTCGACGAAATATTTTCTGAAGCAAAATCGTCGATCTCCGTTCGACGAAACTACTTCACAAAGAGATTTCGTTGATCTCCGTTCGATGAAAAATCTCAAGAAGAGTTCACCGATCGTCAATCTCAGTTTGACAAACAGTGACCAATTCTTCGACCTCAGACAGAAATCAAATTAAGCCTTCTCCTTTAATCATACCTAGCTTATTTAAGAAGAATAGATGTTTCTTTTCATCTAATGGTTTGGTGAAGATGTATGCTCTTTGTAAATCAGTAGAGATAAAGACAAGATTAATTGTATTTTTGTCCACACAATCTCTAATGAAATAATGTCTAATCTTTATATGTTTAGTTCTACTATGAAGCACTGGATTTTGTGCAATTTAAATAGCACTTGTATTATCACAAAAGATAGTTGAATTATTTAAGTTGAGACCATAATCCAGGAGCTTATTTTGAATCAACAATATCTGGGAGCAGCAACTACCAGCTGTCATGTACTCAGCTTCAGCAGTTGATGTTGATACAGATGTTTGTTTCTTGCAAAACCAGGACACAATCCTATTACCAAGAAACTGACAAGTTCCTGATGTGCTTTTCCTATCAACTCTACATCCATCATAGTCAAAAATAGAGAATCCAGTTAAGTCAAATTCTTACTCTGTTGGATACCAAAGTCCTAGATTTGAACAACCCTTTATTGAAAGTATCTAGTGTCAACTAATTCCACCTATGGGGGGGGGGAATAGGTGAATTGCAGTCTTTTGCGAAATTTAAATAACCTGCACAATTAAACAAACACAGCACAGAAAAGCACACAAGCAATTATAGTGGTTCCCCGATTTGGGTACGTCCACTCTCCCCCTTCGACCTATCTCCCACCAAGGGACGACTCGGTCACTTCACCAAACAGATAGAAATCCAATCCTCGCACTACGGAAGGGACCCTTCCAACCGAAGGAGTCACTACTCCTCTACCACGGGTTGCACCCAACCCTTATAACTAGGAATCACTATTCCTTTATAACAAAACAAAAATAGAATGTACAAGAGATACAAACTACACGTGTGAAGAACCCGATGTCCCTCTTCGTTCGTTGAAGCGTTCTTGATGAAGACGAAGAGTCCACTGTAACGCCCCGTCTTTTCAGCGATTATTTTTATTCTCGTTTGGCGTTACGATGACGCGTTTTCGTGGCTTGTGCCATGTGTGGAGTGTGGCTTAGCTCCTTAGAACTGAGTGCCCTGTTTGGTAGCCTGTTGGCAAGATCTCCCTAGCAAACCGAGTCGTTTTGGTGACCCGGTGTGGCCTCTCGGGGGATGTTTGTGTTTGGCTTTGTTTGGGTATAACTCGAGTTCTGTTCGTCGAAAGTTAATTTCGACTTCGCCGTTGTGTTCGTAGCGTGGGCATTTAGCTACGGTGCGAATTTCGTCGAATTCCGAGGTAGTTCGGTTTTCGCGTCGATTTAGTGCTTTAGGTAATTTTGTAATTAATTATATAATTATATAATTATATATATATATATATATATATATAGAATGAATAGGGCCGATCTTCATCTTCTTCACGTAAGAAACCGCCGGCCCCTTGTACGAGAGAAACGTAACCGCCGAGCCTTGCCTTCGGACGCCGATTCCCGGAGCGTTTGTGGACGGAATTCGATTCCGAGAGTGGATACGGATTGCTCTCGCCGAGACCTTCATTCCTGCGGTAAGAAATTCGATTTTCGTGGAGTTTTGGAAGGATTGGAATTTTCAGTTTTGGAAGTTTTCCGCCATTAATGGCCGAGTCTTTGTTCTAGGTGTTGCGGCCGTCTTGATCCGTGCGAAGAGGAGGAAAGCAGTCCAAAGCTTCGCTGAGATTTGAGGCAAGTGGTATTCTTGCCCTTGCCAAGTGTTTCCTTTGATTTTATTTGCTGAAATTGAACTCCCGGTTAGCCTAGGTTAGAGGCCTTGTTATTCTCATTTTTTCTTGCTAACTATAGGGCTTAGTTCTTCCTACTGAAACCCCCCCCCCTATGTGGTGATGTTTGGAATCCAAATTGTCGGCGTGAAGCCGTTGTTTTCCTTCATTTTTTGATTGTTGCTCCGGTTCGGGCGTAGCCGAGGGGGAGAGTTAGGAGGGGGGTGTGGTTGCCAATTTCCCTCGTTAAGATATTATTCGAGTGGTTAGGCATAGTTTGAATGGTAGTAGCGTGAGACGTTGATAGTTGTCTACTGCTACTGCAGTGGCGTGAGTCGTGTGCGCGTTCCGGTGTCATTCGGAAAATTCCAAACGGTACAGGTTTGCCGCGCACGGTCATCAGCCTTTAGGGCGCACGACCACTGGTCGTGTGCATCTGTTCGTGCGCGTATAAATTTCTTTTTCCAAAGTTCTGTCTCGGGCAATCGCACGAGCGCTGGCAACAGTGCGCACGACCAGTGATCGTGCGACAGTGATCGTGCGCAGTTGCTAGGTTTTCTGTCAGGTTTCCAGGTTCGTTTCGCACGATCATCAGCCAATGAGTGCGCACGACCACTGACCGTGCGCCACTGACCGTGCGTTTTGTATATTTCCTTTTGCTAGGCGTATTTAGCTGATTTCGAGTGCGGGAGTTTAGATACTCAAGTAACAGGAAATTACTCGAGTTCTGGATCTTCTGCCTTGGTCGTTCGACTACCGTCGAGCTCCGTTTTCTTTAGTGGGTTTGTGGGTAGTAACTTTATTTTGGCGGCGAGTGAGACTAGCTCACTCAACGCCAAGGTTTAGGTAGGCACTGAGTGGGTTTCACTCAACGCCTAGTCGTGTTGGTTTATTTCAACACTCTTCCTTTACCTTGTATTTCGTTTCCGAGTGGATTTTCCAGTTGTATTTCTGGGTTTTCCTTGTCGGCCGTTTTCTTTATTTTCCTAAAGGCCGAATCGTGGGTCGTGGATAGTAGTGGGGGTTGTAGCTCTTTATGGGGGTGGAGTTTTGTGATATAGACAAGGCCACCCATGGATTTCTTGCTCCAGGTACGGGCTGGGCATGTCGGGTGGAAGGTCCCTTGTGTGTTCACGTATTGACCCTCGAGCTTTTGACTTGGACATGGTGGATTGGGGGACTGCGTTTGCCTTCGATCCGGTTCCTCGTTGTTGTTTTTGCTACTATCACTTCCCACAGTTTAGGGTGTTAGAAGTTTCTTCCGTGGTAGTTTTGCAGCATTTTGGCTCTTGGCAGCCTAGTAGGCCCTGCAGGATGTGGTTCCTGGGCTGGGTCGTTGCTGTTTCTTTGCACGTTGTGCATTTCTTGTGGTCCTGTTTTGGACATTTGTGACTCTTTCTACTGCATGTTTCCTGTTATTTTCGCCCTTTTGGTTGACTCTTTCATGCAGTTTTACCTTGATTTTAGCTTGCTGAGGTATTCTGTTTTCTTTTGGAATACCCCAGGTTCTGAGCTGTAGCCAGTCTGGTGGCTAGTTGGAGGTGGTGTTGTTGGTGGACTTCCGGACTTTAGAGTTTTGTTTACCTTGTTTGTGAGGTTGTTTTCAGTACTTTCTTACAGACATATATGTGTGCTGGTGGGTTCGTGTCAGGTTGTTGGCGCCCACTAGTAGTTTTTACCTTGTACTAGATATACACTATTGCTGCTACCATTTATTTTTCTGGAGATAGTCTACTTGCTTTGAGAAGGTTTTATGCTAGGTTGCTAGTTATTTTTAAACTATAAATACTATTATAAATGAAGCTCATGATCAGCATGTTTTTATAAACTTAATCACTACTTTCCAAATCACGTACGAAAACCGTTTTCTTATATATATTATATAAACTGAGTGTAGTGTCTTGCATAGTATGAGTGGTTCTCTTGGGACCCTTATGCGCTCTTTAGGGTGTAAAACCTAATCAAAGTATTTTTCCGCAGCGTTTAAATATAGTTTTCTTTTGTGGACTAGATGATCCACTGAGCCGAGGGATACGGACTCTAAACATAACTAATTTTCTATTTCATTAAGCACATGATTTTTCTTGCATAAAGATTGTAGTTGGATTTGCCTGAGCGTCAGCAGTTATCCCCTGCTTGACATGGCATCATGACGCGTGTTTTCTCTTACTCTGATAATTCTTAATTCGGAGAAAATGCGGGTTGTGACAGTTGGTATCAGAGGGAGGTTGCTTGACAAGTTAGTTGGGCAACCTTCCTTGGATGCTTTTAGTAGTTCAGCATCATGTCATTCACACACCGATATGTCATCAGCACGTCTTGGCAAAAGCACGAACACTACACTCATAGCATAACAGGAAGTATACGGGGCATATTATGTAGTATGGGATGCATAATATGTGTTCGTATATGGATTCACCATAGGGGCTACATGTGAGGGTTATGTAGTATGGGATGCATAACCTCACCACATGACTGCGACTAGCACGTTTCTTTTTTTTCGTTGCATGGAAATGTTATGTAGTATGGGATGCATAACATTTTCATGTGTACGCCGCTCATATCATGCATTAGGGCCTTTGTTTTTAGAATGCATAGCACAATCATGCATATCATAACATTGCATAAGCACAACGCGCCAAGCTAAAGATTTGCAGGATGACATATGTAC
This sequence comes from Platanthera zijinensis, assembly GCA_039513925.1. Classification (NCBI taxonomy): domain Eukaryota; kingdom Viridiplantae; phylum Streptophyta; class Magnoliopsida; order Asparagales; family Orchidaceae; genus Platanthera; species Platanthera zijinensis. Next base: position 35,048,414 of record CM077094.1, read on the forward strand.
ACACATAAGTTTTCAAACTAACATAAGTTCATGCATCCGATCTAGGCATAAGAGTTAGTGAGGTGGTGGTTAACCATCCTAGGATAGGGCATATCATCTAATTTTTGTGAAGAAGATAAACTCTCAGAGCAAGTTTAGCAGCTTTAAGTCTATATCTACATATGTATTGTCTGTACTGGTAGTCGGTTCTAGTCGTGGGATTTGGGTCTGATTTGCGTTGTATTGATTTTTTTTTAGGATGGCTAGGCGTCCTGCGACTCGATCGACTCCCCTGTCTGAGGGTGAATCTTCTGGAGCTCAGAACGATGCGGTGATCGAGGGTCTGCGTCAGAGTAGCGAAGCTATGGGCAGGCAGTTGGAGGAGGTGCAAGCCCAGATTCAGTCTTTGGTGGCAGTTGTGGCAGGCCAGGCTCAGGGTGCGCAAGTTCCTGCTGGGGGGTTAGCTGTTCCTCCTCCTCCTGCACCCTTGAGACCTCCAGTGGTGGTGCCAGCAGAGATGGCCTTCATCTCGCAGTTTCAGAGGCTGAGCCCTCCCACTTATGATGGGAAGGCAGATTTCATGGTGATAGACGACTGGCTGATCTCCATGGAGGAGATGTTCTCGTATTCTGGGATTTCAGATGATCAGAGGGTGATGATAGCCGCCTATCAGCTTAAAGGTTTGGCTAAGAGTTGGTGGCTGAGAGAGAAGGAGAGCCTGGTAGCCGGATGCTCTTGGGAAGTGTTCAAGGAGATGCTGTTGAGGAAGTTCTTACCCTCGGTCGAGCGTGACCGCCTCATGAATGATTTCCTCTATCTGAAGCAAAGGCAGCTCACGGTGGGTGAGTATGAGATAGAGTTTAGTAAGTTGAGCCGTTTTGCCCCTGGATTGGTCAGCATTGAGGCTGATCGAGTTAAGCGATTCCTCGGTGGTTTGAGGAGTGAGGTGCAGCAGTTGGCCAGTGCTTATGGGTCAGTGACTTATGCTGGAGTTGTAGAGGCTGCTCTTAAGGTTGAGGCCATTGAGGCGGCGAAGAGCAGAGGCCAGCAGTTGAAGAAGGATAAGAGGAAGTTGGTAGAGGAGAAGAAACCCCTGGTACCCGATGCTGTTCCGGGAAAGAGGATCAGGGTGGTGTGCAGTTTCTGTGGCCGGTCAGGCCATCCTGTTGAGAGGTGTTTCAAGAAGGCGGCAGCTCAGAAGAAGGAGCAGGTTCATGCGATTCAGGGTGCTCCTAGGAGAGATGTCTCCTGTTCAGTTTGCAAGCGATCCGGGCATGATGCAGCCCAGTGTTGGTCCAGAGATAGAGTCTGCTTTCAGTGTGGGCAGAAGGGACACATTAAGTCGAGGTGTCCTCAGGTCCAGTCAGCTCTTCCTGCAGTTCCGTTACAGGCTTTACCTCCACCTCAGCGTGTGGACAAGGGAAAAGGGAAGCTGAACGTGATTTCTTCCGAGGAGGCTCAGACTTCGACCCAGGTGATCTCAGGTTAGTAGTTTGTCGTTTTTCTTTCTAGCCTGGTAGTTTAGTTGCTAGATTGTTTGCGGTACTGTTGTGCTAGTTCCTTAGTTTTTGTGCGTTCCTATAGGGAAATTTAAGGTGAAGAACCGTTGGGCGCGTGTTCTGTTTGACTCCGGCGCTACCCACTCGTTCGTGGCTAGAGCCTTTGTGGGGCGTCATCGGTTGTCTCTAGATCGTGTTCGGGATTCCTTCTGTGTCAAGTTTCCCTCTGGTGAATCTGTGTTGTCAGATTTGGGTATTTTGGATTGCCCGGTTTTGTTGGGGGATTTTCTTGCGAAGGCGGACCTGAAGATGATTGATCTAGAGGACTTCGATGTCATTTTGGGCATGGACTGGCTCTCTCGGTATGATGCGGTCATTCAGTGCAAAGTAAAGCGCTTGGACTTCATCAGGGACGACGGTCAGCCCGGCAGCGTGTATGCTGATCCGTGTCAGGATTCTCCTGTTCTCTCTGCGGTATGTGTTCAGAGATTGTTTCTTTCTGATAGTTGTGTTTGTTTAGTATCGGCGGTTGGAACCGTTGTTAGCGGGCCACGCTTGGAGGAGATTCCTATTGTTCGTGGTTTCGCCGATGTTTTTCCTGATGATCTTCCTGGTATCCCTCCTGAGCGGGATGTGGAGTTTGTTATTGATTTGGAGCCGGGTACGCGTCCTATTGCTAAGGCGCCGTACCGGATGGCCCCTCGCGAGTTAGAGGAGTTGCGAATTCAGTTAGATGAGTTGTTGGCTAAAGGTTTTATCAGGCAGAGTTCGTCGCCTTGGGGTGCTCCTGTTTTGTTCGTAAAGAAGAAAGATGGGTCGATGCGGCTTTGCATTGACTATAGAGAGTTGAACAAGGTCACTATCAAGAACAGGTACCCTCTGCCGAGGATCGATGATTTATTTGACCAGTTGCGTGGTAGCACGGTGTTCTCCAAGATCGATCTTCGTTCGGGCTATCATCAGCTCAGGATCCGTGAGGCAGATATTCCACGGACTGCGTTTAGGTCGAGGCATGGACACTTCGAGTTTTTGGTGATGTCGTTTGTTCTGACCAACGCACCATCAGCCTTCATGGATATGATGAACAGGGTGTTCAAGGATTTCCTAGACAAGTTCGTTGTGGTCTTCATTGATGACGTGTTGGTTTATTCTCGCAGTGCTGAGGAGCATGAGCAGCATTTGCGTTTGGTCCTATCAGAGTTGAGGAACCACAAGTTATTCGCCAAGTTGAGCAAGTGCGAATTTTGGTTGCCTCAGGTTTCTTTTCTAGGCTACGTGGTGAACAAGGATGGGATTTCGGTTGACCCAGAAAAGATTGCAGCAGTGACGGATTGGAGTAGGCCGAATACTCCTAAGGAGATCAGAAGTTTCTTAGGGTTGGCTGGCTATTACAGGAGATTCGTGGAGGGTTTCTCTTCTCTAGCCGCACCTTTGACCAAGCTAACTCAGAAGAATGTGGCTTTTGTTTGGAGTGAGAAGTGCAAAGAAGCTTTTCAGGAGTTAAATAGGAGATTGTGTACTGCTCCCGTTCTGACCCTTCCTACTGAGGGCATGGATTATGATGTGTATGTAGATGCTTCGCATATAGGTCTGGGATGCGTATTAATGCAGGATGGAAAAGTAATTGCTTATGGGTCAAGGCAGTTGAAAACTCATGAGCGAAATTATCCTACGCATGACCTTGAGTTTGCAGCGGTTATCTATGCGTTGAAGTTGTGGAGGCACTTACTTTATGGGGCTCAGTGCAAGATTTTTACGGACCATAAGAGCCTGAAGTACGTGTTCACGCAGAAGGAGTTGAATCTGCGTCAGCGGCGGTGGCTCGAGTATGTGGCGGATTATGATGTGGAAATCCAGTATCATCCGGGCAAGGCCAATGTGGTGGCCGACGCCCTGAGCCGAAAGACGGGAAAGATCTTTAACCTCTCCGCCGATCGTTTAGTTGAGGAGTTCCTCCTTATGGATATTTCAGTGGGATGCTGTAGTTTGCAGAATAGCTTATCAGTGGAAGAGCCGTCCTGGATTTCTTTGACTAGACTGCATCAGAAGGACGATCCGGATCTGTTGCACCTTTTTACCAGGACAGAGAAGGGAGAGTTGCCAGATTTTTCTATTGATGATGCGGGTACCTTGAAGTACCGCGGCAGGTTTTGCGTTCCCGCTGTTGGGGACATTAGGAGTAGGATTTGCAGTGAGGCTCATGGTTCCAGCGTTGCCTACCATCCAGGATCTACGAAGATGTACCGTGACTTAAGGCAAATTGCTTGGTGGTATGGTATGAAAGGAGATATAGCCCGATATGTTACTGAGTGTCACACTTGCAAGCGTGTGAAGGCCGATCATGGAAGGCCTGGTGGTAAGTTGACTCCGCTAGATATCCCGACTTGGAAGTGGGAGAGTATATCTATGGACTTCATTACGGGTTTGCCAAAATCCCCGAGAAGATTTGATTCTGTTTGGGTTATAGTGGATAGATTGACAAAGTGTGCTCACTTTGTGCCATATAAGATTGATTACCCGATGAAGAAGATAGCGGAGTTGTACTTGAACGAAGTCATCCGACTCCACGGTGTGCCGGTTAGCATCATTTCAGATCGAGACTCCCGGTTTACTTCTCGTTTTTGGCAGAGTCTGCAGGAGGGTTTGGGTACGGATCTGAGGTATTCTACTGCGTACCACCCTCAGACCAATGGGCAGACGGAGCGGGTAAATCAGATTGTTGAGGATATGATCCGGTGCTATATTTTAGACCACGGTGGAGCGTGGGATGAGCGTCTGCGACTCATGGAATTTGCTTACAATAACAGTTATCAGGAAAGCTTGCAGATGGCTCCGTTCGAAGCGTTGTATGGGAGGCGCTGTAGGACTCCGTTGTTTTGGGCTGAGGCTGGTGAGAAGCCTTTGTTGGGTCCTGATGCTCTGGAAGAGATGGAAGTTGCCGTGAAGCTTATTCGGGAGAAGATTCGCTTAGCCCAGGAGAGGTATGAAAAGAACGCCAATCGGCGTAGGTCTGCTTTGGAGTTTTTAGTAGGGGATCATGTATACCTCAAGGTTTCTCCAATGGTTGGTGTAAAGAGATTTGGTAAAAATCGGAAATTGGACCCAAGATATGTGGGCCCGTTCGAGGTCTTGGAGCGGATTGGTGTGTCTGCATATAGATTGGATCTGCCAGCGAACTTCCCTGGTGTTCATAATGTCTTTCATGTTAGCCAATTGCGGAAATGTTTGCGCAGCAGTGGGCAACTTTTGGATGTTGTGCCCCAGTTAGAGCCCAACCTCTCCTTTGTTGAGGTGCCAGTTCGTATTTTGGATACTCAGGAGCGTGTGCTGCGAAAGAAGTCCATACCGATGGTGAAAGTTCTATGGAAAAATCAGGATTTGGAGAGCGCGACTTGGGAGCTAGAGTCGGCCATGAGGAGGGCGTACCCTCGCCTGTTTCTCTGATTTGATCGGTATGTTTCCCTTTGTAACTTCTGTTTGTTACTTTTCCTTCTTTAGTAGGAGGGCTGTGCGTAAAGTTTCGGGACGAAACTTTCTTTTAGGGGGAGTGACTGTAACGCCCCGTCTTTTCAGCGATTATTTTTATTCTCGTTTGGCGTTACGATGACGCGTTTTCGTGGCTTGTGCCATGTGTGGAGTGTGGCTTAGCTCCTTAGAACTGAGTGCCCTGTTTGGTAGCCTGTTGGCAAGATCTCCCTAGCAAACCGAGTCGTTTTGGTGACCCGGTGTGGCCTCTCGGGGGGATGTTTGTGTTTGGCTTTGTTTGGGTATAACTCGAGTTCTGTTCGTCGAAAGTTAATTTCGACTTCGCCGTTGTGTTCGTAGCGTGGGCATTTAGCTACGGTGCGAATTTCGTCGAATTCCGAGGTAGTTCGGTTTTCGCATCGATTTAGTGCTTTAGGTAATTTTGTAATTAATTATATAATTATATAATTATATATATATATATATAGAATGAATAGGGCCGATCTTCATCTTCTTCACGTAAGAAACCGCCGGCCCCTTGTACGAGAGAAACGTAACCGCCGAGCCTTGCCTTCGGACGCCGATTCCCGGAGCGTTTGTGGACGGAATTCGATTCCGAGAGTGGATACGGATTGCTCTCGCCGAGACCTTCATTCCTGCGGTAAGAAATTCGATTTTCGTGGAGTTTTGGAAGGATTGGAATTTTCAGTTTTGGAAGTTTTCCGCCATTAATGGCCGAGTCTTTGTTCTAGGTGTTGCGGCCGTCTTGATCCGTGCGAAGAGGAGGAAAGCAGTCCAAAGCTTCGCTGAGATTTGAGGCAAGTGGTATTCTTGCCCTTGCCAAGTGTTTCCTTTGATTTTATTTGCTGAAATTGAACTCCCGGTTAGCCTAGGTTAGAGGCCTTGTTATTCTCATTTTTTCTTGCTAACTATAGGGCTTAGTTCTTCCTACTGAAACCCCCCCCTATGTGGTGATGTTTGGAATCCAAATTGTCGGCGTGAAGCCGTTGTTTTCCTTCATTTTTTGATTGTTGCTCCGGTTCGGGCGTAGCCGAGGGGGAGAGTTAGGAGGGGGTGTGGTTGCCAATTTCCCTCGTTAAGATATTATTCGAGTGGTTAGGCATAGTTTGAATGGTAGTAGCGTGAGACGTTGATAGTTGTCTACTGCTACTGCAGTGGCGTGAGTCGTGTGCGCGTTCCGGTGTCGTTCGGAAAATTCCAAACGGTACAGGTTTGCCGCGCACGGTCATCAGCCTTTAGGGCGCACGACCACTGGTCGTGTGCATCTGTTCGTGCGCGTATAAATTTCTTTTTCCAAAGTTCTGTCTCGGGCAATCGCACGAGCGCTGGCAACAGTGCGCACGACCAGTGATCGTGCGACAGTGATCGTGCGCAGTTGCTAGGTTTTCTGTCAGGTTTCCAGGTTCGTTTCGCACGATCATCAGCCAATGAGTGCGCACGACCACTGACCGTGCGCCACTGACCGTGCGTTTTGTATATTTCCTTTTGCTAGGCGTATTTAGCTGATTTCGAGTGCGGGAGTTTAGATACTCAAGTAACAGGAAATTACTCGAGTTCTGGATCTTCTGCCTTGGTCGTTCGATTACCGTCGAGCTCCGTTTTCTTTAGTGGGTTTGTGGGTAGTAACTTTATTTTGGCGGCGAGTGAGACTAGCTCACTCAACGCCAAGGTTTAGGTAGGCACTGAGTGGGTTTCACTCAACGCCTAGTCGTGTTGGTTTATTTCAACACTCTTCCTTTACCTTGTATTTCGTTTCCGAGTGGATTTTCCAGTTGTATTTCTGGGTTTTCCTTGTCGGCCGTTTTCTTTATTTTCCTAAAGGCCGAATCGTGGGTCGTGGATAGTAGTGGGGGTTGTAGCTCTTTATGGGGGTGGAGTTTTGTGATATAGCCAAGGCCACCCATGGATTTCTTGCTCCAGGTACGGGCTGGGCATGTCGGGTGGAAGGTCCCTTGTGTGTTCACGTATTGACCCTCGAGCTTTTGACTTGGACATGGTGGATTGGGGGACTGCGTTTTCCTTCGATCCGGTTCCTCGTTGTTGTTTTTGCTACTATCACTTCCCACAGTTTAGGGTGTTAGAAGTTTCTTCCGTGGTAGTTTTGCAGCATTTTGGCTCTTGACAGCCTAGTAGGCCCTGCAGGATGTGGTTCCTGGGCTGGGTCGTTGCTGTTTCTTTGCACGTTGTGCATTTCTTGTGGTCCTGTTTTGGACATTTGTGACTCTTTCTACTACATGTTTCCTGTTATTTTCGTCCTTTTGGTTGACTCTTTCATGCAGTTTTACCTTGATTTTAGCTTGCTGAGGTATTCTGTTTTCTTTTGGAATACCCCAGGTTCTGAGCTGTAGCCAGTCTGGTGGCTAGTTGGAGGTGGTGTTGTTGGTGGACTTCCGGACTTTAGAGTTTTGTTTACCTTGTTTGTGAGGTTGTTTTCAGTACTTTCTTACAGACATATATGTGTGCTGGTGGGTTCGTGTCAGGTTGTTGGCGCCCACTAGTAGTTTTTACCTTGTACTAGATATACACTATTGCTGCTACCATTTATTTTTCTGGAGATAGTCTACTTGCTTTGAGAAGGTTTTATGCTAGGTTGCTAGTTATTTTTAAACTATAAATACTATTATAAATGAAGCTCATGATCAGCATGTTTTTATAAACTTAATCACTACTTTCCAAATCACGTACGAAAACCGTTTTCTTATATATATTATATAAACTGAGTGTAGTGTCTTGCATAGTATGAGTGGTTCTCTTGAGACCCTTATGCGCTCTTTAGGGTGTAAAACCTAATCAAAGTATTTTTCCGCAGCGTTTAAATATAGTTTTCTTTTGTGGACTAGATGATCCACTGAGCCGAGGGATACGGACTCTAAACATAACTAATTTTCTATTTCATTAAGCACATGATTTTTCTTGCATAAAGATTGTAGTTGGATTTGCCTGATCGTCAGCAGTTATCCCCTGCTTGACGTGGCATCATGACGCGTGTTTTCTCTTACTCTGATAATTCTTAATTCGGAGAAAATGCGGGTTGTGACATCCACGACCGGAGCACTCTCTTGGAGAGGATCTTAATAAGATCGGCGGCGGCAAGTGAATGCGGCGGCGCTGCTTTGTAGATCCAAACTTCTTGACGAATCCAGCAAGGTCTACCAACGATCTCAATCGGATCGGTCGTCTCAATCGATTCAGAATGAAGAACTAACCTCGTTCAACAAATCGAGAGACAAGGGATCTCGAGAGAGAAGCGTGAGATGCTATACTAGCCTCGGTTTTGTCGTCGTAAGATCAAAGATGATCTGAGATCTGCGGCGGCGACAACTTTGCGAGCTGCGACGGCGAGCGGTGGAGTTCCGCGATCGGCTAGGTCACGCTCGGCGGCTTTTGATTTTCCGTGAATCGCTTCTGTTGATGTTCGAAATAAGCATGTATATATACTGTAGGACAACCATAAATGACCATTGTGGGGCCCACAAAAGAAGCCCTAGTTTCAGTCAAAACAACGTAACCCGTCTTGGTTCGGTCCAACGAACAGAGCAAATTTGCCTAAGGCAAATTTGGCGAGAATCATTGGTGATTCTCGACGAAGTCGGCGGGAATCACTTGTGATTCCCGTCGAATTTGCCTTGGCAGGGTTCCAGTTGAAACTCTTGTCATCCGGAGGGAATCGACGGGAAAGCAAAGTCATTCTCGACGAATCGGCGGGAATGCAACGTCATTCTCGATGAATCGGCGAGAATAAGTCGTCGATTCTGCCTTAGCAGAATTCTTGAATGAGGATAGTCAGCCAGATGAAATCAGCGGGAGTCACTGACTGATTCTCGACGATTCGGCGAGAATCACTAGTTATTCCCGTCGAATCGGCAAGAATCACTTAGTTATTCCCGTCGAATTTGACTTAGACGGTTTTCGTCTTCCTTCCCATGAACTTGGTCTTTGACCAATCTTTGCTCCTCTTCTGCTCTTGGTCAATCTTGACCCTGTACTTGAAAATAAGTACACTAAAATAGAGAGAGCACACATGAGTCAACACACTGATCTACTCAACGAGGGATTACGTTGCGCAGACCCGTGTATATTGACCCACTGCACCCTGACATTGGTGTGTACTTAGCATGGAATAGCTTCAAGCACAACTTAATAGAAAATCATCAAATACATTGTGAATCCATCTTAGCTTGACTGGAGTCTTCTTCAAATCCAGGTAATTGTGGATACAATACCTAACAATCTCCCCCTATTTGAAGAAGCTAAAATCCTACTAGCTAAGATGAATTACACCAACTAGAAAGATATACATAACAAATGTGCGAGACAAGAAATTCAGAATAATAAAATTTCACGCATTCAGAACAACAAATGAATCAGCATGTGATCATATATATATATATATATATATATATATATATATATATCCAAAGGTTGTTCATTTAAATACAGGAAAAGATATACACGCATATAGAAAGAAAATCGATTCCTTTGCCTGAGCATCCCTTAGTTGTTCAGCCTAGAACTTCTTGCTTTGTCTTTCAAAGTACTCCTTCGGCTTCGGGTAGTATCTGGGGGGAGGAGCTTTATGTTCCACTGTGTTGGTCCTGAAAAATATGTTTCTTTTAGCTTCATACTCTTTGTGCATCTCCCACTCATACTGATTTTATACCTCAATTCTATTCAGCTCTCCCCACTATTGTAGCATGAAAGGATCCAGTATGATGCTCCTCGATGTAGGACTCCATCGTTCATTCTTCACTTCACTTTCCTTCAATCTTACTTTCCTCTCAGCTGGAGTCTCTTTGGAAGTTCCTTCTTGAAGTTTTCGTTTCCCTTTTGCAATGACCTCTTTATCAAACATAGCCCTGTGAGTAACCTTGGCAGCGGCCCTAGCAGCCTTTCTGGCATCAGCTTCACTCAAGGGAACCTCCTCAGCACTTGCAACCTCATCAGCAACAGTGGTAACCTCATCAGGAGGAGGAACCGGAATTGGAATTTTTATACCGGATGCTTGCTGAACTAGCCAGTGATAGCTGTCAAAAACATACTTATTTGACTGCTTGAAGTTATCGACCATGATTTGTTCTAGCCCTGCCATCTTAACTATATATTCATTCTCCCCCTTTTTGGCTTCTAAGGCAATGGAGTTTGCATAGGTATGCAGTGACTCATCTATATGCTTAACAGTCTTAGTGAACTCGTTTAGCAGGGATGTCTGATTTGCGTTGAGTGTCACCATGTTGGCATCGAACAACTTGATGTTGTTGTCCACAACATGTGCATTTTGGTTTACCACTGCCAGATCAGCTGTGTTTTTCTGAAGCCCTTGCATTAGAAGATTGACGGCAGTGCCAGCCTCTGCATACTTAGCTTCAAACTTTTGTTCCATCATATCCAGCTTATGATTTATCTCCACAACATTTTTAAGCATCAGATCCTCAGATTGCTTAATTCGTTTCAGCAACTTATTGTGAGATCGTTTAAAAGATCCCTTCAGTTCATCCACTATACCTTGAATGATATTTACCGTGTGATTTGTCAGGCTAGGTCCTAGCGGATGAACCTGATGCATGTCCTGGTCGCGCTCAGGGGGGATAGGACTCTGGGAGTCATGATTCTCTTCTGCAGATACACTGGTAGAGCTAGATAGATTCACAGTCTCTTAAGGGGGGATTGGGGCAGCCTCTGTCGTTTTTTCATATATACTCATCATCCCCGGCCGGGAGGTATCCCCCTTAATTGTTGCACTAGATACATCAGGAACTGCTACCTGAACCTGTTCCACAGAGGGGAGGTCAACATCAATTTCCCTCATGTCCATCCCATTTCCAGCTTGGTCATTGTTCACATCATCAGTGGCCGCATTCTCCACATAATCCTCATCAGCAGCATCATCCTCCATGTCATCCTCCACTTCCTCCTCGTCAGCCTGATTGGTAGAGAGGGTATCCACAGCATCCTTCGCGATCAGGGTAATATTAGCAACGGCGTCTGCTTGATCTGAAACTAAGACATCCATCCTGAGGGCATAAGAAGGAATGGTGAAAGACTCCCCCTCAGTTCCTGCATGCAGTAGATCAGGAACATCACTGGGCTCATCCAAAGGATTGCTGAACTCCGGAGCTCTGTCTTCTTCATCATCATGTGCTTCAGCTGCACCTCCTTGGCCAATTCTCCTCTCCCATCTATCAAAAATGCTGGAGTCCATCTTCTTTAAGTAGTGAAGAGGAACTTCCTTACTCATATCAATCCTATCTCTGTCCATCTTATTGAGGTACAGGCTGATGATTCTCCCAAAGTTGGGAGTTCGTAGGGTATCTTTAATCTTTACAAACAACATGGCCCCCCAATTATATCTTTTTCTACACACCACTGCCATCAGGATTTTGAATATATCCCCTGAAATATGATCATGGGAGCCCAGTTTGCAGACCAGGACCTTCCCAATGATATCAGAGAGGAGCTTTCCTTCCTCATTCATGTCCTTGCGTTTGATGGCCTTTGTCCCTCGTGTTAATCCACAGAACAGTAGTGTCCGTGCACGATCATTCTCATCCAGGTGGTCCTCTTGTTCAAAGTTGTTGAGTTGCAGATGACGTGACAATTTTGTTGCAGACATCTTGATCCTTAGTCCAGCAATCTTACTCTTTATCAAGGTGTCCTCGTGACGTAGCTTGGCGGTTGCATAGAATTTGAGAACTTCTTTATCTAGAATTTTGCACGGGTGCTCAAGGATAAAGGAGAGCCCTGCTTGCTCAAGCATCAAGATTATGTTACTGAATTCATCGGAGGCATGGGCGAAGCCAGTCCTAACCAACTCACTTCGAGTGAGGAGCCCGACTGTGGTTCGAGGAGCCATTATAAACCTAAATAAGTGACATCCAAGGGACTTAACTCTATCTCAATCTCTAGATTAGGAACTAGACAAGTTACAAACAAGCGTGAGATTCAAGGAGGAACGGTCATTACCCTTGCGCAGAGCGGAGAGAGTCCCTAGTCGGCTTGCGTCGGGACTTCTGGCGACGGGAGTGGGAGACGACGAGAGAGGGAATGCAGAATCGGCAGGAACTTTGTGTCAAGTAGATGCCGGAGACGAGAGCACTGATCCGACGGAGAGAGGACAGCGGCGGACTACAATCGACGGAGCTGGAGTCGTCGGGAGGCAAGGGGAAGTCGATGAGAACACCGAGCGACTGAAGCACGGGAGGAGTTTCCGCACGACCGACGGGATTCGGCGAGGTTTCCGCAGAGTCGACGGGATTTCCGCAGTGTCCAGAATGCGAAGGGTCGGGATTTCCGTAGTTTACGCTATTTATCTCCTCCGAAAGCTGGGGTAGCTGATATTTCCGTTGTGAATAGCCGGTTTCTGCTGACCGTTTCGAATTTCGAACCTTTCAAAACTTTGCCCTTTTTATTTCGAAACTTTGAGTTGTCTATTTGAATGTTGAAACTTTGCCTTTTTTATTTCCTGGTCAAAATATCTAATTCGAGTCGAAGGGATGTTAACCCTAGAAATAAGCACTGGGTATTTCTTGGTGAGTCAAAAATGTATAGTTTTTGTTACAACTACTGGCACACGTCCCTTGAGTTTCATCGGACCGATTGACACCCATTGTCACACATTATCGATGATATATAAACCATTCATCAGATTCCAAGCTAAGAATCATACAGTTATTAGCTCTCGTGTCCTACCATCAGGTGGGTGTATATATATCTATGTATATTTATTTTAGAGAGAGAATCTACATATTTGTTTGGATATATATATATATATAAACACTTATGTAATGCGATTTAATTTTCGAAACTGAATGCGCGTACCTGGGATCATTAAGTTGATCATTTGGATCCTCTATTTGAAGTACAACAGGTATCCAGTTGAAGTATGCCATTGTAGTTAGAATTATCTCTTATCCCATATACTTGTTCCATACCATTCCTTGAACATCTCTTGTCTAGGTCCCATCATGTTCACGGGAACCTAGACTATCCTGCAAAAATGAATTACCTTACCTTAGGAACCCAATATGCATTGGGTCCTAGGTTCCTGTCAGCATAAACTACTGAATGCCTTCCTACAAGATTTCTGTCAGGAAGGCTATCTCTAGCCAAAGGAAGTGGACATACCCTTGCCCTTGGCACAGAAGGATTGTGCCAACAATCTATGGAAAAGTGACCCACTTTGCCACAGCACAAACACTCATGAATGTTGTATCTCCTTTTCTGACTAGATCTACTGACTGAGTTAGTCATGATCTTAGGTCTAACAGGGGCAGAGCAGGTTCTGCTCACAGATTTGCCCTTTCCACCGAGACATGAGGGAGGGTGGATGGAGAACATGTGGGGAGTGTCATGAGGCCTGGGAGGTGGTGCCTTCTTTTCAGCCAGCACACATCTGAGGGCCCCATGGGTACTTGCTACATGTTTGCCAACCCCCTTTCCCGGCATCCTAGGGTGGTGAGAGGTACTGTGAGAGCTGGTTCCTGCAATCTCATGAAGTGTTGAGGCTGAGGCAGAGAATACAAAAGGTTCATGATGAGCCAAATGTATTTTCTCATGGGTCGCCATAACAGCACTTGCATTATGAGTATTTCCACATGAGGGTTGATCATTCTTGCAGTGACCATAGTTGTTCTTAAGGTCATACCTGAAGGCATGATGTGTGCCCTTCCTACTCGGTGTGGGGGGTCTGAAAATAGTTTCCCCATTTCTCCACGATTTTATAATTCGTGAGATCCACCCGTTTTCTCCCTTTCTCTTAATAACATCTACCTTGGAAAAGTTGGATACTATTCTCTTCTCGGTCTCTAGAGAAAACTCTAGATCCGAGATTTTTGAGTCCTTTACCTTGATGGATTCCAATTGGAGGTCCATCATGGTCCTCAGCTGAGCAATTTCCTTAGCTTGTTCCTCAACAAGTAAGTTGCTCTTCTGAAGGGCTCTATGAAGGGAATCAAGAGTTTCAATCCTTTGATTGAAGCTGTCCATCACCCTTGCATCACTTGATGGACAACCCTCTGAACTACTCCTGTCTTCAGGAGATTCAAGAGGAAAGGAGCATGATGAGGAAGATACCTGATCCTGATTGTGATGATCAGGGTTAGCGTTAAGATATGCAGAGACTGATGTGTCAGCTTCATCAGAACTGCATTCCTCAATCTCTTCTTTAGTCTCGGATAGAGACACGGGAGCCCTGATATTGAGAGATTGGTCTTGACTTTCATCTTCAGAGATGAGGACCCCCATAAAGGCTTCATCCTCTTACTGACATCCAGTCCCATCCGTCTCCGTTCCCTCCATGAGGTCAGAGATAGTTTGCCACATAAACTTTGCAGTCTTACACTTGTCCAATCTTGAACAAGATGATCCAAACCAAACGTCAGTGATGATCTGACGAACCAGCTTGTCCAGGTTGAAAAGAGAGAGCTCAGTCTCAGACATCTCTTCGGGACTCTTGGGGATTTGGAGATCTTTTCAAGATCCGGAAGCCTTCATGGGAATGAAGGGACCCTCTTCCATAATGAAAGATGCATGAGGGTCAATGGCCTCCAGATGATACTGAACTCTCATTTTCCAGATGGGATAATACTTTTTTGTGCAGGCAGGGAGTCTCAGAGGAGAGATATCAGTGTATAGCTCCATGCTTGAGTCTTGTTTTCTTCTTGACACTAGACACCGGATCTTACTCAAGGTGTTAACCTTATTGATGAGTAACCTCCCTCTGATACCACTTGAAAGTATCTAGTGTCAACTAATTTCACCTATGGGGGGGGGGGGGAATAGGTGAATTACAGTCTTTTACGGAATTTAAATAACCTGCACAATTAAACAAACATAGCACAGAAAAGCACACAAGCAATTATAATGGTTCCCCGATTTGGGTACGTCCACTCTCCCCCTTCGACCTATCTCCCACCAAGGTACGACTCGGTCACTTCACCAAACGGATTGAAATCCAATCCTCACACTATGGAAGGCACCCTTCCAACCGAAGGAGTCACTACTCCTCCACCACGGGTTGCACCCAACCCTTACAACTAGGAATCACTATTCCTTTACAACAAAACAAAAATAGAATGTACAAGAGGTACAAACTACATGTGTGGAGAACCCAATGTCCCTCTTCGTTTGTTGAAGCTTTCTTGATGAAGACGAAGATTCCACGACCGGAGCACTCTCTTGGAGAGGATCTTGACAAGATCGGCGGCAAGTGAATGCGGCGGCGATGCTTTGTAGATCCAAACTTCTTGACGAAGCAAGCAAGGTCTACCAATGATCTCAATAGGATCGGTCATCTCAATCGATTCGGAATGAAGAACTAACCTCATTAAACAAATCGAGAGACAAGGGATCTCGAGAGTGAAGCGTGAGACGCTATACTAGCCTCGGTTCTGTCGCCGGAAGATCAAAGATGATCTGAGATCTGCGGCGGCGACAACTTTGCGAGCGATGACGGCGAGCGGTGGAGTTCCGCGATCGGCTAGGTCACGCTCGGCGGCTTTTGATTTTCCGTGAATCGCTTCTGTTAATGTTCGAAATAAGCATGTATATATACTGTAGGACAACCCTAAATGACCGTTGTGGGGCCCACAAAAATAAGCCCTAGTTCCGGTCAAAACAGCGTAACCCGTCATTGTTCGGTCCAGCGAATAGAGCAAATTTGCCTAAGGCAAATTCGGTGAGAATCATTGGTGATTCTCGACGAAGTCGGCGGGAATCACTTGTGATTCCCGTCGAATTTGCCTTGGCAAGATTCCAGTTGAAACTCTGTTCATCCGGAGGAAATCGGCGGGAAAGCAAAGTCATTCTCGACGAATCGGCAGGAATGCAACATCATTCTCGACGAATTGGCGAGAATCAGTCATCGATTCTGCCTTAGCAGAATTCTTGAAGGAGGACAGTCAGCCAGATGAAATCGGCGGGAGTCACTGACTGATTCTCGATGATTCGGCGAGATTCACTAGTGATTCCCGTCGAATCGGCGAGAATCACTTAGTGATTCCCGTCGAATTTGACTTAGACGATTTTCCTCTTCCTTCCCATGAACTTGGTCTTTGACCCATCTTTGCTCTTCTTCTGCTCTTGATCAATCTTGACCTTGTACTTGAAAATAAGTACACTCCAATAGAGAGAGCACACGTGAGTCAACATATTGATCTGCTCAACGATGGATTACGTTGCGCAGACCCGTGTATATTGACCCACTGCACCCTAACATTGGTGTGTACTTAGCATGGAATAGCTGCAAGCACAACTTAATAGAAAATCATCAAATACATTGTGAATCCATCTTAGCTTGACTGGAGTCTTCTTCAAATCCAGGTAATTGTGGTTTCAATACCCAACATTTATATATCTCAAAATTCTTTTTAATAAAATTAGGTGAGATTCTTTAGGATTTACTTGAAACCTAGCACAAATGCATGTAGCAAACATAATGTGTGGCCTACTAGCTGTAAGATACAATAAGGACCCAACAATAGCCCTATATGTTTTTTGATCAACTGGTTTGCCCTGTTCATCAGTATCAACTACGGTATTGGAGGGCATGGGTGTTTTCATGGCTGAGGCATTAGACATCCCAAATCTTTTAATAAGCTCCTTAGCATATTTGGATTGGGATATAAAGATGCCATCAGGAGATTGCTTCACTTGGAGACCAAGGAAGTAGGATAGTTCACTCATACTACTCATTTCAAACTTTGAATGCATCAGGTCAGAAAACCTTTTGCAAAGTTTGGAATTAGTAGATCCAAATATTATGTCATCTACATAAATTTGAACTAGCAAAATTTTATTCTTATGATGCTTGATAAATAAAGTCCTATCTACAATGCCTCTAATAAACTTATGTTCTAGAAGAAAGCTAGCTAAGGTTTCATACCAAGCTCTTGGAGCTTGCTTTAGATCATAGAGAGCTTTATGTAATTTAAAAACATAAGAGGGATGAGTTGAAGAGATAAAACCTGATGGTTGTTCAACATACACTTCCACTTTTAATTCTTCATTAAGAAAGGCACTTTTGACATCCATTTGATAAACTTTGAATTTCTTGTATGCTGCATAGGCAAGAAAAATTCTGATAGCCTCCAGCCTTACAACAGGGGCAAAGTGATGTAGGCCCTCTCTTTCGAGCATTTTGGTGGCCGACGAAACAAACACAACGCTCTCCAATATCCTGCACGTCACGCTCAAGCATTTAACGTAGTAACGACTCAATTAATATTGTTACTAATTAAAGATTATGGGGGGTTCGCAAGGCCCCTTAAGATAATACCAAGGCGATAGGCCACAGTCCTCTCAAGAGAAAAGAACCAACATGGTTCGGTCGAGCGCGTTTTACTAAAAGAGAAACCACCGAAAACAAAAGATTCGGGCAAGGGTGGTTCTCTCCCAACAAAATACAAACGAGGGCCACCACGCCTCACGAACTTAAGCGAAAATAAAGTGACTAGGACAATAACTAAAATAAATTAACCACAAAAAAATCAAGTGTTACACAAGCCACGCAATTTGCCAATGCCACAAGATCTATCTAAAGAAGAGAAACACATAAAGGTGGAAATGTTCGTTACTTAATCGGATTTGATGATTCCGGTTCACTCTAATAGAATCGTTCTTAAACGGCTCCGCCAGAGATATGCCGGAGGGAGAGAAATTCGTCGCCTTCTTCGTATCACGCTATATTTAGAAAGTCCCGGCGAAATCTTCTGAATATGGAAATAATATTTCCCAATAAGGCAGGAGAGAGAAAAGGTGGCAGGATATCGGAAATATTTAAGGAATGATATAATTCAAATATGGAAGGTAGAGAATTTATGGACAGGGATATATTTTTAATATGGCAAATAAGGGGGGAATATTGTAAAGAATACATTGGATTAAGAAAGAGATTTGGTGTGGAGGGAAAGAGGAGAAGGTGGGGCTCGGTTTTGGTGGTGGAGGAGGGGGCTCGGGTTTGAAGAGGATGAGGGCTGCTCGGGTGAGGGAGTTTTTGGTGGTGGCCGGGTCTTGTGAGGGAGGAGTTAGGTGGCGGCTTTGGAGTTGGTGATGGAGGTGGCTCGGCTAGGGTTGCTAGAAGGTGGCTCAGGTCGGTTTGGGGAGAGAGGTGGCCGTTTGTGTGAAGGATGAAGAGGATGGTAAGGCTCGGGTAGCAAGGATGTAAAGAAGTGATGAAGGGAGAAGGGGAGGAGAAGGGAGGCCGAGAGAGAGTGGAGGAGGAGGGTGGTCGGCGGCCAAAGAAGAAGAAGAGGAATAGAGGGGGGACACAACTTGCCTTGGATAAGGAGGAGGATTTCAATCTTGAAATTGGTTTTCTTTTCATTCATTCACTAGAGAAAAACAAAGGAGTACATGCCTTTATATAGGCTTTACAATCAAGGAAAAAGGGCTACATGCAGCCCAACATGAAACTGAAATAAAACACAACACATACACCATGGTTTTATAACATAACCATGTTACAAATAATACATGAAATTAAACATGAAATAAAAATGATAATTTTGAAATAAAACAACTAATAAAATATATTAGTACTCAATTATTATTTATTAATATATATTATTAATAAATAATAATTGGGCTTGCGCTCTGGACGGCTATTATGGCGACGCTTCCAAGGGTCGTCTGTAAGCATGTTGTCGCCGTCATCAAAGTGTTACGAGCCGACGTCTCCATTCAAATCTACAGGGTCACCATCATCTTCAGAGGGAGGACGCTCCTTGGCCACATGTCGTGGGAAGTCGGCTCCATCAATCCTCCCCCTCTTAAAAATAATCATCACTGATGAGTATACCTGTGTGTACTTGCCTGGAAGGTCATCGGCTGGGAAGAAGAACTTGCATGGCAAAAGGTGGTCTTGGAGGGACCTCAAATACGCGTTAGCCAAAGAAGGAAAAAGAATTTCAACAACATCCACCAACATACCTCCGATGGAGAATGAGAAGGAGAACGATCCTAGGAAACTGTCACCACCCAACCCAATAGAAAGCATAGTGGAAAATCTATACGGAGAGGTAGACATTTCAAGTGGCATAAAAGCATAAAGCGTAAAGTATGTAACGATGAAAATAGGAGCTATGTCCCAATCAGTGGAAACTTTTAAAAGAAATGTCATGTCACCAAACTTCCGTAAAATTCGTAAAGAATAGCCTAGCTTATTCGTTATTATTTCTAAGGTGCCCGGGAGCATCCATTTAGGGGTGAGACAAGCCGAAACCAAATCAATCACATAACGGTGGGAGACTTTCTGACACAAACTCGCAAGTAAATTAAAGGACGCATTTTGGTGGATTAAAAGGATAAGAATGCGCCTAATTAACTTAAAACCATGTGGGGTGAACCCATGTGCAACATGACTAGAATTAATAGTAGAAAATAACGGAATTATGTCAGGTGGCACGGGTGCCTTATATTCAAAAATTATTTCGGTGGTGCCTAACGTTTTCATTTTAAATTTGGAATTAAATGTTGACTTAAAAATGTCGTAATGAATAGCCAGCAGAAAACGCTCGTCACCAACTATGTTTACCCACATCCATCGAAGTAAGCCTAATGGGGAGGCGGTAATAATAAACTTCTCCAAATATAAAGGGCTAGAAATGACAAGCTCGTGTCCTAACAAATCATCAACTCGAGTTATATAACTAGAGGGAGAGTCGACATGGGTGATTCCGTGGGGGAAGTAAAGTCACACTCAACGTCAAAACACAGATTACTCGTCCAAGAACAAGCCTCCGGTTGCAGGCCATTAAAATCATAGGAAAAATTAAACAGTGGATTCGACCTCACTGAAAACTCAGCCAACAAGTCTTCCAAATCATTAGATACTTCATTTAATTCAAAATTAGTGATCGTATCATAGGTAGGCAAAATCGTATCCGACAAAATTTTTAAACAGTTTTGGGCCCCAGGCAAAGGAGCTATCATCAACGAAGTGTCTTTCTGGCCCTCAGGGCTACCGTCATCCAAAGATAATTTTTCCCCACAGTGTAAATTTTCAAAAACGACACATTCTTCGTTAACCAACTCTTCCCATGAAGTGGGTTCATCGTCACGATCAAAATAGAGGGATGGGCAAGTCGAATCCCGGGGAGAATCTAAATTAATTTGATCCTCAAACGACGTTGATAACTTCCAAGAACTAACTCCCGGATGTATTACACTAAGATTATCCCAAATTGAGCTACCATCCCAAGGTGACTCTTCCATTACCGTTGAAACATCTATTAATTCTGGGTCAACCATAATAATATCGGGTCCTAGCAAGTCATCTCCTAATTTAGTAACAGGTAAGCTTTCAACATTGGATGACTTTACCGACTCAGCCGGAACGTCTTCTGACTCGGGGTCATCAGACGACTGCATGACTAAAATATCGTCGAAGGGTGGTGGAGATGATTCCTTAGGGGAGAAATCCTTGTCCAGGTCACTAGGGTAACCAATCTCCTCAACGTCACTAAAAGCGTCAGTGAAACTTGCCTCGTCCTCAGTGACGGGCTCAGTCCTAATCTCGTCCTCAGGCAACTCGGGGAGAGACTTAATAGGTTCTATGGGCATAATCGGGGTAGGATGCTCAATAAAGACAAGATCAGGTACGCCACTTGACACATATGTCATAATCGTTTGCCTACCTTTACGGGTAGGATTACTCTCACTCCGCGGGCTCATGGCAGTCCTTGCAGTCACATGTACAGAACTCGGGATAGGGGATCTCACTATTTCCCTTCCTCTATAGGTGGGTGTAGGTATGCTAGGGGTAGCTCTACCAACCTGGGGAAAGGACCTATCTTGGGATAATATGTCACTCTTATGATCTGGCTTGGTTCTAGTACCATAACAATACTGGTTATCGGATGTCGGGCTAGTACTAAGGCGGTAGGGGGAATCAAATTTCGCTGAGAGAATTCTTCGCATGTCCGGCCAAGCATAAGGATAGCTACCAGCACCCCGCTCTTTCTCTTCGTTCAGCCAAAACTCGCGGGCTCGACCTCTTAACCGCTCTCGGACTACACTAACCTTTAGGTAATCGCCCAATTGGTTATATTCGAAATAGGTTTCTACCCCCTCATGCCAATATCTAAAATACTTGGGATCCCCATAACCATCATAGGTAAAAATATTAGTGTGTATATAAGTCAGGGGATGATTGGAAGCATTAACGTCGAAAGCCATTTCACTGTGAACCGGAGAGGACACTCGATCCAGATTTTGTGTGAATGCAAAGAAAAGGGTACCTGAACAACTAATTCTAGGAAAGATGGAATTGTTCCCGCTTAGCCACTAAGGTTATAATTATATAAAATAGATTTTTTTGCTGGAAAAAATATGAGGATTATTTAAAAAATTGAATTTTGCTGAAAAAATAAAAATATAGGCCGTTATTTGCAGACAAACTATTAAATTTTAAACTAACTTAATAAAAATAATGACTTAATGAAAAATAAATTTTTTTTGGATTTCTTAATAAAAATAAGATAGAGAATTTCCAGAATTTTATTTTTTTAGATTTTGAGAAGAATAAAAATTTTAGGCCGCTATTTGCAGACCAAAATTTAAAAAATTGATTTTTATGAAATACCATGCAACGAGTGAGTGCGTGTTCATGTGCCAAATAAGAGGGGGAGGGTGCCAATTAGTAAATTGACGTGAACCTCCCTCTGATACCAAATTGATGTAGGCCCGCTCTTTCAAGCGTTTTGGTGGCCGACGAAACAAACACGACGCTCTCCAATATCCCGCACGTCACGCTCAAGCGTTTAACGCAGTAACGACTCAATTAATATTGTTACTAATTAAAGATTACGGGGGGTTCGCAAGGCCCCTTAAGATAATACCAAGGCGATAGGCCACTGTCCTCTCAAGCGAAAAAGAACCCACACGGTTCGGTCGAGCGCGTTGTACCAAAAGAGAAGCCACCGAAAACAAAAGATTCGGGCATGGGTGGTTCTCTCCCAATAAAATACAAACGAGGGCCGCCACGCCTCACGAACTTAAGCGAAAATAAAGTGACTAAGACAATAACTAAAATAAATTAACCACAAAAAAATCAAGCGTTACACAAGCCACGCAATTTGCCAATGCCACAAGATCTATCTAAAGAAGAGAAACACATAAAGATGGAAATGTTCGTTACCCAACCGGATTTGATGATTCCGGTTCACTCTAATAGAATCGTTCTTCAACGGCTCCGCCAGAGATATGCTGGAGGGAAAGAAATTCGTCGCCTTCTTCGTATCACGCTATATTTGGAAAGTCCCGCCGAAATCTTGTGAATATGGAAATAATATTTCCCAATAAGGTAGGAGAGAGAAAAGGTGGCAGGATATCGGAAATATTTAAGGAATGATATAATTCAAATATGGAAGGTAGAGAATTTATGGACGGGGATATATTTTGAATATGGCAAATAAGGGGGGAATATTGCAGAGAATACTTTGGATTAGGAAAGAGATTTGGTGTGGAGGGAAAGAGGAGAAGGTGGGGCTCAGTTTTGGTGGTGGTGGAGGGGGCTCGGGTTTGAAGAGGATGAGGGCTTTTCGGGTGAGGGATTTTTGGGTGGTGGCCGGGTCTTGTGAGGGAGGAGTTAGGTGGCGGCTTTGGAGGTTGGTGATGGAGGTGGCTCGGTTAGGGTTGCTAGGAGGTGGCTCGGGTCGGTTGGGAAAGAGAGGTGGCCGTTTGTGTGAAGGATGGAGAGGATGGTAAGGCTCGGGTAGCAAGGATGTAAAGAAGTGATGAAGGGAGAAGGGGAGGAGAAGGGAGGCCGAGAGAGAGGGGAGGAGGAGGGTGGCCGGCGGCCAAAGAAGAAGAAGAGGAATAGAGGGGGGCCAAAACTTGCCTTGGAGAAGGAGGAGGATTTCAATCTTTAAATTGGTTTTCTTTTCATTCCTTCACTAGAGAAAAACAAAGGAGTACATGCCATTGTATAGGCTTTATAATCAAGGGAAAAGGGCTACATGCAGCCCAACATGAAAATGAAATAAAACACAACACATACACCATGGTTTTATAACATAACCATGTTACAAATAATACATGAAATTAAATATGAAATAAAAATGATAATTTCGAAATAAAACAACTAATAAAATATATTATTACTCAATTATTATTTATTAATATATATTATTAATAAATAATAATTGGGCTTGCGCTCCGGACGGCTATTGTGGCGACGCTTCCAAGGGTCGTTCGTAAGCATGATGTCGTTGTCATCAAAGTGTTGCGGGCCAACGTCTCCATTCAAATCTACAGGGTCACCATCATCGTCAGAGGGAGGACACTCCTTGGCCACATGTCGTGGGAAGTCGGCTCTATCACAAAGGTCTGTCATAATCAATTCCTTCCTCCTGAGAATAACCTTGAACTACCAATCTTGCATTATTCCTCATAATTGATCCTTGTGCATCCAACTTGTTCCTGAATACCCTTATAGTTCCAATGACTGGGTAGTCTTTGGGTCTAGGAACTAAAACTCAAACTCTACATCTTTCAAATTGATTAAGTTCCTCTTGTATTGCAATAATTTAATGGGGATCTTGCTTTGCATCTTTTATGGATTGAGGTTCAATCTGATAAAGAAAGCAAGCATGCATCTGATCATGATTGAGTTGATGTCTTGTTTGCACACCAACTGATATGTATCCAATCACTTGAGATATGAGATGATATCTAAGTGTGATAAAATCAGTGGGAAGAGTTGGTCATCAGCAACTAGTGGAATCAATTCCTCTTGTGGAATTACATCTGTTATTGTGGGTTCAATTGTTTCAGCAATTTCTTCTTCACTATCTTCATCAATCTGTGGAGAAGGATATAATGTAACCTCTTAGTAAGGTTTAAATCATTCAACTTCTCACACAGATAGGATACCTGCAAAGAGTCTCTGGTAGAAGAATCCTTCTCCTTGTAAAATATGTTAATCTCATCAAAAGTTATATGTACAGATTCTTCCATTTTTAATGTTGATTTATTATAGACCCTATAGGCCTTGCTGACTTGGGAATAACCAAGAAAAATTCCCTCTGTAACTTTGGCTTCAAACTTTTTAAGATATTTCTTGTCATTATTATGAGTATAACATATACAACCAAATACTTTAAAATAGCTTATTTTAGATGTCTTCCCTTTAAGTAATTCATAGGGGGTCTTACCCTTAAGTTTATGAATTAGACTTTTATTCAGAACATAATTTGATGTGCTTACTGCCACTGCCAAAAAGGATAGGGGCAAGTGAGCATCTGCAAGTAATGTCCCTACAGATTCAATTAGGGTTCTATTTTTCCTTTCAGCTACCCCATTTTGTTGAAGAGTTCTAGGAGCAGAAAAATAATGTCGGATACCTTCCTTCTCACAGAATTCTTTCATGAGAAGAGATTCAAACTCAGTGTCATGATCAATTCTGATCAATGCAACTTGAGTAGAGTACTCAATCTGTATGCTCATAAGAAAGTCTATAAGAACTTTAAAGTTATCTGACTTGTTTTTCAGAAAGATAACCCAAGTGAATCTGAAGAAACCATCAACAATCACTAAGGTATATGACTTACCTCCCAAGCTCTGTACTGCAATAGGTCCAAAAAGGTCCATATGTAGCAAGTACAAGATTCTGGGTGAATCACTTTTATTAATGAATTAAAAACTATTTTTAGTTTATTTGCCTTATTGACAAGCCCTGCAGAGTCCTTCCTTCTTGTAGGGGCTAGAAGGTAGTCCTCTAACAAGGTTGTCCCTAGATAATTTTGCTATTGTCCTAAGGTTTACATGTCCAAATCTCTTATGTCATAAATCATTAGTTGAACTAATTTGATTAAATAATCAAATTTCTGAATTAGCTGATTTGAAATTAACTACATAAATGTTACTTTGTCTAATTCCTGTTAAAACAGTTTTATTTTTATCAGAAATAATAGAGCAAGATGACTGATTGAATGATACCTGATAACCTTCATCACATAACTAGCTTATGGATATTAGGTTATGCTTGAGACCACTTACATAGGCTATCTTCCTAAAGGTAACTGCTCCAACTTTGACATTTCCATATCCTTCTATCTATCCACAGTTGGAGTCTCGAAATATCACCTTTGGTCCAAGCTTTGCTTTGAAATCAGTCAGGTTGTCTTTACTTCCTATCATGTGTTTTGAACAGCCACTATCCAGATACCACTATTGCTCTGTGGTAGGATAGGTCATTACCTGTAGAAAACAAGATTAGTTGTTCTTGACCCAGGTAACCTTGGGTCCTTAATTTCTTTCAAATTTATAACTTGAAATGTAAGAGAATTCAGGCTGATCCTTATAACCTAATGGGTTATATCTCCTAGGAGGGATTATCCATTGAGTAAAAGGATTAACAAGTTTTGGTTTCTGATTATAAGTTTGATAAAGATTAAAATTTCTTTTTTGAAAGTTTGAGTTCGATAAATTTAGTTGAGTTCGTCGATCTGAGTTCGACGAAAAGTATTGATTTCATCGATCTCGGTTCACAGAATGATAATACTCATTTTTTGTGTTCCACGATCGTTGATCTCTGTTCTACAAAACATATTGATTTCGTCGAGCACCTATTGTTGAGTAATCATACTCAAATTCTGGATTCAGAGTTCGTCGATCGCCGTTCAACGCATAATACTGATTTCGTTGATCTGAGTTCGACGAATTTTGTTGAACATTATTTTTATGAGATTTTTTATTTTTCTTTGATTTATTCTTTGGTAAGATTTCAGTATTTTTATCTGTAAGTTGTAAAACTTCTTTTTCCTTTTTCTTTAGCAGAGATGAATTTTATGGGGGTTGATAAAATATTTTTCTGAAGAATAGGAGGCTGACTTGATGAAGCACCCAAGCCTAGTTTGTTATTTAATCTAGCATTCACTATGCTTGTGATTTCCATCAATTTGATACTTCTCCCATTAAGGGATTCTTCAAATTGCTTAGCCTCATTTAATTTAGTTTCTAAGGAAATTATTTTATTATTAGTAGTTTGTAAATCTTCTTTATGTTTTAAGTTTTTAGAAGAAATATTTTCAAATTCAATTAGTCTTTCTCTGAGAAGTTTGATTTCCTTCTCAGATTTAATTAGATCATTGCATAATAACTTTAATTCAGTTTTAAATTTATTTGAATTAAAATCAAAAGAAGAGATTACTTGATCTTCTTCTGATATAGACTCATCTTCTGAGTTGTCTGCTTCTAAATTTGCGACTTCAGAGTTGCTACAAGAGGCATTGATTGCCATCAAGCATATTTATCTAGCTTTGGCCTCTTCTTTATCCTCACTAGAGTTGGATGAAGATTCTGACTTAGATTCACTCCAAGTCTTAGCAACAAATCCTCTTTCCTTCTTTTCGTATATGCTGGAGGATAACTTGCTTGAATGTTTTTTGGAGTCTTTCTCCTTTCTTTTATCTTTCTTTTGCTTCTCTTG
Source organism: Platanthera zijinensis (assembly GCA_039513925.1). Taxonomy (NCBI): domain Eukaryota; kingdom Viridiplantae; phylum Streptophyta; class Magnoliopsida; order Asparagales; family Orchidaceae; genus Platanthera; species Platanthera zijinensis. The sequence goes on from CM077094.1 coordinate 35,074,802, forward strand.
ACATTCTGGTAGTATGTGTCCAGGTTTCCTGCATCCATAGCAAACAATCTTTTTAGTTGGTGTTTTATCATACCTTGGCTTATCATCTCTTCTAGAAGATATTCTTCTGAAGTCCTTCCTTGCCATCTTGTAGAATCTCTTAGTCAAGAGACTCAGTAGATCTTCATTATCTGTAGTGGCTTCTGCTTCTTCACTTGCTTTGAAAGTAATACTTTGCTCTTTCTTTGCAGAAGATGAAGTGGTCCTTTGCTCAGCTTCTCTAGTCTTGATGAGCTGCTCATAAGACTTGAGCTTGCTCAATAAGGTTTCAGTGGAGATCTCATTTAGGCTTCTGGATTCCTTGATTGGCCAGATCCTAGAGTCCCATATGCTAGGGAAGCACATAGGAATCATCTCATTTATCCTTGTTAATGAGATGTCCTTGTCCAGAGTTTTTATCTCATTAATTATGTGGCTGAGTCTATTGTATATATCTGCAACTGACTCTGACTCTTCTTTCTTGAAATTCTCATATTGAGAGATCAAGTGTGATCTCCTATCTTTCCTTTCATTAGTAGATTCTGCTATCATTGCATTTAGTGAGTCCCAAATGGCCTTTGCTGAAGTACATTCAACAACCTTCTGAAATATGTCGTCAGATATAGTTTGGGCTAGAATATTCATTGCCTTAGCATCAGCAATCTTGGCCTTATTTTGTACTTCAATCCACTCAGGTGGAGGCACTACACTGGTACTTGTAGTTACCACTGGTAGTGGGGAACCTGTCAAACTAGAATTATATATGTCTTCATCAATGGAATTCATATAAAGCCTAATCCTTGCCTTCCAAAGTGAAAGTTTATTAAGATTGCACACTAGAGGTCTGGTGCTTGAATACTCCTTATTTTGTGCCATGATATGAAAGACAAGTAGAGTAACTAGGATCTATCAAATATCTTATGGTTCAGGTGTTAGCCTGTGAAACCAAACAACCTTGTCCTCTGATACCAATTGAAAGTGAGGGATAGCTCTTATGTTTACTCTAGAGGGGGTGAATAGAGTATTAAAAATTTATTAACTTGTTTTTATAGCTTATTAAAATAAAGTGATATATATAAGTATAAAAATAAATATCACAGCACACAAACAAAAAGGAAAGGCAAACCAGACGACACAAGGAGTTTATAGTGGTTTCCCAATAAACCTGGGTACATCCACTCTTTTACCACCCTGGTAGGAATCCACTATAGGTTTTTGATCAGGTGCCCTGCCACCACAAGTTTTTTCTCAGGTGCCCTGTCACCACAAGATCTATTTTCTAAGGGAGATCTAGCAACCCTTTGAGCTTTTGATTTGGTGCCCAAAAACCAATCTAAGTCTTTTGATCAGGAGACTTAACAACCAAAAGGTCTAACTTTTGAAGGGAGTTAAAACCCTATACACAGGAAATGGAAAAGTAAAAGTCATATTGTCTTCTCTATCTCAATGCTCTGAGAAGACTAGTGGATCTTGTTGATGTTGTCAAAGCTCACCCTGAGTAAAAGAAATCTGATCAGGAGTGAAAGCTTTGCTTCAGGGTGTAGGCCTTCAAAGATGAAAACTTCTTCTTCCAGTAAATGATTCTGAGAGATTGAACTTTTTGTATCAGATTGAATATGTGTTGCTGAAAGAAAAGCTTGAAGTAGAAGAATGATGAACAAGATGTTTTTTTGTCTCTGTCGCTTGTTCTCTGTTTTCAGATGTTCTCTTTCTTCTTCTCCTTGTGCTCAATTACCAAAAAAAATATTGTATATTCTCTATGCAATCTTCTGAAAATTTTCTTTATATATTGATTGCTGACTCAAGAACATTTGAATATCAAATTACTTGAAATCTTCTGCATAATTTTTGGGATCCTGAACGGTTGATTTTTGCCTTCGATGTATTTCCCTAACTGTCCCAGTAAATATGGTAAAGTATTAACTCTGTGAAAACCATAATTAATGCTGCCCGGAACGACTATATTCTTGAGAATATTTAGCATTAATTATCAGAGCATTACTATCTTAATATCTGAAATCAAACTACTTTAGTTGATCCGAGAAACTACAGAGAAGAATAGTCAAGCAGAACCTAGTAAGAGTTAGTCGACCTCAAGAAAGATTTCGTCAACCTGAGCTCCAAGTTCGTCGAGCTGAGCTCCAAGATCGTCGAGCTGAAAATATACTTGCCAATCTGAGCTCCAAGTTCGTCGAACTGAGAAGGCACTTCGTCGAGCTTAGATTCTGATATAAGCTCACAGTTCGTCGATCTCAGCTGGACTTTCGTCGAGCTCAACTCAGAGAAGGAACTCTGAGTTCGTCTATCTGAGATCGACGATCGTCGAGCTGAGTTCAGGTATCGTCGAATGACTTTTTCTGCAATCTTTAAACTGTCTTTTCTCTAAAGTCTTGTGTCTCTGGATTCTTCTGAAGGTAGGTTTCAATAATCTAACCTAATTTGACTAACCTTAACCCTGGAACTAACAAATGACCCTAGGCTATACATGTTGGGACAATAATCCTAATAGTGAACCTAGCCAAATCTCAAGTAGGGTTCCAACACACACTACCCCCGAAGGATCAAAAACACCAAAGAAGAGGGCAAAGACAAACATGTGCCTCGCTGGGCACAAGCGCACGCGCGTGCCTCACGGGCATGTGGCATGCAAGCACTCGTGTGAGCCTTTCACGCGCACAGCACGCAAGCGAAGTGTGTGTCTCCCACTGCCGTCACCTTTATCAGCCTTTTTTTCCACCTCCAGCTGCCTCTATCGCCATCGTTATAGGGCAACCTACACAGGCTGCCCAAACCTCCTGAGGGGCACTTTTGTAATTTTGCTATAATTGGATATCCAGGAGACTAAATGGAACTACGCCATTCAGCATCACAAATTCCACCCCGACACAATTACCAATATATCCCTCTAGAAAACAATAAATAGGCCCCCAGACCTTCATTTGAAGACAAACAACTCTAGAGGCAAGAAAGAGCTCTAAGATTTTCAAGCGAGATCGTGAACTTAGGCTGATCCTCCACTCAGGAATTCACTCCGCTCCTCTTCTAACACAAAAGGCTCAAGTAGGCTTCAAGGCGCACCGCTCTTCCCAGTCAAAATACTTCCATCAAAGTTCCGTGGACTTAGCTAAATTTTCTAGCTTGAATGCTTCCATCGAGGTTCGATGGACTTAGCCAAATTTCTAGGATGGAACTCTTTCATTGAGGTTCCGTGGACTTGGCAACATTCTTAGGCCGGAGCACTTACATCGAGGCTCCAAGGACTTAGTTATTTTTCATCATTTTTGTACTTTATGCTTGTAACGAAGAGGTGGTCGGTTTCCCTCTGAGAGATCATACCAAACTCTTGTAAACTACACCGAAATAGTGGATTTTGGCTCAACACAGATCTAGCCATGTGGTTTTTCACCCTTTCCGGGTTTTCCACATTTAAAAAAGGCTTTTGTCATTTGCTGCTATTTTTCTTTGACTGTTTGCGCGTCCGGTTTGACTCTGAGCTAAGGCGGTCTGATTCTCCGGACTGGGGAAATACCGGGTGACCCGCAACAATAATTTTGAATGTTATTGGGGGATCTTGAAAACAACGCCACTGTCTTTAAGTCGAATGAGTCGCTTAAGAAATTGGTTGTGGAGAATTGGAGTGTGGTAGAGGGTTAAATAAACAACTTGAAATTAAGAAGGCATGCGAAATACCATGAAATTCACATTATTGTTCTGTTTTGAAATTCATTCGTATTTTTTCATCTATAGTTAATGTACTTGAAATTATTAGATGATGGAGTAGATACAAATTAAAGAGGCAATGCAAGCAATCTTTTAAAAAGTATAACAACTTTTGATTTCATCTTTATTTTTCATTTGATGAAAAATATTTTATCGAGAACACATGCGTTATCCAAGGCACTACAAAAATGGACGAAGACATCATCATTACGATGAATTTCGTAAATTTGTCCAAACAGTTATTATTTAACATGAGAATGTTGATCTACAATGACAAACTTCCATGACGGAAGTTTCGAACTTTTATGGTAAACACGACATCGATGTTTTAACTATAGAGGAAAAATTTATTCAAGCAGGAAGATCAAGATGAAATGCTAGAAATATTACAAATTATCATCATTTTCGAGTTGAGATCTTCAATACCGTGATTGATTGGATGTTAAACGAGTTAATTTATCGATTTAATGAAGCAAATACCGAATTACTTCTTTGTGTTTCAAGTCTTGATCCAAGCGACAATTTCATTTGTTTTTTTATAAAGATAAGTTGATTTGCCTTGCAAAACATTATCCATGTGATTTTACTCAATTGGACTTGTAGTTCCTAGATGGTCGACTAGATATATATTTTGATATTCGCTCTTATGAGAAATTCTCACAAGTCAATGACATAAGTGGACTTGCTGCAAAATTAGTGGAGCTGAAAAAATATTGATGGGTTCCACCTACATTTATAGGAAGCAAGGAGCCCCCCTCCCCCATGATCTCCACTCAAGGAAAGTCATGGGTGGGCCCACCCCCCACCACCCCCCCATGATCTCTCATGGAGATGATGGGGGCGGGTCCCACTCCCTCCCCTCGTAGGAAGAACCGCTGCTGGGAGAACCGCCGTCGGCAAGAGCATGAGCCACCGCCGGTGGCCGGCACTCCCTCGGCCGCCCCGGCCATGGCCAGCCGCAGCGGCCATGGCCGTTCCGGCTATGGCTGGCTCGTCCATGGCTGCCCCGGTCATGGCCGCCCTGGCCATGGCCGGCCCGGCTATGGCCGACCATTACCAGCCCGGCCATGGCCGACCATTGCCGGCCCGACCATGGCCGACCATGGCCTTGGCCGCTCCGGCCGTGGCCGGCCTCCCTCATCGTGCCCGGCCGGCGACAGGTCGCCGCCGGGAGGCGCGCGGCCGGCCCTCGTCGTCGGCCGCCCAGCCGCCGCAGCCGTCATGGCGGCCCACCGTCATAGGAAGCCTCCCCGCCGTCCGATCAAGGGGGAGGCACTCCCGGCCGTCCGATCGAAGGGGTAACCACCCACTACCCCACCACTTTAGTTGTGGGGCCCGCCATGATCCGCCCCTGGAGGCTATAAAAAGACCCCTAGGGGACTCTTATTTCTCACCTTTTCTCTTCTCCACTTCTCCCTCTTCTTCTTCAGGTGAGAGCTCTCCTGCCTCCTCCACCGAGTCGGCCACCGCTCGCCGTGAACCTCCAACAGCCACCATCGGCCACCAACGGCCTCCTATGACAACTAGCTGCTATCAGCAGCTATAAGCACCCCACCAGCGCACCTTTAGCCAAAGTACGTCCAGGAACGCGAGGAAGCCAAAGGAAAAAAGCGATCCGAAGCCAGCAAGCGCGCGCACGCTAGAAGCATCCCACACGTTTCCCCGCTTAAGTCACTTCTACGGAGCAGCCTGCTGCCCGCTGGAAGCTTCAGTCTTTATCTCTCCCCTCAAGTTGTAATGGGAGCGGCCTGTCACCCCAATTCACCAAGCAAATTGTAACCCCGTAAGCTAGTGGAATTTGACCGGCACAGACCTGGTCACGCGGTTTTTTTCCCATTTAAGGGGGTTTTCCACGTCATCAAGACTTGTGTTCACTGTTTCATTTTCATCGACTGTGTGCACGCTCGACCGCTCCGTGAGCTGAGACGGTCCAAGATTATCCGGTCTGACCGGGGCATCAAGTTAGTCCGCAATAGTTTGGCGTCGTCTGTGGGAAGCATTCCCAGCATCCTTCGCAGAACAAGTTCACCATCCCTACAACCGCGATGGCAAAGAGAAGTGCCCGCACTGCTGAAGGGTGTCACTTGGCGGACACACTGAACCAGCACGTTCCCACTCTCTGGTAGACGTGCCACTGACTGCTGAAGCAGTTTTCGCCCCCGTCACCGCTTTGGAGTGGCGTGTTCTCTAAATGGAAGAGCAGCAGACCGAGATGCTCACACTACTTCGGAACCTAGGAGCACCTCCAGCTCTACCAAGGTCACCTCCGCCAGCTAACAATCCTCCACCACTCAATCCACCAAGGAATCAGGAAGCCCCTGAGGGGCAAGAAGAGCTTGAAGACTACTCTGACGCCGCCAGTTCAACTCATCCCCCTCCAATGGGGGCAAGGGCGGATCACCCCCGCCACAATCTAGTTAACAATGCTCACATCCACCCTCTCCTCACTCGCAAAGAAATCAGGGAGGTCATTGCTGAAGAATACCGCCAAGCCGCGAGGAGAGATTTTCACCCGCATCGGCCGCTTTACCAAGGCTCCCCCTTAGCCCCGCAAATCCTCGACCATCTGATCTCGCAGGGATTTAAACTCCCAAACATCAAAACATTTGACGGAACAGACGATCCGCTCGAACATGTTAATCATTTTACCACTATCATGAGGATCTTTCATGCCTCTGATCCGTTGTTATGTCAAGTATTCCCAACTACCCTCAAAGGGCAAGCTCGAACGTGGTTTCAGTCTCTATGAGCAGGAATCGTTACCAGCTTCGCCGTACTGACCAGATAGTTCTCCGACCAATTCATCGCTAATCGAAGGATCGTTCGCGATCCATCACATCTCTTTGGAATCCGCCAAAACGAAGGGGAGACCCTCAAAGAAGTCTTCCGATGTTTCACTACAGAAGCCCGCCAAATCCTAGGAGTCGACCCCGAACTCCTGCGGGAAGTGTTCCTGGGAGGTCTCTGCCCTAGCGGTTTCTACTCAACGCTTATGAGGGAAACCGTCCCCAACTATCCAGATCTGGTGCACAGAGTCGAAGCACAGATAGCCGCGGATGAAGCTATTGAAGCTCATCGACGACAGTTCGATGGGGTACAGAAAAGAAAAAGGGACAAAGAGCCGACCCCTCAGCGCCAGGAGGGAAGATTCCCTGAGGAGCGTCGGAACGGGCAGCGCAAACGAGATTTCCAGAGAGATCCACCTAGAGATTATACCCCTCTCAACATTTCTCGCACCAATGTGTTATATACCATCCAGAATGAACCAGCACTACAACGACCAAGGCAACCACATCCTAATCCTAAGAACGATCAGTCTAAGTATTGTGAATACCACCGGACGACCGGGCACACCACTGAATATTGTGCTCGCCTGAAAGAGGAGATTGAGCGCCTAGTTCGTCTAGGACTGCTCGTTAGATTTTTGCAGGGAAGGGTGCAGGAACAGCAAGATCCGCCTAGGCATCCCAGGGACTAGCAGAATGCCCCACCGGCACTAGGAGGAGGAAGGCAGGTGGTAGGAAACACCGAGACCATTGCCGGATCACCTGTTGTTACTACACAAATACTGTCAGTGCACACCGGAAAGAAAACCCATGAAGATAATAGGAGCAAGCAAGATACTACCATATCATTTGGAGATGAAGACCTCATCGGCATCCGAACGCCACATCAAGACCCACTTGTAATCAGTGCTGGCATCGGAGACCCCTGCTACAACGTCAAACGAATCCTCGTTGATAATGGCAGTTCAGTCGACATCCTTTTTTCCACCACTCTCCAAAGTATGAATATATCCCGGCAGCAACTGACTCCAGCAGCTGGCCAAGTATATGGTTTTGATAACCATCCAGTCCAAGTCATCGGAACAGTCACCCTACCAGCCACGTTAGGAGAATTTCCAAGGCAGATCACGCATGGAGTCCAGTTCATGGTAGTGGAATCAAGCTCAACATACAATGTTATCTTTGGAAGGCCTGTTCAGACCACCTTCAAAGCTATCCCATTTATCCCCCACTTGGCAATGAAGTTCCCTACTCCCGGAGGAATTGGAGTAGTACGCAGAAATCAGGAAGCCGCTAAGAACTACAATTCTAAACAAGCACAGCCCACCAAGCCTACCACACTGAATATTGATGATTTCAACCTCAGAGACGAAGCAGTTCTGCAGCGGGGGGCACCCATCAAATGACTGATTGAGGTCCCCCTCTCTCTGACAAAATCAAATCGCACCGTTCAGCTCGGGTCCCTCTTACCGCGGCATAAGAGGGAGGAGTTAGCAGCCTACCTTCGAGAAAATAAGGATATCTTCGCCTGGTCCCCGCAAAATATGCCTGGAATCGACCCTCAGGTCATCCAGCACTCCCTTAACATTAACCCCGCATGCAAGCCCGTCATCCAAAAGAAGAGAAATTTCGCCCCCGAGAGACTCCAAGCAATAGAAGAAGAAGTTAATAAGCTCATCCGCACCCGATTCATTCGAGAGGTTGGCTACCCCGCTTGGGTGGCTAACGTTGTCCTGGTAAAAAAGTCCTCGGGGAAGTGGAGGATGTGTGTGGACTACACCAACCTAAATCAGGCTTGCCCTAAAGACAGTTTTCCACTTCCCAGGATAGATCAGCTAGTTGATTCAACTGCCGGACATCAACTGCTCAGCTTCATGGATGCCTACTCAGGGTACAATCAGATTTGAATGAACCCAACCAACGAGGAACACACAGCTTTTTGTACCGACAAGGGAATCTATTTCTATAAAGTAATGTCATTCGGACTTAAGAATGCGGGAGCTACCTATCAGCGACTCATGAACAAAATCTTTAAAGAGATCATCGGCAGATCAATGGAAGTGTACGTAGACGATATGCTAGTCAAGAGCATTCGTCGTGATGACCATTTGGAAGATTTGGAGAAATGCTTCAGAATCCTTAGACAGTATGGGATGAGACTTAACCCTAACAAGTGCGCCTTCGGGGTCACTTCGGGAAAGTTCCTAGGTTTCATGGTTACCCAGCGAGGAATAGAGGCCAATCTAGAGAAGATTAAGGCTCTCGAAGAAATATCTCCGCCCAGATCACTCAAAGATGTACAACGGCTGAATGGAAGAATCATAGCACTATCCCGATTCCTAGCTCGGACAGGAGATAAGTACCTCCCCTTCTTCAATATCCTTCGAGGAGCTCGAAACACAGGATTTCAATGGACAGACGAGTGCCAGTCGGCCTTCGAATCCTTAAAGCAATATCTTGCCTCCCCCCCCCCCCCGCTTCTTTCCAAGCCATCTCCTGGAGAGATTCTCTTTCTATACCTTGCTATCACGCCAGCTGCATTGAGTTCAGTCCTAGTTAAAGATGAAGGAGGAGTTCAGCGCCCCATTTACTACCTCAGCAAAATCTTTTCTGATATAGAGACCTGGTACCCGGCTGCAGAAAAAATGGCCTTAGCACTTGTCTTCTCCGCCAGGAAACTCCGCCCCTACTTCCAAGCACACACCATTAAAGTATTGACCGAGTTGCCACTCCGAGCCATTCTCCAGAAACCTGAAGCGTCCGGTCGACTGGTCAAGTGGGCTGTCGAGCTAGGCGAGTTCGACATCCACTTCCTCCCACGCCCCGTCATCAAGTCTCAAGTATTGGCTGACTTCATCGTGGAAAACACTCTACCAGCGGAAGAAGAGGTCGCACAAGCGGAGGTTGGGCAATGTCACAACCCGCATTTTCCCCGAATTAAATAATTATCAGAGTATGAGAAAACGCGCGTCATAATGCCACGTCAAGCAGGGGATAACTGCTGACGCTCAGGCAAAACCAACTGCTACTCTTTATGAAAGAAAATCATGAGCTTAATGATTAGAAAATCAGTTATATTTTAGAGGCCGTATCCCTCGGCTCGGTGGATCACCTAGTCCACAGTAAAAAAACTATACTTATGCGCTGCGGAAAAATACTTTATTCAGGTTTAGCATCCTAAAGGGTGTATAAGAGTTCCAAGAGAACAACTCATACTATGCAAGACTCTATATTTAATTGATATTATATATAGGAAAACGATCTTTATACACTGCTTGGAAAATAGTGATTTAGTTTTATAAAACATGCTGATCATGAGCTTACTTATAAGAATAATTATGGTTTAAAAGTAACTAGCAACCTAGCATAAATCTTTCTCAGAGCAAGTAGACTATCTCCAGAAAACGGTAGCAGCATAAGTAATATATCCAGTACAAAGGTAAAAACTACCAGTGGGCGCCAACAACCTGACACGAACCCACTGGCACATATGTATGTCTGTAAGAAAGTACTGAAAACTACCTCACCAACAAGGCAAACGGATCTCCAAAGTCCAAGAGACCACCAACAACACCACCTCAAACTAGCCACCAGACTGGCTACACCTCAGAACCTGAGGCATTCCAAAAGAAAACAGAATACCTCAGCAAGCAAAACAAGGTAAAAACTGCATGAAAGAGTCAACCAAAGGGGGAAAAGTAACTGAAAAACATGCCGTAGAAAGAGTCACAACTGTCCAAAATAGGACAATAAGAAATGCACTACGTGTGAGGAAATAGCATCAACCCAGCTCAGGAACAACATCCTGCAGGGCCTACTAGACTACCAAGAGCCCAAAGTGCTGCAATCTACCAAGGAAGAAACTTCTAACACCCTAAGTTGTGGGAGATGGTAGTAGCAAAACAACAGCGTGGATCCGGGTTGGAGGTAAACTCAGTCCCCCAACCACCAATTTCCATGCCAACAAGCTCAGGGGTCTACATGATAAAGCACAAGGGACCTTCCACCCCCTTGCCCAGCCCGTACCTGGAGCAAGATAGAAGAATAAGGGTGGCCTTGGCTAGATTACACAACACCTCCCCATGAAGAGCTTCAAACCACCACTACTATCCACATCCCTCGATTTGGCCTTTAGGAAAGAAAACATGGCCGATAAGGAAACTACAAATATAATCAAGGAAACTCACTCGGGAACATAAATCGAGGAAAGAGAAACAGTGTTGAAGTTACTCAACACGGCTCGGTGTTGGGTGGAATCCACTCAGTGCCTAACCAGACCTTGGCGTTGAGTGAGTTAGCCTCAATCAGCGCCAGAATATCCATGGCGTTGAGTGAGGTTCACTCCCTCAACGCCTTCAGCAAAACCACAAAACCTAACAGCGGCGTTGAGTGAGTCTACCTCCCTCAACGCCAAAACAGCTTTGGCGTTGAGTGAGGTCAACTCACTCTACGCCAAAGTTCACTTCCGCAGGGGAACCCTAAGCCAACGCCAACAAGGGAAGGTCGGCGGGAATGCCGACTAATTCTCGCCGAATCAGCGGGAATGCAGGACGATTCTCGCCGAATCGGCGAGAATGCAGGATGATTCTCGACAACCGGCGGGAATCCAGAATGATTCTCGCCGAATCGGCGGGAATTAAGGATGATTCTCGCCGAATCGGCGGGAATCAAGGTTGATTCTCGCCGATCGGTGGGAATCACCGACGATACACGTCGAAATCGGCGGGAATCACCTGGTGATTCCCGTCGATTTTGACTTAGACGAAAATTTTCACTCAATCACCCCACCACTCAGCCGCAAAGAACAAACCGAACTATGGCTTTGAGTGTATCCACCACACTCAACGCCAAGTCCGGGCGGCTTTTGGCTTTGAGTGTGTGCACCACACTCAACACCAAAACTCGAGAGTCTACAAAGACTAGTTCTAACCAGAGCCCTACCACAACAACCTCCCTCACTCTCTCTCTCGGCTCCACCCGCAAAAGCACCCAACTAGAACTACAAATCTGGAGTCTAAATGGCGAACACAACTAGCACGAGGAGCAAACAGCCCAAGGAGGGGGCTCATAGGAGAATCTAAGCCCTAAAACTTAGCAAGATAATAAGAGAATAAGCATGGTTTCTACCCTAGGGCTAACCGGGAAACATTCCAAAATTCAAAAGAACAACAATGGCAAGGGCAAGAATACCACTTACGTCGATTTCCGGAGAAGCTTGGTCGGCTTTCCCTCCTCTTCGTTCTGCACTAGAAGGAGAAGCACCTAACAAGCAAACCGTACATTAATGGCAGAAAACCACAAGAACCGGAAATCCAAGTCTCCTAAAACTCCACGAAAATCAAATATCTTACCGTCGAAATGAAGATCTGAGCGAGAGCAAGACAACGCCGCTTTCGGAATCGAAATCCGTCCACAAACAAGCCCGGAATCACCGTCCGAAGGGGAAGCAGGCCGGCGGTTTTCCTCCGTTTTCCGCGAACAGGAGGGGCGACGGTTTCGGTCTGGTCTCGGGAAGGAGGAAGGAGAAGTGGGTCCGCCACTTCTTAACATGGCTTTTATAATAAAAGGACACGCCTATTCGGCCCTAACCGCTGCCTAAACTGCTGGTTCACTGAATTCAAAAGGGTTTCTAATTTGTTTTTACTAATAACACACCCAAAACGACTCGAAAACCGAACCACCTCGGAATTCGACGAAATTCGCACCGTAGCTAAATATCCACGCTACGAACACAACGGCGAAGTCGAAATTAACTTTCGACGAACAGAACTCGAGTTATACCCAAATAAAGCCAAACACAAACATTCCCCCGAGAGGCCACACCGGGTCACCCAAAACGACTCGGCTTGCTAGGGAGATATTGCCAACAGGCTACAGAATAGGGCACTCAGTTCTAAGGAGTTAAACCACATTCCACAAATGGCACAAGCCACGGAAACGCATCATCGTAACGCCAAACGAGAATTAAATAATCGCAGAAAAAATCGGGGGCGTTACAGTCACTCCCCTAAAAGAAAGTTTCGTCCCGAAACTTTACGCACAACACTTCTACTAAAGAAGGAAAGTAATAATCCAAACATTACAAGAAGAAAAACAAACCAAACTAATCAGGGAAACAGCTGAGGGTAAGCCTCCCTCATAGCCGACTCTAACTCCCAAGTCGCGCTCTCCAAATCCTGATTCCTCCAAAGAACTTTCACCATCGGAATAGACTTCTTTCGCAGCACCCATTCCTGAGTATCCAAAATACGGACCGGCACTTCAACAAAAGAGAGGCTGGGCTCCAACTGGGGCACACCGTCCAAGACTTGCCCATTGTTGCGCACGCACTTCCGCAATTGGCTAACATGGAAAACATTATGAACACCTGGGAAGTTTGCTGGCAAATCCAACCTGTAAGCTGACACGCCAATTCGTTCCAAAATCTTAAACGGGCCCACATACCTCGGGTCCAATTTCCGATTCTTATCAAACCTCTTTACACCCACCAACGGGGAAACCTTAAGAAATACAAGGTCCCCCACAGAAAACTCCAAGGCAGACCTACGCCGATTTGCGTTCTTCTCGTACCTCTCCTGAGCTATACGAAGCTTTCCCGAACAAGCTTCACTGCGACTTCCATTTCTTCGAGCGCATCAGGACCTAACAATGGCCTCTCACCAGCCTCAGCCCAAAACAACGGAGTTCTGCATTGCCTCCCATACAAGGCTTCGAACGGAGCCATCTACAAGCTCTCCTGATAACTATTGTTGTAAGCAAATTCCATAAGTCGCAGCCGCTCATCCCACGCTCCACCGTGGTCTAAAGTGTAGCATCGGATCATATCCTCAACTATCTGATACACCCGCTCCGTCTGCCCATTAGTCTGTGGGTGGTACGTAGTAGAATACCTCAGATCCGTACCCAAACCCTCCTGCAGACTCTGCCAAAAACGAGAAGTAAACCGGGAGTCTCGATCAGAAATGATGCTAACCGGCACACCGTGGAGTCGGATGACTTCATTCAAGTACAACTCTGCTATCTTCATCATAGGGTAATCAATCTTATATGGCACGAAGTGAGAACACTTCTTCAACCTATCCACTATAACCCAAACAGAATCAAATCCCCTCGGGGATCGCGGTAAACCCGTGATGAAATCCATAGATATACTCTCCCACTTCCAAGTCGGGATCTCTAGCGGAGTCAACTTACCACCAGGCCTTCCATGATCGGCCTTCACCCGCTTGCAAGTATGGCACTCCGCAACAAATCGGGCTATATCTCCCTTCATGCCATACCACCAGGCAATTTGCTTTAAGTCACGATACATCTTCGTAGATCCTGGATGATAGGCAACGCTGGATCCATGAGCCTCTCTGCAAACCATACCCCGAATGTCCCCAACCGCGGGGATGCAAAATCTGCCACGGTACTTCAAAGTTCCTGCATCATCGATGGAATAATCCCGTAACTCTCCTCTCTCAGTCCTGGAGTACATGTGAAGAAGATCCGGGTCATACTTTTGGTGAAGTCTGGTCAAAGAAATCCAAGACGGCTCTGCCACTGACAAACTACTCTGTAGGCCACCGCATTCCACTGATATATCCAAAAGGAGGAACTCTTCCACTAAACGGCCGGCGGAGAGATTAAAGATTTTATCCATCCTCCGACTCAGGGCATCGGCCACCACATTGGCCTTGCCTGGATGATACTGGATCTCTACATCATAATCGGCCACATACTCTAGCCACCGACGCTGGCGCAGATTTAACTCCTTCTGCGTGAACACGTACTTCAGGCTCTTATGGTCGGTGAAGATCTTGCACTGAGCCTCATAAAGTAGGTGTCTCCACAGCTTCAACGCATAAATAACTGCTGCGAACTCGAGGTCATGCGTAGGATAATTCTTCTCATGAGTCTTCAGTTGCCTTGACCCATAGGCAATCACCTTACCCACGTGCATTAATACGCATCCCAGACCCACATGCGAAGCATCCTGTTGGATCACTATTAGGGTGATTAGTTTGACCCAAAATGTATAGTCTAAGGGTCATAGGTTTTTCCAGACATACCTCAGAAAGAATTCCAGAAGAAGTGCAGAAGAATTCCAGAGAAAATCAGTTTTGAAGTTCAGAAATTTTAGCTCACAGAGATAGTCGAACGGCGCTCTACTATTGCAGTTTAGAGATAGTAGAACAGCGCTCTACTATTGCAGTCCAGAGATAGTCGAACGGCGCTCTACTATTGCAGTCCAGAGATAGTCGAACGGCGCTCTACTATTGCAGTCCAAAGATAGTCGAACGGCGCTCTACTATTGCAGTCCAGAGATAGTCGAACGGCGCTCTACTATTGCAGTCCAGAGATAGTCGAACGGCGCTCTACTATTGCAGTCCATATATAGTCGAACGACGCTCTACTATTGCAGTCCAGAGATAGTCGAACGGCGCTCTACTATTTCTGTGCAGATTTTCAGGAAGCTTTAAGAAGGCTATTTTTGGCGTTTTCCTGTGCGGCTTTTCAGACAGACTTTATTACAGCTGGCAAAGTTATTTCAGGCTTATTTTAAGGGACTTACAACTAATATATTTAATGCAATATTCATATGAATATAGCCGTTGAGGCTGCATTAAATATAATCTTTCTGGGGAAAAGTAATTCAGCCAGATAAAGACAAAGATAAAAAGAAAGATTAGAGAGAGAAAAAGTGAGAAGACTTTTTCTCTTACAAATAAAGGATCTCTCTCTCTCTCTCATATACATTAACAGAGAAGAAAGCTCGACACTCTCATATACAGGCAGAAGAAAGAAAGCTTCATCTTCTTCTTCTGCTCCAAGCTTCAAAGAGACAATTATTCATATCTGTCTAAGGAAGCTTGCTGAAGCTCAACATCAGTTGAAGGCCTACACCCTGAAGCAAAGACTCCCAGCATTCCTGAACCATTTCATATTCTCAGGGGCAGCTTTGACATCAACAGCAATCCACTAGTCTTCTCTCAGTTGATTTGAGAACTGAGAAGAACATCATCAACTTCTAGTTTTATAAACTGTGTACAGGGTTATTACTCCCTTCAAAAGTAAACCCCTTTGGTGGCAGGGCACCTGAACAAAAACCTGTGTTGGTTTTTAGACACCTGATCAAAAGTCTAAAGGGTCTCTAGATCTACCTGCAGCAGATCTTGTTGGTGGCAGGGCACCTGATCAAAAACCTGAGTGGATTCCTACCAGGGTGGTAGAAGAGTGGACGTACCTATTGAGAGGGAACCACTGTAGCTCCTTGTGTCGTCTGGTTTGCTTGCTCTGTTTATTTCTTTGTGCTATGCTCTGTTATTTGTTTTAATTTTTAATTTTCCGCATTAACTCTTCCTAAAGAAAATATAAGATCTTCCCTCACTTTCAATTGGTATCAGAGGGAGGTTGGTTGCTCATACAGGCTAACACCTGAACCAAAAGATCCTTGATAGATCTTATTGTTCTTAAGAGTTTTTCATGGCACAAAATGAAGAATGGTCAAGCACTGGACCTCCTAAGTGCAATCTGGACAAGCTTGCACTATGGAAGGCAAGGATTAGGCTTTTTATGAACTCTATTGATGAAGCCATTTATAATTCTATTTTGTCAGGTCCCTTTACACCATCTGCAGCTACAGAAGCTCAAAAACAGCTTAAGATGGCTGATGCACAAGCAATGAACATTCTTGCAGAATCAATGTCTGATGACATTTTTCAAGAGATTGCTGAATGTTCATCTGCAAAGGAAATTTGGGACTCTCTCTCAGTAATGGCTGCTGGATCAACAAAAGAAAGAACATCAAATGCTGATTCCTGGAGTAACTCTGAAGCTTCATCTTGCACAACTGAGGATGAAGAAGAAGCAAGAGCAAGAGAATTTTGTCTAATGGCAATAGATGCATCTTGCAAAAGGTATGATGAAGATAAAGAATCTGAATCAGATGATGATGAAGATCAGGTTATCTCTACCCTTGACTTTTCATCAGAAGAACTTAAAACAGATTTTAAATTATTATGTAAAGATCTGATTCAATCTAAGAAGGAAATAAAACTTCTTAGAGAGAAAGTAAATAAACTTTCTTCTAAAAACATAAAATTCAATAAAGATTTAGAAATTGCTTTAAATCGTATAGCCTCATTAAAATCAGTTAAAGATTTTCAGAAAATCTATGTTCAACATAATTCGTCGAGCTCAGGTCGACGAAAATACTATTCGTTGAGATCAGATTTTCATAGCAAAGATTTTAAATCATTTTAAAATCAAAAATTTAAAAATCCTTATACCCAGTGGTTCATCCCTTCTAGGAAACTTCATCCACTTGGCTATAAAGATTTCCCTGGATATTACTTTACTTCAAATTATTATTGTGAAAGAAAATTAAGACCCAAGGCAAATCTGAGTCCAGAATTCCTAACATCTCCTTTCAGGAAAATTGTTCAGAAGGCTACAACTATAGGGGGAGATTATCAGAATCTCAGAATGAAAATGAACAGAAGTGCAGCTGTCACTTTATTAGATTCTATGCAGCTGTCCCTTAGTTTCTGTTTGTATTTCTTTTATTTTGAATCCCTTTTTTAACAAAGCACCCATGTACATCTGCTATCATATTATAATTCAGGCAGATCTTTTTGCTTTGTATTTTGTTTTTATGTAAATAGTATCCTCACCCAAATAGGGGGAGATTCACTATAGTAGAACGGCGTTCGACTATAGTAGAACGGCGTTCGACTATAGTAGAACGGCGTTCGACTATAGTAGAACGGCGTTCGACTATAGTAGAATGGCGTTCGACTATAGTAGAACGGCGTTCGACTATAGTAGAACGGAGTTCCACTATAGTAGAACGGCGTTCGACTATAGTAGAACGGCGTTCGACTATAGTAGAACGGCGTTCGACTATAGTAGAACGGCGTTCGACTATAGTAGAACGGAGTTCCACTATAGTAGAACGGCGTTCGACTATAGTATTATATGCGTTCTTTTCTGTGTTTTATTTCCTGTATTTCTAGCATATATTTATTATATAATATCTGATTGATTTACTGCTATTACTTCAAAGCAATCCTTGCTATTATTATGCATAAGTCTTTCCTTTCAGATAAAGTAGTTTGTCTTATTAGTTGACTTATTGATTACTTTATCTGCAGCTGTCCTTTATAGCCGTTGGCTGTAAAGAGTTATCTGATGTGACCTTTTATAGCATTCTTTATCAGATTTAATACTGCAGCTTCTTATGAAGCTTTATTCTTTATATAGAATATATATGTCTGCAAGATATGTTTTGTCTTTATGTTAATTGCAGCCCAGATTCAAGATCTGAGAAGAAGACAAAAGCTCAACTCAAATAATAGATCCGTTACTGCTGCTTATATATAAAGAGTTCTTTTGAAGAAAGAACTAAGCTTGCTACCAGCAATATACAGCAGCAGAAGGAAGAAATACAATACAGCATAGCTGCTCTCAACATTCATACATCCAACTGAGAAGATATCTCTTCACTCTTCTTCAACCTGAGTGCTCTTGTTCCAGGAAGACTACACTCAGAGATATTGAAGAAGAAGAAGAAGGAAGCTGCTGAAGAAGATCCTTTTATTTTATATTCTATTATCTTCTTCTAAGCTTTATCCTTCAGAACTTCAAGACAGTATTCTGTCAGAAGTTCTGAAGAGGCCTTGTGCTTCTCTAATCTTATTTAAAATAGAGAAGACAATCTAACCCTCCTTTCCCCCTCCTGTAAAGGGTTATTACTCCCTTCAAAAGTATCCCTTGGTGGCAGGGCACCTGATCAAAAACCCGTGTTGGTTTTTAGACACCTTATCAAAAGTCTAAAGGGTCTCTAGATCTACCTGCAGCAGATCTTGTTGGTGGCAGGGCACCTAATCAAAAACCTGAGTGGATTCCTACCTTGTTGGTAGAAGAGTGGACGTACCCAGTGTTTGGGGAACCACTATAATATCTTGTGTCGTCTAGTTGCTTGATTTATTAATTGCATTGTGGCTGTGATTAGTTTTAACTAGGATTGTTAGTTGCTGGATAGGACCTGAAGCTTAACTGTAATTACAGTTAGCTTTAGTTTATGCACAACACCTTGTGTTAGGCTTTAGGGTTAACTTTATATCTATAATCTTTTCATTCCGCACTTCACTCCAAGGGAGTTGGGTAGACTATTAAGTTTTGTCTGTGCAAAATTTGATAACTCTATTCACCCCCCCTCTAGGGTAGTATCTATCCCTTCACTTTCACATCCACGTATATATCATAATCCATGCCCTCGGTAGGCAGGGTCAGGATAGGAGCAGTGCACAATCTACTCTTTAACTCCAGGAAGGCTTCTTCGCACTTCTCGCTCCAAACAAAAGCCACGTTCTTCTGAGTCAGCTTAGTCAGAGGTGCAGCTAGGGTAGAGAAACCCTCCACAAACCTCCTGTAGTAGCTGGCTAACCCTAGGAAGCTTCTGATCTCTTTGGGCGTGCCCGGCCTACTCATATCCATCACTGCTGCGATCTTTTCCGGGTCAACCGAGATCCCATCCTCATTCACCACGTGGCCCAAAAACGAGACCTGAGGCAACCAAAATTCGCACTTGCTTAACTTGGCGAATAACTTATGGTTCCTTAACTCCGATAGAACCAAGCGCAGATGCTGCTCATGCTCCTCAGCACTGCGAGAGTAAACCAACACATCATCGATGAAGACCACCACGAACTTATCTAGGAAATCCTTGAACACCCGGTTCATCATATCCATGAATGCTGATGGAGCGTTGGTCAATCCAAACGACATCACTAAGAACTCAAAATGTTCGCGCCTTGATCTAAACGCAGTCCGTGGAATATCTGCATCACGGATCCTAAGCTGATGATAGCCTGAACGAAGGTCAATCTTGGAGAAGACCGTGCTACCGCTCAACTGGTCAAATAAGTCATCGATCCTCGGTAGAGTGTACCTGTTCTTGATTGTGACCTTGTTCAGCTCCCTATAGTCGATGCAAAGCCGCATTGACCCATCTTTCTTCTTCACAAATAGAACAGGAGCACCCCAAGGCGACGAACTCTGCCTGATAAACCCTTTCGCTAATAACTCATCTAACTGAACTCACAACTCCTCTAGCTCTTGAGGGGCCATCCGGTACGGCGCCTTAGCAATAGGGCGCGTACCCGGCTCCAAATCGATCACAAACTCAACATCCCGCTCGGGAGGAAGACCAGGAAGGTCATCAGGAAAAACATCGGCGAAATCTCGCACAACTGGAATCTCCTCTAAGCGCGGTACACTAACAGCGGTCCCAACCACCGAGACCAAACAAGCAAAATAGTCCGAAAGAAAAAACTTTTGAGCACATACCGCAGAGATGACAGGAGAATCCTGGCTCAGATCCGCATACACGCTTCCTGGCTGACCTTCGTCCCTGATGAAGTCCAAGCGCTTCCCTTTGCACTGAATGACTGCATCATACCTGGACAGCCAGTCCATGCCCAAAATAACATCGAAGTCCTCCAGATCAATCATCTTCAGGTCTGCCTTCGCAAGGAAGTCCCCCAACAAAACAGGGCAATCCAACATGCCCACATCTGATAACACAGATTCACTAGAGGGGAACTTAACACAAAAGGTATCCTGAACTCGATCTAAAGTCAACCGATGTCGCTCTACAAAGGCTCTAGCCACGAACGAGTGGGTAGCGCCGGAGTCAAACAGAGCACGCTCCCATCGGTTCTTCACCTTAAACATCCCTATAGGAACATATATAACTAAGGAACTACCACAACAATACTACATTTTAGCAAGACAAGAACAAAACATTCAGGCTAGAAGACAACTAACCTGAGATGACCAGAGTCGAAGCTTCAGACTCCTCGGAAGAGATCACGTTCAGCTTTCCCTTTCCCTTGCCCACACGCTGAGGTGGAGGTAATGCCTGAAGGGGCACTGCTTGCAGGGCAGGCTGGACCTGAGGACACCTAGACTTGATGTGTCCCTTCTGCCCACACTAGAAACAGACCTTATCCTTGGACCAGCACTGGGCAGCATCATGCCCGGGTCGCTTGCAAACAGAACAGGAGACATCTCTCCTCAGAGTACCCAGAATCGCATGAACCTGCTCCTTCCTCTGAGCTGCTGCTCTCTTGAAACATCTCTCGACTGGGTGGCCTGACCGACCACAGAAACTGCACACTACTTTGCTCTTCTTCCCAGGAACCGCATTCGGTACCCAGGGTTTCTTTTCCTCCACAGACTTCCTCTTATCCTTCCTACTTTGCTGTCCTCTGCTCTTTGCGGTCTCAATAGCCTCCCCCTTCAGAGCAGCCTCCACTACTCCTGCGTAAGTTTCTGACCCATAAGCACTAGTCAACTGCTGCACCTCACTCCTCAAACCACCGAGAAATCGCTTAACTCGATCAGCCTCAACGCTGACCAATCCAGGGGCAAAACGGCTCAACTTGCTGAACTCTATCTCATACTCACCCACCGTGAGCTGCCTTTGCTTCAGATGGAGGAAGTCGTTCATGAGGCGGTCACGCTCGACCGAGGGTAAGAACTTCCTCAATAGCATCTCCTTAAACACTTCCCAAGAGCATCCGGTTACCAAGCTCTCCTTCTCTCTCAGCCACCAACTCTTATCCAAACCTTTAAGCTGATAGGCGGCTATCATCACCCTCTGATCGTCTGTAATCCCTGAATACGAGAACATCTCCTCCATGGAGATCAGACAGTCGTCTATCACCATGAAGTCTGCCTTCTCATCATAAGTGGGAGGGCTCAGCCTCTAAAACTGCGAGATGAAGGCCATCTCCGCTGGCACCACCACTGGAGGTCTTAAGGGTACAGGAGGGGGAGGAACAGCAATCCCCCTGCAGGGCCTTGCACTCCCTGAGTCTGACCCGCCACAACTGCTACCAAATACTGGATCTGGGCTCGCACCTCCACCAACTGCCTACTCAAGGAATCGCTACTCTGCCGCAAGCTTTCGATTACCACATCATTCTGAGCTCCAGAAGACTCACCCTCAAACAGGGGAGTTGATCTAGTCGAAGGACGTCTCGCCATCCTAAAGTCATAGCAACACTAGTTAGATCCTAGTACAACAGCTAGACTCAACTACTAGTACAGACCATACATATATAGATATGAACTTAAAGCTGCTAAACTTGCTCTGGGAGTTTACCTTTTACAAAACTTTATGTTATGTCCTAACCTAGGATGGTTAACCACCACCATACTAATTCTTGTACCTAGATCGGGAATGCATGACTTTATATTATTTTTGACTCGAAAACTTATGTGTGTACATTTGTCATCCTGCCAGTCTTTAGCTTGGCACGTTGTGCTTATGCCATGTTATGCTATGCATAATTATGCTATGCATTCTAAAAAAGTCCTAATGCATGTTATGAGCGGCGTACACATGGAAATGTTATGCATCCCATACTACATAACATTCGCATGCAACGAACAAGAAAATGTGCTAGTCGCAGCCATGTGGTGAGGTTATGCATCCCATACTACATAACCCTCACATGTTGCCCCTATGGTGGATCCATATACAAACACATATTATGCATCCCATACTACATAATATGCCCCGTATACTTCATGTTATGCTATGAGTGTAGTGTTAGTGCTTTTGCCAAGACGTGCTGAAGACATATCGGTGTGTGAATGACATGATGCTGAACTACTAAAAGCAAACAAAGGAAGGTTGCCCGACTAACTTATCAAGCAACCTCCCTCTGATACCAACTGTCACAACCCGCATTTTCCCCAAATTAAATAATTATCAGAGTACGAGAAAACGCGCGTCATGATGCCACGTCAAGCAGGGGATAACTGCTGACGCTCAGGCAAAACCAACTGCTACTCTTTATGAAAGAAAATCATGAGCTTAATGATTAGAAAATCAGTTATATTTTAGAGGCCGTATCCCTCGACTCGGTGGATCACCTAGTCCACAGTAAAAAAACTATACTTATGCGCTGTGGAAAAATACTTTATTCAGGTTTAGCATCCTAAAGGGTGTATAAGAGTTCCAAGAGAACCACTCATACTATGCAAGACTCTACATTTAATTGATATTATATATAGAAAAACGATCTTTATACGCTGCTTGGAAAATAGTGATTTAGTTTTATAAAACATGCTGATCATGAGCTTACTTATAAGAATAATTATGGTTTAAAAGTAACTAGCAACCTAGCATAAATCCTTCTCAGAGCAAGTATACTATCTCCAGAAAACGGTAGCAGCATAAGTAATATATCCAGTACAAAGGTTAAAACTACCAGTGGGCGCCAACAACCTGACACGAACCCACTGGCACATATGTATGTCTGTAAGAAAGTACTGAAAACTACCTCACCAACAAGGCAAACGGATCTCCAAAGTCCAAGAGACCACCAACAACACCACCTCAAACTAGCCACCAGACTGGCTACAGCTCAGAACCTGAGGCATTCCAAAAGAAAACAGAATACCTCAGCAAGCAAAACAAGGTAAAAATTGCATGAAAGAGTCAACCAAAGGGGGAAAAGTAACTAAAAAACATACCGTAGAAAGAGTCATAGCTGTCCAAAATAGGACGACAAGAAATGCACTACGTGCGAGGAAACAGCATCAACCCAGCTCAGGAACAACATCCTGCAGGGCCTACTAGACTACCAAGAGCCCAAAGTGCTGCAATCTACCAAGGAAGAAACTTCTAACACCCTAAGCTGTGGGAGATGGTAGTAGCAAAACAATAGCGTGGATCCGGGTTGGAGGCAAACTCAGTCCCCCAACCACCAATTTCCATGCCAACAAGCTCAGGGGTCTACATGATAAAGCACAAGGGACCTTCCACCCCCTTGCCCAGCCCGTACCTGGAGCAAGATAGAAGAATAAGGGTGGCCTTGGCTAGATTACACAACACCTCCCCCATGAAGAGCTTCAAACCACCACTACTATCCACATCCCACGATTCGGCCTTTAGGAAAGAAAACATGGCCGACAAGGAAACTATAAATATAATCAAGGAAACTCACTCGGGAACATAAATCGAGGAAAGAGAAACAGTGTAGAAGTTACTCAACATGGCTCGGCGTTGGGTGGAATCCACTCAGTGCCTAACCAGACCTTGGCGTTGAGTGAGTTAGCCTCAATCAGCGCCAGAACAGCCATGGCGTTGAGTGAGGTCCACTCCCTCAACGCCTTCAGCAAAACCACAAAACCTAACAGCGGCGTTGAGTGAGTCTACCTCCCTCAACGCCAAAACAGCTTTGGCGTTGAGTGAGGTCAACTCACTCTACGCCAAAGTTCACTTCCGCAGGGGAACCCTAAGCCAACGCCAACAAGGGAAGGTCAGCGGGAATGCCGACTGATTCTCGCTGAATAGGCGGGAATGCAGGACGATTCTCGCCGAATCGGCGAGAATGCAGGATGATTCTCGATGACCGGCGGGAATCCAGAATGATTCTTGCCAAATCGGCGGGAATCAAGGATGATTCTCTCCGAATCGGCGGGAATCAAGGTTGATTCTCGCCGATCGGTGGGAATCACCGACGATACACGTCGAAATCGGCGGGAATCACCTGGTGATTCCCGTCAATTTTGACTTAGACGAAAATTTTCACTCAATCACCCCACCACTTAGCCGCAAAGAACAAACCGAACTATGGCTTTGAGTGTGTCCACCACACTCAATGCCAAGTTCGGGCGGCTTTTAGCTTTGAGTGTGTGCACCACACTCAACACCAAAACTCGAGAGTCTACCAAGACTAGTTCTAACCAGAGCCCTACCACAACAACCTCCCTCACTCTCTCTCTCTCGGCTCCACCCGCAAAAGCACCCAACTAGAACTACAAATCTGGAGTCTAAATGGCGAACACAACTAGCACGAGGAGCAAACAGCCCAAGGAGGGGGCTCATAGGAGAATCTAAGCCCTAAAACTTAGCAAGATAATAAGAGAATAAGCATGGTTTCTACCCTACGGCTAACCGGGAAACATTCCAAAATTCAAAAGAACAACAATGGCAAGGGCAAGAATACCACTTGCCTCGATTTCCGGAGAAGCTTGGTCGGCTTTCCCTCCTCTTCGTTCTGCACTAGAAGGAGAAGCACCTAACAAGCAATCCGTACATTAATGGCGGAAAACCACAAGAATCGGAAATCCAAGTCTTCTAAAACTCCACGAAAATCAAATATCTTACCGTCGAAATGAATATCTGAGCGAGAGCAAGACAACGCCGCTTTCGGAATCGAAATCCGTCCACGAACAAGCCCGGAATCACCGTCCGAAGGGGAAGCAGGCCGGCGGTTTTCCTCCGTTTTTCGCGAACAGGAGGTGCGACGGTTTCGGTCTGGTCTCGGGAAGGAGGAAGGAGAAGTGGGTCCGCCACTTCTTAACAAGGCTTTTATAATAAAAGGACACGCCTATTCGGCCCTAACCGCTGCCTAAACTGCCGGTTCACTGAATTCAAAAGGGTTTCTAATTTGTTTTTACTAATAACACACCCAAAACGACTCGAAAACCGAACCACCTCGGAATTCGACGAAATTCGCACCGTAGCTAAATATCCACGCTACGAACACAACGGCGAAGTCGAAATTAACTTTCGACGAACAAAACTCGAGTTATACCTAAATAAATCCAAACACAAACATTCCCCCGAGAGGCCACACCGGGTCACCCAAAACGACTCGGCTTGCTAGGGAGATATTGTCAACAGGCTACAAAATATAGCACTCAGTTCTAAGGAGTTAAACCACACTCCACAAATGGCACAAGCCACGGAAACACGTCATCATAACGCCAAACGAGAATTAAATAATCGCAGAAAAAAATCGGGGGCGTTACAGGCAAGCATGGACACTATATGTGGATGGGGCCTTAGGAGTTGAAGGCGCTGGAGCAGGCCTGCTCCTTATTAGTCCAGAGCTCATTACCCTGGAATATGGACTCCGGCTGAAATTCTCTACTACAAACAATGCTACGGAATACGAAGCCCTCATCGCAGGACTCAAGCTCGTCGTCAGCTGCCAGGTCAAGCAGCTGACCGTTTACTCTGACTCACAACTTGTTGTCTCACAGGTAGAAGGAGAATTCGAAGCAAAGAACGAACAACTAGCCCAGTACCTGCAGCTCGTCAAGTCCCTTTTCATCCAAATCCCACAATTTAAATTCTACATATTCCCAGAGAACAGAACAACAAGGCAGATGCCCTGTCAAATCTAGCCACATCCTCAATACGGTACAAGACAAGAAGATGCCAGATAGAAGAAATAGCCTTCCCCAGCATTCATGGCCCATGGGAAGTGACAGAAATCAATAAAGCAGAAGAGTCATGGACAGCCCCGCTAATCGCCTACTTGAAGGACCAGTAGCTACCTGAGGATCACAAGGAAGCTCGCCGCCTGAGAATGAGAGCGACAGCGTTCACCTTGATAGATGGAGAATTGTACAAACGGTCCTACGCAGGACCTTACCTGAAGTGCCTATCAGACGAAGACGCCGAATATACGCTCCGCGAGGTTCATGAAGGAATATGCGACGAACACCTTGGAGGGAAAGCCTTAGCCAGAAAAATCCTACGACAAGGGTTTTATTGGCCAACTATGAAGAAGGAGGCAACGGAGTTCGTCCAAAAATGTAGAAGCTGTCAAGTGCACGCCAATGTTCCCCGGCAGCCGCCGGTAGCCCTCACATCATTACAAGGAGCTTGGTCATTTGCACAATGGGGAATAGATCTCCTCGGGCCTCTGCCACTAGCCTCTGGTCAGAGGAAATTCATTATTATGGCAATCGATTACTTCACCAAGTGGGTCGAAGCAGAACCACTAGCCAAGATAACCGAAGAAAATGCCAAACAGTTCGTCTGGAAGAACACAGTGTGTCGCTTTGGCATACCGGCAATCATCATCACCGACAACGACACCCAATTCACCGGAAAGTCCTTTACCAAGTTGTGCGAGGAATTAAAGATAGAGTTGCGGAACACAGTAGTATCACACCCGCAAGCTAATGGGCAAATTGAAGTGACTAACCGTACTATCCTGAAGGGGCTGAAAATACGACTAGAAGATGTTGGGGGGCAATGGGTCGACGCTCTCCCTAACGTGTTATGGGCATATCGTACAACAGAAAGGACGCCTACAGGAGAAACACCGTACAATCTCTGCTATGGAACAGAGGCCATTATCCCGGTCGACATCAGCGTCCCTAGTTCCCGGGCATCCAACTTTGATCTCCAGTCAAACGACGAAGCACTCCGTGACAACCTCGACTTGGTCTTCGAAGTACACGAAGAAGCCGCTCTCCGCGCCGCCGCCTACCAACAGCGCACGACCTACTACTACAATCGTCGGGTGAAGCCCCGCCCAATCAACGTGGGAGACTTGGTCCTTCGCACCTTGGAAGCCGCCGAAAAGGGAGCACAAGGCGACAAGCTATCTCCAACATGGGAAGGCCCGTTCGTTGTCACCGCTATGATAAAACTAGGCACGTACAAGTTACGGAACGCTGAAGGAAAAACTCTTCCCTGCACATGGAACGCGCAGAATCTACGCCGCTTTTATAAGTGATACGTTATGATTTTCTTTATGCAGTAATTTTTCGATTCAAAACTATGTGATTCATATAAGTCGCGAGCCTGATCTCGTGCAAACTACTATTTATTCAAAGTATCGTATTTTGCTTTCTGCAAACATTGTGTATTCAATCAAGATCCAGGGTCTCCCTAACTTATGCAACCTGGGGAGGGCCTGCCCCCTTTTTCCGGCAAAGTCGTGGACCAGCCTACGCAACCAAGCCGCGAGCCAGCCTCGCGCAAAAAGCCGTGGACCAGCTCCACGCAACCCAAGCCGCGAGCCAGCCTCGCGCACAAAGCCGTGGACCAGCTCCACGCAACCAAGCCGCGAGCCAGCCTCGCGCACAAAGCCGTGGACCAGCTCCACGCAACTAAGCCGCGAGCCAGCCTCGCGTACAAAGCCGTGGACCAGCACCACGCAACCAAGCCGCGAGCCAGCCTCACACCTAAGCCGTGGACCAGATCCACGCAACCAAGCTACGAGACAAGCCCCGCGCACAAAGCCGTGGACCAGCTCCACGTAACCAAGCCGCGAGCCAGCCCCGCGCACAAAAGCCGTGGACCAGCTCCACGCAACCAAGCCGCGAGCCAGCCCCGCGCACAAAAGCCGTGGACCAGCTCCACGCAACCAAGCCGCGAGCCAGCCCCGCGCATAAAAGCCGTGGACCAGCTCCACGCAACCAAGCCGCGAGCCAGCCTCGCGCACTAAGCCGTGGACCAGCTCCACGCAACCAAGCCGCAAGCTCGCGCACAAAGTCGTGGACCAGCTCCACACAACTAAGTCACGAGCCTGACTCATACACCCTCGTAAGGGTCTACTCCCTCTCTAT
The DNA here is from genome assembly GCA_039513925.1 of Platanthera zijinensis. Taxonomy (NCBI): domain Eukaryota; kingdom Viridiplantae; phylum Streptophyta; class Magnoliopsida; order Asparagales; family Orchidaceae; genus Platanthera; species Platanthera zijinensis. The sequence continues at coordinate 35,102,707 of CM077094.1, forward strand.
TTTTACATCTAGGCCGTAAAATCGAAGACGATTCAAACAAGCTCTCAAGGATTTGGGGAGGATGTCACCAACGCCCTCCTACACTGCCACTTTGTGGCAAAACACATCTGTGCAAAACATATGGCAATGACATAAAGATGAAGCTATCATAAGAGACAACAAATCTGAGCCCTAAGGGTGACAATCTCAAAAGCTATAACAAAAGCAAAAAGCAACAAATATATAACAAGACATACAACAGCAAATAAACACTACAACTACTCTCCATCGGCGTCTGAGTCAGAGCGCTCGTCCCCGGAAACGTCCGCAAAACTGAAACTGGAGGTGTCACACCCAAGGCGCTTTCCTACGAAGCGAAAGGCCTTCGAGACGCCGCAACGGAGCGCTAGCTCTCGTATGTCATCCATATGGGGCTCCACCTCCTTGGACCAAATATCATCACGAACCTCTTCCGCAATCAAGTTGCGATCGCGAAGATAGTCCAGCGACTCCAAGTACTCCGCAAGCCCTGCCGCCTTCAGCTCTGATGCATGGTCGTCAGAAGACAGCATCTCCACTTACGCCTTCGCCGCCCGAAGCTGAATCTCGAGGCCTGAAACCTCCTCTCGCGCCGCTTGTAGCTGGGTCCCCAAGCCAGATGTCTCCTCCTTCGCATGCTTCAGCATCTAAGTGGTCCTCTCCACAAAATACTTCTCCACGTCCAAGGCTGCACGCATATCTTATAGCTCGGACTTCAGCTTTGAGCCAACTCGACGGTGTCGCGCAATATCCCGGTCATGTTCCTCCTTCAGGGAGGAGAGTGAGCCCATCGACAACCGAAGCTTCTCCTGCAAAGCGAGATATCCGTCCTTCAGGCTCACGTAATGATCGTTCCAGGTCAATGCAATCTGCGCCTGAGTCTCGATCTACAAAAGAAAGACACACAATCAGCCACTTTCAAACAAAAAAGGAAGGAAAAGAGATAGTCACCCCCTTACCGCATCAATCATCGCCCTCATGGAAGAAGACATCCGTGGAGCCACTGTACTGGCAGGCGCCTGAGGAACCGGGGAAGCAAGTAATTGCACCTCTGGAACTAAATCGTTAGAAGCTACCACCACCACATCAAGTTCATCAGCAGGGGCCATCACCGCTTTCCTCTTTCGGCCCCCTCCCTGAGAAGTCGTCGCCACCTGAACCGCGCCCACCGAGATACCACATCCCAGCAGTCGCTTTTCCTCCATGTAAACATATATGTTGAAGAGACGATTGGCCAGCTCACGAGGCTCAGAGAATCCCAGCACTGGGGAAAAGTCCCGCTCCCTCCCTTTCACACGACGGCAACGGTCGGAAAGCGCATTCCACACCTCAGGAAGACCCCAGGAGTTCTTCACATATCCAAACAAAGTATTACCGTGGCGACGATCTTTACGGGCCTCAAACTCTAGCCAAGCCTTGTTGCTACGCACCTCAATCCGCTCACCACCATCAAAGCGCACGTCGCACCAATCCCGAAACTGGTCCAAAGAGAGCGAGCTCCCATGCTCACGGAAGAAAGCAACCAAGCCCATGATTCGGGCAACCCCAGTCGGAGCAAACTAGGAGACAGGCACTCCACAAAACTTCAAAATCTCTATCACCTCATCGCAGGGCGGAAACCGGAAGCTGGATCTAAGGGATACTTCACAAATCGTCAGCCACCCACGGGGAGGATTCTGAACCAGCTCCTCGGGCCGCGGGATCCTCACTTCTAAGTCAGCAGGAAGCCCGTACTTCGCCCTCCAAATTTCAACACCATCTTTAGTCAAGGAAGAGTGCAAATGCATCGGACCAGAGGAGCGCTTCGTTACCTGAACATGATGAAGAATAAAAAATCAGCTCGCAGTTGTAAGACCGCACAGTACAAACCGCACAACCCTCGCTTGAGCGCACGCGCATGGGATACGTGCATACGGCCGACGCACGCAGAATACACGCAAAGCCCGCCCACGCGGCCTGCGCGCAAGACCCGCGCGCGCAAGCTGCACGCAAAACTTGCGCAGGCGGCCAGCACGTGTGCGCGCGGCCCGCACGCCTGGCCTGCGTGTGCGCGGCTTGCTCGCGTGCAACCTGCCTGCACGCGCGAGGCCTGCGCGCGTGCGGCCTGCTTGCGCGCGCGGCCTGCGCGCCTTGCCTGCGCGCGTACGGCCGGCTAGCGCGCGCGGCCGGCCTGCCCGTGTGGCCGGCCTGCCCGCGCGGCCGGCCTGCGCGCGCGGCCCTTTCTTCGCGTGCGGCGCGTGCGGCACGTGCGGCCTGCCTGCGCGCGCGGCCCGCGCATGCGGTCTGCCCGCACGCCGCCAGCGCGCACGGCCAGCGCCCGCCCCCACGGCCCTTCCTCGCGCACGCCGTTTTGACGCTCGTGTACCGCGCTGGCCTCCGTTCGCATGTATCCGGTGCCCGTTCGCCAAGCCTTCGCACGACGTAATACATTTGAACCACGATCCATTGCCGCCGCCTCGGATTTCTCGCCGGCAACCACCATGACAATAAAGAATTACAGAAATATCTCCTCACGCACGCTTCGTTCCCAACCAGTAGAGATTTGGGGGGCATTTGATGGGTTCTACCTTCATTTATAGGAAGCAAGGAGCTCCCCCATGATCTCCACTCAAGGAAAGTCATGGGTTTGCCCCCCCCCCCCCCCCATGATCTCTCATGGAGATGATGGGGGCGGGCCCCACTCCCTCCCCTCGTAGGAAGAACCGCCGCCGGGAAAACCGCCGTCGGCAAGAGGCCGAGCCATCGCCGACGGCCGGCACTCCCTCGGCCGTCCCGGCCATGGCCGGGCGGCCATGGTCGGGCCGACCATGGCCTTAGCCGCTCTGGCCGTGGCCGGCATCCCTCGCCGCGCCCGGCCGGCGGCAGGTTGCCACCGGGAGGCGCGCAGCCGGCCCCCGTTGCCGGCCGCCAGGCCGCCGCCGCCGTCATGGAGGCCCGTCGTCATGGGAAGCCTCCCCGCCGTCCGATCAAGGGGAGGCCCTCCCAGTCTTCCGATCGAAGGGGTAACCACCCATTACCCCCACCACTTTAGTGGTGGGGCCTGCCATGATCCGCCCCTGGAAGCTATAAAAAGACCCCCAGGGGACTCTTATTTCTCACCTTTTCTCTTCTCCGCTTCTTCCTCTTCTTCTTCAGGTGAGAGCTCTCCTGCCTCCTCCACCGAGTCGGCCACCGCTCGCCGTGAACCTCCAACAGCCACCAACGGCCACCTGTGACAACTAGCTGCTGCCAGCGGCTATAAGCACCCCACCAGCGCACCGTCAGCAAAAGGACGTCCAGGACCGCGAGGAAGCCAAAGGAAGAAGCGATCCGAAGCCAGCAAGCGTGCGCTGCCCTGAGCGCGCACGCCAGAAGCCTTCCGCACGTTTCCCCGCCTAAGTCACTTCCGCGGAGCAGCCTGTTGCCCGCTGGAAGCTTCCATCTTTATCTCTCCCCTCAAGTTGTAACGGGAGCGGCCTGTCGCCCCGATTCACCAAGCAAATTGTAACCCCCGGAAGCTAGTGGAATTTGACCGGCACAGACCCGATCACGTGGTTTTTTACCCATTTAATAGGTTTTTCCACGTCATCAAGACTTGTGTTCACTGTTTCATTTTCATCGACTGTGTGCGCGCTCGACCGATCCGTGAGCTGAGACGGTCCAAGATTATCCGGTCTGACCGAGGCATCGAGTTAGTCCGCAACAAATATGATCATTACTAGTTGGTCTATCGGCTTTTGAAATTAGCTTGCCTTGTACCGATGACAACTACAACTATGGAAAGAATATATTCTGCTTTGAAGATTATAAAGAGTCATCTGAGGAATAGAATAGATAATGAATTGACGAATGATTGTCTGATAGCATATATCAAAAAAGATATCGCAGACAACTTTACAATTGAAAAAAATTATTCAGCATTTTCAAAATATGTGCCCGAAAAAAATGATTTTTTTTATTTGTAAGTTAATTTTTGAATACTTTACTGTCAAAAATTTTTATTATGTATTCTTTAGTTCTATTGTATTATCTATTTGTATTATCTATTTGTATTATCTATTTTGATAGTTACAAATTTCTCATTTATGTAATATTTTGATTTTTTTAATAATATTAACTAGCTATATTAATTTCTATTTTCATTTTTTGCACACTTTTCTCAGAACTTTGAATAAAATGTTATCATAAATTAATATTACTTGTATGATGTCCGGGTCAGATTTAAATTCTAGTTTCGCCACTGGCTGGGTGGGCCGTCGACACTCTCACGGAGCTTCCCACTAACACCAATGCGGGAAGGGATCTCCTACAGGCTTGGAGGGAGGAACAGAAAATGAGTCACCAACAATGATTCAAGAAGGATGTTATAGAGCCAACAGTTTCAAATACACCGTCGCTGCCCATGCTCGTGCCGACACATTTCATCAGCCCGCTCATCTGCCATCATGAGGGGTCCCGTGCAACCAATGAGGTGCGACATCTTCTAACCAGGAGAAAAAATTTGGTCCGGCACTCGGACCTAGAGAAAGGTCTGAATCCTTCCAAAAAAATAATAATTTTGTCATTGAAAAATATTTTTTTAATAAATTATAAAATGTTAAACAGATTTTTTTTTCCTAACAAGAGTGAGTTCAAATTTGACTTGGGGGGGCCGCCGGGTTCCACTCCAGTATGAGGGGGAAAAAAGGGGGGGGGGGGGGAGAGAAGAGAGAAAAAGAGGGGGAGGAGAAGAGGGGGGGTTAAATAGAGAAGGGGGAAAGGAAAAAAAAAGGAAGGGAAGGAGAGATGTGACCATGTGAGTTTTATTTCGCAGCATCCAAATGTGCAAAAGATCCAACATGAATGTATATATAAACTAATGTACAAACCTTGAGAGTCAATTGACATCTCTTTAATGTTTGTAAGTTTTTATTGAATATTTTTGGTGCGGTGGTACCTTCTACAAGCTCTTCTGATATGCTATCCCTTCCTTTAAGAATTTTGTTTACACTTTCTCCATTCCATCTATATGATTTTCTGCAACGGACATCTCTTCATGATCATTAACACAATACAAAAACAAATCACCAAGTCAAATATCATGTATTTTGCTAACTATTAAAAATAATAAGATCAAACATCATTCTTGAACCACTACAACAAAGTTGTTATACGGCGACATTTTTTAATGTCTTTAGCGACGATTTTTAAGCATTGTGATAATTTTCGTGACGTTTATAAAAACATCATCAAATCGTCGTGATTGCGGACATCGTCGTAGCTCTATGCGACGCTTTCAAAAAAAACGTCATAATTGATAGTTGCTATATCGTAACACTTTTTCAAAAAACAACATGATAAATAATTGATTTATCGTGGCACTTTCTAAAAAAGTCGAGAAAAATATTAAATATATCGCGATGTTTTTTTTACAAAATATCATCGTAATTAAACTCTACAATAATGCTTTTTGAAATAAACATCACAAAATATTTCATTTCAAGCAGTCCTATAATTGCTAATCGCAGTCCAATAATATTCGCAGTCCATTGAATTTATTTGTAGTCCAATGTCTTTATTCGCAGTCCAAAAAATTGTCACGTGAAAATTAACAAAAACATTATTTATCACGTGAATAAATTCGAATAAAGATATTGAAAATTAACAAAAACATTATTTATCCAATAATGGGCATACTCGCTTTTGTTAATTTATTCGAATAAAGACATTAGACTGCGAATTTATTCGCTTTGTTAAATTAACAAAAACATCACAAGATACTTTTCACTTGTTTTTGCTAATTTTCATGTGATTCTGAAATGGGCATACTCGCTTTTGTTAATCTGAGGTTGTGCATTGTTTCTCTATCATCAGGTAGACTAGGAGTTGTGTTAAACCGTTTATATTTTTTCTCAGCTTGAGCATAGTTTATGTGAATGAGATACTTTTAAATTTCATAACTCGTTTTGGATTCAATATATAATCTATGTATCAATAAGTAATCATGGGAAATTGAAGTTTCTATCTATTTACTAGGTTTAGCAATCCTTGATAATCTAATTGTGATACATATTTGATATTAATGCACGAAATGACGATTTAACACACATGGTTACCTTTTAATTCCTGAGATTAATTTTGAAGGTTTAGGTAAAGCAGTACCTTCATCCCCCCCCCCCCCAAAAAAAATGATATGAGTAGCTATATTTTTCTCTCCTGTGTTACTAGATGTCACTGATTTGATGGTACACCGTTTTCCAACACGCCGCAAATGCGTCGGGAATGCAACCGTTGGAGTAGATTGTTGCGGCGCTTTTTCACAAAAAAATGCCTCCATAGACTTGAGGACTACTGCGGGTTTTTTTTTAGAAATGTTGTGGAATATCATTACCTATCCCGACATATTTCTGTTCTATAAGCTTCACCACTTATATAGTTATATTAAAACTTAAGCGCAACGTTTATATATAACAAGCGCCACAAATATTTATTTTAAAAAAATGGCAGAGAAGCAGGTAGTGGGAAAGCAAAAGAGTACAATTTTAGTGAACAAGAAAGTGTTTCTACTTTCTACAGGCTCTAAGGCCATCACCACAAACATGCATATATAATAATAGTCTAGAAATTTTTGACATAGGATTGTTCTTTCCAATTAAAAAAAAATTGTCATACAGCTAACATCCGCAGTTACAAAAACACTGATGGACACTAAAAAAAGAAATCGGAAATAAATTCAAGGGTTAATCAGAAGACATGGTCTTCTTTTTCTTCATTGTAACAAATTTTGAGCCTCTGGAAGAGGGCGCGGGAACTGTATTAGACTCAAGACTAGCTTTGGAAACTTTAGAGTCAGCCTCCTCTTCGTCAATGCTAAATATAACTTTGAAAATCAGGTTTATCTGCATCATAAGCATGTGCTTTTGTCCGCCTCACCTTTCTCTGGGATTTCTGTAGAAGTGAAAAGTAAACGATTAAATTATGCGCAGACAACTAAATATATATATTAGATGCAGGTGAACCTTTATACCTTCACCACAAACATGCATATAATTCAAGTTCACGATCGCCACCACCACGCCAAACGAAGCCTTAATGATATTATTGATCAAAATGTGAGTGGTTCAGCATGTTCTGATACCGTGAAAGTACTTTCAGGCTAACTTATTTCAAATAGTTTTGTGACTCAAAACAACATAATAGTCTTATCTATCTCTCCTAGGTATCAATTAATTGATGTGTAAGGGCATATCGTAACTGCAGATAATATTGTTCAATCATACAAACTAAGACTCCAGATTCATTTTCATTCCTTAAGCCAAAATTATGCACCTTAATAACCAAGCAACTTGAAAATTACCTCAACAACTTAATCTGCACCAAACTTCTTTCTCCACTCAATCATGTCAGCCCACATGTGTTTTGCTTTCTCAATATCAAACTTTCTTGCCTTTAAAAATCTGGATAACAAATGAAGGATATTTAGAAGGCCATAATTTCATCAATAAAGATAGAACAGATGTGCAATCAAGATATTAACCAGATCACGTGTGGACTTAATGTGCATAAAATGGCTATTCATGTAAAATATAATGATATAATTATGATCTTGATCAATCAGAAAAGCACGCCAAAAATATAAGGTAGATCTCAGGAACTAGCGGATAAAATAGTTTTGAACCATTGATTTACATCTAAAACTTCATTAGTGAGGGAGATTCTAGGCATCCATAAACTGACGAGCATGCTCAAGTAGTATTACTGAAAGTCCACCTAGTGTCAACTACTTACACCTATGGGGGGGATAGGTGTCTTTGTAGCGTATTTGCGGAATTAAGGTTTTACCTGCACAAGAAAACAAAACAACACAGCACAAAAAGTACACAAGCAATTTATAGTGGTTCCCCGATTTGGGTACGTCCACTTTCCCCCTTCGACCTATCTCCCAACCAGGGACGACTCGGTCACTTCACCAACCGGATTGAAATCCAATCCTTGCACTAACGGAAGGAACCCTTCCACACGTAGGAGTCAACACTCCCACAACACGGGTTGCACCCAACCCTACAACTAGAAACCAATCGGTCCTTTACAATGAAAGAGAAAATGAAAATAGCTTGTAAGAAATACAAACAACGTGAAGATCCAGGTGTCCCTTTTCGTTAGACTACTTGTTCTTGTAGGCAACGAAAAGTCCACAACTCTAGATCTTTCTTGGAGAGAATCTTCTCTAGATCGACGGCTTCAACAAGAGAGGCGGTGATGCTATGTAGATCCAATCTTCTTAGCAAAGTCGGCAAGGTCTTCCAACGGTCACACTAGGATCGATCGTCTCGATCGATTCGGATGGGGAAGGTTTCCCGATCACAAATCAAGAGACAAAAGATCTCTGGATAGACACGTGAGACGCTGTGCCCGACTAGGCTTCTGTCGCCGGGAGAGGTAACGAAAACCCCGATCAACGGTGGCGAGCAACTAGCAAGAGGCGGAGAAGGTCGGCCGAGCTCGCTTCCGATCTAGGGCTTGACGGCGACTTGTTTTTCTTCGATCTGTAATCCGTCCCTTTACTGTTCACAAATACAGAGTATTTATACACTAGGTCAAGAGATGACCGTTGTGGGCCCCACCAGCAGTAAGACCAAAGTCCGGTTCAAAATCCCGCTGATAACGTGGACCGGTCAAGACAGAGTCGGAAAAATACTCAAGTCAAATTTGGCGAGAATCGTGGGGATTCTTCGAGAATCGGCGAGATCACTACGACTTTCTCGCCGAATTCTACTTAGAGAATTCTGGCTGCATAGGTTATAGAGGCCGGGGGAATCGGTGGGAATCACCTTGGATTCTCGCCGACTCATCGAGAATGCAAAGTCATTCTCGACGAATCGGCGAGAATCACTTGGTGATTCTCGACGATTCTGCCTTAGATGATTTTTCTGACTGCGTCGAGACAACCGGCCCAACCCGGCAAGAATCAACTAGTGATCTCTCGACGACTCGTCGAGAATCATGGTGATTCTCGACGAATCAGTGAGAATCACTTAGTGATTCTCGACGATTTACACTTAGACGATTCTTGTCTTTCAACCCGTGAGATGGTCTTTGGCCATCCTTGCTCCTTGTCTGCTCTTGCTTTATCATAGCCCTGTACTTGAAATTAAGTACACCCCAATAGAGAGAGTACACGTAGGCCAACACACTGATCTGCTCAACGAGGGATTACGTTGCACAAACCCGTGTATATTGACCCACTGCACCCTGACATTGGTGTGTACTTAGCATGGAATAACTGCAAGCACAACTAGAAGAAATTCATCAAATACATAGTCTATTTACCTTAGCTTGTACAGGGGCTTCTTCAAATCAGGTACATTGTGGATACAATACCCAACAATCTCCCCTATTTGAAGAAGCCTAAACCCTACAAGCTAAGGTGAATATAGCATATAGGAATGAAAATCATAAACTTAAAATTGAGTTGAGAGAGATATTCATTACCAATTTATTGAGAGAAAACTTGGAGCCACCTTAGCCGAGAGGGTAATCTCCCCTTTTCGGCTTCTGCAAATCGGGGACTGAAGCATGTGACACCATGATGCCCCTCAGTTCTTGTACCTTTGCTTTCACTAAATTCCTAGTAGAGGCTCCCCCTAGACGCATGAGCCTTGAGCTCCTGTAGTCTTCATTCTTCGTAGTTTAGCATCCCCAATTCAGTTTTGAACATACTGAACTTGTCCTCGTCAAGGGGCTGTGGAAATGTCTGCAATCTGCTTGTCAGTGGGAACATAGCAGAGAGAGATGTCCTTGTTCTCCACGTGCTCCCGAATGAAATGGTAACGCACTTCAATATGCTTCGTTCTGCTGTGCGATACCGGATTGTTGGCAATAGCAATTGCACTGGAGGAGTCGTCGCTGTACATCGGTACTTCCTTGAACTGGAGGTCATAGTCGGCTAACTGGTTTCTTATCCATAGGAGTTTGTGCGCAACAGCTGCCAGCGAGATGTACTCAGACTCTGCAGTGGAGGTTGCTACACAATTCTGCTTCTTGCTGTTCCATGAAATAAGCCTTCTTCCGAGGAATTGACACGTCCTGGAGGTGCTTTTCCTGTCATCCCTACTTCCTGCAAAATCAGCATCTGAAAACCCTATTAGCTCGACATCATTGCTTCTCGGGTACCATAAGCCAAGATTAGGGGTACCTTTAAGGTATCTGAGAATTCGCTTTGCAGCGACATAATGAGATTCCTTAGTGTTCACCTGATATCTGGCACAAACACATGTGGAGAACATGATATCTGGTCTACTCGCAGTAAGATAGAGCAGAGATCCAATGATGCTTCTGTATTTGGTTTCATCAAAAGGTTTCCCTTTCTCATCCTTATCCAGAGGCATGGTGGATCCCATTGGAGTCCTCATAGAGGTTGCATTCTCCATTTCGAATTTCTTGAGGAGTTCATTTGTGAACTTAGTCTGAGAAATGAAGATTCCTTCTCAGACTGTTTCACTTGAAGTCCCAAGAATAATTCAGCTCTCCCATACTGCTCATTTCAAACTTTCCTTGCATAAGTTTGGAAAACTTTTTGCAAAGATTGTTGTCCATTGAGCCGAATATAATGTCATCAACATAGATTTGCACAGCAAAATCTTGCCTTTGACTTCCCTGAGAAACAATGTCTTATCTATTTTTCCTCTAGAGAACTTGTTCTCAAGAAGAAAACTAGACAATGTCTCATACCAAGCTCGAGGAGCTTGTTTTAGGCCATATAGCGCTTTATTAAGAAAATATACATGATTAGGATAAGTAGGATTGACAAAACCTGGAGGTTGAGCAACGTATACTTCCTCTTTCAAATCTCCATTCAAGAAAGCCGATTTCACGTCTATCTGATAGACTGTGAATCCTTTGTGAGAGGCATAGGCTAGGAATAGCTGGATTGCCTCGAGCCGTGCAACTGGTGCAAACGTCTGGTCAAAGTCAATCCCCTCCTCCTGTCTGTATCCTTGAGCCACCAGTCTGGCTTTGTTCTTGATGATGACTCCATGTTCATCCAACTTGTTTCTGAAGATCCACTTGGTGCCAATCACATTTTGCGTCTTCGGTCTGGGAACCAGCGTCCAGACTTCGCATCTTTCGAATTGATGCAGCTCCTCTTGCATGGCCAAAATCCATGATGCGTCTTTGTTCGCTTCGTCGAACTTCTTTGGCTCCACCTGCGACAGAAAGCTAAGATGCAAGATCTCGTTAAGAGTACCTCGACGAGTTCTGACACCGTCTCAGGGATCTCCAATGATTTGATGTCTGGGATGATCCCTCACGTGTCTGAGCTGTAGAAGTCTTGCATCAGGAGCTTCGACTATTTCTTGGGCATCTCCTTCTTCTAAAGGATTTGCCTCATTTTGATCTTCAACTTCTCCGATCGGCGTTGATTTGGAGACCTTGACATATTTTGGAGTTGCATCTTTTTCGGGATCATCTAGTTGTAACTTTTCAAGTCTGGCACCTACAGCTTCAGGAAGACAACTAGAAGTCTTGCAATTAAGCAAGCTTCCTTCATCAAATACAACATTTATTGATTCCTCTACCACTAGGGTTTTCTTGTTGAAAACTCTATACGCCCGGCTGTGGCTACTATAGCCCATGAATATGCCTTCGAAGCATTTTTCACCAAACTTAGTATGCGGGTACTTCCTATTATTCAGTACATAACATTTGCAGCCAAAATCCTCAGATAGGACATGGTTGGTTTCTTGCCTTTCAGTAGCTCATAAGGAGTCTTATGATGGCTCTTGTTAATCAACGCCGGTTTTGTACATGACAGGCCGTATTGACAGCCTCGACCCAGAAGTATTCTGGGAGAGAAGCGTCATTCAACATTGTCGTGCATGCTTCAATGAGTGTTCTATTCCTCCTCTCCGCCACTCCATTCTATTGAGGAGTGCGCGGGGAGGAGAGCTCATGAAAGATACCAAGTGCTTCACAGAACTCCGTCATAGCCCCAGACTCAAACTCTGTTCCGTGGTCACTTCTGATTTTGACCACTGAGCAGTTAAGTTCGTTCTGTATCTGCTTGACAAAACGGGTGAAGATGTCAAACGTATCAGACTTGCGTTTTAAAAAGAAACACCCACGTGAACCGAGAGTGATCATCTACAATCACTAGCGTATACGACTTCCCTCCTAAGCTATGAACTTGCATTGGACCAAACAGGTCCATGTGCAGAAGATATAGACATCTGGAGGAATCTTTATCTGGGATGCCCTTAAAGGTAGCCCGAGTCTGCTTGCCCATCTAACATGCAGGACATGGACTATCTTTGATGCACTTAATAATGGGAGCATCCCTTACTAAGTCTTTGGAAAACAGCATATTAATTGTCTTGTAATTAATGTGTGCCAATCTCTTGTGCCATTGTTCACAAAGAGATGCACTGCCTTTAGCAACGTGGCATACTGGGGTAGAAGAATCTAAACTAAGAAAATCTAAACAGAAAATATTTCTGCTCCTAATGCCTGTTAATACGGTCTCCGAAGAGTCACATGATATTATTAGGCATTTATCCTTGCAGAACTTAACGTCATACCCTTTATCACATAACTGGCTTACGCTGATCAGTTTATGATTTAACCCTTCAACATAAGCTACGTTAGTGATAGAGAGTATACCGTTGGAAATCGTACCGTAACCTCTGGTGATTCCCCGATCAGATTCCCCAAATATGACTTTGGGTCCATCCTCGACTGGAGAGTACTCCCTCAGCAGACTTCTTGTCCCGGTCATGTGACGGGAGCATCCACTGTCCAAATATCAAATAGGAGTTTTGTTGGCCTTTGGACATTCCTGCAAAACAGAATTAATTTGCCTTAGGAACCCAATCGAACTTGGGTCCTAGATTCCTTGTTAGTATACTCCCCCTCGATTGCTTAACTCTACGAGTGGTCGGCCTCGCATTGCTAACATAAGGAGTCTCATTATACCTTGGATTAAACCAACAATCCACGGCAAAGTGACCAATTTTGCCACAGCACCAGCAGTCAAACCTGTTATACTTCTTCTTCGGCGCCTGCTTTACCCTTGAAACGTGGGGTTCAGCTGGGGCCGAAGACCTGGAGGTGGAGACAACATGATGACCACAGTCACATGACTTCTTCACCTCTTGGCTTTTCAGTGTAACAGGCTTGGCCATAGGTGCCTGCTTCCTATTATGCCCGCTAGAGAATTGACCATAATTTCCCAAGTGGATTTCCTCATAAGGTGCCTTGAAGACACTCTCACTGAAGTTACGGGGAAAGGTCCACCCTTCATATCGGCTCTTCGGCTTTGCAACCGAGGGCCTGAAGTGATGCCCATATGTTGACTCAAAGTCATGTTGGTTACAGGGAAAGCTAGGCTTTCTGAACTCAACAAGGTTGAGTGGGGCCTTTCCTTTCTCATCAGCAGAGGCTTTCTTGCCAGCCTTATTCTTCCTCCTATTACTGTTTCTCCTGGATGAGGAGCTAGATACCCCTACATGCCCCAAGCCAACTCCTTTGGCTTGAGCAGAGAAGGTATCAACTAATGGAAGAACAGTTTTTGGCATAGAGAAGCTCTTGGCGATCTTCCTTTCTGCCGCAAGTAGTTCTTCCAACTTGTCGACTTCCTCCTGCTTAAGATCAAGGAGCTTAAGAGACTCTGAATGCTTTGAAGTCAGGTCCAAGTGCTCCTGTCGGAGGGAGATCAAACTGGTGATCTCTTCCCTCAGGGATACACTCTCACCTTTAAGGAATTTAACTTCCTTTTTCTCAGCCTTCAGTTTCTTTCGACAGTTCAGGAATGTATTGAGCAGAAGCTCATACTTATCGAGGAGCTCAGCTTCAAGGGCAGAGGGGCTATCCTCAGGGTCATCATCCTGAGACTCAGGATCAGAGTCAGAGTCGGAGAGAGGGGTGTGAGCTTTTACCTTCCCAGTAAATGGGGGACATTCTCCTTCTGAGTCAGAGCGACCATTAGCCCAAAGTAGGCTTCCCCATCATCGTTGGTGTCTGACTTGTCAGATTCACTCAGCGTCTTTGGCTTCTTTGCGATGTAACTCCTCTCCTTCTTCTTGTCTTTTGAGGACCTGTGCTCCTCTCCCTTTCCCTTTTCCCTCTTGCCTTGATGGCAGTCGGCCACGACGTGTCCTGGCTTGTTGTAACCAAAGCATATAATGTCAAAAGAGCGGTGTTTGTTCGGTTTGGAAACATACCTGTCAGAGGAATAGTTCTTCTTCTGAACCCTTGAGGAGGAGCCGTTTCTCTTTCTCTGATTCCTCAGTTTGAGGAACTTCTTGAATTCCCGTGTGATAAGGGATAAATCTTTCTGATAACTCTGAGCCGGAGGAGCTTGGCTCAGAGTCTTCCTCTTCATCCCTCTTCCACGCACGGAAGAGGCGGCACCCTTGCCCTTTCTGGATTGAATGGCTTTCAGGGCCACCGTCTTTTCCTTGGCCGCGGCTTTCTCTGCTTCCTCTTCAGCCTTCCTTGTGTTCAACTGAAGCTCATAGGACATGAGCTTCCCGAACAGAATCCGTGGATCAGTTTCCGCAAGTCTGCCAAACTCGCGGATGGCGCAGATCTTTGTGTCCCATTCCTTAGTGAGGGACCTAAGGAACTTATCATTGAGTTCACCGTCAGTAAACACTCTTCCATATCCTTTGAGTGCATTGACGATCTTGAGGAAGTTTTCGAAGGTGACTCTGATCTCCTCCTTTGGCCCTTGCCTGAAGGCCTCATATTTCTGATTGAGGAGGGATCTCTGATCGTCCCTCACTTCATCTGTGCCCTCCATTAGGACAATCAGACAGCTCCAGAGATCCCTGGCTGTCCTGCAGTTGCTGAAGTTCTGCATCATAGAGTCGTCAACTGCGCTTACCAGGATGTTCTGAGCTTTCTTGTCGAGTCCGAACAACACCATTTCGTCCTTGTCCATTTCCGAAAGTTTCTTGGGCACTTTCCTGGTTTGATCAATGGTGGAGGCCTTGGTGGGAATGTAAGGTCCCTCCTCCACTATCATGAAGAGCCGGGGGTCGACTGCTTCCATGTAGAATCTGATTCTTTCCTTCCAGATAGGAAAGTTCAGTCTGGTGCATACTGGGATTTTGCTGGAGTGCTTGAGTCCGTCCATGGAAGATATCGGTCTTCTTCTTGACACTGGTGGCAGGATTTTACTCAAGGTGTGAACCTTTTTGATGAGTAACCTCCCTCTGATACCACTTGAAAGTCCACCTAGTGTCAACTACTTACACCTATGGGGGGATGTATGTGTCTTTGCAGCGTATTTGCGGAATTAAGGTTTTACCTGCACAAGAAAAAAAACAACACAGCACAAAAAGTACACAAGCAATTTATAGTGGTTCCCCGATTTGGGTACGTCCACTTTCCCCCTTCGACCTATCTCCCAACCAGGGACGACTCGGTCACTTCACCAACCAGATTGAAATCCAATCCTTGCACTAACGGAAGGAACCCTTCCACACGTAGGAGTCAACACTCCCACAACACGGGTTGTACCCAACCCTACAACTATAGACCAATCGGTCCTTTACAATGAAAGAGAAAATGAAAATAGCTTGTAAGAAATACAAACAACGTGAAGATCCAAGTGTCCCTTTTCGTTAGACTACTTGTTCTTGTAGGCAACGAAAAGTCCACAACTCTAGATCTTTCTTGGAGAGAATCTTCTCTAGATGGACGGCTTCAACAAGAGAGGCGGTGAGGTGATGCTATGTAGATCCAATCTTCTTAGCAAAGTCGGCAAGGTCTTCCAACGGTCACACTAGGATCGATCGTCTCGATCGATTCGGATGGGGAAGGTTTCCCGATCACAAATCAAGAGACAAAAGATCTCTGGATAGACACGTGAGATACTGTGCCCGACTAGGCTTCTGTCGCCGGGAGAGGTAACGAAAACCCCGATCAACGGTGGCGAGCAACTAGCGAGAGGCGGAGAAGGTCGGCCGAGCTCGCTTCCGATCTAGGGCTTGACGGCGACTTGTTTTTCTTCGATCTGTAATTCGTCCCTTTACTGTTCACAAATACAGAGTATTTATACACTAGGTCAAGAGATGACCGTTGTGGCCCCACCATCAGTAAGACCAAAGTCCGGTTCAAAATCCCGCTGATAACGTGGACCGGTCCAGACAGAGTCGGAAAAATACCCAAGTCAAATTCGGCGAGAATCGTGGGTGATTCTCGACGAATTGGCGAGAATCACTTACGATTCTCGCCGAATTCTACTTAGAGAATTCTGGCTGCACAGGTTATAGAGGCCGGGGAGAATCGGTGGGAATCACCTTGGATTCTCGCCGACTCATCGAGAATGCAAAGTCATTCTCGACGAATCAGCGAGAATCACTTGGTGATTCTCGACGATTCTGCCTTAGATGATTTTTATGACTGCGTCGAGACAACCGGCCCAACCCGGCAAGAATCAACTAGTGATTCCCGATGACTCGTCGAGAATCACTGGTGATTCTCGACGAATCGGTGAGAATCACTTAGTGATTCTCGACGATTTACACTTAGACGATTCTTGTCTTTCAACCCGTGAGATGGTCTTTGGCCCATCCTTGCTCCTTGTCTGCTCTTGCTTTATCATAGCCCTATACTTGAAATTAAGTACACACCAATAGAGAGAGTACACGTAGGCCAACACACTGATCTGCTCAACGAGGGATTACGTTGCACAGACCCGTGTATATTGACCCACTGCACCCTGACATTGGTGTGTACTTAGCATAGAATAACTGCAAGCACAACTAGAAGAAATTCATCAAATACATAGTCTATTTACCTTAGCTTGTACAGGGGCTTTTTCAAATCAGGTATATTGTGGATACAATACCCAACAATTACTTATTAGAGATTAGGGACAAAAAACATCCAAGTTGGTGCAAATATCAGTGCTCTGATAATCTTAAGATCAAAAACATTAATTCTAGACTAACATGTCACCATGCATTTTTCCTCTTCTTTAAATTTTTGGACTAGTTAGGTGTACTGGACACTCACCACGATTTCACCGGTCGAGCGTTGTGAAGTTGCTACCATGCTGGATTTGTTGAGAAGAATTTCTATTGTTATTTTGGTTCTTTGAATATTTTGTATCACAACTTTTTTGGTAACAAAATCTTCCTATAAATAGAATTCATGCATTTCACTGAACAACAGAATTGAAATTGACTTTGAGCCAATTTCAATTCCTACGTCTCATTTTCTGCCAAACGAACGGAGCCAAATAGTTGAATGCAGGTGACATCTAAGTAAAGAAACAAACAACATCTTGCCTTCGCTGGTTTATGAATTGTCAAATCAAAATTCCTCAAACATGCAATCGACACATAGAGACATGCCAAAAAACAATGGAACTCCAAAAATCAGGAGAAAACTCCAGTCTTCTTTGTCAATTTATCCCAATTCAAACATGTCAAAATCAGAGACACAACATAGAGTTCCAATGGTTCTGAGAATGAATGGGATTGACTCTGAAATGTGTTCATCGAAGTCACCTGTACTGAACTCAGGCTGGAGGAAAAAGAAAATTATTAAAATTTATGCAGATTTTAGTGAGCACGATCGAACCTTTGCAATGATTCATTTGATGAGCTCGAGCTCGAGCTCGATTTGTTTGCAGCCCTAGCCGAGCCAAACAGAGCCCAAAGTCACTACCAATAACAAGTATAACAATTGATTAAAGTCACAACAATACACAAATATTATGAAATATATGAATCAATAATAAAGCTCTTGTAGTTTTTATTGAAAACAAATTATGTATACAAATCACATTAGCAACAAAAATGTGTCTGAATCTAAAAAAGGGTGCTCTCAAAATCATGAAGCAGACAAGCACATGAGAATTACTTAAACTAACTCTCTACAACAACCTGATCTTAAACACCTACACTCTCAAACAACCTAATCTTCAGCCAAGCATGATGATGAATGATGGGCTATAATGGTGGCGTGGTTTTCCTCAACACATGCTTTCTGCAGCGCTTAAAAATGTTGTCATACAGAAGATCAAACTGAACTCCCGCACTCTCGCGATTCACTATTAAAAACATGTGTTCGACTTCGATGATCTTGTAATACTCACTTATGATCCATGTAGTTATTGATCTGTTGGTTGGTTTTCTTGCACTAGCCCAATCTGGGATCTTGAATGATACAAGCATCTGAATTGAGCCCATGATCTTTTCTTCAAGCATTGATGCATTATTTGAGCAATTTTTTACTCTTTAATTATTTTTAATGACACCAATAAGAGTAGGGATTAGGGATTGGAGATTTTGTATTAGAATTTTCATCATTATTTTGATAGGAATTTGATCATTTTTGTCAGATTAGTTGATTTTGGTAGGAATTAAAATGGATAGTGTATACAAACACTCAAAAATTGATTAGCTAAATTTCAGATTCTCCCTTGCAGTGTTAAAAAACATATATTGATGTACCATAGAACAAATAATGGAACAATTACCTGCTCTCAGACTCAACAAGAAGTTGTCATCCTAGCAAGCAAAATGGCTTCGCACAAGCTAGGGAAGATAAATATAGTGGCTGACACATGTCAAAGAGTTGAGCTATCCACTATCTATTGCCATGGGGAATTATTTGGTCTCATAAGACTAGGATTGGATGATAATTCTCTTGCCAAGTAACTCATAAAACTAGCCAAGTAGAGCCAAGCAAGATTTTGGAGAATATGCAACCATCTGTACTCTTGAAGTTACTACCGTTATAAAATATGTGTTTGTCATGATGGTAGTCATGATCGTCACACAAAAAAAATACTCCTTAGCAACAATCCTTACCTCTTTCCCTAATGTGTAATCTAATATCACTTTTAGTTTAAGGTGTCATTTTAAGTCCACCCAAACGAAGCTTTAAGCTCACATTAACGAAAACATTAAAGAGAATTCTGACAATACATTACTCTACTTAAGCCCTGGCAAAAGGGGAGCAAAACTACAGTTATCAAATTGACATCAAATTCAAGAAGTCGATTTGGAATAATGAGAACTCTATAATATGCATTTATTAATGTGTTGTTACAAGGTATACTGAAGGGGGTTAATCTATAGAGTTGAACAAAGGCAAATAAGAAAATGAAAAGAAATTGAACCGAAACAAATCCTAAACACATCCAGAAATTCACCTATATCTAAGAGTAGCAATAAGATTTAACCTAAACTGATTTTGTGACAATTTCATAGAGGCAATTAAGTTAAAATGAGAAACCAATTAGAAGAAAGTTAATAAACCATGGTTTTACCATATTAAAATATGGTCTTTCTCATCTGCATAAATGGTTGTTAAAAGTTCTCATCTACATAAAAAGAAGAAAAAAAGCGCAGAAAAAGCAGAGAACGCCAAAATCATGTGGGTTTACAAATTAAAAAACGAAATCCTAAACCTAGGAACATATTTCCATTGACACAACAATTAACAACCATGATAAGGCTCTTAAACAATCACATCCTGAAAAAACCAAATTCAGAATGGAGAAAGGGAATATCACATCGGCTCTTATTAACAAAGCCATGATAAGACTCTTAAACAATCACATCCCTCATATGAGTGTAAGACTTCATAAAGCTTTTCCCATCGGCTCTTATTAACAAAGCTGGTCTACCGATGGTGGTGGCAAGGCGGGTTTAATATTCCTCTTTCCAAATTTGCTCTCCAGCCACCGCAAAACTCCTTTCGAAATCCTATATGACCTCTCCTGATTCTTCAAAGTTGTTGTTAGTTCTTTTCAGTTTCTCTCTTTCAACCCCATCTGTGATATTAAAAGCAAAAGCACACATTCTCCTCTTCTTTTTGTGTCCCTTTCTCCTTGCTTCCCTACCGCTTTATCTAGTACACCCTAGACACCTTCATACACCACCACCATCGAATTTGGAGTCACTTCCAATGAGCAAACCAGCATCCTCAGTTAAAAATTTATGGCATGCATCCCTAGACTAAACAATGATTTAAGTTGCTAAGAGGATGGAGGGAAGGAGGAAGAGCTTTCCAAAGAAAATAAGTAAAATGATAGGGTTACTTTTAGTTGTTTGTTCTTAAATGTTGATTTTATTAATAGAAGAACCTACGTGAAAGAAATTTGTAATGGACCAAATTGAAGGGTTTCCTTATTTTAGTTTATCAGCCAATGCTTTCTAGATATACTCAATTCCATCAACGTTCAACCAACAAATTTGTTCAAAAACATGGAGCTAAGTGAAATGTGGTCTATATCCTCAAGGACTTCACTATAATTTATCCCTAGTCTAACTTCCAATTTATCCTTAAACTATGAATTGTGGAAGAATGGAGGTGATGGAAGCACGTGTCTGGCATAAATATTTGCAGCAGTAAGGATGAAGAAAGTAGAAAACCAATTACACCCAAATTTCAACTATATACGAAAATTGAACAGTTAAGATCCAACAAAAAAACTCAAGAATAAATAGATCTGTCAGTGAAGTGCTACTATTATGAAGTACATAAATGAAATGATGAAAAACTATAGAAGATTACAATTAATTAACAAAAAAAATTAGAAGATCCTTGCCAAGTAATTCAGATATAAAAAGTTAAAGACCTCCAACTTGTTTTACTATAAAAATTGATAATCTAATGGTAAAACAAGTAAACAAAGAGGATAGAGTGAGATTGAATGTATTCAAAATTTCTTTAACCTATGTAAATTTTTGATCTGAGATGGAATCATGCTACCCAGGCAACAAAAAATCATATATTCGTGAGATCCAAAAGCCAAACAAACGACAATAAAAAAATCTTAAAAGCTCATTAGATCTGGATGGATCCAGTCTTTTCTTGACCAAAAAATCACAAAAATGAAAGGAAATGTCACTCATCGCTCAATTAGAACCCTTACAAGAAATCACTAGTGAGGGAGATTCTAGGCATCCATAAACTGTCCAGCTCACGCGATCTTCTCCTCCAGTTCGCATGGTATCCTTCTTGCTCGATCTTGCTTGGTTCTTCTCGTTCGAGCCCCAAGCATCGACCCTTACTCAAGTTATATTGATTTCATGCATCCATGCCTATTCATAGGCATCTAAGAATCATGAGCTACTGCAATCTAGATGATTTCATCCTTCTATGATTATATTACTCATCAATCTATACACAATAATAAAAATTAAGATAGTTTGCATTAGATCATTGTCTTCTGGCTGCAGCAAATTCATTAAAAAAATTAATCAAAACACATCATGACACTTAGAATTTCAGAAAAAAAATTGTATGCACCACAAAAGATTTCAACAAACAATTCATACCAACTCTATGAATTTCCATCCAATATTAAAATCATAAGCTTAAAATCATTGCTCCATTATTAATCTTAATCAAGAAATAACAAATTTAACCTTAATCAAGAAATAACAATTTTAAGAGCCACAAAGTGCTGAAAGGAATACATATTTGTATCCTTTTGTCTGGTCCATATGCAATAAAAGAGGATTCAATATGATTGTAGATATTGAAAAAAAGATGACACCAAGTATAAGGTTCAGAAAAACTCGCTCTTTTGATGAACAACGCATCCTTTTGCTCACACATTAGTTGAATAGACGAACAATATCTGTCACTATAGAGACCAACAAACACTAAATTCATGATACCGGACCTTAAAAAAATTCACTAAACATGTTAGTTCACAAATAATATTAGCTCACATACAAAAAATTTAAAAAGCAAATACATGAAACCAACTAAGAAATTATTTATTTAAATAGAAAATGAACCAATTACCTACTGAAATTAAAGTATACATTATATGATTCATCCTTGCCTTGAAATTCCTATAACAATGACATGTAAGAAGAAAATTTGATGGCTGGTTTAAATGTTGAAGATGACTTTGAGTGGTTTGGTGAAGATATCTTCAACTTGGTCTTCAGTTTTAAATAGCTTGAGTTCATGCTCCGTTTTTTTCTTGATCTCTTATAAGGTGAAACGGTGTGTCAATATGTTCACTTCTTTTATGATAGACTAAATTTTTTGCTAGTTTTCCATTGTGGATTTGCTGTCCACATAAAGTTTGGTAGAGTCTTCTTTCAGGCACTGGCGGGGAAAATAATACAAGAAGTGTATCTTTGAGATCTAAATTCTTTTAAACAGAACAAAATTCAACAATAAATACATGAAGGATAGCACAATCAACACATCACTAATATGCATAATCAGTTTCAATCTGACCGATGACCATTGACGTAGAACTGGTTCTGCCAAAATATTTAAATAAAAAAAATCCACTTCAGATGTTACTTCATAATTGATGTTTAAGCAAAGATTATATTCGGCAATACCCACCTCTGATATACTCAAATTGCATAAGAACAATAGTGACACAAAATGTGAAAATGTAATGAATCCAAATGATTTGCGTTAAAGAAATTACTGATAGCCAAATTCGATGCATACTAAATGAGATTTTTAAGTTGGATGCTAAAAAAACTCAAAAGCATAGAGCGAGACACAAACCAAGCCAGACATAGGGCTGTCAATCCAGCCATTTCTTATATGGTAGTTATTTCATCCTATATGGCTGACAAATATGACCCATGATTGTAAAGTCTGCTTGTGTTTAAATGCCTCTTGCACTTTATTGTTCAGTAAAGTCTCCTCTCCCTCTTTTTCTCTCTCCCTCCCCCCCTCCCCCCCCCCTTTTTTCCCCTCATACTGGAGTGGAACCCGGGGGGGGGGGCCGCCGGGTTCCACTCCGGTATGAGGGGGAAAAAAGGGGGGAGGGGGGGAGGTAAGAGAAAGAAAAGAGGGGGAGGAGAAAAAAGGGAGGGAGGGGAGAGAGAGAGAAGAGGAAAAGGAAGAAAAAAAGAAGGTAGGGAGAGAGGAATTAAGACAAGATGGAAATGAAGATATGATGATGAGGAGTGGACTATAAATGACAAAGGATCAGACTTTTAGTGTGACAGACTTTAGTGCGGCATGACATTTTTAGTGCGGTGGGTTGCATAAAAAATCACGAACAACATATTGAATTACCTTACACCCAATTTATTTTTGATGTTATGGGATCAGAGTGAAAGATCAAATCTTTTAGTTCTAATTAAAATCATTAACGATCAACGTTGTTGGTTCTTTATGCCAACGCTGAAATCGTTAAATCATCAATCATATACAGTGTTGCGCTTGCAGTGACCTGAGGTTGTTGTAATTTGCAATGCAGTGCAATTTATTTGCCGCACTACATTATTTTTTTACAAATTTTTGCAATTTCTCGAATTGAGAATTGCAATTGGGATGAGGCCCAGAATCCACTAAAAGCTTGTTGCAACCCATAAAATTTGTGCAACTCACGGATGTTTGCAATTAAATGCATCGAGCACAATTCAACTAGGTTAGTCTTAAACAAATATACAGAAAGAGTTGGTGATATGGGCGACTCCCTTTTGTACGTGGGCTTAGTCCGCAAGAGAGCCGAGCACATGCTCAGTGGCGGCGGTCATGAACACAATGATTATGACTGATGTTCGTGAACGTCCACCTCTCCTAAGGAACTCCATTTACTTTTATGTTCCCGTAAAATTGTCGTTATTGTGAGAGTCGGCATAGCTTGTTGCGGCGTTTTGTTTTTAAAACAGTGATGTAACTCTTAAAGGTATCCACCGTGCTTTTTCAAAAACTTCGTGTTATATTTTTGTCAAAAGCGGTGATTTTATAAATGTTGCAATATTTTTCTACCAATATCTTAACAGCAGATACACCTAAAGACACTACACATTGCATCAGCTCAATGTTATTAAAATTGAACGTGTCATGATAAGCTAAAAGCCGCTCACTAATTCTGCATTCTCTTTCATCAAATGAGGCTAAAATTAGGTGCACCCGGTGTGGCTAACTACTTATCAATGAGAACATAGAATCAACCGATCACTGATTCTGCATTCTCTTTGATCGAGTGAGGCTAAAAGCCTAAAACTAGGTGCACCCAATGTGACTAACTACTTATCAATGAGAACATAGAAAGAGTTTATTCAACACTTTATACAATTATAAAATACCAATGACAATTACCCCGAAAACTTTGCCAGAGCCGCGGCCTTAGACCCCATGAGCCGAGATCAACACCAACGTCATTGTTGGGTTAGAATTTTAGGCATATAATTAACAAAATCCTTACAAGCTCTAATCTCATTTTTCGATAATAATAATAATACAATAAAAGAAATCGTTTATAGAGGGAGAGCTTAACACATAAAGGTGAAAACCTACCTCCATGTTAGAGTTGTGAGAAAGAGAGATAAAGGGCATTAAAATCCATAAGAAGCTAATGAAGTTGTGCCCTTTCAGGCACTGATGGGGAAAATAATACAAGGAGTCTATCTTTGAGATCTAAATTCTTTTAAATTGAACAAAATTCAACAATAAAAACATGAAGGATAGCACAATCAACACATCACTATTATACATAATCAGTTTCAATCAACTTTTGCGCCGCGGGCTATTAGTCTTCGAGCTCGATAATTTGAGCTCTCCGCTCCGCCGCCTTCTTCCTAATGAAGATGCCGCAGTTGCAGGCTTCTTCCATCAGACCCTTCTATACGCTTTGGAGAAGACCTGCTATAATAAACAAAAGAATATTGAATTAGTGAAATAATTTTACAGTAAAAAGCACACAAACCGTTGTGATTTGTGCAAGTAATAATACCTTTCAATCCTTCCATCGCTTGCTCTCTTATATCTGCACTGCAATGTGATTTATTCATTTGGCTCCGCGAAAGTCTGATCTTCTCAAGCTTGAGCCACCTCAACAAGTCTAGTGAGATTAAAAGAAGGAAAATTTCAATAATTGAGAACAAAAATTTTGAAGATAGAAATGAAACCAAAGGCCAATAATTGTCTACCTGCTAGCAGCTCTTTTTTTTGTTATCGTCCTTGACCTTTTGCTTGAGCTGCCCATCGGATCGGGCCCGAAACTGATTCATCCCCAATACCCGCGCGACTCGCGCCCAATACAAGAAACGCTTGGCTAGACTCTTCCAAGACGTTTGATCACCAGTCGCCGATTTCACATGGGAGCGCTCTGCTGGACTGGTCAGCAAGTAATTGAGCAGCTCCTTCTCCGCTTGGGAAAACGGCTCCCCTGCAGATGGGGCGGGGACGGTGGCCGCCAATATCTGATCCAAACCAGGCAACTGATGATCATCCATGAATGGCGGACGCAAAACAATCTCGCTGACAGCAGACGTGTTGGCCACAGCAGGTTCCTCCGCCGTCGTGATGACTGTAGAAGAGGTCGGTTGATTTGAATTCCGGGTGGTCGGAGATGCGGCTGGAACTAATAGTTCGGCCGGCGGCGACGGCGAAATATTTAGGGAGCCTGGATCGTCGTGATGATGGGCCGCGTCGGAATGCGATTGCAAACGATAATGACAACCTGGTCGTGCTGATATGGTTGATGACGCACGCTTCTTGAGACGTGCAAGATACTCCCAACGATTCTGAATCTCCTTGTGGGTCATCTCGACCAGATCATCACGACGGGAAGCAATGCGGGCGTACGCGGGGGCGATCACTTTGGTCCAATGAATGTTGCCGGCATGCCCGGCATCAATCTCTTGTTGAACCAGTCGAATAATGATATTGTCTGATGACCCTTCAATGAATTGTTCGGGCATAGATTGCAGATCCGATGCATGAGGTTGACTTGAACTTTGATTGGCGCTGGTTGCCAAGGTGACGATTCGAGTTGTAGTTGTTGTCACAGTCTCTTCCAACTGCACAATGTTGAAACTGGCAACAGGGGACGATCGCAATGGAGCAATCACTGATGCGGCTTGACTTAGGGCAGTAATGATGCTGCGTTTGGGCGCTGCTCGTTGAATGGGCAATCTGAATCGGGCCTGGGCAACCATATCCTCCAAGTGCTGCTTTAAGACCTGTTCTGATTTCGGCCGAATGAACCGTTTGAAAGCGAAATTGGTGGTACGCAGAGCTGAGACTAGAACAGACCAGATTCGGTGCAATTGCGGAATATGCAAAGATTCAATAGGGAAATCCTTCAGATCCTGGACTTCATCGGGCAGAAGAAATTTGATAGCAATCGTTCGGAGCAAGCGACGCTCCAAGGGGTTGATCATTGGTGAAGTGCTCATGACAGCTTCCCATAGATTAAGCCCTTGTAATGCCGACTGACGTTCATTTCTCGATGCGTTGATGCTGCGAGGTTTTTTATGGTGACTCGATGAAGAGCTGCACTCATGCGATGTTGGTCCTGGCTTGCGGCGCTTGCGATTGGACTGAATAGAATGGGGCGTGTTGCTGAATTTGACGCCAGATTCGGAGCCAATAAAAGGATCAGCGTCGTCGACATTGTTCAGATCACCATTGTCCCGCGGTGCAGCATCATCTTCTTCAACGATGCGATGATCATCATGAGCCCTCTCGACAACAGCAGCCGAAACATCAAGGGCATCGCGCACAATCGCATCGAACGTGTGACTCGAACAAATTGCATTATCGGCGATTGATTCCGCGACCACTCCAAGAGATTCCAATTGCCCTGCAGGAATTTCGGGCAGTTGAGGAAGGGATTGTCCAAATGCCGTCGTCAATCCGAATTCGTCGCCACAATCATCAATCGAGAGAGGCAATAAGTGAAACATCGTCGACAGAGACGTGTGCGAGGGAGTGATGCCATCAGTCGAAAAGAGTGCGAGATATTGAGTGAGAATGATATGCATCCCAGAGATTGGCAAATACGCCCAGCGAGGATCAAATTGGAGTTCGCCTCGAAAGTTGATTTGAGCGACAATGGCATGAAGCAACAAGTTCCCTCCTTCCAGGGATATGGTCTCCGGGCAAATAGCTCGTCCATGACGCCACAAGTTTTCATTCTTCCCCGATCCACGGCGCAGACTCGAACGAAAGAAGCGATCCACGACGGTAGTCAACGCGGATGCGGGCGGCGTTAAGCAATTTCTGATGTGTTTTTTCTGTGTCTCGTGACAAGCGAGTAGTTTGCTCGTCACGATGCGCTTGGATGAGAGCACATCATTCTCGATTTCCCACTTTTTAATGCGATCCAACAGTGCATCCAATTCAGCCTCAATGATGGAGCATTCCCGCATCGGAGCTTGTCCAGTGCCAACAATGATTTCGGCCACGGCAGACATGAATTGTTCATGCCGAGCACGATCCGTGCAGTTCGAATTGTCCCGGTACCTTGTGATCAGGTGATGATTGTCGAGAAGAACAATGATGTTCTCGAACTCTTCCAGCCATTCCCGATCATCGCAGCACTTGTCCAGGTACATGATGAGCATCGAAGTATCAATATTGTAAGCGTTGTACCGTCTCAGCAAACCCCGACTAACAGATCGACGTTCGGCATTGCCCGTCGTGCTTGTGAATTGATGGGAGAGGATTTGTTGGCGCTCGTTCATGACGGAGTGCAATCCAGCAACCGGGGCGAATTTCCTGCCGTTAAACTCATCCGTTAATTTCATGCGTCCCGGCACGTTGTGATGATGGTCGGCCGAGAGATGAGTCCCGGTGATGGCGCCTTCCATTCGGTTGAAGAACGGGAGTTGGCGAGAAATGCAGTCGTTGACCAGGCCTGTCAGCGTCGATTCTACAGGACCGAGAGTACCATTGTACCCATTGCAATGCTGAAAGAATGACGGAAAATCGGGAAACACTGTCGGATCCAGAGGCGTCGACGATTGCCAGAGTGCGGCATCCCTAGCATGCATTTTCAAATACCACGACACGTGACCACGATATAGAGTGGCTTGACGCATGTATCGAGTCGTTCGGGCACAACGAATCACCTTAGCGGCATCAGCACTGCCGGAACGGGACGTGTACAAGTCGTATGCCATTTGAACAAGACTGACGTCGTGCGCGCTCTGTTCGAACAGCTGTACGGGATAGTTAAGGACGATGGGCGTCGGGATCAACTTCTCGGTTTTGGCCTCGTCCATGACATGGAACGTGGCACCACAGCCGCCTGAGCTCTGCGACTTCCTGCACACATATCGAGCACAAAGAGCAAATGCAGTGGTGTCGATGCAATCAATGATTCGCGGGGCACTGAATTGCTTGCGGAAAAGAAAGCCGGCTTTGTTGCAAGACGGGCATGCACCCGCTGTCACGTTGACGTCGTACTGCCGTTCTGGATCGATCACGAACATCGGTTTCAGCAGATACGCGTTCAGGTCGGGACGTTTGCTCCATAGTGGCACAGGCGGATCGATTCGGATAGGAGGGCGCATGTCATTTTCAATCAGTTTCAGCTGAGTCTTGATCCAATCCTCCTGAATCTTGTTCAACGTGCCGGATTGCTTGCCACAAACGCATGGCTCACTAGTTGGGCGGTCGAATGCTGACGAATAGAATGGCGGCGTTTGGGTCGGAATAGATTCTGGTGGAATTTCAGGGCAGCGACGGACGAGGTTCTCATCCGATCGTTGTGTTTTCGCAATGTCCCGCAGCACAAGGTCGATACCGTTCATTGGCGATGATGACTAATAGACAGACAATCTGGGATGGATCAGATAAAGTCAGCGACGAGAGGAAGAAGAACGAAGACTATCTGGAGTAAATAAGCCCTGTCAAACAAAGCCATAATTAATCCAAACTCAACAAGTTTTCTCAAAATTCCATTAACAATGAAAATTAAAGTTCACGAAAGACATGAAGTACCTGCTTCTGCCAATGACGGGCTCTATAGGGTGTGGCTCTCCTCTTATTAAAAATAGTCTAGCAAACCATTCCCCCTATCATAATATAAATCATGATTAAATGCAACTGAAGTGCTACATATTGAAATGCATTAGTTGATTAATTACTATCTATACTTTATTTTACCAATAAGACTGAAGTGTTTCACATAGATATTTCCCACCCAAACGATATGTACTATTATGTTCACAATTAAAAAAAGGTAACTACCCCCAACATTTGGATCGCCAAAAAGATGATTATGGATGATATTTCAATAACTACCCCCAACATTTGCGATGATTATGTATTAACCATTAAGTAAAATTAACAAGTAATTAGAAATTGTTCTGCTTAGCTATTATCTCCTAGAAAAAAGCCAACATAGTCTCACATTACGTATGGCATAGCAACCAAAACTATTGACGCCTGCAAAGAAGCCAACCTGATTTCACATTTGTTCTGCATCTAGATAATATAATGATTAAACGTGCATCATAAAAATAAATGTGAATATCATAAGAATTAAGGTGTACTTTGGCTATAAGAGGGAAAATATATTTGTTGTTAATACCATATGTTTGAGCATACAACTTCACCACAACGCACATCTTCAAGCTCTAGAGATTGCAATAAGTTTTCATTCTTGGAACAAACATCACTTGCAGACTAGAAATCTTCGGCGTTGTAGCTCATGTGATCTTAGGATACATCCCTTCAAAATTATCATGAAAACTGTGGTGGGTATCAATGGCTATTGTCCACCAACAATCCTTCGATTCAAGTTGTGCTAGAGTTGATTTACATCCAACAACTTGCCCACATCCTTTTGAGTTGTGCATTCACTCTTTTTGTCCGTCCATAACCACCATGTGAATGGTTTGATGTTCCTTTTTGCCGCATTGTTCTGCTCTGTGATGGCGAAGATCCCTGTCTTGACGGCTTTTAACTAGTTTGTTGTTGTACATAACAATTGATATCTACTTTTATATTGTGTTGTATGAAAAAACATTTCAAGCAACCATTCTTATACAAAATCTACCATTCATTTTATACATGTTCTTCAATAATTTTCCCTCGACTGAAACAACATCACCAAGTCTCACTCTAAGATTTGATCTGACAACCTTTTTCATCCTAATCTTAGGTTCTTCACACGACTCATCAACCATGGCAATGCATATTGTATATGATAAAAAAAGTTCTAATGTACAATAAAAAAAGATATAATTTATTAACTATTTTAGTGAGATTTTATAAAACCTTATATATATGTAAACAAATAAATTTAAAGCTAATTATAGTTTATTTGGCAGAGTACTCGAGTTTGTCATGGATATAAAAAACAAAAATATTGAATTAAATCTGAAATAAGGCATTTGTATATCGCCTAAAATTAAGCCAATACCCCTAAACACCAAAAGTCACTATTAATTTATCATAGCTACAAAGTCTTATGTATAGGTTCTTTAAAACACTGGATGGAATATGAATGATAAGGGAAAAACTCCAAATAAATTTGTATATAACCAGGTGCCCAAAAAAGCTCCAGTTATCTGCAAAGCTTCACACATCAACACTTTTGATTAAGGCTATGTTTGGGGGGACTTAATTTCACCGGTCAAGCGGTTACGACCGCATGAACCGGGCCCTAATTATGGTCTGATTCATGCGGTCGTAACTGCTTGACCGGTGAAAATAAGTTCCCCCAAACGGACCCTAAATCTTTAAATTAAGCAAGAAACTGTAGAATGGCTCTTCACCTGCAAGCTCTGATAATCGATTCGATCATTTATGATCAAGACAGAACACCTTTAGAACTCTGGTAAGAGTAAAACATATATTAAATAATAAAGTATATCCAAAATCATGTTCAACAATGATCAATCAAACATATATTGTCATTAAAAAAGGGATAGGGTTATGGAGGTGATGTTTATCCTCATGCATTTTTAACAAAAATGATTTATAAGAAATAATGACATCATTATAATGAAATTTTTTCATTAAGTTTAGAGAATCAAAGTGATCTTTCAGTCCTAATGAGCTTTTTGAATTGAATAATTCTTCAATCGAATCTCTTGGGACTGCAAGTAAAATAAAGAAGAATTGTGGCCATGGAATCTAATTCACGATTCCAGTAAGCAATCATCTAAGAATCCAATTAAATACAGTTCAAACGTATATTTTGTTTTTGAATGCAATGTAATGAAAATGTATAATAGACAAAAAAAATATGAAAATCGAATAGAGAGATGAAAAAACAATATAATAAAGAAGAAATACAATGAAGCCTTTCGATTTAACTTAATTCAAACATTCTCCACACAATATTTTCTAAGCTCAAGATTGTGGAGACAACCATAAGTTAAAATATGGGTAATTATATATCTAGTAATCAAACGTTTCGCTGCTCATAATCAATATAATTGCTAGAAAACATTGTTAATCAAAACAAGGCACTGAACAATAATCATCAAACTATGTAAAGACATCAGGAAATCATCTAAGTGCAAATGGAAGTGGTTGCCTGTAAACAAAGTTGACTGTAACTCTAAAATGCTGTCAATTTATGCTTGTCTATAAACAAAGTAGACTCTAACTCCCAATACATAGAAGAGGAAGACCTGAAATCGGAAGCCTGTAGCCTAACGGACGGTGAAATCGGGAGCCTGCAGTAGGTTGAAATTGGGAGACGAAACTCAGAACCTAGCCCTGCAGGAGGGGGTCGCCGGAGCCCTAGGAGGGCTCTGGAAGCAAAATCAGAGGTCGGCGAAGCTTCCCTGGAGGTTTCCGTCGAAGAGGTTGAAAGATGGATGCAGTTGTGGCTTTAGGCGGCGCTGAAGTTAGGAAACATTGATGGCGTGAGGTGGTGGCGATGCGAGCCTTCCGCCGGGAAGAACGATCTCTGGCGTTGGGTGCTTCCGCTCGGGAGAGAGGAGTCGGGAAGCTAGGGCAGCGCCGGTGTGGGCGAAGAGAAGCAAATCGTTGTAATGATCGCGAGATAGAAGAGCGGCAGATCGCGAGAAAGGAGCCGTAATTTGATGAGAGGCGGGAGGGTATTTTCGGAACAGTAAATATTCAGTCGGATTCAGTGGTACTGGAGTGAAGCCCGACCGGCGGGGCCGCCGGGTTCCACTCCGGTATGAGGGGGAAAAAAGGGGGGAGGGGGGGAGGTAAGAGAAAGAAAAGAGGGGGAGGAGAAAAAAGGGAGGGAGGGGAGAGAGAGAGAAGAGGAAAAGGAAGAAAAAAAAAAGAAGGTAGGGAGAGAGGAATTAAGACAAGATGGAAATGAAGATATGATGATGAGGAGTGGACTATAAATGACAAAGGATCAGACTTTTAGTGTGACAGACTTTAGTGCGGCATGACATTTTTAGTGCGGTGGGTTGCATAAAAAATCACGAACAACATATTGAATTACCTTACACCCAATTTATTTTTGATGTTATGGGATCAGAGTGAAAGATCAAATCTTTTAGTTCTAATTAAAATCATTAACGATCAACGTTGTTGGTTCTTTATGCCAACGCTGAAATCGTTAAATCATCAATCATATACAGTGTTGCGCTTGCAGTGACCTGAGGTTGTTGTAATTTGCAATGCAGTGCAATTTATTTGCCGCACTACATTATTTTTTTACAAATTTTTGCAATTTCTCGAATTGAGAATTGCAATTGGGATGAGGCCCAGAATCCACTAAAAGCTTGTTGCAACCCATAAAATTTGTGCAACTCACGGATGTTTGCAATTAAATGCATCGAGCACAATTCAACTAGGTTAGTCTTAAACAAATATACAGAAAGAGTTGGTGATATGGGCGACTCCCTTTTGTACGTGGGCTTAGTCCGCAAGAGAGCCGAGCACATGCTCAGTGGCGGCGGTCATGAACACAAAGATTATGACTGATGTTCGTGAACGTCCACCTCTCCTAAGGAACTCCATTTACTTTTATGTTGCCGTAAAATTGTCGTTATTGTGAGAGTCGGCATAGCTTGTTGCGGCGTTTTGTTTTTAAAACAGTGATGTAACTCTTAAAGGTATCCGCCGTGCTTTTTCAAAAACTTCGTGTTATATTTTTGTCAAAAGCGGTGATTTTATAAATGTTGCAATATTTTTCTACCAATATCTTAACAGCAGATACACCTAAAGACACTACACATTGCATCAGCTCAATGTTATTAAAATTGAACGTGTCATGATAAGCTAAAAGCCGCTCACTAATTCTGCATTCTCTTTCATCAAATGAGGCTAAAATTAGGTGCACCCGGTGTGGCTAACTACTTATCAATGAGAACATAGAATCAACCGATCACTGATTCTGCATTCTCTTTGATCGAGTGAGGCTAAAAGCCTAAAACTAGGTGCACCCAATGTGACTAACTACTTATCAATGAGAACATAGAAAGAGTTTATTCAACACTTTATACAATTATAAAATACCAATGACAATTACCCCGAAAACTTTGCCAGAGCCGCGGCCTCAGACCCCATGAGCCGAGATCAACACCAACGTCATTGTTGGGTTAGAATTTTAGGCATATAATTAACAAAATCCTTACAAGCTCTAATCTCATTTTTCGATAATAATAATAATACAATAAAAGAAATCGTTTATAGAGGGAGAGCTTAACACATAAAGGTGAAAACCTACCTCCATGTTAGAGTTGTGAGAAAGAGAGATAAAGGGCATTAAAATCCATAAGAAGCTAATGAAGTTGTGCCCTTTCAGGCACTGATGGGGAAAATAATACAAGGAGTCTATCTTTGAGATCTAAATTCTTTTAAATTGAACAAAATTCAACAATAAAAACATGAAGGATAGCACAATCAACACATCACTATTATACATAATCAGTTTCAATCAACTTTTGCGCCGCGGGCTATTAGTCTTCGAGCTCGATAATTTGAGCTCTCCGCTCCGCCGCCTTCTTCCTAATGAAGATGCCGCAGTTGCAGGCTTCTTCCATCAGACCCTTCTATACGCTTTGGAGAAGACCTGCTATAATAAACAAAAGAATATTGAATTAGTGAAATAATTTTACAGTAAAAAGCACACAAACCGTTGTGATTTGTGCAAGTAATAATACCTTTCAATCCTTCCATCGCTTGCTCTCTTATATCTGCACTGCAATGTGATTTATTCATTTGGCTCCGCGAAAGTCTGATCTTCTCAAGCTTGAGCCACCTCAACAAGTCTAGTGAGATTAAAAGAAGGAAAATTTCAATAATTGAGAACAAAAATTTTGAAGATAGAAATGAAACCAAAGGCCAATAATTGTCTACCTGCTAGCAGCTCTTTTTTTTGTTATCGTCCTTGACCTTTTGCTTAAGCTGCCCATCGGATCGGGCCCGAAACTGATTCATCCCCAATACCCGCGCGACTCGCGCCCAATACAAGAAACGCTTGGCTAGACTCTTCCAAGACGTTTGATCACCAGTCGCCGATTTCACATGGGAGCGCTCTGCTGGACTGGTCAGCAAGTAATTGAGCAGCTCCTTCTCCGCTTGGGAAAACGGCTCCCCTGCAGATGGGGCGGGGACGGTGGCCGCCAATATCTGATCCAAACCAGGCAACTGATGATCATCCATGAATGGCGGACGCAAAACAATCTCGCTGACAGCAGACGTGTTGGCCACAGCAGGTTCCTCCGCCGTCGTGATGACTGTAGAAGAGGTCGGTTGATTTGAATTCCGGGTGGTCGGAGATGCGGCTGGAACTAATAGTTCGGCCGGCGGCGACGGCGAAATATTTAGGGAGCCTGGATCGTCGTGATGATGGGCCGCGTCGGAATGCGATTGCAAACGATAATGACAACCTGGTCGTGCTGATATGGTTGATGACGCACGCTTCTTGAGACGTGCAAGATACTCCCAACGATTCTGAATCTCCTTGTGGGTCATCTCGACCAGATCATCACGACGGGAAGCAATGCGGGCGTACGCGGGGGCGATCACTTTGGTCCAATGAATGTTGCCGGCATGCCCGGCATCAATCTCTTGTTGAACCAGTCGAATAATGATATTGTCTGATGACCCTTCAATGAATTGTTCGGGCATAGATTGCAGATCCGATGCATGAGGTTGACTTGAACTTTGATTGGCGCTGGTTGCCAAGGTGACGATTCGAGTTGTAGTTGTTGTCACAGTCTCTTCCAACTGCACAATGTTGAAACTGGCAACAGGGGACGATCGCAATGGAGCAATCACTGATGCGGCTTGACTTAGGGCAGTAATGATGCTGCGTTTGGGCGCTGCTCGTTGAATGGGCAATCTGAATCGGGCCTGGGCAACCATATCCTCCAAGTGCTGCTTTAAGACCTGTTCTGATTTCGGCCGAATGAACCGTTTGAAAGCGAAATTGGTGGTACGCAGAGCTGAGACTAGAACAGACCAGATTCGGTGCAATTGCGGAATATGCAAAGATTCAATAGGGAAATCCTTCAGATCCTGGACTTCATCGGGTAGAAGAAATTTGATAGCAATCGTTCGGAGCAAGCGACGCTCCAAGGGGTTGATCATTGGTGAAGTGCTCATGACAGCTTCCCATAGATTAAGCCCTTGTAATGCCGACTGACGTTCATTTCTCGATGCGTTGATGCTGCGAGGTTTTTTATGGTGACTCGATGAAGAGCTGCACTCATGCGATGTTGGTCCTGGCTTGCGGCGCTTGCGATTGGACTGAATAGAATGGGGCGTGTTGCTGAATTTGACGCCAGATTCGGAGCCAATAAAAGGATCAGCGTCGTCGACATTGTTCAGATCACCATTGTCCCGCGGTGCAGCATCATCTTCTTCAACGATGCGATGATCATCATGAGCCCTCTCGACAACAGCAGCCGAAACATCAAGGGCATCGCGCACAATCGCATCGAACGTGTGACTCGACCAAATTGCATTATCGGCGATTGATTCCGCGACCACTCCAAGAGATTCCAATTGCCCTGCAGGAATTTCGGGCAGTTGAGGAAGGGATTGTCCAAATGCCGTCGTCAATCCGAATTCGTCGCCACAATCATCAATCGAGAGAGGCAATAA
Source organism: Platanthera zijinensis (assembly GCA_039513925.1). Classification (NCBI taxonomy): domain Eukaryota; kingdom Viridiplantae; phylum Streptophyta; class Magnoliopsida; order Asparagales; family Orchidaceae; genus Platanthera; species Platanthera zijinensis. Next base: position 35,138,434 of record CM077094.1, read on the forward strand.
GTGAAACATCGTCGACAGAGACGTGTGCGAGGGATTGATGCCATCAGTCGAAAAGAGTGCGAGATATTGAGTGAGAATGATATGCATCCCAGAGATTGGCAAATACGCCCAGCGAGGATCAAATTGGAGTTCGCCTCGAAAGTTGATTTGAGCGACAATGGCATGAAGCAACAAGTTCCCTCCTTCCAGGGATATGGTCTCCGGGCAAATAGCTCGTCCATGACGCCACAAGTTTTCATTCTTCCCCGATCCACGGCGCAGACTCGAACGAAAGAAGCGATCCACGGCGGTAGTCAACGCGGATGCGGGCGGCGTTAAGCAATTTCTGATGTGTTTTTTCTGTGTCTCGTGACAAGCGAGTAGTTTGCTCGTCACGATGCGCTTGGATGAGAGCACATCATTCTCGATTTCCCACTTTTTAATGCGATCAAACAGTGCATCCAATTCAGCCTCAATGATGGAGCATTCCCGCATCGGAGCTTGTCCAGTGCCAACAATGATTTCGGCCACGGCAGACATGAATTGTTCATGCCGAGCACGATCCGTGCAGTTCGAATTGTCCCGGTACCTTGTGATCAGGTGATGATTGTCGAGAAGAACAATGATGTTCTCGAACTCTTCCAGCCATTCCCGATCATCGCAGCACTTGTCCAGGTACATGATGAGCATCGAAGTATCAATATTGTAAGCGTTGTACCGTCTCAGCAAACCCCGACTAACAGATCGACGTTCGGCATTGCCCGTCGTGCTTGTGAATTGATGGGAGAGGATTTGTTGGCGCTCGTTCATGACGGAGTGCAATCCAGCAACCGGGGCGAATTTCCTGCCGTTAAACTCATCCGTTAATTTCATGCGTCCCGGCACGTTGTGATGATGGTCGGCCGAGAGATGAGTCCCGGTGATGGCGCCTTCCATTCGGTTGAAGAACGGGAGTTGGCGAGAAATGCAGTCGTTGACCAGGCCTGTCAGCGTCGATTCTACAGGACCGAGAGTACCATTGTACCCATTGCAATGCTGAAAGAATGACGGAAAATCGGGAAACACTGTCGGATCCAGAGGCGTCGACGATTGCCAGAGTGCGGCATCCCTAGCATGCATTTTCAAATACCACGACACGTGACCACGATATAGAGTGGCTTGACGCATGTATCGAGTCGTTCGGGCACAACGAATCACCTTAGCGGCATCAGCACTGCCGGAACGGGACGTGTACAAGTCGTATGCCATTTGAACAAGACTGACGTCGTGCGCGCTCTGTTCGAACAGCTGTACGGGATAGTTAAGGACGATGGGCGTCGGGATCAACTTCTCGGTTTTGGCCTCGTCCATGACATGGAACGTGGCACCACAGCCGCCTGAGCTCTGCGACTTCCTGCACACATATCGAGCACAAAGAGCAAATGCAGTGGTGTCGATGCAATCAATGATTCGCGGGGCACTGAATTGCTTGCGGAAAAGAAAGCCGGCTTTGTTGCAAGACGGGCATGCACCCGCTGTCACGTTGACGTCGTACTGCCGTTCTGGATCGATCACGAACATCGGTTTCAGCAGATACGCGTTCAGGTCGGGACGTTTGCTCCATAGTGGCACAGGCGGATCGATTCGGATAGGAGGGCGCATGTCATTTTCAATCAGTTTCAGCTGAGTCTTGATCCAATCCTCCTGAATCTTGTTCAACGTGCCGGATTGCTTGCCACAAACGCATGGCTCACTAGTTGGGCGGTCGAATGCTGACGAATAGAATGGCGGCGTTTGGGTCGGAATAGATTCTGGTGGAATTTCAGGGCAGCGACGGACGAGGTTCTCATCCGATCGTTGTGTTTTCGCAATGTCCCGCAGCACAAGGTCGATACCGTTCATTGGCGATGATGACTAATAGACAGACAATCTGGGATGGATCAGATAAAGTCAGCGACGAGAGGAAGAAGAACGAAGACTATCTGGAGTAAATAAGCCCTGTCAAACAAAGCCATAATTAATCCAAACTCAACAAGTTTTCTCAAAATTCCATTAACAATGAAAATTAAAGTTCACGAAAGACATGAAGTACCTGCTTCTGCCAATGACGGGCTCTATAGGGTGTGGCTCTCCTCTTATTAAAAATAGTCTAGCAAACCATTCCCCCTATCATAATATAAATCATGATTAAATGCAACTGAAGTGCTACATATTGAAATGCATTAGTTGATTAATTACTATCTATACTTTATTTTACCAATAAGACTGAAGTGTTTCACATAGATATTTCCCACCCAAACGATATGTACTATTATGTTCACAATTAAAAAAAGGTAACTACCCCCAACATTTGGATCGCCAAAAAGATGATTATGGATGATATTTCAATAACTACCCCCAACATTTGCGATGATTATGTATTAACCATTAAGTAAAATTAACAAGTAATTAGAAATTGTTCTGCTTAGCTATTATCTCCTAGAAAAAAGCCAACATAGTCTCACATTACGTATGGCATAGCAACCAAAACTATTGACGCCTGCAAAGAAGCCAACCTGATTTCACATTTGTTCTGCATCTAGATAATATAATGATTAAACGTGCATCATAAAAATAAATGTGAATATCATAAGAATTAAGGTGTACTTTGGCTATAAGAGGGAAAATATATTTGTTGTTAATACCATATGTTTGAGCATACAACTTCACCACAACGCACATCTTCAAGCTCTAGAGATTGCAATAAGTTTTCATTCTTGGAACAAACATCACTTGCAGACTAGAAATCTTCGGCGTTGTAGCTCATGTGATCTTAGGATACATCCCTTCAAAATTATCATGAAAACTGTGGTGGGTATCAATGGCTATTGTCCACCAACAATCCTTCGATTCAAGTTGTGCTAGAGTTGATTTACATCCAACAACTTGCCCACATCCTTTTGAGTTGTGCATTCACTCTTTTTGTCCGTCCATAACCACCATGTGAATGGTTTGATGTTCCTTTTTGCCGCATTGTTCTGCTCTGTGATGGCGAAGATCCCTGTCTTGACGGCTTTTAACTAGTTTGTTGTTGTACATAACAATTGATATCTACTTTTATATTGTGTTGTATGAAAAAACATTTCAAGCAACCATTCTTATACAAAATCTACCATTCATTTTATACATGTTCTTCAATAATTTTCCCTCGACTGAAACAACATCACCAAGTCTCACTCTAAGATTTGATCTGACAACCTTTTTCATCCTAATCTTAGGTTCTTCACACGACTCATCAACCATGGCAATGCATATTGTATATGATAAAAAAAGTTCTAATGTACAATAAAAAAAAGATATAATTTATTAACTATTTTAGTGAGATTTTATAAAACCTTATATATATGTAAACAAATAAATTTAAAGCTAATTATAGTTTATTTGGCAGAGTACTCGAGTTTGTCATGGATATAAAAACAAAAATATTGAATTAAATCTGAAATAAGGCATTTGTATATCGCCTAAAATTAAGCCAATACCCCTAAACACCAAAAGTCACTATTAATTTATCATAGCTACAAAGTCTTATGTATAGGTTCTTTAAAACACTGGATGGAATATGAATGATAAGGGAAAAACTCCAAATAAATTTGTATATAACCAGGTGCCCAAAAAAGCTCCAGTTATCTGCAAAGCTTCACACATCAACACTTTTGATTAAGGCTATGTTTGGGGGGACTTAATTTCACCGGTCAAGCGGTTACGACCGCATGAACCGGGCCCTAATTATGGTCTGATTCATGCGGTCGTAACTGCTTGACCGGTGAAAATAAGTTCCCCCAAACGGACCCTAAATCTTTAAATTAAGCAAGAAACTGTAGAATGGCTCTTCACCTGCAAGCTCTGATAATCGATTCGATCATTTATGATCAAGACAGAACACCTTTAGAACTCTGATAAGAGTAAAACATATATTAAATAATAAAGTATATCCAAAATCATGTTCAACAATGATCAATCAAACATATATTGTCATTAAAAAAGGGATAGGGTTATGGAGGTGATGTTTATCCTCATGCATTTTTAACAAAAATGATTTATAAGAAATAATGACATCATTATAATGAAATTTTTTCATTAAGTTTAGAGAATCAAAGTGATCTTTCAGTCCTAATGAGCTTTTTGAATTGAATAATTCTTCAATCGAATCTCTTGGGACTGCAAGTAAAATAAAGAAGAATTGTGGCCATGGAATCTAATTCACGATTCCAGTAAGCAATCATCTAAGAATCCAATTAAATACAGTTCAAACGTATATTTTGTTTTTGAATGCAATGTAATGAAAATGTATAATAGACAAAAAAAATATGAAAATCGAATAGAGAGATGAAAAAACAATATAATAAAGAAGAAATACAATGAAGCCTTTCGATTTAACTTAATTCAAACATTCTCCACACAATATTTTCTAAGCTCAAGATTGTGGAGACAACCATAAGTTAAAATATGGGTAATTATATATCTAGTAATCAAACGTTTCGCTGCTCATAATCAATATAATTGCTAGAAAACATTGTTAATCAAAACAAGGCACTGAACAATAATCATCAAACTATGTAAAGACATCAGGAAATCATCTAAGTGCAAATGGAAGTGGTTGCCTGTAAACAAAGTTGACTGTAACTCTAAAATGCTGTCAATTTATGCTTGTCTATAAACAAAGTAGACTCTAACTCCCAATACATAGAAGAGGAAGACCTGAAATCGGAAGCCTGTAGCCTAACGGACGGTGAAATCGGGAGCCTGCAGTAGGTTGAAATTGGGAGACGAAACTCAGAACCTAGCCCTGCAGGAGGGGGTCGCCGGAGCCCTAGGAGGGCTCTGGAAGCAAAATCAGAGGTCGGCGAAGCTTCCCTGGAGGTTTCCGTCGAAGAGGTTGAAAGATGGATGCAGTTGTGGCTTTAGGCGGCGCTGAAGTTAGGAAACATTGATGGCGTGAGGTGGTGGCGATGCGAGCCTTCCGCCGGGAAGAACGATCTCTGGCGTTGGGTGCTTCCGCTCGGGAGAGAGGAGTCGGGAAGCTAGGGCAGCGCCGGTGTGGGCGAAGAGAAGCAAATCGTTGTAATGATCGCGAGATAGAAGAGCGGCAGATCGCGAGAAAGGAGCCGTAATTTGATGAGAGGCGGGAGGGTATTTTCGGAACAGTAAATATTCAGTCGGATTCAGTGGTACTGGAGTGAAGCCCGACCGGCGGGGGGGGGGGGGGGGGGGGGGGGGTACTCTGGTCATTCTTCAGTTACGTTCTGGGTAAACATTCATTTGACATAAAATGGCTTCTCTCATTGTTCCTAAAATGCATTTGTTCTGTTTATTAGATCGGAACCCGAGTCGCCCGTGAGCGGGACAATCTCTTCGGAAGACTAATAAATGCAATCGAGACGATTCTCATTCCCAGGAAATATCCATTTCGATGCGTTATCTCATTATTTCACCATTTATTATTTCCGCAATTAATGCTGACTACGGGTTTCATTCCGGACGCCATCTCTTTCCTTCCAATTCTTTCTCCCTTTCTTGATTTACTCTGTCGTCGATCGTCTCTCTTCTTTTATCTCCTACTGCCAAGTGTTCTTTAATAAATAAATGATGATTTCGTCCTCCTCCTTACTGCTGCAAGGTTTCCGTATTAATCTTGGAATCTACCGTCAATTTTTAATCGAATGTTCTTATCTCTGCCGGATCTTGTGTTTTTCTTCATGTTTCTTATATTTTTAATCTCTCTGCTCTATAAATCTGTTACAATCTCGATCAATGGCTCAATGCTGTTTGTTATCTTTTGCAGACGTATGACAGAACCTACATTCAAGAATGGCTCCTCTCCACCACCATCCTCACCGGTCACCTGTAACAATCTTGTCCGCAACATGATCACCCAGCCGTGTGCCGACGACGGCGTTGCCCAGACGACGCCGGTGACCCCAGATACAGAAGCCCTAATTACTTCCTCAGAACGACGAGCCTTCTCCTCTGTTCTCACCGGTCTCTCATCCCCTTCCCCTGCCGACCGGAAGCAGGCCGTCAAATCCCTCCGCCAGATCACCAAAAGAAGCCGGTCCTTCCGTGCCCTTGTTGGAGACGAACCCACTGCGATTCACCAACTGCTTTCCATATTGTCGGATGCCGGAGATGACAATGAACTCCGGGAAGAAGCCGTGACCGCTGTGTTCAACCTATCCATCCACGACGCCAACAAGAAGACCATTGGCGAGAGCAACGGGATCGCCCTTCTCATCCAATCCATGAAAATCGCCGGCGGCACAATGAACACCCGGGGCAACGCAGCCGCCGCCCTGTTCACCCTGTCCGCGCTGGACTCCAACAAGTCTAAGATCGGAGAGTTGGGTGCAATCCCACCGCTCGTAGATCTGTTTGATACCGGAAGCCTAGCGGCGAAGAAGGACGCCGCATCCGCCATTTTCAACCTCTGCTTGCTGAACGAAAACAAGGCCCGGGCGGTGAAATCTGGAGCAGTGAATGCTTGCATTGCCGCCATCGAGGACATTTCGTCGGAAATCATGGACGAGTCACTGACGTTACTTGCGTTGCTCACGACCAACCAGGAGGCGGCGGAGGAGGTGGCGGACGCCGGCGGCGTGCCGCCCTTGCTGTTGATTTTGAGGAAGGGGGCGAGCTCCACGAATCTGGAGAACGCGGTGGTGGTGCTTTACGCCGCTTGTTCCAGTGATAGGAGGAAGCTGAAGGAGGTCGGGGAGGAGGAGTCGATGCACGGGACGATATCGAAGCTGTCGATCGGCGGGACTTCGAGGGCGATGAGGAAGGCGACGGGGATTCTGGAGAAGCTGAAGAGAATCAAGCACAATACGCACTAACGAGTGCAGTACTCGTGTTAGTGATGAATGAGTGGCGGAAGGGATTTTTCCAGGTGTAAATAGTTACGCCAAAAATTTGTAGTCCTATGACTGAGGGATCGGTTTTTCTTTTTTGCTGCCGGCAAATTTACCATTTTATAATGGAAGATTTTTTTTTCTTTTTCTTTGTCCTCTTATTATTTTTTGTCAATTATTGATGTAGAATGCCACATGGTCCACATGGACAGCGATTACTGCACAATAAATTTTAAATTTCACGTGGGAATCCTAAAAAAATAATTTCTGGATTGGAGAGAATTTGGCTCGGTTGCGACTTGACGAGGGGAAAATTTTTCAATGTGCTTGGGTGGACTCGAGCAGAGATATGACAAGGGGCACATGCCCAGACGCAAAATTTGTTTAAAATCATTATGGTATGGGTCTGCCTGCCCGTGAGAGCCTTAAAACTTGGCTAATGATATCCACACCGCTCTATCGGATATTAGCATTCAAAGTAGTATTTTTAGGTGTTTTTTTTCTTTCACGCCCGCAGCTAGTATCCACACACAGAAAATTGGATTTTTTTTTCTTTCACGCCCGCCGCCCCGCTCTAGGGTTGTCGCGCTTCAACCGCACAGGAGAGTCCAGCCCACCGCGCCGCCCACTTCCGGAACTCTGCCCGCGGGATTCTCCTCACGCACAACACTCTTCTCTCTCGCTCGCCGCCCCGCTCTAGGGTTGTCGTGATTCAACAAGACAGGCGAGTCCAGTCCGCTACGCACCGCCGACTCCAAGCGATTCAACCCTTCTTTCCTTTGTCAACTATTTTGGAGTAGACGCTGGTCCTCCGTCGATTTGTCCCCCTCATATTCCCTCCGAGGACTCCAAGTATACCAGTTATTTTTTTTTGGGACAAATTGCTTTCAAAGCATCAATGTCTATATCTTTAGTGATAATAGGTTTGAACATACTCACAAAAGCATTGTATTTCAATTAGTTTATATATGCTCTTAATGTTTACATACCTTTTTTCGTCATGAACATTCAAACAAATCATATGAGGAAGTTGATCAAAAGATTGAAGTTGATTTGACCAAGCATTTTCAATCTGACAAATTTTTTTTGTTCAGAGAGACTTATTGAGTGGGCTCGATGTGTTAGTAGAAGTGTTCGCGATGTAATCACTATCAAAACTTCTCAAAAAAATTATTGGTTGTCTCACCCCGTGTGTCATACTAGCATGTGATAAAGACGATTACAACAGAGAGAATTAAAATAAGAAAGGTTGGGTGAAAATATAACATCCCACAAACAACCAGATTCCTGGGAAATTTTGTCATGACTAGGTCATGACAAAGCTCTAAGAAGACCAAGAGGACCATGAGTGCCTAAGCAAAATAGATGAAATCACCTTAGTCTACAAATAACAATTGTTGGTCACCTAGCCTATGGTTTGGCTTTTGGGTCCAACTTGACTATTTGATCCCACCAAAACACTTTCAATCTTATAAGGGCCCTTTAGAGCACTAACAACCCATTTGGGTCAACCAAAGGGATGGAGTTGAACAGAGTCAACCCCTAACTCTAGTTAGGTCAAATTGCCCTAATTTGGCCTAAGTTGACTTCACCAAGTCACAAATAGACTTGAGTGGTGTCATGGGACCCATGAACCCTCACTTGGGTCAATCACATCATCTAGCTTGACCTAAGGGTTGAGCCTAATTAACCAAGGTCAATTAAGGCCAAAATGGGGAAGAAGGTCAAAACCAACTTCAATCCAATTGGGAGAGACCCAATTGTGATGGCCGGCTAGTTATAACAAATGAAAATTACCTAGAATGTCACTAAAATTATGAATGGGATGACTAGGAGAGAGAAAGTGGAAATTCTACCTAAGGGAGGAGAGAGAAAGAGGAGCATTCATGGTTTTGGGAGGCCATGGGGCATTCAACTCCCCTCTTAAAGGCCTCGTTCATTCCCCTTGGTCAATTAGGAGGAGATGGAGGGGTTATCCCGACCACCTAGGGGTGGAATTTCAACAGTTTGGGAGGTGGCTGAAATATCCAATTTAAGGACATTAATGGCCATTAATGGTTTACCTCTCCCACTCCCCAAAAAAACCCCTCCATCAGCTTTAAAAGCTTCCTAGCAATCAAAATGAATTGTTGCATCATTAATTTAGGTGGAGAACAGAGAATTCGGCCAGGAAAAAGCTTGAGGTTGTAGGCCAAGGCACATCGCCACCACACATGCCGCCAAGCCCGCTTGCAGGTCTAATCCTCTTCCTTCTCCTCCGTGCTAGATCTGTAGATCTTTAAGTGGAGAAATTGGGCTCAATCGAGCCCGATCATTGAGGAGAAAATGTGAGTTTTCTGTGAAAAAAAATCAACCCCTCAGGTTCGCCGGAAACGGCCCCTCCGGCGGCTATGCCGCCGCCAGACGATAGCCACCACCTCGATGGAGGAGGAGGTGGTGGTGGTCGGCCAGGGAGGTGGCTGGGTGGCCGGAAACTGGAGTTAGAAAAGCTCTAGGTCGCATTGATCCTAGCCCTTGGCTGATCAGGGTCGATGACCCGTGGTCGTTGGATCGATATGATCAGTTATACACATGCCGGTTTTAATTTATATATATATATATAGACATCTGTATTCTGTCACATTTTATTAACTACTTGATTTAATCATTAAAAATACTTAGATATATTTGCAGTGAATGTGTCCAACATAGAAAACTTAGCCCTTGGAGTCTAGTTTAATCCAAAATTTAAATCAATCCATTTGGACCACTGGATTTCCCTCAACACACTTTTTGATGCAAGGAGTCTAAAGGACAACCAGAAATTAAAATGAGTACCCCCATTGGCCCACTCAGTTAAATGACTTGAACTTTGGACCATAGGCTGGTCTGACCATAACCCACAACTTATCCAAAAAATCAGAACTTTTGGAGATGATTTTCAAATAGTTTTTATGACTTAAATAGAGTCTATGGACCTCAATTTTCTCCAAACCCTGGTGGATGACCAGAGGGGATATCATAAGGCCAAGAAAAAAATGCCAACCCAATTGGAGTTGATTTGGTGGGGTAACTTGTTGAATAAGGTTTTTCACCTAGGGGAATATGCCTAGTTTTCCAATGTGCACTAGTAACAAGCGTCGAGTGCGTTGACTAGACTCGATGAAGCGTTGATTGCGTTGACTGGTGGGTAGGCGTCGAGTGATACTCGACGCATAGAAGAATTTGACTTAGAATAATCCTGGAATCAGGAAGCGTCGAGTGAGTTGACTTGACTCGATGAGGCATTGAGTGATCTTGACGCCATTTGACAAGGCATCGAGTGATACTCGACGCATGGAACACTTGAATTAGAAAAATACTGGATTTGGTAGGCATTGAGTGATCTCGGTGCCATTTGATGAGGTATCGAGTGATACTCGACGCATGTTGTTGGGTATTGTATCCACAATAACCCAGATTTGTGTGAAGTCACCCTTAAACTAAGGTGAATTATGTTTGTATTTGATGTTATTCTGTGGTTAAGTGCATGCAGGTCATAATTGTTAAGTGTAGACCAATGTCAGTTTACAGTAAGTCACCAAATACAGGACCATGCAATGTAATACCTCATTGTATGATCCATAGTGTTGACTCATGTGTAACCTCCTTATTGACATGCACTTCATTTTCAAGTACTAAGGCAATGGAGGAATTCAAGGGTAGTTGTTTTCAACAAAGAAGAAAAGTAAATTATTCAGAAAATTTCCCTAAGTACATTTCTCGAGAAATCTAAGATGTTTTTCTCGAGAAGCCTAAGTCTAGTTCTCGAGAAAGCCTTGATGTTCTCGAGATACTATAAGAATTCTTGGGAAATTGTCTGAAAGGTTTCTAAGTCTTTTACTCGAGAAATGTCATGTAGATTTATCGAAAGCCAAGTCAGTTCTCGGATAAGGCAATGGAATTCTCGAGAAGTCGATTTTATTTCTCGAGAAGCTGAAACTTCTTTCTCGAGAAACCCACTCCTTGTCAAGAAATCATTGCCTCAAGTTTCAGAAGTTCTGTTAAGTAAATTTCTTGAAAGGCTTGGATGTTTTCTCAAGAAACTACATTCTTCTCGAGAAACCGGGCTCCTGCTCTAGAATTCCGCCAAGTCTCTTTCTCGTGAAATAAGGTTCTTCTCGAGAAATCGGTTTTCCCTCTCACAGAATTTTCTTCAAGTTATTTTCTCAAGAAGCCTAGTTCTTTTCTCGAGAAGACAAGTTCTTTTCTCAGGAAGTCTTCTTCTTCTCGAGAAATGCAGTTGCAGATTCTGAAGATTAAACCAGTCAGACAGAATTTCAAATTCAAATCTAAGTTTAGAAAGTTTAATCCATGTGGATCATCTCTTAATGACATTTGACCGTTGGGCTATGTCCTATATAAAGTCACGTCAAGGATTTTGCCAACCCTAATTTTTACTGCTAATCTTATTCGAAATCAGAATCGCCGCATTTTCAGATCGAGAAACAGCCGCCGCCGACATCTTCATTCTTCACCGAAGCTTGTTCCTTGATCCAGCGATTCGAAAGCAGAAGAAAGATTCGACAAGATCTCTGGTTTTAGATTCTCAATCTCTCAATTGATTGCGTCGGATCCTAGAAATTTCAGATCGTGTTTATCTCAAGAATTCTTCCTCAACTTCTTCTCCAAGCTTTCAGTTTTTCAAGAAGGAAGAAATATGAAGATTTCAGATCTGAAGTGAAGTTGTTTTTTATTATTGTTGTAAAACTTATTTCAATTTTTGTAGAAGCTTTGTCTCCGAGTTTGTAGGAAGATTTATCTTCCGAGTGTAGATCACGTTTTGGAGGATCGAGTTATAGGAGCGTTGCTCCGAGCTATATGATTGTTTAATCCGAGATATAGTAAAGTAGCCAAGTCTAGCATGGTGCTAGATTGGTGAGGTGGAGAGTGGACGTTGTAACACCCCTATCCGTCACATAGCATATAGCAGTAGGTCCGGCCGGGGCCTGACGCCATATACCACGGACAGACCGGTGGGTTACTCAATGAAACCATTCAACCCATACACACGTCCTACACAGAGTATCTAGCGGAAGCAATTTATTAAGTTGCAAAGGAAAGAACCCAGCACAAGCACGAATGTCCACTAATAGAAAATCCAGTAGGAATGAAGTACAAAATACACAAATGTACTGGCCTTATGGACTTACAATAGTTCACTTAAATAAATATTGTTTTATAAACTTCGGCTCGTAGGCCGACCACACATGATTTAAATAAGTAAACAAACGAGCCCTTCGAGGGCCGGCTCAGCAACTTGGGCTTTGGCCCGATATTTTCCGCTCGGCTCCGCAGCACCTGCAAGCACAAATCACCACAACGGTGGCAAACAAGAATAACGGTCAGCTAAAGCTGACCAAATTATAACGATTCCACCCCCAAACCGGGGCGGCAAAGCTCCTTCCCTGCACTTGTTAGCAAAACAAGCAATATAGTGAATAAACACAACATCACAGGTGCACGTAAACACGACCATACACCCCGTGCTCTCAGGGCACTTACTCGGTGAAGCCAGTCCGAACCTGATCCGATCCTTGGCTGCACCACCACCCCCACGGCGGCAAACCTCGTGAGCATTTAGTCCTTTCATCCGCAGCCTAGACTCGTTCTCCAAATCATCGGTAAGTATCACGTAACTTTAGGTCACTTTAACCGAAACAGATGGAGCGGGTAGGGTTCCACCAGCTCGTTGCTCACCTCGCAATGGCCATTTGGCCTTTGACGTGGGCCAAGATTCCCCCAGTCCCAACTATCGATCAAACACGGTACATAGCCCCGCTACGTACCTGGCTGGCTCCCAGGCCTCCAAAACGGCAGAACTTCGCTTTCGCCCAGATTTTCGGGTGCACCTTGGGGTTACTCCCCAAGATTCCCTGATGCATTCGCATAGCAAACCCAAAACAACCAAAACGCACGGAGTCTTCTCCGTCTAAATATGCATAGTAAAATATCACCGATCCAGACCAACTTGTCCGGGTAGGATTCACACACCATGCCTATGTCCGTACTACGATTCCGGACTCTAAACAAGGGGGACTTTACATATCTACCCCAAGGAACACTGCAACTCACCGCACACTTACGGGAGAGGGTTTTCCCTATGCAAAAGAAGAAGAGCTTCACATGCTCAAGATGAGAATCGTTACCCTAGCGTTTCTCCTCGGCGCCATGACGATCCAGTCGGATGGAAAGCACCCTATCGGCCTCGCCTTTGCGGATCTGAACTTGGATCGAGAATTGGAGCTCCGAGGATCCACCAGCGGCCGGATCTCCCTCTTCCTTCTTCCTCCTTGCACTCCCTTCTCTCTAGGACTTAGAAAGAGAATGGCCCCAAAAGAAATGAGGGTTTGAACCCTATTCCCAGCTTAAAACCCAACCAGGACAGCCCTGAGCCATTAGATCCCAAAATAAGGAAACGGACGGATGCGATTCTCCCTAAAAATAAACATCCTGGGCCGAACATAGCTTGCGACACGCCCGTGTCCAAGGCCGTATAACTCATTCGCCGTCGAAACCATCGTGTCCAAAAAAGAACACAGGCACATGATACGCCCGTGTCAGGCTTGACACGCCCATGTCAGCTAGTACACGCCCGTGTAGCTGGGCATGTTCTCCCATCGACACAGGTCCAAAACGTCCAGATCACGACACGGCCATGTAACACGCCCGTGTCACATGCAGTATGCTAGACACTCCCTGGGACACACCCGTGTCCCAGGCCGTGTAGCTACCAAATCACAACTTGCCAAATGACTCGAGGAGGACACAGGTATTCGACACGTCCGTGTTGAATTTTACACGCCCGTGTCGGACACGAACACGCCTGGGCTCAGGCCATGCGTCCTCACTCAACGATCGTTGAGTGAAATGATTTGAGTGGCTGACACGCTCTGGGACATGCCCGTGTCCCAGGCCGTGTTCACTGCCCCGACAACCATTGACTACAATTTCGTCGACCACGCGACCATTGCCGAACCCGAGCACGACACGCCCCTGGGACACGCCCGTATCCCAGGCCGTGTCACCTCTACCAAATCTCAGACTTGGCTCAAAACGCCATCCGTCATTCTTTTGAGTTTCGAGGCGTTACAAATCTCTCCCTCTTAAAAGAATTTCGTCCACGAAATTACCAAAGGAAAAGATATACAAAACCAAAAGCTGTATCTGAATGGAATAACTCTGGGTACTCCTTAAGCATGGTCTGCTCCCATTCCCAAGAGAGCTCCTCACGAACGCAATTGTCCCAACGGACCTTGACCATTCTGATCTCCATGTTATGAAGTCGCTTGACTTTAGAGTCCTCAATACGAACGGGCTTGACCCTAGTCGTCAACCCTTCGTCCACCGGTACTTGATCAACTGCGATCACCTGCGAAGGCTCTTGCACCGCCTTTCACAATACTAATATGTGGAATACGTCGTGTAGACCACTCAACTCCACCGACAGCTTCAGACGGTAAGCCGCTTCACCGATCCGCACCAGGAACTCAAATGGTCCAAGGTACCTCGGGCTCAGCTTCTTCAAGCGTCATACCCGTGAAATGCCCTTGAATGACGTTAACTTCAAATACACCCAATCGCCAACCGCGAACTCCATGTTTTGGTGCTTGGCATTGCAATATTTAGCTTGTATATCCTGACCGATCAGCAAACGCTCCCGAATGGTTCGTACCAATGAAGTAGCGCTTTCCACCTCTTGCTTTTTGTACAACCTTGCCTCACCCGTTTCTAGTGACGACAACGGCGTGTGACACTTTATACCATATAAGGCCTCAAAGGCCGCCATTTGTATGCTCGCTTAGTAGTTATTGTTGTACGCAAACTCCACCAAATACAGGTGGTCTTCCCAATGCTTTCCGAAGTCCAGAACGCACATGTGAAGCATGTCCTCCATCGTCCTGTTGACCCTCTCGGTCTGCCCATTCGTCTGCGGATGAAGGGCTGTGCTGAACTTCAACTTCGTCCCCAGCATTTACTGCACCAACCTCCTGTCATTGGACATAAAACACCCATCTCTATCACTCACGATGTTGCGGGGTACACCGTGCAGTCTAACAATGTTATCCACATATAGCTTTGCCAGTTTCTCCACTAAATCATCCTTCCTATGCGGAATGAAGTGCGACACTTTTGTTAACCGATCTACGATCACCCAGATGGCGTCGTTTCACTTCTGCGACCTTGGCAATCTATGCACAAAGTCCATCGAAATGTCGTCGAACTTCCACTCCGAAATAGGCAAAGATTTCAAGATGTTGGGTATTGTATCCAACTTTACCTGGATTTGAAGAAACCTCCTGTCAAGCTAAGATGAAGTCACAATGTATTTGATGATATGTCTTCAAGTTGTGCTTGTAGTTATTCCACGCTAAGTACACACCAATGTCAGGGTGCAGTTGGTCAATATACACGGGTCTGTGCAACGTAATCCCTCGTTGAGCAGATCAGTGTGTTGGCTCACGTGTACTCTCTCTATTGGAGTGTACTTATTTTCAAGTACAAGGTTGAGATTGATCGAGAGCTGAAGAGGAGCAAGGATGGGTCAAATGCCAACTCATGGGAAGAAAGATGAAGATTCGTCTAAGTTAAATTTGACGGGAATCACTAAGTGATTCTCGCCAATTCGACGGGAATCACTAGTGATTCTCGCCGAATCGTCGAGAATCACTCGCTGATTCCCATCGACTGCATCCGGCTGACTCAACGCCTTCAAGAATTCTGCTAAGTCAGAATCATCGAGAAGCAATAAGTGATTCTCGCTGAATCGTCGAGAATGACTCTACATTCTCGCCGATTCGTCGAAAATGGTTTTGATTCTCGCCGACTCACCCCAGATAGCAAGCTTTTCAGCTAAAATTCTACCAAGGATAATTCGACGGGAATCATAAGTGATTCTCGTCGATTCGTCGAGAATCACCAATGATTCCCGCCGAATTTGCCTTAGGCGATTTCTACTTGCTCGCTGGACTGAACCAAGATATCAGGCGCTGTTTGGACCGGGCTTAGGGTTTCTCCTTGTGGGGCCCACAACGGTCTTTTAGGGTTGATCTACAGTATAAATGCCCATGTAATTTGAACTTACAGGCAGCGAAGAAAACAAAAACAGAACACGTCCGCCGAGCGTGACCTAGCCGATCGCGAACTTCCTCCCGTCGCCGTCGCCGCTCGCAAGCCGTCGCCGCTCCCAGATAGTCACCGCCGCTGATCTTAGAGGTCCTCTTTGATCGTCCAGTGACAGAACCGAGGCTAAGCTTAGCGTCTCACATTTCTATCTTGAGATCCTTTGTCTCTTGATTTGTTGAGCTGGAATATTTCTCCCCTCCGAATCGATTGAGACGATCGATCCAAGTAAGATTGTTGGTAGACCTTGCTAGCCTCGTCAAGAAGTTTGGATCTACAAAGCATCGCCGCCGCATTCACTTGCTGCCACCGATCTTGGGAAGATCCTCTCCAAGAGAGTGCTCCGATCGTGAACTCTTCGTCTTCATCAAGAAAGCTTCATTGAATGAAGAGGTACATCGGGTTCTCCAAACGTAGTTTGTATTTCTTGTACATTCTATTTTAACTTTGTTGTAGAGGAACTTTGATTCCTCGTTGTAAGGGTTGGGTGCAACCCGTGGTGGAGGAGTAGTGACTCCTTCGGGTGGAAGGGTTTTTTCCATAGTGAGAGGATTGGATTTCAATCCTGTTGGTGAAGTGACCGAGTCATCCCTTGATTGGGAGATAGGTCGAAGGGGGAGAGTGGATGTACCCAAATCGGGGAGCCACTATAATTTCATGGTGTGATTTTCTGTGCTGTGTTTGTTGTTTGTGCAGGTAAATTTTTAATTCCGCAAAAGACTGCAAATCACCTATCCCCCCCATAGGTGAAGCTAGTTTATATTAGATAACTTTCAAGTGGTATCAGAGGGAGTTTACTCGTCAATAAGGTTTACTCCTTGAGTAAGATCCCGGTTCTAGTGTCAAGAAGAAGAAAAGACTCAAGCATGGAACTATACTCTGATGTCTCTCCTCTGAGACTACCTGCATGCACAACGGAGTATTATCCCATCTGGAAGATGAGAGTTATGTTTCATCTGGAGGCCATTGACCCTCGCGCATCATTCATTATGGAAGAGGGTCCCTTTATTCCCATGAAGGCTTCCGTATCTGGAAAAGATCTCCAAATCCCCAAGAGTCCCGAAGAGATGTCTGAGGCTGAGCTTTCACTTTTCAACCTGGACAAGCTGATTCGTCAGATCATCACTGACATCTGGTCTGGATCATCTCGTTCAAGATTGGACAAGTGTAGGACTGCAAAGTCTATGTGGCAAACTATCACTGACCTCATGGAGGGAACAGAGACGGCTGAGACTGGATGCCAGCAAGAGGATGAAGCCTATATGGGAATCCTCAATTCTGAAGATGAAGGTAAATACCAATCTCTCAGTATCAGGGCTCCTGTGTCTATATCTGAGACGGAAGAAGAGTTTGAGGAAAGCAGTTCTGATTAAGCTGACACATCTGTCTCGGCTGATTCTAACGCTAACCCTGAACATCAAAGTCAGGATCAGGTAACTTCTTCATCATGCTCATCTCCCCTTGAATTTCTTGAAGACAGGAATAGTTCAGAGGGTTGTACATCTTGTGATGCAAGGGAGATGGATAATGTCAATCAAAGGATTGAAAATCTTGATTCCCTTGAGAGTGCCCTTCAGAAGAGAAACTTACTTATTGAGGAACAAGCTAAGGAGATAGCTTAGTTGAAGACCGTGATGGATCTCCAATTGGAATCCATCAAGGTGAAGGACTCAAAGATATCGGATCTAGAGGTTCGTCTAGAGACCGAGAAGAGAATAGTATCTAATTTCTCCAAGATAGATGTTATTAAGAGAAAAGGAGAAAACGGGTGGATCTCACGAATTATAAAATCGTAGAGAAATGGGGAAACTATTTTCAGACCCCCCACACCGAGTAGGAAGGGCACACATCATGCCTTCAGGTATGACCATAAGAACAACTATGGTCACTGCAAGAATGATCAACCCTCTTGTGGAAGTACCCATAGTGCAAGTGCTGTTATGGCTACCCATGAGAAAATACATTTGGCTCATGATGAACCCTTTGTATTCACTGCCTCAGCCTCAACACTTCATGAAAGTGCAGGAACCAGCTCTCACTGCATCTCTTACCACCCTAGGACACAGGAAAAAGAGGTTGGGAAACATGTAACAAGTACCCATGGGGTCCCCGGAGGTATGCTGATTGAAAAGAAGGCACCACCTCCCAGGCCTCGTGACACTCACCATATGTTTTCTATCCACCCTCCCTCGTGTCTCGGTTGAAAGGGCAAATTTGGGAGCAGAACCTGTTCTGTTCCGGCCAGACCTAAGATCATGACTACCTCAGTCAGTAGATCAGGTCAGAAACGGAGATACAACATTCATGATTGTTGGTGTTGTGACAAGGTGGGTCACTTTGCCATATATTGTTGGCATAATCCCTCTGTATCAAGGGAAAGGGTATGTCCACTTCCTTTGGGCAGAGTTAGCCTTCCTGACAGGAATCCTGTAGGAAGGCATTCGATATTTTATGCTGACAAGAACCTAGGACCCAATACATATTGGGTTCCTAAGGTAAGGTAATCCGTTTTGCAGGATAGTCTAGGTTCCCATGAAATGATGGGATCTAGACATGAGATGTTCCAAGAATGATATGGAACAAGTATATGGGATAAGAGATAGTGCTAACTACAATGGCCTACTCTAATTGGACACCTGGTGTACCTCAAATAGAAGATCTGAATGATCAATTTAATGATCCCAGGTACACGCATTCAGTTACGATACTTGAGTCGTATTATATAGATGCTTATATATATATATATATATATATATCCACATGAATATGTCGATTCTTCTTCTAAAAGTAAATGGTTATATATATACACATATCTGTTCACACACCTGATGAAAGGACGCAACAGTTAAATGATCCTGAGTTAAAATCTGAAGAACTCCTTTTATTTACATATATAATTGATAATGTATTTCAATGGGTGTCAATCAGTCCACTTGAAATTCAAGGAGTGTGTTCCAGTGGCTATAACAAAAATTCTACACTTTTGAATCACCTAGAATTACTCAGTAATTATTTCTAGGGTTTATATCCCTTCAACTCGATCTAGGTAGTATGACCAAGAAATAAAAAGGGGCAAAGGTTCGACATTGAAATAGATAACTCAGAGTTCGAAAGGTTCAAAATTAACATGCCATGTATAGAATTTGCTGAAATCCCGTCGACTTCCCACGGCTCGGAAGAAATAAATAGCGTAACCCCTATACGACTCTTCACATTCCAAAATCGCTGAAATCTCGTCTACTTGCCAGATACCTCACCGATTCCCGTCGTTCGTACGGAAGCTCCTCCCATGCTTCAATCGCCCGTGTTCTCCGTCACCCCTCCGTGCTCCCGTCGACGACATCCTCTAGACGCAAGGATCGTGCAATGCTTCCATCGCCTCCCTGTCAGTTTTCCCTCTCCCGACGACACTCATTCCAGTTGCCAACGTCCAGCCGCAAGCCACTCTCTCTGCTCAGCGCTAGGGTTTGCAATGGCTCCTAGAACCACAGTTGGGCTCCTCATTGGAAGTGAACTGGTTAGGACGGGCTTCTCCCATGCCTCTAATGAGTTCAGAAATATTATCCTAATACTTGAAGAAGCCGAGCTTTCCTTCATCCTCGAGCACCCGTGCAAGATCCTGGATAAAGAAGTGCTTGAATTCTTTGTAACGGCAAAGCTACGGCATGAGGATACGGTGATTAAGAGTAAGATTGCTGGCCTACGGATCAAGATGTCTGCTTGAAAATTATCACGACATTTGCAGCTCACCAGTTTTGAACAAGAGGACTACCTGGAGGAAGATGATCATGCCAGGACTCTCCTATTCTGTGGACTTGCTCGAGGGACTAAGTCTATCAAGCGCAAGGAAATGAATGAGGAAGGGAAGCTTCTATCTCATATCATTGAGAAAGCCCTGATCTGCAAACCAGGCTCCCATGATCATATCTCTGGTGATATGTTCAAAATCTTGGTGGCTATAGTGTGTCAAAAAAGATACAACTGGGGGGCCATGCTGTTTGAGAAGATTAAAGATATATTATGAACCCCCAATTTTGGAAGGATCACCAGCCTGTACCTCAATCAGCTGGATGGAGACAGGTTTGACATGAGTAAGGGAGTTCCTCTCCATTACTTGAAGAAAATGGACTCCAGTGTATTTGATAGATGGGAAAGAAGGATTGGTCAAGCAGGTGTGGCTGAAGCCCATGATGAACCCTTGGCTGAAGCCCATGAGGATGAAGGTAATAGAGCTCCAGATGACAAAAATCCCTTGGATGAACCCAGTGACATTCCTGACTTGCTGCATGCAGGAACTCAGGGGGAGTCGCTACCCGCTTCTACTGATACACTCAGGGCAGACATCTCTCTGATTGCAAAAGATGCTGTTGATACCCTCGCCACTTATCAGGTTGAAGAGGAGGAAGCCGAGGAGGACATGGACAATGATGCGGTTGACGATGATGATATGGAAGATGAGGCTGCTGATGAGGTGAATGATGAAGTAGTTGAAAATGAAATAACCATGAGGGAGATGGTGGAGATGGTGGAGCTATGGGGTGATGTTGAAGTCCCCTCTAAGGAACGGGCTCCTTTGGAAGTTCCTGAGACATCTGGTGTAGCAATGGAGTGGGAGTCCTCTCAGCAGAGGATGATAAGCATTCCTGAGAAAACAACAGAGGCTGCCCCTATCCCCCATTGGAGACTGTGCACGTGTCAAGCTCTCCCAGTGAATCTGCAGAAGAGCACAACCAAGGCATGCCTCAGGGTTATCCACTAAGACCTAACCTGGCAAATCACACGGTGAATATCATTCAAGGTATAGTGGATGAACTGAAAACTTCTTTTGAACAATCACACAACAAAGTGCTAAAACGAATTAAACAATCCGAGGAGCTAATGCTTAAGAATGTTGTGGAAATAAATCATAAACTGGATCTGATGGAACAGAAGTTTGATGCCAAATATGCAGAGGCCGACACTGTAGTAAACCTTCTAATGCAAGGACTCCAGAAGAACACAGCTGATCTAGCGGTAGTGAACCAAAATGCACATGTTGTGGCCGACAACATCAAGCTATTCGATGCCAACATGGTGACTCTCAACGTAAATCAGACTTCCCTTCTAAATGAGTTCACTATGACTGCAAAGCATATAGATGAGTCACTGCATTCTTATGCAAACTCCATTGCCCTCGAAGCCAAAAAGGGGGAGAATGAATATACAGCTAAGATGGCAGGGTTAGAACAGATTATGGTCGACAACTTCAAACAGTCAAATAAGTATGTTTTTGATAGCTGTCACTGGCTAGTTCAGCAAGCATCCGGTATACAAATCCCAATTCCGGTTCCTTCTCTTGATGAGGTTACCACTGCTGCTGATGAGGGTGTAAGTGTTGAGGAGGTTCCTCTTAGTGAAGCTGATGCTAAGAAGGCTGCTAGGGCTGCTGCCAAAGCTGCACGCAGTGCCATGTTTGACCAGGAAGCTATAGCGAAAGGAAAAAGAAAACTCCAAGAAGGGACGTCCAAAGAGACTCCAACTGAGAAGAAAGTAAGATTGAAGGAGAGTGAAGTATGAAATGAACGATGGAGTCCTATCTCGAAGAGCATTATTTTGGACACCTTTATGCTACAACAGTGAGGGGAAATTAATCGAAATGAAGTATATAATCAGTATGAGTTGGAGCTGCATAAAGAATATAAAGCTAAACGAAATATCTTTTTCAGAACCAACACTGTGGAACATAAAGCTCCTCCCCCCAGATACTATCCGAAGTCCAAGGAATATTTTGAGAGACAAAGCAAGAAGTACTTGGCTCAACAACTGAAGGATGATCTAGCTAAGGAGAAATAGGCTTAGGATTTTTGCTTGTCATTTCCTTCATGCATGTTTATCTCTTCATACTTTTATATGAACAATTCTTTTGGATATATATATATATATATATATATATATATATATATATATATATATATATATGATCTCATGTTGACTCAAGTATTGTTCTGTATGCTTTTAACATTCTGTGTCTTGTCTCTCTTAATTTGTTATGTATATTACTCTGGTTGGTGAAATTCATCTTAGCTAGTAGGATTTTGGCTTCTTCAAATAGAGGGAGATTGTTGGGTATTGTATCCACAATTACCTGGATTTGAAGAAACCTCCTGTCAAGCTAAGATGAATTCACAATGTATTTGATGATATGTCTTCAAGTTGTGCTTGCAGTTATTCCACGCTAAGTACACACCAATGTCAGGGTGCAGTGGGTCAATATACAAGGGTCTGCACAACGTAATCCCTCGTTGAGCAAATCAGTGTGTTGGCTCACGTGTACTCTCTCTATTGGAGTGTACTTATTTTCAAGTACAGGGTTGAGATTGATCGAGAGCTGAAGAGGAGCAAGGATGGGTCAAAGACCAACTCATGGGAATAAAAACGAAGATTCGTCTAAGTTAAATTCGACGAGAATCACAAAGTGATTCTCGCCGATTCGACGGGAATCACTAGTGATTCTTGCCGAATCATCGAGAATCACTCGCCGATTCCCGCCGACTGCATCCGGCTGACTCAACGCCTTCAAGAATTCTGCTAATTCAGAATCGTCGAGAATCAATAAGTGATTCTCGCCGAATCGTCGAGAATGATTCTGCATTCTCGCCGATTCGTCGAGAATGGTTTTTATTCTCGCCGACTCACCCCGGATGGCAAGCTTTTCAGCTAAAATTCTACCAAGGATAATTCGACGGGAATCATAAGTGATTATTTCCGATTTGTCGAGAATAACCAATGATTCCCGCCGAATTTGCCTTAGGTGATTTCTACCTGCTTGCTGGACTGAACCAAGATATCAGGCGCTGTTTGAACCGGGCTTAGGGTTTCTCCTTGTGGGGCCCACAACGGTCTTTTAGGGTTGATCTACAGTATAAATGCCCATGTAATTTGAACTTACAGGCAGCGAAGAAAACGAAAACGGAACACGGCCGCCGAGCGTTACCTAGCCGATCGCGGACTTCCTCCCGTCTCCGTCGCCGCTCGCAAGCCATCGCTGTTCGTAGATAGTCGCCGCCGCTGATCTTAGAGGTCCTCTTTGATCGTCCGGCGACAGAACCGAGGCTAAGCTTAGCGTATCACGTTTCTATATTGAGATCCTTTGTCTCTTGATTTGTTGAGCGGGAATATTTATCCCCTCCAAATCGATTGAGACGATCAATCCAAGTAAGATCGTTGGTAGACCTTGCTAGCCTCGTCAAGAAGTTTGGATCTACAAAGCATCGCCACCGTATTCACTTGCTGCCGCCGATCTCGGGAAGATCCTCTCCAAGAGAGTGTTCCGATCGTTGACTCTTCGTCTTCATCAAGAAAGCTTTATTGAACGAAGAGGGACATCGGGTTCTCTAAACGTAGTTTGTATTTCTTGTACATTCTATTTTAACTTTGTTATAAAGGAACTTTTATTCCTCATTGTACGGGTTGGGTGCAACCCGTGGTGGAGGAGTAGTGACTCCTTCGGGTGGAAGGGTTTCTTCCATAGTGAGAGGATTAGATTTCAATCCTGTTGGTGAAGTGACCGAGTCGTCACTTGATTGGGAGATAGGTCGAAGGGGGAGAGTGGACGTACCCAAATCGGGGAACCACTATAATTTTTGGTGTGCTTTTCTGTGCTATGTTTGTTGTTTGTGTAGGTTAATTTTTAATTCCGCAAAAGACTGCAAATCACCTATCCCCCCATAGGTGAAGCTAGTTGACACTTGATAACTTTCACAAGAAAACCCCTGGATTTTGGCACTCTGGCTTCACAAAGGCGCAAGTCTGAAATTTAGCCACAAATAGTGCCACATCCTTCTTGAGTCTTGGCCACCAGAACAACTTCTTTAGATCTCGGTATATCTTCGTGCTCCCTGGGTGTATTGAGTACTTGGTATGATGATCCTCGTACATCAACTCCGCCCGGAGATTTCCCACGTTTGGGATGCACAAACGACTGTCCTTCCTTAACAGTCCATCTTCAACTGAAAATTGGGAATTTGACCCATCTGAAGCTGCATCCATGATCTCCTTCATGCTGCTATCCAATTCCATAGCCTGTCGAATCCGATCAACCAGGTCATACTGAACTTCTGTCCAGTTCAATAGCGCTTTGGCGCTAGTCTGCTTGTCAACACAACAGATGTCTAACTCCTCCAACTCCCGAATCAACCTCTCATCATGAACCAACAACCAGGTGGCTTGGACGGGAGCCCTGCGACTCAATGCATCCACAACTGCATTGCCTTTCCCGGGCACATAATGAATTTTGAACGTATAGTCCCCCAGGAACTCCATCCATCTCCACTGCCTCATGTTCAGATCCTTCAGATCCAACATGTATTTCAGGCACTTGTGGTCGGTATAAATATCGACCTTTACGCCGTACAAATAGTGCCTCCATAGCTTTAGCGCAAAAATCACGGCTTCTAACTCCAAATCGTGGACAAGATAATTCCTTTCGTGCACTTTCAGCTGACGCGAGCCATACGCAATAACACTACCATGCTGCAATAACACGCAGCCCAAACCACAACCTGAGGAATCGCTGTATATCTCAAAACCTTCGGTCCCACTCGGCAAACTTAGCACTGGCGCCGTGGTCAATCGACTCTTCAACTCTTCGAACTCTTACGCGCAATCCTGCGTCCACACAAACTTTTGATCTTTCCTTGTCAATGTCGTGAGTGGTAACGCTATTTGCGATAAGTTCTCTACGAAGCGCCTGTAATAGCCGGCAAGCCCCAGAAAACTCCGGACTTCCGCTACCGAAGACAATACATGCCACTCTTGTATCGAACAATCTTCGCCGGATCTACCACAATCCCTTCCCCACTGACTATGTGACCAAGGAACGCCACTGAGGACAACCAGAACTCGCATTTGGAGAACTTTACGTATAGTTCGTTCCTCCTCAATGTCTCCAAAACCAAATGCAGATGCTTGAAGTTATCTTATTCGCACTGCGAGTACACCAATATGTCATCAATAAAGACGATCACAAAATGGTCTAAGTACTCCCTGAACGTCATGTTCATCAGATCCATGAATACTGATGGCGCATTAGTCAGCCCGAACGACATGACCGTAAACTCGAAATGCCCATACCTTCTGCTGAACGCTGTCTTTGGGATATCACTCTCCCTTATCCTCAGCTGATAGTAACCGGACTTTAGATCTAATTTTGAATATACCGACGACCCGACTAACTGATCGAAAAGATCATCAATCCTTGGGATCGGGTATTTGTTCTTTTTAGTTAACTTGTTCAGTTCTCTGTAGTCGATACACAGCCGCAAACTTCCGTCCTTCTTCTTAACAAAGAGGAACTGTGTGCTACAAGGCGACGAACTTGGACGCACATAACCTTGCTCCATCAACTCTTCTAGTTGAACCTTTAGCTCTGCCATCTCCTTAGGCGCCAACCTATAAGGAGAGCGTGACGTAGGTTTGGCACCTGGCACAAGCTCGATCATGAAATCAATCTCTCGCTGCGGTGGGGCTCTGGGAAGATTGTTCGGGAACATGTCGGGGCACTCGCATACCACTGGGATACTACCCAAAGTGGGTTTAGGACTTAAAGCCTCCACTAGCATGAAGAACAGCTCCGCGCCAGCACGAACTGCCTTGACCACCTGAAGAGCAGACATCAACGTCTTGCTCGACCCCTTCAATCCCGCAAACATTGTCTCCCACCCAACACCCAGCTTAACTTCTTTACGGTTGCAATCTATATATGCCTTCTGCTCCGAAAGCCAGTCCATACCGAAGATGACGTCGAACTGTACTAGCGGCAGCAATGACGCTAGCAGGTCGAACTCCTGACTTCCAATATGAACCCTTACGACACATACTCTGTCCGCACGCATAAAACACCCATTCGCCAGCAACACGTCCAATTTGTCCTTTGCCATCGAAGAAGGGACTCCGATGCGCGATATGAAACTTTTGGACAAAAAGGAGTGCGAAGCTCCCGTATCGAATAGTGCTCTTGCCGGACTATCGCAAATCAGAACAAAGCCTATATAAACAGTAATAAGCTAACAAGCACTAGGTAACATTATTTAAAGCTAGCTTGCTCAAAATTTAACCCGTACCTGTCACCACGTCTGCTTGTTTGATGGCCTCCTGCTGGCCCAAATTATAGACTCTTGGTTGAGTCGGAGCATAATGGGATGCGGTTGATTCCACATCCTTGCCCTTTTCTTCGTAGGTTGCTCCCTGCTTCCTTTCGGACTTTGGACGTCCGCTCTAACAGTTACGGGCAAAATGCCCCGTCTTACCACATGTAAAACAAGCGCTCGGGGTTCGGTTGGTACTTGCCCCCGAGGCACCAGAAGAAGGGGCTGGACCCGACGTCCTAGCCTTCTTATTCCACCTTCGAAAACAAGACTTTGCAGGCGGCACCTTGAACTCTAACTTCCTCCCGCCGGAGTCCTCTTCGCCTGTACATTCTTCATGTCTTTCTCTAAATACCGGGCCATGTTGACCAAGGTCAGGAAACCCTGCGTCATCGGCCCTGATAGTAGCAGTCTCAAGTCATCCCTTAGACCTTCGTAGAATCGGTTGGTCTTTCGCTCCTCATCAGCGAAGGTAGCGCTTGCATACCGACCTAATCGAGTAAACTCGTGGAGATAGTCATCCACGCTGCTCTCACCTTGCGCTAGCTTTTGGAACTCATTTTCCATAGCAATCCTCTGAGCTGTTGGGAGGTATCGAGCCAAGAATAGTCTCAAAAATTCCTCTATCGAGACGTCAGTAAGCTGTCTACCCCTCAGATGGTGTAGCTCCAAGCCTTCCCACCATAATCTTGCATCACCATCCAACAAGAACGTGGCAATTGTGGTCTTCTGCCACTCTTCAATCTCAGTAGCTATCAACACTCTCTTAATTCTGGAGAGCCATTCCTCTGCTTTAGTTGGGGTTCCCGTCCCCGAGAACACTGGGGGATTGAAGCCCATCACGTGCTTAAGCTGTTTCTACGTTGCTCTCCTAGGAAACATTGGCTCTACTACCACCTGCTCCACTCTCCTTGGCTCCGCTGCTTGGAGCGGTACTTGCTCCACAGCAGGGGCAGGATGCTGCACCTGTCTTGCAGGCTGCACGTTAATCATTGCAAACACTGCCTCCGCTACCAATCGAATGGTCTCAGCCGGAGGAGGTGTTGCCGACGCATCATTTGGTGCGCTGCTTGCCTTAGAAACTGGACGTTCTAACGGCCCAGCACCACTCCTGGTCTCCTATAATCATATAAAACACCGATAAGCGACCAAATAACATTATAAAAAACAATTATAGGAACACGTAGGTTCCTCAAACATGTGTATTTTCATTACTAAGTGGACATTCATGGGTTCTTTTCATGTTATAACGATGACGCACGCACATGTGCTCACCACCCCTTAAAGTGAATTCGTCCACGAATTCATTTAAGCCTGACCGAAACTGATTGTCTGATACCAAATTGTAACATCGCTATCCATCACATAGCATATAACAGTAGGTCCGGCCGGGGCCCGATGCCATATACCCTAGATAGACTGGTGGGTTACTCAATGAAACCATTCAACCCATACACACGTCTTACACAAAGCATCTAGCGGAAGAAATTTATTTTGTAAAGGAAAGAACCCAGCACAAGCACGAATGCCCACTAACAGAAAAACCAGTAGGAATGAAGTACAAAATACACAAATGTACTGGCCTTATGGCCTTACAACAGTTCACTTAAATAAATAGTGTTTTATAAACTTCGGCTCGCAGGCCGGCCACACATGATTTAAATAAGTAAACAAATGAGGCCTTCGAGGGCCGGCTCAGCAACTTGGGCTTTTGCCCGCTATTCACTGCTCGTCTCCGTAGTACCTGCAAGCACAAATCAGTGCAACGGTAGCAAACAAGAATAACGGTCAGCTAAAGCTGACCAAATTATAAAGATTCCGCCCCCAAATCGGGGCGGCAAAGCTCCTTCCCTACACTTGTTAGCAAAACAAGCAATATAGTGAATAAATACAACATCACAGGTGCACGCACACACGGCCATACACCCTGTGCTCTTAGGTAACTTACTCGGTGAAGCCAGTCCGAACTCGGTCCGATCCTTGGCTACACTACCACCCCCAGGGCGGCAAACCTCGTGAGCATTTAGTCCTTTCAGCCGCAGCTTAGACTCATTCTCCAAATCATCGGTAAGTCCCACGTAACTTTAGGTCACTTTAACCAAAACTGATGGAGCAGGTAGGGTTCCACCAGCCCGTTGCTCACCCCGCCATGGCCATTTGGCCTTTGATGCGGGCCAAGCTTTCCCCAGTCCCAACTATCGATCAAACACGGTACATAGCCCCGCTACATACTTGGCTGGCTCCCAGGCCACCAAAACGGCAGAACTTCGCTTCTGCCTAGATTTTTGGGTGCACCTTGGGGTTACTCCCCGAGATTCCCTGATGCATTCACATAGCAA
This sequence comes from Platanthera zijinensis, assembly GCA_039513925.1. Lineage (NCBI taxonomy): Eukaryota > Viridiplantae > Streptophyta > Magnoliopsida > Asparagales > Orchidaceae > Platanthera > Platanthera zijinensis. The sequence continues at coordinate 35,166,880 of CM077094.1, forward strand.
ACCCGAAAAAAAACCAAAATGCACGGAGTCTTCTCCGGTTAAATATGCATAGTAAAACATCACCGATCCAGACCAACTTGTCCGGGTAGGCTTCAAACACCATGCCTATGTTCGTACTACAATTCTGGACTCTAAACAAGGGGGACTTTACATATCTACCCCAAGGAACACCGCAAATCACCACACACCCGCGGGATAGGGTTTTCCCTATGCAAAAGAAGAAGAGCTTCACATACTTAAGATGAGAATCATTACCCTAGCATTTCTCCTCGGCGCCATGACGATCCAGTCAAATGGAAAGCACCGTATTGGCCTCGCCTTCGCGGATCTGGACTCGGATCGAGAATCGGAGCTCCGAGGCTCCACCGGCGTCCGGATCTCCCTCTTCCTTCTTCCTCCTTGCTCTCCCTTTTCTCTAGGACTTAGAAAGAGAATGGACCCAAAATAAATAAGGGTTTGAACCCTATTCCTGGCTTAAAACCTAACCAGGACAGCCCTGAGCCATTAGATCCCAAAATAAGGAAACAGACGGCTGCGATTCGCCCTGAAAATAAACATCCTGGGCCGAACACGGCTTGCGACACGCCCGTTTCCAAGGCCATATAACTCATTCGCCTATGAAACCATCGCGTCCTTAGAACACCGGCACTTGACACGCCCGTGTCAGGTTTGACACGCCCGTGTCAGGCTTGACACACCCGTGTCAGCCAGTACACGCCCGTATAGCTGGGTGTGTTCTCCCATCGACACAGGTCCAAAACGTCCAGAGCACGACACGACCTGATGACGACGACGACCCTCAACTTGATGATAGTACCGTCATGGTTACGGATGATTGCACCGCTCCAACCAAAGACGCGCATCGCCGTGACAAGAATGAGGACAAGCGCCATCGCCGCTACAATCTCCGCCCGCGGCATTTGAATAATTAGTTAATACATATAATCATGATATTATAAGTATTAATTAATTATTATGTTTTCCTTTTCTAGTTATCATTTGGACTTTTATTATTTGTCATTATTATGGGCTGCACATAGCCAAATTTTGGACTATATTTATGTTTACAAACTTTGGGCTGCATGTAGCCAAAGTTGCTTTGTTAGCCTATATATAGGCCTTGGTGGTACTATTGGAATAGAATTGGATGAAAATAATTTGAGATCTCTTCATTTTAAGAAACCTCCCCCTCTTAATTTTCCTTCCCTCCAAAGCCTTTCCCTCTCCTCCTAGGTTTCGGCCAACAAGAGCAGCCCCCTCCTTTCCCTCTCCCTCTTGGCCGCCGGCCGCCCCCTCTTCCTCCTCTCCCGCAACTTCGGCCGCCCACCACGCCATCACCGTCCTCAAGTGGAGCCGTCCCCTCACAACTAGCCCAACTCCCCCTCATAATATTCGGCCAACCCCTCCACCACCTTTTCTCTCTCCCTCTTGTGGCCGCACCTTTACAAGAAGGTTGGACGTCGAAGGCTTGGATCCGGCGTGACGCGAGGAAGACGGAAAGTTTCTCTCCATCGACGTGCTACCGGTGGAACCGTTGAAGGGCGATCAAATTTTGGCATAGATCAACGTCTCGATCTATCTCCGAGCGGGGTAACGAAACTTTCTACTATTAGTGAGATTATTTCCCTCTTGATAATTTCTTGTGGTGGAAAACGTTGACGTGCAATCTTGATAGCCTTGAAATAATCGTGGATTTCTCGACGAATTTTTGCGTAAATCTTGATCTATTTAAATTCGAGTAGGCGTGGCGGGCCTCGTTTCTTTTTGTTGGGAGAGATCTACCTTTTCTTGCGAATCGTATTTTTTTTGGGTAGATCTCTTCTGGTACAACTCCGCTCGTTCGGACGAAATATTCGTCCCTTTAGCTTGATCGGATCTCGGCCTATAACCGTTGTCCGGTCTCTAACGGATTTGCTACCCGTACGCTAGCATTGGAACGAAAATCGCAAACGTGTGGTTAGAATAAAATTTCTGTGCGAACCGCAAAATTAGTGGGACACCGAGAGAGACCCGTAACGGCTATATTATTCGTGTCGCGCGTGTAACGCTACATCAATTTGATATCAGAGGGAGGTTGTGTCGATTTCTTAATTGGCACCATCCTAGTTAATTTTAGTACGTCAACACGCACGTGCACAAAGTTTTTCAACAAAAAAAAAATTGTTTTTTCTGTCAAATTTCAAAATAAAAATTTCAAATTTCAAATTCCATTTTTTTTTCTTCTTTCCAAAAAAATCAAATTTCAATTTTTTCCAAAACAATCAAATTTCAAATTTTAAATTTTAAATTTTAAATTTCAATTTTCAAATTTCAATTTTTCCAAAAAAAAAAAGAAAAAAAAAATCAAAGTTTCTTTAATTTTATCCTAGTTATTAGGCAAGAAAAAAAAATTCCACCTTCATAAATTCTGTTGTCCAAAATCAGTGTTTTTGCATGCGCACTAGGCTAGGCTCGGAATATACCCCATCCACCTCCCAAATGGCAGACGAGCGGGATGTGGAGCACAGTTCCACAACGATCGCTGATCTCCGTCAGGAGTTCAACGACCAAATAACGGAGATGAGGGAAATGTTTTACCAAGTGAACTTAAACATAGCCGCTCTCCGAAATCAAGCTGTTCCCCCACGTGACGATAGGAATAATCATGGTCAAAATGATCATGTCCCACGTGCACCTTTACACAACCACCGTGAACCCTTTGAGTTTGATCTCACTAGGGCAGTTCGAGTCAAACCCCCTTCTTACGATGGGTTGGGAGAGCCCCAAGTCTTCTTAGACTGGGTCATGGAGATAGAATGTTATTTTGAGTGGTATAGTCTGACTGACGAGAATAAGGTTAGAGTTGTGAGAATGAAGCTTCTGGGTAGGGCTAAGGTATTCTGGCTGAATGAGGAGCGACGTTTAGGTGCGGTAAATGGTGGCTTACCACCAATTGGTTGGGCAGCCATGAAAGCTATGTTGACGGATCAGTACGTCCCCGCCTATCATCGGACACAGATGTTTGATGAGTTAGCAACCCTTAAGCAAGAAAATAGAACAGTCTCTGAATACATGAGTCTTCTTAAGGACATGATGGTTAGGTGCGACGTTAGGGAGATGCCAGAGATCACCCTATCGAGATTCCGTAAGGGGCTCAACCCTGACATCCAGGGTAAACTTCTGCGTTACGGTCACACTGATTTGAGCACCACGTATAACGCCGCGTTGGATATTGAAAAACACAATGCTTTCAAGTCCAAGAGTCGAACTTATCAGAAGGATAAGGGCAAGTCCATCTTAGAACAACCCCCTCCATTCACACTTAAGGATAAGGGCAAGTTCCGTACTGTCGATTCGAATTCTGTGGTCATCACCGCTAGGAATATGAGGAATCCCACGGGAGAGAGAGTTCCTGTAGGAAAGATTAGTAAGACAAACGCTACTTGTTTTGCGTGCAGTATTCAGGGTCATTACGCTAGTGAGTGTCCGACCAAACCCAAGCCCATAGCACTGTTAGACGTTGCATCTGAGCCCACTGAGTTTGTGTATGAGGCTGAGGAAGATTCTGAGTCAGAAGGAGTGCCGAGTGATTTAGACGATGACGCCAATATGATGGTGATGAGGTGTATCCTAGCTACTCCTCGTACGGTAGATGCTTGGAATAGGACAAATATATTTTCGGTAAACTTTAAAAGTGGGGAAAAATGGTGTAAACTAATAATCGATAGTGGTAGCTGTATGAACGTAGTTTCTGAGAGTGCGGTATCACGGATGTTATTGACCACTGAGCCACACCCTCATCCTTATAAGGTTGCTTGGGTAAACAAGACATCCCTCCCGGTCTCGAAGCGTTGCTTGGTACCACTTACCATCAAAGCTTATTCTGAAAAAATCTGGTGCGATGTTATCCCTATGGATGCCTGCCACGTGTTGTTGGGTCGCCCATGGTTATTCGATCATGATGTTACCCACTTTGGGCGAGCTAACACATATGAGTTTAAATTTAATGGTAAGACCATTACATTAAAACCTACTCCGCCTAAGGATCCCTCAGTTTCCCCCACAGACACGATTGTTCCGGTCGAAAGGAAGGCGTTAAGTTTATTAGGGAAAAAGGAATTTGAGCGTACCACATTTATAGATGGTATCGTGTATGCACTAGTTTGTCTGCAAGTTAGGGAAGGTGACTCGTCACTCGATAGTTTACCACCATCGTTGCGGAAGCTCCTAGAGGAGTATAAGGATGTGTATCCGGACGAGCTACCGTCCGAGTTACCCCCATGCGGGACATCCAGCATGCCATCGACTTCATTCCGGGGTCCTCGTTGCCAAACCTTCCTCATTACCGGTTAAACCCTGCTGCACACTTAGAGCTGCAATCCCAAATTTCTGATTTACTACAGAAGGGGTTCATCCGTCATAGCACGAGTCCGTGTGCCGTACCCGCTTTACTTGCTCCCAAGAAAGACGGCTCTTGGAGGATGTGTGTGGATAGTCGAGCGATTAATAAAATTACTATTAAGTATCGATTTCCCATTCCCCGCTTAGATGATTTATTGGACATGTTAGCTGGAGCCACGATTTTTTCGAAATTGGATCTTAGGAGTGGCTACCATCAGATCCGAATTAGGGAAGGTGACGAATGGAAGACCGCCTTTAAATCTAAAGATGGGCTCTACGAGTGGTTAGTAATGCCATTTGGACTTTCCAATGCCCCGAGTACATTTTCTCGAATGCTGACTCATGTTTTCCAACCGTATATGGGAAAATTCATTGTGGTATACTTTGATGATATTCTAGTTTTTAGTACATCCACGAGCGATCACGAGTCACATTTGAAGATTATCCTATCCACTTTGCGCTCGGAAAAATTATTCGTTAATCTAAAAAAATGTACTTTCCATGTACCATCGGTAGAATTCCTTGGATATATCGTTAGTTCGGAGGGTATCCACGTCGATCCAAAGAAGGTTCAAGCCATTACGGATTGGCCGGAACCCGCCAACATTCGGGATGTACGGAGTTTTCACGGCCTAGCCACTTTTTATCGCCGCTTCATTAGAGATTTTAGTAGCATTATGGCCCCCATCACAGAGTGCATGAAAAAGGGTGACTTCATTTGGACTAAATCGGCCGCTAAAGCATTTCACATAATTAAATCACGCATGTCGGAAGCTCCACTATTGCGCTTGCCGGATTTTAATAAGGTTTTTGAGTTATCTTGTGATGCGTCGAGAGTTGGTATTGGTGGTGTGTTGAGTCAAGAAGGTCACCCCATTGGATATTTTAGTGAGAAGCTCGCGGGGCCGAAACTGAATTATTCTAATTATGACAGGGAATTTTATGCGGTCATTAGATGCCTCCAACATTGGCGACATTATTTACTTCCTAAGGAATTTGTTATTTTGTCCGATCATGAGGCATTGAGGTTCATTAACTCCCAAACTAAGGTTAGTCCTAGGCATGCCAAATGGGTCTCCTATCTCCAGGAGTACACATTCATTATCAAACACCTTAAGGGGACTCTCAACCGCGTAGCCGACGCTCTTAGTCGTGTCTCCCTATTATTATCCACGCTAGAGGTTAAGGTGATTGGGTTTGATCGAATTAAGGACGAGTATGTCAATTGCCCGGATTTCAAGGAAATATACTTTTCCGCTCAAAACGACTCTCCCACGACAATCTCGTCCTATTATATTCGAGACGGTTATTTATTTAATCACGCGAAGTTATGTATTCCACGTTCCTCCCTATGACACTTTATCGTTTGGGAATTGCATAGTGGCGGGTTGGGTGGACATTTTGGTCGAGATAAGACCATCACTCTGTTAGAGGACAAGTTCTATTGGCCGGGTCTCAAGTCGACGGTGAATAAAATCGTTAGTAGTTGTCGGGCGTGTCAACTGGCTAAGGGTAATAAAACTAACGCAGGACTTTATACCCCTCTTCCGATCCCCTCCATTCCCTGGGAAGACATTAGTATGGATTTTATTCTAGGCCTTCCCGTCACGTTTCGTCGTCATGATTCAATTCTGGTAGTGGTAGATCGTTTTTCAAAAATGGCCTATTTTATTGCGTGTAGTAAAACAAACGATGCGTCACATGTTGCTAAATTATTTTTTAAGGAGGTAGTGGGCCATCGGGGCGTTCCTAAGACCATCGTGACTGATAGGGACGTAAATTTACTAGCTATTTTTGGAAGACCCTTTGGAAAATTATGGGCACCAAACTTTTATTTTCTTCGGCCTACCATCCCCAGACGGATGGACAAACGGAAGTGGTAAATAGAAGTTTGGGTAGTTTGCTTCGTTGTCTTGTGGGCGACCACAAGGGTACGTGGGACCTCATTCTTCCCCATGCTCAGCTAGCTTATAACAATTCGAAAAACAGGTCCACGGGTCTTTCACCAAATGAAATCGTGCACGGATATAAAGCGCCAGTGCCACTTGACTTGATTCCTTTGCCCCCATCGTACAAATCAAGTCAATTCGCACAAGAGTTTGCCTCGCATGTCCACCATTTGCATAAGCACATTAAAGACACGCTAGCCACACAATATGCGACTTATCAATCTGATGCTAACGTACATAAGAGGGTGTCTCCCTTAAAAGTTGGCGATTTGGTTATGGTGCGTCTCATCCCTGAACGGTTGCCTTCGGGCACCATAAAAAAGTTAGCGAATCGGCGAGCCGGTCCATTTCGAATCTTAAAGAGGTTAGGAGAAAACGCATTTTTATTAGAGTTACCCACTGATTGGGGAATTTACCCTGTTTTCAATGTTTCGGATTTAACGCCTTATGTTTCGCCACCACTTGAATTGTCTTCCTGCCCGTTTGGGTCTACTGCAACTTCTACTGGGTTTGGGGGTGAGTTGGTTCCTGGATCGCTCTCTACATCGGTCTCCACTGGAGGTACGTTGGATGTTGATGCAGTAAATTTTTCTTCTTCTTTGACTAATGCCTTTCCAAGGTTTCCCAGGACCACCTTTTTGCCTGACAGGATTATTCGGGATGAAGTGCTCTCCTCGCCTCAAGGGGACATTCGCCGCTACTTGGTTCGTTGGCGTGATCGTCCAGCTTCTGATGATTCATGGCTCCCGGAGGCGGACGTGGCTCGTTTGGATGAAGACCTTCTCCGTCAGTACTTTCAGGGCCACTCATCGGAGATGAGTACTTTCGAGCGGGGGAGGATTGATGACGACGATGGCCCTCAACTTAATGATAGTACCGTCATGGTTACGGATGATTGCACCGCTCCAACCAAAGACGCGCATCGCCGTGACAAGAATGAGGACAAGCGCCATCGCCGCTACAATCTCCGCCCGCGGCATTTGAATAATTAGTTAATACATATAATCATGATATTATAAGTATTAATTAATTATTATGTTTTCCTTTTCTAGTTATCATTTGGACTTTTATTATTTGTCATTATTATGGGCTGCACATAGCCAAATTTTGGACTATATTTATGTTTACAAACTTTGGGCTGCATGTAGCCAAAGTTGCTTTGTTAGCCTATATATAGGCCTTGGTGGTACTATTGGAATAGAATTGGATGAAAATAATTTGAGATCTCTTCATTTTAAGAAACCTCCCCCTCTTAATTTTCCTTCCCTCCAAAGCCTCTCCCTCTCCTCCTAGGTTTCGGCCAACAAGAGCAGCCCCCTCCTTTCCCTCTCCCTCTTGGCCGCCGGCCGCCCCCTCTTCCTCCTCTCCCGCAACTTCGGCCGCCCACCACACCATCACCGTCCTCAAGTGGAGCCGCCCCCTCACAACTAGCCCAACTCCCCCTCATAATATTCGGCCAACCCCTCCACCACCTTTTCTCTCTCCCTCTTGTGGCCGCACCTTTACAAGAAGGTTGGACGTCGAAGGCTTGGATCCGGCGTGACGCGAGGAAGACGGAAAGTTTCTCTCCATCGACGTGCTACCGGTGGAACCGTTGAAGGGCGATCAAATTTTGGCATAGATCAACGTCTCGATCTATCTCCGAGCGGGGTAACGAAACTTTCTACTATTAGTGAGATTATTTCCCTCTTGATAATTTCTTGTGGTGGAAAATGTTGACGTGCAATCTTGATAGCCTTGAAATAATCGTGGATTTCTCGACGAATTTTTGCGTAAATCTTGATCTATTTAAATTCGAGTAGGCGTGGCGGGCCTCGTTTCTTTTTGTTGGGAGAGATCTACCTTTTCTTGCGAATCGTATTTTTTTTGGGTAGATCTCTTTTGGTACAACTCCGCTCGTTCGGACGAAATATTCGTCCCTTTAGCTTGATCGGATCTCGGCCTATAACCGTTGTCCGGTCTCTAACGGATTTGCTACCCGTACGCTAGCATTGGAACGAAAATCGCAAATGTGTGGTTAGAATAAAATTTCTGTGCGAACCGCAAAATTAGTGGGACACCGAGAGAGACCCGTAACGGCTATATTATTCGTGTCGCGCGTGTAACGCTACATCACGACCATGTGATACGCCCGTGTCACATGTCGTGTACTAGACACGCCCTGGGACATGCCCGTGTAGCTACCAAAGCACAACTCGCCAAACGACCCGAGGAGGACACGGGTATTCGACACGCCCGTGTCGAATTTGACATGCCCATATCGGACCCGAACACGTCTGGGCTCATTCCATGCGTCCTCACTCAACGATCGTTTAGTGAAATGATTTGAGTGGCTGAAACGCCCTGGGACACTCCCGTGTCCCAGGCCGTGTTCATTACCCCGACGACTATTGACTGCAATTTAGTCGACCACGCAACCGTTGCCAAACCCGAGCACGACACGCCCCTGGGACATGCCCGTGTCCTAGGCCGTGTCACCTCTACCAAATCCCAGACTTGGCTCAAAATGCCACCCGTCACTCTTTTGAGTTTCAAGGCATTACAGACGTACCCAAGATTGGGGAACCACTATAATTTCTTATGTCGTCTGGATTGTGCTTGACTATTTTCTGTGTTATACTCTCTCAATTTTTTATTCCGAAAAAGACGCAGATCTCACCTATTCACCCCCTCTAGGTGATTTAGGTAGACAACTAGACACTTTCACATGTGTCGCTTGAACTTAGAAAAATACTGTACTTGGTAGGCATTGAGTGATCTCGACGACATTCGGCGAGGCGTCGAGTGATACTCGACGCATGTGACGCTTGACAGAAAATTCTGGACTCGACAAAACTTTGAGTGATCTTGACGTCATTCGACAAGCCATTGAGTGATCTCTACGCCATTCCTATCTAATGCATAAACATGTCATAACAGTATTGCATGGTCATGAAGCTTGGATGAAGGGCCTATAGTGATGTTATAGAGGTCTGTAAATTTTATCATAATTTTTGGACGAAGAATTTTTGTACCTTCTTATAATTCTAGAAATTGATGGTTAGAGAAATAATTGTTTCAGGACAAACTTAGTACTGAAAAATTAAGAAACTTGGCCAGTAAATGTTTTAGACCACAATAGTGTCTTGTTAATTTAACTGTAATTTTTGGAAGTAAATAAATAGAGGTTCCTTCACAAGGTGTCCTAGGTGAAGTTTTATTCATTAATTTATTTATGTGCCAAAAAGAAGTTAGAAGATTATAAAATTTGGGCAGTGACACTTTCTGGCCATTATTGATCTAAGGTAATTTTATTATAATTTTTGGATGATAAAATCTTGTAGCCCCATTGTTAATTATCATTTTGATCAAATAATTTGGTTTATGATAGAAATAATTTCTGGAAAATTATGAAACTCATACCTTGTTGTTATTTAATCGATAAGAGACTATGGAAATTTTGGTGTGATCATTGCATGTTAGAAACTTACACTTCATTTTCTAGTCTTAGGATTCATGATTTAGGGAAAATTATTTAAAGGCTGAATTAATTAGGAAAAAATACAAAATTCTTGATTTGGGCTCAACATGTAATGGTAGACCCCTAGTAATAATCCTAAGGTTGTTGACATATTAAATGGAGTATTCACCTTCACACACTTAAGCTAATCGGATGGTCTGCATACAATGTATAGAAGTGATCAAAGTAGAAAAGTAGGCCTCACATGGGGACAATATAGTAGGTGCACCTAATTTGGGTAGAGTCTTGATGAGGTCACCCTTAGGGCAAATGTTAGGAAGAATGCATACCGATGAGATGGAGTGGTACTCGGGGCCGACGAAGTATCGTCTCCCCCCTGAGAGTAAAAATTCACTTAGAATTAACTAAAGAGTAATGGGAGAAAAGGGGGTTTGGTAATAATAACAACCCATAAAAGTAAGTGCCTTGAGAAAGTAAGCTTTGGGCTTCAACCCATCGTAGTTCCTAGTGTAACACCCCAAGAACTAAAACTAAACTTTTAGTGGCTATCGTCAGGTGAAAGTAGGTATTGCTGGCAATAGCTATAACTAACACTCGACGCCTTTAGCGAAGCGTTGTGTAGACTTGACTCACTTGACGCTTTCAACGAAGCGTTGACTGGAGCTATCAGAATGCTGATAGTGGGTATCGCTGGGCGATACTTCCTGTTGGATCCCTAGTTAATTTGGGCTTGGTTCACTAAATTACGTTAAGTTTGACCCACCTTGTATAGCTAGGGTCAAGTCTAGTGGTCCTAGAATTTAGGCTAAGTCATTAGGTTCAACCTTTTTGAACCAGCCAGCAGAGGATCTCAGAAGACTCAAACTTAGAAGAATTCATAGTTCAGATATCAATTCGAAGTTCTTCGAACTCAGCTCGACGATCGTTGATCTCAGATCGACGAACTCAGAGTTATTTCTCTAGGCTGAGCTCGATGATATTCGAGCTCAGGTCGACGATCAGTTTTCTTTAGATAGATTCTCAGCTCAACGATCTCAGAGTATAGATTTGGCAAGTTATTCTCAGTACGCAGTTCGCAGAGCTCAGGTTGATGAACTGGAATTCTCAGGTCGATGATCTTAGAACTCAGGTCGACGAATTTTGTTCAGAGGTCGACGATTTCTGACCAGCTCCAGAATGAGAAGTTTTCTTCCTTCTGTCCCCTACTTTTTTGTATTATTTAGCAGTAATATTCCTGAGTAATTAATGCTTATATTCCTTTGAATATAGCCGTTATTGCAGCAATTATGGTATTCATCAGGATAATTACTTGCTTATTTTTATTAGGGACAGTTGGGGAAACTCATTTATGACAGACATTCCAGCCGTTTGTATTCTCCAGATTAGTCAGCAATTAATACCAGAATTCAAATCAAAGGACAAATTAACTACAGAATATATAAAAGAGATTCTTCTCTTTTGAGGATAGACTGACACACAAGAAAGAATATTGTAGAGGTTTACAGGGAAGAGAATTCTTACAGATACACAAAGATATAGATCTGCTTCTTCTCTGTGAAGACAGAATCTGTTCTTTCCCTTGTTCATCCCAAAAAATCTGAAGAAGAACATTCATCACAAATCAAGAGTCTTCTTCATCTTCAGAGCCTAGAATCTTCAGATATATCCATTCAACATCAGTTTACTGGATTCCTGGACATTGACAGAACAAGGCTGAAGACCTACACCCTAAAGCAAAGCACTAGTCTTCCTGAACCATTCAATATCTCAGGAGGAGATTTGTCAACATCAAAGATCCACTAGTCTTCTCTGTTTATTAAAGAAAGAGAAGACACCATCACCTCCTCTCACCTCCTGTAAAAGAGTTTTAACTTCCTTCAAAAGTTAACCACTTGGTTGTCAAGTTACCTGATCAAAAGACTTGGTTGGTTTTTGGGCACCTGATCAAAAGCCTAAAGGGTTATGATATATCCCTGCAAATAGATTTTGTGGTGGCAGTCACCTGATCAAAACTGCTAGTGGATTCCTACTAGGGTGGTAGAAGAGTGGATGTACCTAGTTGGGGAGCCACTATAAAATTCTTGTATTGTCTGGTTGTGCTCATTTTCTGGTTTGTTCTTGCTATGGCTGTGATAGATAGAATAACTTAGCCTGCCTTTCTTTTCTTTATATATATTATTGGTATCACCTACTTTCACTCTGATATAAAAGTTTAAAACAACCAAAAATTTTAATACTCTATTCACCCCCCTAGAGTAAGTCAGATCTAACCCCTCCTTTCAATTGGTTTCAGAGCAGGTTCTCTTGGTTGAACAAGGTAACACTTGAACCAATAGATCCTTCTTAGATCTAAATCTCTCTAGCTTATTTCTTATAGTATAACACAGAACAACGATTATGCAAGCACCAGACCTCCAGTGTGTAACTTAAATAAGTTTGCCATCTGGAAGTCAAGAATCAAACTTTATATGAACTCTATTGATGAGGACATTTTTAATTCCATTTTGACAGGACCTCCTGATCTAGTGACTGCATCCACCTCAACATCAAACACACATGTTGTTCCACCACCTGACTGGACAGATGCTCAAAAAAAGGCCAAGATTGCTGATGCAAAGGCCATGAATATTCTGGCTCAGACTATGTCTGTTGACATCTTCTAGAATGTGGCTGAATGCACATCAGCCAAGGCTATTTGGGATTCTCTTAACTAGATGGTAGCTGGTTCTACTGATGAGAGAAAGGATAGGAGATCCAACCTCATCTCTCAGTATGATAACTTCAAGAAGGATGCGTTAGAGACTGTTGGTGATATGTATAATAGATTAAGCTCAAAAATCAATGAGATGAAGATATTGGACAAGAACATCACTCTTACAGAAGTGAATGACAAAATTCTCATGTGCTTCCCTAGCTCATGGGATTCTAGAATCTGGTTTATCAAGGAAGCTAGAAGCCTTAATGGGATTTCCATTGAATCTCTATTGGGAAAACTCAAATATTATGAGCAACTGATTAAGTCAAGAGAAGCTGCAGAATAGAAGACTCCTTCATCTGGGAGAAAGGAGCAAAATATAACATTCAAAGCTACTGAAGTTTCAGAAGCCCCAATTATCAATGAAGAATTCCTAAGTCTCTTAGCCAAGAGATTTTACAAAATGGGCAAGAGGGACTTCAGAAGAAAGTCATCAATGCAAGATGACACACCAAGGTATGACAAAACACCAACTAAAGAAGTTTGTTTGTTTTGGCTGCAGGAAGCCTGGACACTTCATCTCAGAGTGTCCAGAGAACCAAAATAAGGAGAGGAGAAGAGAAAAGGAAACCAGGAAGCAGCATTACAATAAGCCTTCCTCTAGTAAACACAAAAGGAAGGAGAAAGGTTTCATTATTGAAACTTGGAGTGACACTGAAGAGGAATCTTCATCTTCCAGCTCTAGTGAAGATGAAGAGGAAGCAAAGACCAAGGAGATGTGCTTGATGGCCATTGATGCATCAAGCACTCATTCTGAAGCTGACCATTCAGACACTAATGAACCTCTATATGAAGAGGATCAGGTATTATCCTCCTTTGATTTTGATTCATAAGAATTTAAAACTGAATTCAAGTCCTAATACTTAGATTTAATTAACTCTGAAAAAGTAATTAAGCAACTTAGAGAGAAATTAAGTGAACAAGAAAACCTACTTTCAGAAAATAACAAGTTAAAGGATGAAATCACCTTAGCTAATGAACAAATCATTAAATTAAAGACAGAATTATTTGAGGCAAGATAACTTGAAGAATCCCTGAATAGGAGAAGCATCAAGTTGATGAACATCACAAGCACAGTGAATGCCAGACTTAATGGCAAGCTGGGCTTAGGTGCTTAATCAAGCCAACCCCCACTTATTCAGAAAAACATATTAACCACCCCAATAAAATTTGTTTCTGAAAAGGGTAAGGAGAAATTTGAAGATAATAATCTTAATCAAACAGAACTTACACACAAGAATAAGAAAAAGAGAAAGAGTAAGAAAAATAATAACCAGAACAATGTTCAGCAGATTTCGTCGAACTCAGATCGACGAAATGTGTATAGTTCATCGAGCTCAAGTAGACGAACTTCGAATGCAAACTTCTACTATAACTATTCTCTAAACTGCGATCGACAAAACCAGTATGGTTCGTCGACCAGAGATCGACGAAATTGGGGCCCAGAAAATGAATACCTTCATTCTCTGAGTGGAGTTCGACGAACTCATCCCCGTTCATCAACCTTAGATCGATGAATGTACCAGAATTCGTGGACCCCAGCTTATAATAAAATAAATTTTAATTACAACAGGATTTTTAATCAACCTAGAAAGAACATGAATCCTTTTAACCAATGGATAATTCCACCAAGAAAATACCATCCTTTAGGTTACAAAAGTCAACCTAAATATTCATATATTTCCAGTTTTTGTTAGGAAAATCAACAAGGACCCAAGGTAACCTGGGTCAAAAATATCTAATCTGTTTTTGGTGTAAGTGAAAGACTATCGTACCACAGAGGAACAGTGGTATCTGGATAGTGGTTGTTCAAAACATATGACTGGCAGCATGGACAATCTATCCAACTACAAGTCAAAGCTAGGTCCTAAAGTTGTTTTTGGTGACTCCAACTATGGCCAGACAAAAGGCTATGGAGATGTAAAGATTGGAGTTATCACATTCAAGAAGGTAGCTTATGTAAGTGGATTAATGCACAACCTGATTTCCATTAGTCAACTCTGTGATGAGGGGTTTCAGGTATCTTTTGATAAATCCTCTTGCATTATTTCTTCTATTGATAATAAGATTGTTTTAACTGGATCTAGAGTAGGAAATATTTACATAGTAAATTTCAAGTCTGCTAGGTATGAAATATGTCTGTTCAACCAAATTAATAATAATAATGAACTTTGGCATAAAAGATTAGGTCATGTTAATCTGAAAAATATTATTAGGTTATCTAAAGACAACCTTGTTAGAAGATTGCCTTCTGGTTCCTATAAGAAGGAAGGCCTCTACATCGCTTGTCAATTAGGCAAGCAAACTAAAAATAGTTTCAATGCCATTAATAAAAGTGATCCACCTAGGATTTTGTATTTGCTCCACATGGATCTTTTTGGACCCATTGCTATACAAAGCCTAGGAGGGAAATCTTATACCTTAGTGATTGTAGATGATTTCTCAAGGTTCACTTGGGTGTTATTCTTGAGTAACAAGTTAGATAACTTCAAGGTTCTTACAGATTTTCTTAAGAGAATACGGATTGAGTACTCTACTCCAGTTGCATTGATCAGAAGTGATCATGGTACTGAGTTTGAGTCTCTTCCCATGCAAAGATTCTGTGAGAAGGAAGGTATCAGGCATTGTTTCTCTGCTCCTAGAACTCCTCAACAAAATGGGGTAGTTGAAAGGGAAAATAGAACACTAATTGAAGTTGCAGGTACATTGCTTGTAGATTCTTACTTGCCACTATCCTTTTGGGCAGAGGCTATAAGCACAATAAACTATGTCCTGAATAGGAGTTTGATACATAAGCTTAAGGGCAAGACTCCCTATGAATTACTTAAAGGGAAGAAACCTAAAGTAGATTTCTTTAATAATTTTGGTTGTATTTGTTACATTCACAATAATGACAAGAAATATATTAGAAAGTTTGAAGCTAAGGCTATAGAGGAAATTTTTCTAGGATATTCCCAAGTCAGCAAAGCTTATGGGGTATTTAATAAATTCACTTTGAAAATTGAGGAATCTGTTCATGTAACTTTTGATGAAGCTAACATTTCTTATAAGGAGAAAGAAATTTCTATCAATAGCACATTGTAGGTACCTCACTTGTGTGAGAGATTGGATGATTTAAGCCTCACCCAAGAGGTTCCAACACATCCTTCTCCACAAGTTGTAGAAGAATGTGAAGAAGAAAGCTTAGAGGTGGCTGAACCCTATCCAACAACTAATGAAATTCAACAAGAGGAATTTATTCCCCAAGCTATTGTCCAACCAGCTCCTTCCACTGATTTTGTTATACTTAGAGATCATCCTAGATCTCAAGTGATTGGAGACATTTTATTTGGTGTGCAAACAAGACATCAACTCAACCCTGACTTGATGTTTGCTTGTTTCCTCTCTCAACTTGAGCCCCAATCCATTAAAGATGTAGAGCAAGATCCCCACTGGATCATTGCAATGCAAGATGAGCATAATCAATTTGAGAGATGTAGAGTTTGGGACTTGGTTCCTAGACCCAAAGACTACCCAGTCATTAGAACCAAATGGGTGTTTAGAAATAAATTGGATGCTGATGGAAGCATTATAAGAAACAAAGCAAGGCTAGTAGCTAAAGGCTATAGGCAAGAGGAAGGCATTGACTATGATCAGACATTTGCCCTTATTGTAAGGCTTGAGGCTATAAGAATCTTCCTTGCATATGTTGCCTACAAAATGTTCAAAGTCTATCAAATGGATGTCAAGAGTGCATTTCTGAATAGAGAACTCAATGAGAAAGTATATGTGGAGCAACCACCAAGTTTTATCTCTCCAATTAATCCCTCTTATATCTTTAGATTACATAAAGCTCTCTATGGTTTAAAGCAAGCTCCAAGAGCTTGGTATGAAACCTTAGCTTGCTTTCTTTTAGAGCATGATTTTACTAGAGGCACTGTAGATAGGACTTTATTTACCAAGCATCATCATGATAAAATATTGTTAGTACAAATATATATAGATGATATTATATTTGGCTCTACAGATCCCAAACTATGCAAAAGGTTCTCCAACCTTATGCATTCCAAGTTTGAGATGAGTAGCATTAGTGAGCTCTCCTACTTCCTTTGTCTCCAAGTGAAGCAGACCCCTGATGGCATCTTCATATCCCAATCCAAGTATACTAAAGATCTGATAAAAAGGTTTGGGATGGCCGATGCTTCAGCTAAGAAAACACTTATGGCTACAAATGTTGTGGTTGATTCTGATGGACATGGAAAACCTGTTGATCAGAAATTGTATAGGGCCATTGTTGGGTCCCTTCTATATCTCATAGCTAGTAGACCAGATATTATGTTTTCTACTTATCTTTGTGCTAGGTTTCAAGTGAACCCTAAAGAATCTCACCTTATTTTCCTAAAAATAATTTTGAGATATATAAAGAGTTGCCCTAGTTTAGGACTCTGGTATCCAACTGAGTCAGAATTTGAGTTAATTGGATACTCGGATGCTGACTTTTCTAGATGTAGAGTGGATAAGAAGAGCACATCAGGAACATGCCAGTTTCTTGGTGCTAGACTTGTCTCTTAGTTTTGCAAAAAGCAAACATCTATGTCCACTCAACAGCAGAAGCTGAGTACATGGCAGCTGGCAGTTGCTGTTCACAGATGTTGTGGATTCAAAACCAACTCCTAGACTATGGGTTCAACTTAAATAATTCAACTATACTTTGTGACAATACTAGTGCAATTTCTATTTCTCAAAATATAGTACATCATAGTAGAACAAAGCAAATAAAAATAAGGCATCATTTCAATAGAGAGTGTGTGGACAAAAAGAAAATTAATCTTATCTACATCTACACTGATTTGCAAAGGGATGACATTTTCACCAAACCCTTGGATGAACGAAACCATCTATTCTTTCTAAATCATCTAGGCATGATGAATGGAGAAGCATTAATTTAATTTCTGTCCGAGGTCGAAGAATTTGCCACAGTTCGTCGAATGGAGATCGACGATCTGAGGATAGTTCTTGAGAAAATTCGTCGACCTGAGATCGATGAACTCTCTGTATGAAGCACTTTCGTCGACCAGAGATCGATGATCTGTCTTCAAAAAGTTTTCGTCAACCTGAGAATGACGAAAAGTTTTCCCTTCTTCAGACTATGATTGACGAACTCTTTTGTCAATAAAATATTTCGTCGACCTCAGATTGAAGAATGTTTTATATTTCGCAGGACTGAGTATGACGGTTCATATTCTGAAAACCTTATAACTAGGTTTTCTTCAAGCTCCATCCCACGCTTTCTGTTCCATTTCACTTGATCTCTTTGCTTTTCCCTCTTGTAGGTGATCAATGATGATTCCAGCGAGCACTCTTTCAGCGCTGAAATTTGACATGGGTTTTGATATAGATTTTGAGTCATTCCAACATTCCGACCAGATCTTCTTGGAAATTCTGAAGTTATTTGAAGATCAGCAGTTAAAGAATCTGATGACCACCAAAATGAAGATAGCTGTAACAGAAGTTCGGGAATGGGTTTACACCTCTTCCTTTCTAGATGACAATACTATGACAGGAACCATATCGGGTAATGAGGTATCTCTTACCCCCTCCGTCTTAACTGAAATTTTCGGATTAGTTAATGGAGAAGAAGAGTTAGAGATTGGTAGCTCTGAATTTGATGAGATGTTAATTAAGATGGGTTATTCTGGAGATACACCCAATAAAATGCTGAAGAAGCATTTATCTACTGACTATAAGTTTCTAGCAGACGCAGTAGCAAGGTACTGCTGGGCAAGCACACAACCCATGATTACATCACTTGGCAGCAATTCTTTGTGATGTGTACTATTATAAATAAGAAGCCCGTGAATTGGGCTAGAATAATGTTTGAGATGATTAGGAAGAAAAATACAAGGAAAGAGGTGTGTTTTGGAAGAATTCTTGGAATCTTCCTTCAGGCCAAGACTACTGAATCACTGGTCTCCCCGACCATATTCATTAATGCCTCCAAGAGGCTTACTTGAGCCCTATTTGGCAGGTGGGAGAGGAATATCTCCAAGCCATCCAAGGCTTCCTCCTCTTCCTCCAGACCTTCTGAGGGTATAAGGGCTGCTCCAGCCACTCCCCACCCTGTTGAGGATATTTGCATTCCCCCTCCAACTCCTCTGATTAAAAATCCCTCAACAACCCTCTAGCATCCTTCCACATCTCAAGAACATCAACCAAAACCTCCTGCTTCCCCAATCCATGTTCATTCACCAGTTCATTCTCCAGCACATCAACCTTCACCACATCAAGCCCCTCAATATCAACATTCACCTATTCAATCTCCAGTATATGCTAATACACCAGAGCATGTTACTCCTCCCCTATACCCTCCTCCTTTACATCTTACTGATATCCCTCTTCACAACATATCTTCCTTACCATCATTTGAACTGATGTCATCCCCCTTCTATACTCCATCACCTCAAGATGAGCCAATGCCAGATTCTTCACCCTCTCATCCATCACCATCCTCCCTCAATCCATCTATATCCACTCAAACCCCTCCTGAGTTCATGGTCATAGACTCTCCCTTCATTGTCTCCATCCTGGAGCACATCACTCCAGTCATAAAACAACTCATAGCAGAGGCTATTTCACCTCTTGCTACCTCCATTTCATCTCTTGCTGCCCTTCTTTCTGCCTCTTCTGTCCCTCCTTCTTTAACTAGGGGCATGGTTCCAGTACTTACTGAAACCAGGCAGGGGGAGATACTCAATGAATAAGTAGCTCCAACAGCTCCAACAGCAGAAGAAGTAGCTCTAGCAGCAACAAAAACAGTTTGAGTAGCAACAACAAAAACAGTTTTGAAGATAGTTGAGGTCACAACAACAGATGTAGATATGGTTTTAGAGGCTGATATATTGGATGTAGATCTGCTGATTGCAGATATTGTGATTGATGGTGATTGTTATATCAATCCCTCAGTGGAAATTTTTGGTTTATTACATTCTTTCGGTATAATTTATCTGAATTGTTTTCTTCCAGCAGTTAAGCCATCCTTAGCTATAGTATGTTATACCTCGCCAATAAGCCCTAAAGTTGTTCATCAACTGAAGGCAAGTTTTGCTACTAATATTATTGAGGATCCATCAGAGGCTACAGTTGATAGAATTGAACCAAGATCCTCACCCCTAACCTATGTAATGGATGATAGCCCTATCCCCAGTTTAGATGATCTGATTGCACAAGATGTTGCATAAGAGATTGCACAGATGCAGAATGATCCTGAGCTGAATGAGTTTCTATTTACTGATAAAGATTTAGAAGATTCTCAGATGATCACAGAGAATGTTGCTCTACCTGCAGTTGCTCTACCTCAAGCTCTTTCTCAAGCTGAAAGACAGATTTCAAAAGAAACTTTAAAAGAAATAGATGCTTTATATAATAATCCTCAAAGCTCTTCTGAAGATGATACAGATGATGATTTTGATTATTTTGCTGATTGATGAGTCCCGCTTATATAGGGTTTGGCGGACTCATCTGGGCTAGTTTTCATGACTTTGCACTTCACTTTTTGGTTATTTTCATTAATATTTCGTTCCCACTGCGTTTCACGTTTAGTGCACTTTTCTAGCTCGTGGGTGTGCAATTGCGTTTATGATTGCTGGGGGTATGCACTTGGTGCTCCCCAGGGCTCGTTCCAGTAGTTTTTATTGCATTTTGTTGATTGCTTGAGGGTCCTCCTTTGTGAGTTTTTATTGTGTGCAGGTGGTCAGTTTTCCCCTCTTCAGAATTCTGATTTGTGGAAAACGCACAGTCATGCGTTTTCTTGGTGCACGGTTTGTTTCCATCGTGTGTTTTCTACAGATTATTTTGGAAGATTTACTAGCCCGTGCGATTGCTTCACGCACGGTTTCTTTGGAATAGTGCACGAAAGAAACGTACGGTTTTCCTATAGCCATCTGGTTTTACTCTGTTCTGTGGTTGGTCGTGCGTTTTCCTTCACGCACGGGCGGAAGCTCCCGTGCACGAGTAAAATGCATGATTCCACCCAGTTGCCTGTGTTTTGAGCACTCTGTCATTACCCGTGCGATTTCCTTAGCACACGGGCGGAATCGCCCGTGCGTGAGTAAAACACACGGGTCAATGCTTCTTCTTCCTCAGGCGTTTTTTGGAGATTATTATTGCACGGTTCACGCATGGTCGTGCGCTAGACTGTGCGTGACCATTTTTGTTGACTTTTACTATTTAAGCCGCAGATTTCATCTGGACTGGACATCTCCATTTTCCCTCGCCATTTCCACCCCTTTGAGCGGGAACTCGCCCCTCCAGCCGTCATTTTATCTCTCCTCCTTGGAGGGTTGATCAAGCCACCCATTATCCTCCAGAGAGCTTGCTAAAGCTTTGTCTCCGACCGCCCTCGCCATTGCTGACCTCCAAGCTACTATTTGAGTTCTTAGTTGCAGAACTTGTGAAGCATTTAGCTCTGATCCGAATCAGCGACCACAACACGTAGAAGGCGGGTGTGAAGAAGGAAGTGACAGCCCGTCGGGATCCCGGATACCTTCTAAGGACCTAGCTAGGATGAGGCTCGACAACCCTCGCTTCCGGCCGTGAATCTTGGAGAGCCTTCGAGTGCTTGTTTGTTTTTATCCCCCTCTTTTCTTAGATTTGCTTTAAACTGAACTTGTGCTAGTGTTCTTGAGGTTTAATATTCATGTTTTGCTCAAGGTCTTGCTATGGTTTTGTGTGGTGATTTCTTGATCATGATGTGTGTTGATGAGCTTCATCTTTGTTAGAGAAAGTTGTGTTTGAGCCATTCTAGCGACTGCTAGAAGCGCGCGTTGCGAAGAGGTGTTTATGACCCTCGATAGTTTGTTCGTCTCCGCTATTACTCTTTGGAGTAATTCACCCTGGCGACGCGGTGACGGCGACCCGCACTAGATTAATGTTGCTTAGTGTAGGAAACCCAAAATCAAACCCCTCGTTTTTACTTAGCACTTTCATTCATTTCTCTGAAAGTGAAATCCATGCTCCCTACTTGCACTCCGCGTGAGATTGATACTTGGGGAAGCTACTCCTCACTTTTATTACTTGGCCGTGAACGGTAATCTTACCGCTAGCGCACCACTGATCCCAAATCTAAAAAGAAAGTTGCAAAGAAAATAAAGATTGTTCAAAAGGCTGCTCCTAAGCCTAATCCTTCCAATGATACCCCTTACTATATATTGCAAAAGATAGCTCCATACCCAGGGATGCCTCAATGGATGTGGCTATCCAAGAATGAGTAAAAAGAAAGGAAGAAGAGGAGAAGATACAAGTCTCCTTCTAGGCACTTTAGGAAAGACTCTCATCCTCCTCCTAATCCTTCCAATGCTAGTGTTTTATTTGCTTAATGCTGTGTGTGACTTTGAATTCTCTTTTTCTGCGTATTAAACTTTTGCTACCTGAACATTGTATAAAACTATTAATACAGGTATTTGGTCCACCTTAAGGATGACAAAGAAAAGGGCTTCTAGGAGACAACCCAATTTAGCTGCGTTTAATTTGTTTGCTTAGCTTTTTTAGTTTGTAGGCCTATTATTTACTTGGTTGGAGATGTGCTTCTTGCAGGTGATTTTGTCTGGGCAGTGGGCTTATTGATAAAGTTTAAAGCTAATATTCTGGTATGCTCATCTTCTAAGCATTGGGTAACTTCTCCCCTCATCTCATTTTGATTTTAAATTTAACATATTTTGTTGTGCTTCTTAGCTTATGTCTGGGGGAGACCTTGTCGATGTTACCTTTGCACTTGCACTTCATTTACATACCAGTAGCTATTTTTAATTTATTTGTTTAGTTAATTACATTGCGCACCGTTGCACCCACATGAGTGCGTACTTAACTTTTTTGTGTACGGCGAGTCAAACTTGTTTCTTTTGTTAGATTTAGGAAAATTACCTTGCTAACATAGGATTGTGAGATGGGGTAAAATGTTGACCTTGCTGTGCTCCTAGTTGAGTGCTCCTGTCTCGTGTAGAAATTAGACTAGGATTAATTTTTTTGCATGCTTGTAGTTTTAATTTTTTTCTAATTGCGTAAATTCTTTTTTTTTTTCTACTCAAAAATTGCTGAATCCGATGTGAATCCGATGGTAGCTTAGGGATTTGTGTAGACAGCCGTTAGATTCATATTGCTCGAGTCGGGAGGATGGATAGTCTTTCTCGTTGGCTAAGAACTTTCCCCAAGCTACTCTCGAAGCATTGGTGCATGGTTAGTTATGAGTGAGCATGATATAGGCCATCATTTTGGCCAGGTTGAGCTTTGTACCCGTTCCTAACATCTTAACCTCGCTAGCCCCATTGTGCCTACCCCTCCTTTGATTCAGCTCCACTTTTATTTCACCAAAGCCTAGTAATCGATCCTAATCGCACACCCAAGTCTAGCTTTACTATTTTCTAATTTCAGGATGGGTGTGTTGATGCGGTGTTGTTCTTTGTGAAATATGTGGTTGTGCTCCCATAAATTTATTTGCTAGAATTGTGCAAAAGGAAAAGATGAATTAAGAAGAAAATTTATAAAATTAAAATTTGAAAGAGAAAGAAAAAGTGAAAGGAAAAGTAAACCTGAAAATATGATTTGAGTTAATATTTATTTTTTTGGAGTAGGCCGCACACTCATATTTTAAAAATTAAGTCTGGGGGTGTGGTGTACCCGAGCGTTTTGTGGGTAGCGGATAGACTCTTTTTGTGCTAGCTAAGTTGGGTTTTTGTGCGTAGCCTTCGTGTTTATCCTTGATTACCTCGCCTTAACCCAAGCCCCATTACTACCCGAACTCCTACAGACTCACGCTTAAGTCAAACTAGTGCCATGGAGAGAGTGCGAATGGGCAAGCATATGGTCACCGACATTGGTGGATTCCTTTGGAGGTTGTCCCGAATCCCGATCTTTAGCAATACTCGCCTTAACGGTTAGTCTATTTTCTCCCTACGCGTGACCGGAGGATTCTCCGCGATTCTGCTTTTGAGTAGTCATTGAATTTTTGTTACGCAAGATGAAAAGTATAAATTATTTTGTATGCTTAGAAATTTTCTCTACTATATTTTTACGCCCGCGAGCGTGCAACTTCGCATGGTACTCCAGATCAAAATTACTGTGTTAGTTAGTTCTTTTTCTAGTCTGCAAGGATCTTTTTTGCTCGGGACACACAAATAGGTAAGTCTGGGGGTGTGATGAGTCCCGCTTATGTAGGGTTTTGCGGACTCATCTGGGCTGGTTTTCATGAATTTGCATTTCACTTTTCGGTTGTTTTCATTAATATTTCGTTCCTACTGCGTTTCACGTTTAGTGCACTTTTCTAGCCCGTGGGTGCACAATTGCACTTTCGATTGCTGGGGGTATGCACTTGGTGCTCCCCAGGGCTCGTTCCAGTAGTTTTTATTTCATTTTGTTGATTGCTGGAGGGTCCTCCTTTGTGAGTTTTTATTGTGTGCAGGTGGTCAGTTTTCCCCTCTTCAGAATTCTGATTTGTGGAAAACGCACGGTCGTGCGTTTTCTTAGCGCACGGTTTGTTTTCGTCATGCGTTTTCTATAGATTATTTTGGAAAATTGACCAGCCCGTACGATTGCTTCACACACGGTTTCTTTGGAACCGTGCGTGAAGGAAGCACATGGTTTTCCTATAGCCTTCTGGTTTTACTCTGTTCTGTGGTTGGTCATGCATTTTCCTTCATGCATGGGCGGAAGTGCCTGTGCGCGAGTAAAATGCACGATTCCACTAGGTTGCCTGCATTTTGAGCACTCTGTCATTTCCCGTATGATTTCCTTAGCGCATGGGCAGAATCGCCCATGCATGAGCAAAATGCACGGGTCAACGCTTCTTCTTCCTCAGGGGTTTTCTGGAGATTATTATCGCATGGTTCAAGCACGGTCGTGCGCCAGATTGTGCGTGATCATTTTTGCTGACTTTTACTATTTAAGTCGCAAATTTCTTCTGGACCGGACATCTCCGTTTCCCCCCACCATTTCTGCCCCTTTGAGCGGGAACTCGCCCCTCCAACCATCATTTTCTCTCTCCTCCTTGGAGGGTTGATCCGACCACCTTTTCTCCTCCAAAGAGCTTGCTTAAGCTTTGTATCCAACCGCCCTCGCCATTACTGACCTCCAAGTTACTATTTGAGTTCTTAGTTGCAGAACTTGTGAAGAATTTTGCTCTGATCTGAATCAGCGACCACAACATGAAGAAGGCGGGTGTGAAGAAGGAAGTGACAGCCCTTCGGGATCCTGGATACCTTCCAATGACCGAGCTAGGATGAGGCTCGACAACCCTCGCTTCTGGCCGTAAATCTTGGAGAGCCTTCGAGTGTTTGGTTGTGTTTCTCCCCCTCTTTTCTTGGATTTGCTTTAACCTGAACTTGTGCTAGTGTGCTTGAGGTTTAATATTCATTTTTTACTCAAGGTCTTGCTATGGTTTTGTGTGGTGATTTCTTGATCATGATGTGTGTTGATGAGCTTCATCTTGTTAGATAAAGTTGTGTTTGAACCATTCTAGCGACTGCTAGAAGCACGCGTTGCGAAGAGGTGTTTACGACCCTCGATAGTTTGTTCGTCTCCGCTATTACTCTTTGGAGTAATTCACCCTGGCGTCGCGGTGATGGCGAACCGCACTAGATTAATATTGATTAGTGTAGGAAACCCAAAATCAAACCCCTCATTTTTACTTAGCACTTTCATTCATTTCTATGAAAGCGAAATCCATGATCCCTACTTGCACTTTGCGTGAGATCGATACTTGGGGAAGCTACTCCTCACTTTTATTACTAGGCCGTGAACGGTAATCTTACCGCCAACGCATCACTGATCCCAAATCTTAAAAGAAAGTTGCAAAGAAAAGAAAGATTGTTCCAAAGGCTGCTCCTAAGCTTAATCCTTCCAATGACACCCCTTACTATATATTGCAAAAGATAGCTCTATACCCAGGGATGCCTCAATGAATGTTGCTATCCAAGAATGAGCAAAAAGAAAGGAAGAAGAGGAGAAGGTATAAGTCTCCTCCTAGGCACTTTAGGAAAGACCCTCCTCCTCATCCTCCTACATCTTCAGGTGCCTTTGGCAATGTCTCTAAAAAATTTGCTCCAGTGACCAAGACCTATCAAAGACATTCCAGGCATGGCAGTCCGCAATAATCCTCTCAAAGCCATCCTCCTCCAGCTCATTCAAGAGAACTCCTACAGACTCTGTTGCTGAATCAAAGCAGGACTCAAGTCCAATAAGGCCAGAGTCTCCTCCTATTCCCTTTGTAGATCTAGAGCAGGAGACTTCAGCTAAAATGGAAAGATTTCATGAGCTGGTAGGACTCTCTCAGATTAACAAAGCCAAAGCTGAAGGAAAGGATCCTTCTCAATTTTCTACCATATCATCTTTCATAAAAGAAGAACTTCTAAGGTATGCAAAGGCAAATAAATTTTTCAATGTTGATGATTATATGAAACTTCATCCAGAAGCTGTAGTGCCCAGAGCAACTTCTCTCACCATCATTGGTGTATCTGATCTGACAATGTCTAAGAAAGAAGCTGCTAATCCAAACAGAGAAATCATCTTCAGACAGCCTGCTGAGAAATTAGAGAAAGCAAATCCTAAGCAGAAATAGTGATCTTGTTTGTGTTTTGTTCTTATTTTTGAACTCTATTCTGTTTAATTATGAAGCACATCTTGTAAATACCTGCTGAATATTTTATTTCTGTCAGATATATGTTTTCTTGCTTTATGATTGTTTCTTTTATTTTGTGTTAGTGACCTCACCCAAATAGGGGAAGATTGTTGGATCGCTAGTGGATTTGGTCTAGGTTCACTAAATTAGGTTAAGTATGACCCACCTTGTATAGCCAGGGTCAAGTCTAGTGGTCATAAAATTTAGGCTAAGTCATTAGGTTCAACCTTCTTGGACCAGCCAGCAGAGGATCTCAGAAGACTTAGACTTAGAAGAATTCAGAGTTCAGATATCAGTTCAAAGTTCTTCGAACTTAGCTCGACGATCGTCGATCTCAGATTGACGAACTCAGAGTTATTTCTCTAGGCTGAGCTCGACGATATTCGAGCTTAGGTCGATGATCAGTTTTCTTCAGACAGATTCTCAGCTCGATGATCTCAGAGTACAGATTTGGCAAGTCATTCTCAGTACGCAGTTCGCAGAGCTCAGGTCGACGAACTATAATTCTCAGGTCGACGATCTTATAACTTAGGTCGACAAATTCCATTTAAAGGTTGACGATTTCTGTCCAGCTCTAGAATGAGAAGTTTTCTTCCTTCTGTCCCATACTTTCTGTATTAATTAGAAGTAATAGTCCTGAGTAATTAATGCTTATATTCCTTTTAATATAGCCGTTATTGGCAGCATTAATTATGGTATTCATAAGGATAATTACTTGTTTATTTTATTAGGGACAGTTGGGGAAACTCATTTATGACAGTCATTCCAGCCATTTGTATTCTCCAGATTAGTCAGTAATTAATTCCAGAATTCAAAATTCAAAGGACAAATTAACTACAAAATATATAAAAGAGATTCTTCTCTTTTCATGATAGACTGACACACAAGAAAGAATATTGCAGAGGTTTACAGAGAAGAGAATTCTTACAGATACACAGAGATATAGATCTGCTTCTTCTCCGTGAAGACAGAATCTGTTCTTTCCCTTGTTCATCCCAAAAAATCTGAAGAAGAACATTCATCACAAATCAAGAGTCTTCTTCATCTTCAGAGCCTGGAATCTTCAGAGACATCCATTCAACACAGTCTAGTGGATTTCTAGACATTGACAGAACAAGGCTGAAGACCTACACCCTGAAGCAAAGCTCTAGTCTTCCTGAACCATTCAATATCTCAGGGGGAGCTTTGCCAACTTCAAAGATCCACTAATCTTCTCTGTTGATTAAAGAAAGAGAAGACACCATCACCTCCTCTCATCTCCTGTAAAAGGGTTTTAACTCCCTTCAAAAGTTAATCACTTGGTTGTCAAGTCACCCGATCAAAAGACTTGGTTTGTTTTCTGGCACTTGATCAAAAGCCTAAAGGGTTGTGATATCTCCCTTTAAATAGATATTGTGGTGGCAGTCACCTGATCAAAACCTGCTAGTAGATTCTTACCAGGATGGTAGAAGAGTGGATGTACCCAGTTGGGGAACCACTATAAAATTCTTGTGTTGTCTGGTTGTGCTCATTTTCTATTTTATTCTTGCTGTGGCTGTGATAGATAAAATAACTTTGCCCGCCTTTCTTTTCTTTATATATATTATTGGTATCACCTACTTTCACTCTGATATAAAAGTTCAAAACAGCCAAAATTTTTAATACTCTATTCACCCCCCCTCTAGAGTAAGTAAGATCTAACCCCTCCTTTCACTTCCACGTATAGTTGGACACGTGTTGGATGGCCGAAAGGAGGCTGATGAGCGGTGGTCAACTGGGGTCAAAGCGGCTACCGACGATATCGCCTAGGCAATAACGGATATCGCCAGATGATAGAGTTAACTTTTGTCACAACCTGCATTTTCTCCGAATTTAAAGAGTATATCAGAGTAAGAGAAAATACGTATCGTGATGCCATGCCGTGCAGGGGATAAATACAGATGTTCAGGCAAACACTAACTCTAACCCTGCTTATCAAAATACCAAGTTTTGATGCGAGGAAAACATGTTTTATGTTAAGTTTAGGTGGCCGTATCCTTCAGCTCAGTGGATGAACTGGTCGACAACTAAAAATTTAAGTATACGTTGTGGAAAAATACCTTGTTCATATTAATCAACATCCTACATGAGCAAAAACGTCTATATAGGACAACTCATGGTATGCAAGACTCTAGATTTAGTATAATTACGAAGATAGCTTTTACGTTTGTCAAACCTAGTGATTTCAGTTTGAAATATGGCATGTATGAGGTGATAGAAGTATTACTTTTAAAATTTAAAATATCGAACATGCAATCTAGCATAAATCCTTCCCAGAGAGCAAGTATATCCAGTAAGTCATAAAGAGAAAGGCTTAGCAGCTAGAATTACTATAACATTATACAAAAATCCAGTGGGTGTCAATAACCTGACATGAACCCACTAAAAGAAATGTATGTCTGAACAAAAATAAAACCACACACACTACCTCACAATCGGTGAGGAAAGAGATAGCTGAAGCCGCTACAAAACACAAGCTAACACCAAAACCTAGTCGCTCAACCGGCTACTTATCCAAACCTGATGCATTCAAAGAAAGAACACCTCAGTAAGAATAAAAATACAAGTGGTGATGAAGTAAAACAGGTTAGCAATAAACCAGAAGAAACAAAGGGTTACCAACCCTAATCCAAGAGTAGTGAGAAAAGGACTAACTTACAAGTTCAAAGGTAAGGAGTTTGCACCAAGTGCTATAAAGACCTATGATTTATATAAACATTCATATAAGTATGTGTATAATCATAAGAGATTAGTCTGCTCATCATTTAGCGGGCCTAAAAAACACCGACAACAAATCCGACACCTGCAGTGGTGGTCACCTCCTCCACACACTGACATCAAAAGCTTCACTAGGGCCCAAGGAAAAGACGGTCTTATTTCTTGACACACACAAAACCAGGGAACAACCGGCACCTAGAATGGTGGTCTCCTTCTCCACACACCTAGTCAAAAATAAGGCACTGTGGCGGTGGTACATCCCACTAACACCCACAGCCTCAAATAAGACATATCATATACTGCAAATAACATGCATAAAAGCCTCATGGAAAGGAAGTATCCATGACAACACACCCCAAAATAA
The DNA here is from genome assembly GCA_039513925.1 of Platanthera zijinensis. NCBI lineage: Eukaryota > Viridiplantae > Streptophyta > Magnoliopsida > Asparagales > Orchidaceae > Platanthera > Platanthera zijinensis. The sequence continues at coordinate 35,196,169 of CM077094.1, forward strand.
AACACGAGATTACTTCATTAAATAGAGGGAGAATATCCTAAAAAATCCCCCTAAGTCTAAAACTCGAAGAATTCCACTCAATTCGATCACAAAATACAGAGTCCATACTGATTTGTTGAGTATACTCGATGAATATAGCAGGCACTAGATGATTTTTACTTAGAATAACTTTACTACTAGGGATATACGATGAATCAACGAAATATCCTAAGTCTACGAAAAAATGTCGAGTACACTCGACACCGCGTTGAGTGCATTCAACGCACTTGACGCCAACCAATTAACTCAACGATATTACCTTCACTCAACGCTGCGTTGAGTACACTTAATGCTTTTTAATTAGTCTCATTACTACTCAATGCCCAGAATTCAGTCAATGCTATAACACTCAACGCCAAGGCTTCACTCAACACCGCGTTGAGTACACTCAACACTTTTGACTTAACTGCAAAACATCAGTCAACGCACTCAATGCCAAACTAGCATTACCTGACGATTCTGACTTAGACTCAAAGATCACTCAACGCTTTCAGCGCCAAGTCTAATCCACTCAACGCGAAATCTTATACTCGACGAATTGGACTTAACTCAATGCCAAAGCAATACCTGCTGAAATTCAACGGATACTTGACGAATTTAACTTAGGTTAAAAATGAAATTCGACGATTTTGACTTCTATCATAATTGACCAATTTTACTAGACTAACCAACCATATAAGATGAAATTAACTTAAGCTAATTGTCAAATCCGAGGAATCCACTCACTGCCTTATGCGGCGAATTAAACTAGGGCTTACTAACCTATACTCAACGAATATACAAACAGACCAAAAGTCAAAATACGGCAAATATACATAACATCAAAATAAAATCTACCCTATGTAGCAGGTAGAACTTGGCCGAACCCTACCCTATTCCTAAATTCTAAGAAGTAAAATGTGAAATAACCGAGAATATAAGGAATGAAAGCTTGGCAAGGGGAAGAAATCACCAGTTGCCTCGATCTTGCCGAAATCTGGCTGCACAACCACTCCTCCTCACGGATCTGGCCGCAAGAACACCTAAGCAACAACTTCTGAAACTTTTCAGGAAGAAAAAGGGGTCAAATCGAGTTTCCTAACACCTAAAATTTCAAGAAAATAAAAAAACTCACCGAATAAATGTAGATCTTGGCGAGAGCTATCTGGATCTACTCTCCGACGATGATTTCGTGCACCGGAGCTCCAATAATCGACGACCGAAGGCTCTACAAGGACCACCGCTTTCATTCTTCCGCAACTCAGTTTGACGGTTTTTGGGAAAGATGATGAATATTGTTTCTGTCTTATCGCAAGGCTATTTATATAGTATAAATAATATAATATATTATTATTATAATTAAAATGTCCAAATGACCAAAACTCGCACTAACTCGGATTTCTACTAAAATCGCACCATAGCTAAATATAGACGCTATGAATCCAATGACGAAGTCAAAATCGAAATCCAACAAAACAAACTCGGGTAAACACTCCCCGAAGTCTAACCACCAAATATCCCAAAAACACTCCACCGTGTTCCAAAATGAACCTCGACTCGCAAGGGAATATCAAAACATAAGAGAAATTAGCCAAACTAATACTCCCAAACCGAAACCTCGGATAACAATGAGAAAAATCCATGCTCCGACAATGGTACCCACAAAATACGCGTCAACGTAATGCCCTGACATCAAAATATGCCACTAAAGGGATTTTAAATAAACCTTGGAAAATCAGGGGCGTTATAACTTTGACTTGTAAGCTAAAATCGTGGCCATTGCTTTCTCTAGATGAAATGATCATGTGGCTAGGATTAATCCCAATACCACTTAAGTAGAGGAGTGGAGAAAAGAGAAGTCATTTCTCTTCTTCTCACTCTCTCTCCTCCTTTTCATCCAAGCACTTGAGAGAAAAGTGCTAAGGAAGAAGAAGGTTGAGGCTGAGCTTAGCAAGGGTTGGTGAAGGAGATCTAGGAGTCAAAATTAAGAACCGAGTCAAGATCCATGAAGGGGAACGTGAGACGCTCCTTTCCATCCAGATAGAAAGCTCATTCATGGCTCTGAAACGAATTACGAGGGTAACGATCTTCCTTCTTGGATAAGTGAAGTCCTTTTTACATATGCATGGAATCTCCCACCAAAAGGTGGAGAATCGAGGAGATTCCAATGGGTTGATACGTGATATCCTGGGTTAGTTTTGCACATAGATCCGGAAATCGCATTACAGAATAGGCATACTATGTGAAGCCCATCCGGAAATATTGGTCTGTATTGGTGATGTTTTGTTTTGCGTGCCAGAGAAGACTCCGAGTATAAACGAGTAGTTTATGGAGTCTATGGGTTGTACATGTGAAATGAGAGTAGCAGGAAGTACTGGAGGTGTGCTCCAGGAAAATACCACAGTTTGCATAACTATTGGATATCGTTGGGCGACAGCGAGTATTGCTGGAGATAGCTCTTGGTGAGCTATGATTGATGTGAAAGCCCAGTTTTCTGGCACTGTAGGATGCTGTAGGGTTTTTTGGACTGAGGTTCCAGTTGTGGCAGAGTTTTGAGACAGAAGAGAGTTCTATTGCTAACGGCAGGCGATAGTGACTATTACCGACGATAGCTTCCAGATAGCATTTTTATTGACAAACCCAGTCTCTCGGAGACCATGTGGCTAGTGTGAGCTGTGAGCTCTTAAGGGCTGTTGAGCCGAATGGGAAAGGGGTGGCTGACCCGCGTCTTGTCATTCACCATGATGGCTGTGATCGTCTGAAAGTGAGGGATATATCTAACTTTACTCTAGAGGGGGGGGGGGGTGAATAGAGTATTTTAAAAAGTTTAATTTATTTTTATAGCGGATTTAAAGTAAGTGATATATATATATAGGAAAATCACAACACACACAAATAAAGTAAATCAATCACAGACGACACAATGATTTTTATAGTAGTTCCCCATTAAATCTTGGTACATATACTCTTCTACCACCCTGGTAGGTATCCACTATAGGTTTTTGCTCAGGTTCCCTGCCACCATAAGATCTATTTTCTAAGGGAGATCTAGCAACCTTTTGAGCTTTTGACCAGGTTCCCAAAAACCACATTTAAGTCTTTTGATTAGGTGACTTAGGAACCAAGAGTTAACTTTTGAAGGGAGTTAAAACCCTATACATAGTTTAAAAAATAAACTATGAGAAGTTGATGTTGTCTTCTCTGTCAAATATCTCTGAGAAGACTTTAGTAGATGATGATGCAAAAAGCTCCCCCTGATTTGAATAGAGATTTGAGATCAGGAGAAGAGACTTTTCTTTAGGGTGTAGGCCTTCTTTTATCTGACTAATTGAAGACTTTTTCACTGGAAGAGTCTGAAGTAGAATATTTGTGTCTGTATATGTGTTGATCTATATTGATCTGTATGTATATCAGTATGTATATCTATTTTAGTGTCTCTAAGTCAGTCACACTTGTATATATGTATTTCTAAGTGTATAACCTTGTAACCCTTTGAAGTAGCAAACTTCTAAATATATAATATCTGAGAAGAATTCAAACATTTGAATTAAAAACATTCTGAAATGCTTGAAGAATCCTTGAGAATTGTAACTGCCCTAGGAATTAATTAGAATTAAAACTCTATGCAAAATCCATATTTAATGCTGCCTTAAATGACTATATTCAATTAGAATATTTAGCATTAAATATCAGAGTTATAACTGACTGAAATTAAGCTTTTGAAAACATTTTGCCTTCTAAAAATAGAAACTGCATGAACGTCGATCACATCAAGGAATTTGTCGAACTGAGCCTTGAGTTTGTCGAACTGATCCTGGAGTTCGTCGAACTAAATCTTCTCTTTCGTTGATCTGAGCTCTGAGTTCGTCGATCTGAGCTTTTGAGTTGAGATTAGAGTTCCTCGAACGGAGCTCAGCTTTCGTCAAGCTAAACTCAGAGTTAGAAATCTGCGTTCGTTGAACTGAGCTCTGCGTTCGTCGAACTGAGCTCTGCATTTGTCGAACTGAACTTCTCTGGATTCCTTCTGAAGTAATAACCCTAGAAATAATCATATGACCCTAGTCTATACAAGTTGGGTCAAATAAAACATCCTAAACATATAATAGTGATCCTAACCCAAATCAGTAAAAGGGTGTTCCAAAAATCTCCCCCTATTTGGGTGAGGATACTATTAAACAAAAAACACAAAGCAGAAATATCTAGTAGAAATAAAATTTTCAGCAGATATATAAAAGGTGCTTTGAGAAAGTTTATAAACTACAACAATGTTTAAAGGCATAAACACAAATTAAGAGTCCTTCTGTGGAGCAGCTGAAGGAGAATCTGAAGATGATTTGGTAAAAATTAGCTTCCTGGTTGGATCTTCAGCTTCTCTTTTACTCATTTTAAGATCTTGAGAACTAATGATCTTCAGGGAAGTAATTCTTGGAACAACTGCTTCATGATGCAAACTCATATACTTATCAACATTAAATAGGCTTTTCTTCTAATATCTATCCAGTTCCTATTGCCTGTAGGAGGACATAGTAGAGAATTGAGAGGTGTCCTTACCTTTTGTCCTTGCTTTCTTAATCTGAGAAAGAGCAACTTGCTCATTTAACCTTGTCATTCTGTACACTGGATTAATTCTGGATCAAATACTGGTGAAGCTAGCCTTTCTTGGTTTGAATGTTGTTGTCTGCTCTGACTGTTAAAAGTTTCAGACCTTGTAGGTCTATCCTGCCTGTGCTGAGTTGGTCTAGAATGATGAGAGGAAGGCCTTTGAGAAGAAGAAACATTACCAGCTGATCCTACTGCTGGAGGAGTAGGAGGAGGAGGTCCTCTCCAAGACTTTGGTGGAGAATGATACCTCTTCATCTTCTTCATATTCTTCTACTCATTTTTGGAATACTTCATCCAATGTGGAAGGTCTGGAGTGAGAGGTATCCCATGCAGAATATAATAAGGAGTGTCTACTTTAGAAGAAGGTTGAGGAGCAACCTTTGTTGGAGCCTTTTTCCTTAACTTTCTTTTTTAGAATAAGAGTCTTCTGAATCATCAAACTCTGCATGATCATCAGATTCCTCCTCTGGCTGATCATATAAAGCATCAATTTGTTTATATAAATTAGTATGATCATCAACCTGAACCTCTGACTGTTTATATACATTATCAGTATCAATTTGTTTATAGATACTGTCATCTTCCTTTTCCATATCCTCATTAAGTAAGTCATCAAGGTCTGGCATAGGGGTTTCATCCCAAACTGGAGGGGAAAAATCCTGCTCCAAAATATCTATTCTACTCTCAATTATGATAGGCTGAGAGACTGGATTAGAACTAGGAGAAACAACACTGAGTCTTAATCTAAGTTGTTCTAAAATAATTGAATCAATAGGAGCAGTATATCATACTAATGCTCTAGAAAGATCTTCAACAAAAACTGGTAGACTAGGAACACAACTATGCAGTAAATCAAAAACTGATAATAAAGAAAGTAAATTGACTGTGGGATGAATAATCACATCACCAACAGTAATGTCCTTTGGATCTGCTAACAACTCATCCTCAACTACACTGGTCTTTTCTAAATCCTGAATAAAAATAGCCACTGCTGTAACTAAAGCTTCTGCAATTGCTGTAACTAGAACTTCTACAATAATTGGAGCTTCTTCATTAAGAATCTCCCCCTACCTAGATCCAGGGAAAGCTAAATCTAGGCCCCCAGAAGAAGGGGCAGATTGGGAAGAGTCCAGTTTAGAAGAAAGTTCAGATATAGAAGCCACAATGGGAGCTAAAGCTTCATCCAAGAGTTTCCTTAGGGTAGGAGTGATGAATTCCAAAAGGTTAGAGGCAATGGAAGAGAAATCCAAATACATAAACTCAGGTGGATTTTGATTAGATGCAGAGGATGGATTTAAAGTAGAGGCAATAGAACTGTTAGCACAGTTTGTACATAGAAAGGATGTCTGTGGCATAGAAGTAAGAGTGATGATAGGGGAAATGTCATCAGGAACTATCTCCTGGATAGATGAATGAGGTGGAGATAAGTGCTATGGAGATGAATGAGGTGGAGATGAATTAAGTAGAGATAAGTGAGGTGGAGATGAAAGAAGTGGAGAAGAAGGTGGTTACTGATGAATTGGGGAATTTGTATGGAAGTATGTGGATGAAACAGCTTAAGATAAAGTATGCTGTAGAGAAGGTGGTGTGGAAAGTCTAGGTAAAATGATGTGGACATGGTGGAGTGGAAGAAACAAGGGGAGAAGAAGCTTCTTCTGGGGTAGGGAGAGTGGCTGGAATAACCTTGATGCTTTCAGAAGCTTCACTAGAGGGAGATGCCCTTGGAGGCTTAGGAATTACCCTCTCCCATTTTCCAAATAGGGCAGAGGTTAGCCTCTTGGAAGCATTAATGTGTATGGTCTGAGAGACCAACACCTCTGAACATTTAGCCTGTAAAAAGGATGCCCAGAATTCTTCCATATCCTCTGATACCAATTGAAAGTGATGGATAGATCTAACTTTACTCTAGAGGGGGGTGGATAGAGTATTTTTTTAAAACTTTAATTTATTTTTATAGTGGATTTAAAGTAAGTGATATATATATATATATATATATATATATATATATATAGGAAAATCACAGCACACAATAGAAAGTAAAGCAATCACAAACAACAAAGGGATTTTTATAGTAGTTCCCCAATAAATCTGGGTACGTCTACTCTTCTACCACCCTGGTAGGTATCCACTATAGGTTTTTGCTTAGGTGCCCTGCCACCACAAGATCAATTTTCTAAGGGAGATCTAGCAATCCTTTGAGCTTTTGATCAGGTGCCCAAAAATCAAGCTTAAGTCTTTTGATCAGGTGACATAGGAACCAAGAGTTAACTTTTGAAGGGATTTAAAAATCCTATAGACATTTTAGAAATAAACTATAAGAAATGATGTTGTCTTCTCTATCAAGAATCTTTGAGAAGACTAGTGGATGATGTAGCAAAAAGCTCCCCTTGATTTGAGTAGAGATTTGTGATCAGGAGGGGAAACTTTTTTTCAAGGTGTAGGCCTTCTTATTTCTGATTGATTAAAGATTTTGCACTCAAAGACTCTAAAGCAGAATATCTGTACCTGTATATGTGTTGATCTATATTGATCTTGTAACTCCTAAAACTATAACCACATAGTCTATTTAATTCAATTAATTTTTCTCTAAGAAGTTTTATTTCCTTATCAAATTGTATTAAATCTTTACAAAGTAATTTAAAATCCTTTTTAAATTGTTCTGAAGTAAAATCAAAGGTAAACATTACCTGGTCTTCTTCAGATTCAAATTCATCATCAGAATTACTACATGATGCATTGATTTCCATTAGACAGACTTCTTTAGCCTTTGATTATTCTTCATCTTCACTTGAACTAGATGAAGATTTAGTGTCTGATTCACTCCATGTTTCAGCTACAAAACCTCTCTCCTTTTTGTGTTTACCAGAAAAGGGTTTGTTGGTGTACTTCTTGTAGTCTTTCTCCTTCTTCTTTTCATTATTTTGATTTTCAGGACACTCTGGAAGAATGTGTGTTTCCTACAACCATAACAAATAATTTCTTTAGTTGGTGTTTTGTCATACCTTAGTTTATCCTGGTTTCTGGAAAATCTTCTCCTGAAGTCTTTCCTGGCCATCTTGTAGAATCTCTTAGCCAGTAGACTCATGAGTTCTTCATTCTTAGGAAGTTGTTCTTTCTCTTCAGTTGCTTAAAAAGCAATACTCTTTTCTCTCTTTACTGAAAGTAAATTATTTTGTTCAGCTTCTCTAGTTTTGATGAGTTTCTCATATGATTTGAGCTTGCCCAACAAAGTTTTTGTTGAGATTTCATTTACACTTCTGGATTTTCTGATTGGCTAGATTCTTGAATCCCATGTGCTAGAGAAACATGTGAGAATCTTGTCATTGACTTCTGTCAATGTAATATCCTTCTCCAAGGTCTTCAGTTCATTAATTATGAGACTGATTCATGAATACATTTCAGCAACAAATTCAATTTCACCCTTTTTAAAATTCTCATATTGAGAAATTAGGTGAGATCTTCTGTCTTTTCTTTCACCATCTGATCCAGCTACCATTGCATTGAGAGAGTCCCAGATGTCTTTAGCCGAGGTGCATTCAATAAGCTTCTAAAAAATATCATCAGACATTGTTTGGGCTAGAATGTTCATAGCCTTTGCATCAATAATTTTTAGCTTTTTCTGAGCTTCTGTCCACTCTGGAGGTGGTACAACACTGGTGCTTGCTACTGCTTGTAGTTGAGGTAGACATGTAAAAATGGAATTATAGATATCATCATCAATATAGTTCATATATAATCTAATCCTTGATTTCCATAGTGCAAACTTATTAAGATTGCAAACAGGAGGTCTAGTGCTTGAGTACTCCTTATTTTGTGCCATGATAAATTTCTAGGTAAAATAAGATCTATCATATCTGTTGGTTCAGGTGTTAGCCTGTAAAACCAAAGAACCAACCTCTGATACTAATTGAAAGTGAGGGATAGATCTAACTTTACTCTATAGGGGGTGAATAGAGTATTTTAAAAACTTTAATTTATTTTTATAGTGGATTTAAAGTAATGATATATATATAAATAGGAAAATCAAAGTACATAATAGAAATTAAAGCAATCATAGATGACACAAAGATTTTTATAGTAGTTCCCCAATAAATATGGGTACATGTACTCTTCTATAACCCTGGTAGGTATCCACTACAGATTTTTGATAGGGTGCCCTGCCACCACAAGATCTATTTTTTAAGGGAGATCTAGCAACCCTTTGAGTTTTTGACCAGGTGCCAAAAAACCACGTTTAAGTCTTTTGATTAGGTGACTTAGGAACCAAGAGTTAACTTTTGAAGGGAGTTAAAACCCTGTACACAGTTTAAAAAATAAACTATAAGAAGTTGATGTTGTCTTTTCTGCCAAATATCTCTGAGAAGACTTTATTGGATGATGATATAAAAAGCTCCCCTAATTTGAATAGAGATTTGAGATCAAGAGGGGAGACTTTTCTTCAGGGTGTAGGCATTCTTGTATCTGACTGATTGAAGACTTTTTCACTGGAAGAGTCTGAAGCAGAATATTTGTGTCTATATATGTGTTGATCTATATTGATCTGTATGTATATCTCTGTTAGTGTATCTAAGTCAGCCACACTTGTACATATGTATTTCTAAGTGTATAACCTTATAACCCTTTGAAGTAGCAAACTTCTGAATATATAATATCTGAGAAGAATTCAAACATTTGATTAAAACCATTCTGAAATGTCCGAAGAATCCCACAGAATTATAACTGCCCTGGGAATTAATTAGAATTAAAAATCTGTGAAAAATCCATATTTAATGCTGCCTTAAACAACTACATTCAATTAGAATATTTAGCATTAAATATCAGAGTTATAACTGACTGAAATTAAGATTTTGAAAACATTCTGCCTTCTGAAAATAGAAACTGCCTGAACGTTGAACACAATAGGGAATTCGTCGAACTGAGCCTGGAGTTCGTCGAACTGAGCCTGGAGTTCGTCGAACTGAATCTTCTCTTTCGTCGATCTGAGCTCTAAGTTCGTCAAACTGAGCTTTTGAGTTGAGATCAGAGTTCGTCGAATGGAGCTCAGCTTTCTTCGAGCTAATCTCAGAGTTAGAAATATGAGTTCATTGAACTGAGCTCTGCGTTCGTCGAACTGAACTTCTCTGGATTCCTTCTGAAGTAACAACCCTAGAAATAATCCTATGACCCTAGTTTATACAAGTTGGGTCAAATAAAACATCCTAAACATATACTAGTGATCTTAGCCTAAATCAGTAAAAGGGTGTTCCAACACCGTCAGCATTGACCTGGAGATTTTGAGCAACCGAAAATATCTGAACTGTACCCGTGTTATGTTCATCCGACTAGACTGCCTAAAGTAATTTGCTTCATTGGAGCGTAAAATGAGAGTCTTAGGTCTGGATCCGGAAAGACTAGAAATACTCAAAGTTGACCGTCAAGTCTCGGACCTCTGAACAGTGATGGGACCCTTGCAATCTGGTACACTGAGAATATGCCCAGAGTCCACGAAATGTTTGGCCGTTGAGGCACTTGTTTGTGATATATTAAATGGTGCTTGAGTGTGCCTTCTTGTGAAATATCTGTGTTAATGCTATGCCTGCAGGGTAGGAATACTACTGCCCCGGGTATGGGGTAGGGTCATTATAAATTTGTCAGCTGGAAGCTGATCGTTGCCTAATTTTCCATCCTCGTGGTCGATTGTCCCTGTGCAGGTGCTGAAGAGGCGACAGGGAAATAGCGGGTTATTTCTCTTGTTGCTATGCCGACCCTCGAAGGCCAAGCGAAGAACTTTATTATTTTCATGTGTGGCCAGTCTACGCGCCGATGTTTGTAAACCCCACTTTTGAAGCATAACTGTAAGGCCTTAAGGCTGCAACATTTTGAGTATTCTATAAACTTTCCTGATATATATAGTAGACATTCATATGAGTTGAGTTCAAAGTTTAACCCCAGAAGCCTCTACTAGAATACTCTGAGTTAGGATTCGTTTGGTCTCTGATATTAATATGTAACTCCACTGTCTGTCTGTGGAATATGACATGGGGACTTGATCGGACCCTCTATTATATTTCATATGACGGATGGAGGTGTTATAATTTTAGTATCAGCTTTTCTTGGTCTTCCTTCTGCGAATTTATGGTCAAATTCTCCTGAGGGGTGGCGAGCATGTGTATGTGCTTACCATTATAACAAAATGAACTCAAGAATGTCCACTTAGGAATGAAAATACACATGTTTAAGGAACCTGCGCGTTCCTAATAGTCATTGTTTGCCTTTTTAGTAGTCTATAAATTGTGTATTTTACACTTATAAGTGACTAGAAGTGGTGCGGGGCAGCCTGAACCCCAACGATTTGTTGAGAGTACGACACCAGTTGATGTGCCCACAGCTCCTCCTTCTATGGAAACAGTATGCTTAGTTGTTGAGGCAGTGTTTGCAATGATGAATGAACAACCGATTGGGCAGGTGCGACCTGCGATCGTGCCAGTACAGGTTGGTGTAGCCGAGCCTATAACTGCTAGGCAAGTGCTTGCTGAGGCTTTGGTTGATAAGTTAGAGACTGAATGACAGCTGAAGCACTTCATGAGCTTTAGTCCTCCTAAGTTTATTGGTATAGGATCCCCAACACAGGTAGAGGACTGGCTTTCTCGAGTTAAGAGGATATTTACGGCAATAGAGATAGAGGAGGGACATAAGATCACCTTGGACATTCCTATTGGAAGGAGAGGCTCGGCTTTGGTGGGATGAGTTGGAGTTACACCACTTCATGGGCAGATGACTATCAGAGGACTCAACGGAGGAATTTTTGAAACTATTCTTGGCAAAGCATCTGCCATCGTCGTAGCAGATTGCCATGGAAAATAAGTTCTAGCATTTGACTCAGGGCGAGGGTAGTGTGTATGATTACCTGCATGAGTTTACCAGGTTGGGGCGATATGTAGGATCTACTTTTTCCAACGAAGAGCGTAAGACCAATAGGTTCTACGAGGGACTGCGAGATGAGCTGAGGTTACTGCTCTCAGGTCCGATGAACCAAGGTTTTCAAGTATTGGTTAATACGACTTATTCGTTAGAGGACATGAAAAGGGTACAAGGCAAGAGGGACTTGGCTATAAGTCTCGACTTCTTCAAAACCACATTATAAGAGGTGGAATAAGAAGTCATGTCTACTGTACTGGCTCCTTCTACTGGTACTTCTTGAGCAACATCAGGGCGAGGCCTGCTCACATGTTACACATGTGGTAAGGTGGGGACACATAGTCCAAAATTGTTTGGAGGTGGCCTCCAAAGCGAAGAAAAAGGTCGGTGTATCGTATGTTGAGAGGAAAAGACGTGGAGTCTACTGCATCCCCATT